>JADLZK010008369.1:0-1200000 GCA_015847255.1 Hyparrhenia diplandra
TATTGTTATTTATATTTTTCCCAAGGGAAGACATGATGTAAAAGTCTCTAATTTGGACATGGACAAGATAACATGACCGCATAATAAACTAATGTTCATAACAGGAGTAAAATAGAATAAGAATTTGGATAACTTGACACACACACTCAAGCCAATCTCAAGGATAAAGATAAAAGAAAGAATAAAAGAATAAGTCTAACATGGAGCAGGCATATCCTAGATAGCTATGTTAAGATAGCAGATACACAAACATGTTTTTATAATGTTAATTAGAGATTCTAGGTCAATCTAGCCAAGGTCACCATTGACTTGCTTCGAGCACCGGCTTATACGGGTCCGCGGTACCTCCGCCTAAGCTCTCGCACCACCCGGCGGGGGGATTACAAGGGATGGATATGGCTGTTCACCACCAACCGCTTACCATCTCGTCCGTCTGATGAATGGGACAACCGAAGGTAGCCGCTAGTATAGACACCACGTCTACACTATGACTACTACTCTAGCATGAATTCAAGGCTTACCTGACTGGCGAGGTCCTTCTACTAGAGTATCCGTCACAAGAACGGACGACGATCCCATAACCCAACAATGACCAAGACTAAACCAAAGTAGAACTCAACATCTCAACTTAGCTCTTGGTCTAAACATGTGTGTATAAAAGATTAAGCATAAAGTTCTATATGACAATATCATAACATGCAAACTATATACTAGTTCATATGCCAAAATTATATCATAAGGACTTTGCTCTATTTGCATAACACAACTATATTGATAAAGCGAGAGCAAGAACAAAATGGAACTCTTGATATTATTCGTACCGAAAGACTCAAGATGTCCAAGCTCTCCAAGAAAGCTCATTGCATTCCTCCAAATTATTCTACTACTAACCTATAAAGAAGAAAAGAAGAAGAAGAAGAAGAAGAAGAAGAAGAAGAAGAAGAAGAAGAGAGGGAGAGAGTCTCTCTTGTGTGGTGTGTGTGAATGAGAGGAGAGGGGGCCTCTACTTATAGGATGAGAGGAGGGGGTAAAATGTAAATGTGCCACCAAACCACCTCTCTCCTAGCTAGATACACTGAATCGGGCCACAACCACTGCACCGCCTCTTCTCGAGCATTGATGGCACCGCCAGAGAAAGATGGGCTCGGATGACATCACGACTGGCGCGGCCACGCCGGTGAGTGCGCACGCACCAAGATTTGGAGTGTTTGGGCTAAAACTTTGCGGGAGGCGTGGGCCTCGGGAGTAAGCTTTCCAACGAGTCTGGATCACCTCAATCCGAAGTTCGTTTGTGAAAGTTATGCCCAAAATTCTAGACCCATCTCTTGTAGCCCAATATGATTTTATGTTGAAATTGGGTTTCCACTTCTTGGTCTTATGTTGGGTGTCTTCTGCTAGCCACGCTCCGCACTGCCCTCCTGGTAATTGATGTGACCACCTTGTGCAAGGTTGGACCAGGCCGACACCAAAAGGGGCGGCTGGCGCGGCTGGTTGGTTGGCGCGGCGCCTGTGCCTAGCTTGGCTGGGCCCAGGTCTCGGTCGGTGCGCGGTGTTGGGCCTGAAAAGTCATGTGGTGTCAGTGCTTGGCCCGTTTCTGCATCGTGATGGGCTCGTCTTCATGGGGTTGGTTGATGAGTTGAAGTACGCTTTCCCAGAAGGCGCCTTTTGGTGCATTTTCCACTTGTTTGTATATATATTATGCAAAACAATCTTTTCTCCAATACAAGTGGAAATATGTCAATAGTAAATGTATATGAGTGTAAGAATGTATAGTTTCACCCCTTTTTAGTAGAATGTTGACGGTAAAAATATGTCGTTAGTGACCGTCAACAAACTCCCCCAAGCTTACCCTTTGCGCATCCTCGAGCAAAGATAAGGACTTGGTTGTTGATCAGGAGTTGCTTCTACGCCGATTACATTTCATAGGTGCCTGGTTTATAATAAAAATTTTCTACTAGAATTTGAATGAAATGGCATTTTTATTCACCTATTATTACCTTTGTCGTTTGTGGGGCTTTTGGGCCGTCTCCGAGTCTTGGGTGGTTGAAAGATAGAACGGATCGACAGATATGCTTATCTTTTACTCTTTTGAGCGACTATTAATCTAGAGGTTTTGAGAGTTTTTGCAAAAAGAGTTCCTCAAATGATCTCTCGATCGCTCAAGTATGTAAGTGGTTGTTCCTCACCAAAGGCTTAGATTGCCTTCCTTTTGCCTACCAACTATATAAGGCTTTTGTGGAGCTCGGGTAGGTAAAAGATAGCATACTTGTATCATGTCATGTTGCCTAGTCAAAGACCGAACCACATGGAGAGATTCGTCGAGGCCTAGATCAAGATGTGCAAGTGTATGGTATTTTTGTATTTGTGTACTCCGGGTATCATGACTCTCTCTTTTTGGTGGAATTTTTTTTTTGAAGGAGGTATGGGGCTGCCTTATTCTTTTCTTCTTTTCTTTTCTTTCTCTGTTTTTTTTGACTAGTCTTGACTTGCTCGTCTTTTTATTGGGACACTTGTCCATCTTTCTTTTAGCATAGCCCATACTTCTCCTTTGATAACAGGAATTTTGGTGAGAGGTCATGATACAAAAAAGAATGGAGTATATCTTTTGGTGGATGGAGGGTGCATGTTTGTGTGCAACTCTCGGTGTAAGAGTTGGCGATTTATTTATGGGTGTTCGTGAATCTTGATCTTGGGCATATGAAAAGAATCTCGACATAGGTCATAAACAATTTGACATAGGCTCACCATGAATACAAGCAAAGCATAAAGGTTTTGCAAGAGTAAACATATCATGTCATATGGCTTTGGTAGGAATTTCATATCATTGAGGAACTTTTGAATTTTGATTTTGAAAATAAAACTTTGGATATCAGGTCATTCTCGGAATAATGTCATAGAAAAGTCCATGTCACTATATCATATCTCGCAACTACCTAGATCGGATAAGCTTATGCAACCCATATGATTCAGGTTTTTAGAGGTGAGATAATATTAGCCACTAAACTCAAATCTTAGAGAAATTTAAGTTACAAACTAGGCATGAGATGAAACATAAGATAGAGCAACTATTCATCATTTCAACAAGGGATCAACGAAACATTTTTACAACACATATAGGAGTGGGATACCCTCTTTCGTTTTTTTTATCATATCTCATCATTCTTATAAGATAAGAAAATGACTGAATGGAATGTGAGATACAAGTTACCTTTGTGGGAGTCCTCCCCCAAGCTAGCTTCCGACTTACCTTCTACGAGGAACGCTGCTAGCTTGTGCACGCCATGGTTTGATTCGTGTTTGGTGGCCTCTTTTGAGCGTGCTAGGAGACTCCCCCAAGCTTGTCTTGTGATGATATTGAAATAAAAGGACAACCAAACTTGGAGTTTGAAAGGTTTATTATTTATTTATTTTATCATTATATTTTTTGGGTTCACCAAACAACTTTTCATCTCCATTGTCATCTCAAGGACTTACCCTTTTGAAGTTGATTAAATTCTGCAGGGGTTAGTCCATATGATCAACCAAATTCTACACTAGCGACTTTTGGTTCAATAATCAAACTCAACTCCATGTCTAATTTAATTAAGGTAGACTTTTTTGACCTAAGCACCATGCTTAATTCAAAAAGCCTATGGAAGTATGATCAACATGTATGACCAAAACTTCAAACCAAAACCATGCCAATATAGAGAGAGGAAGCAAGAAAATATAACAAGATTCATCCAAAGGAGGTGGAAACATTGAAGGGTGAACAAGATGATCATAGGTTTTATTTATGTATTTATTTGAGTATTTATTTTTTTTATTTATTATTAATTTATTTGGCAAGGTAACAAAAAGAGATGAGAGTGCAAGATACACGTCACCTTGTTATGGTCCTCCCCAAGCTAGCTCAAAGCCCATCAAATCGGGGTTGTAATCCCGTGCTTTCGGCTTTTCCTGCATGGTTAGTATATGGTAGATCACGAGTGGACTTACCATCCCTCGTGATTACCTCATTGCAAAAAATAAATGCAGGAAAGAGCAATTGATCGAGCTAGTTGGTTTTTAAAATTTTATTGAAACTTTATCTTTCCAGGGGAGGACATATAAACTTCATCATATTTTATTTTTTAGTTCTTTATTATCATTCACCAAACTTTTCATACTCACGCCAAGGCTAAAATAAAGATGCAATGTAAGTCTAGTCTTGATTTATCTCCATCATAAAGTAGTTCTATTGCTTATGACATCAGCCTACGAGTTCATTAATCAAATTTCAACACCATGTCAAAATTTGATTAAAGAAGGTCATTTTAACCCAAGCACCATGCTTGATTTAAAAGACCTATGGATGTATCACATGGGTCCATGCAAATACATCCAAACCCGGACCATACTTCATAAACAAAGAATCATGATGATTTTTTTATGGAGATAAATGTGAGTAAAATGAGTCGGTGGTGAAATATTACCTTTGCATACTGTGTATATGTACCCAGCTTGTGGATAATAGTGTCGAAGCTTACCGCAGCGGTAACTTGATTGTCCAACTCGGGGCGGGCCGCAAGGCTTAGGTCATACACACAAGTAGTGTATATGGACCTTGGGCCTTAGTGGTAGCAAAGGTGTAAAGGAAGAGGTTCCTCCTTTCCTTCTTCTTTTTTTAATATATCTCATAAATATATGCTCTTTTTTTTTTTTGGTTTTGTTTTTCTTTTTTTTTACTTTCTTTTTCTCCTTTTTTTTTTTATCATCTATATTTTTTTTTTTTTTGACTTCTTTTTTTTTACTTTTTTTTTTTTTTCTTTTTCAATCTCTTCTTCTTTTTTTATTAGCAAGGGAAGGCTCACATCATCTTTTATTCCTCTCTTTTTTTTTTTGAATGACCCCCTTTGTGCGTGGAACTTGGTACTAGCACCTTCCTCCCTCCCACACTTGGACTTTTGTGTAAAATTCAAGTGTGTAAGGTCGTGGTCTCCTTTTGAGTGTGTTCCCTTGACCAAGAGCATCAAAGTTTCTAATTGATGTAGCCCCCCATGTTTTCGAGCATTGTATGCCCCTTTGTTCTTCTTAGTCTCCACCGAAATGGTTAGCGACAAGAATACCCGAAGTTGCATACTAACTTGATAACATGTCCTTGCTTCTTATTTAAATTTTTTAGATAACCCCATTATGAACAATGGTCACTACACATGCATATTATCACGAACATGTTCAAATAGATTCCTTTAACCAACACGTTCCCGCAAGAACGGCGCTAGAAATGCTTGTTGACATTTCTTAACGCAATCACCAAAGATGGATTTAGAATCCATCTCTAGTAACGACGCTAGAAATGTCATTGCATGTTCCACAACGACATCACCGGAATTGGTAAATTCCAGAACGCCGCCACGGAACGCAGGGTGGCATTCTGTAACGTTTACAAATCAAGTATGCAAGCGCATGGAAATACCGTTGTAGCATTTGACCCAGAAGTATTGAGGGGTATCATTATTTATATTTTTCCCAAGGGAAGACATGGTGTAAAAGTCTCTAATTTGGACATGGACAAGATAACATGACTGCATAATAAACCAATGTTCATAACAGGAGTAAAATAGAATAAGAATTTGGATAACTTGACACACACACTCAAGCCAATCTCAAGGATAAAGATAAAAGAAAGAATAAAAAGAATAAGTCTAACATGGAGCGGGCATATCCTAGATAGCTATGTTAAGATAGCAGATACACAAACATGTTTTTTATAATGTTAGAGATTCTAGGTCGATCTAGCCAAGGTCACCATTGACTTGCTTCGGGCACCAGCTTATACCTGGTCTGCCAGGTACCTCCAACCTAAGCTCGCACCACCCGAGACATGGGGGATTACAAGGGACGGACGGGTCGTTTCACCACCTGCTGCCTACCACCTCGTCCGTCGATAAATGGGACAACCGGAAGGTTGCCACTAGTATAGACACCATGTCTACACTATGACTACTACTCTAGCGTGAATTCAAGGCTTACCCGACTGGCGAGGTCCTTCTACTAGAGCATCCATCACAAGAACGGACGACGATCCCACAACCCAACAATGACCAAGACTAAACCAAAGTAGAACTCAACATCTCCACTTAGCTCTTGGTCTAAAGATGTGTGTATAAAAGATTAAGCATAAAGTTCTATATGACAATATCATAACATGCAGACTATGTACTAGTTCATATGCCAAAATTATATCATAAGGACTTTGCTCTATTTGCATAACACAACTATATTGATAAAGCGAGAGCAAGAACAAAATGGAACTCTTGATATTATTCATACCGAAAGACTCAAGATGTCCAAGCTCTCCATGAAAGCTCATTGCATTCCTCCACATTATTCTACTACTAACCTATAAAGAAAAAAAGAAGAAGAAGAAGAAGAAGAAGAAGAAGAAGAAGAAGAAGAAGAAGAAGAAGAAGAAGAAGAGAGGGAGAGAGGCTCTCTTGTGTGTGTGTGTGAATGAGAGGAGAGGGGGCCTCTACTTATAGGATGAGAGGAGGGGGTAAAATGTAAATGTGCCACCAAACCGCCTCTCTCACGGCGTCCGGATAATCGAATCGGGCCACGACCACCGCATCGCCTCTTCTCGTACATTGATGGCACCGCCAGAGAAAGATGGGCACGGATGACGCCACGGCTGGTGCGGCCGTGCGGTGGCCTTGCGTGCCAAGATCTGGACCGTTTGGGCTGAAATTTTGTAGGAGCATGGGCCTCGTGAGTAAGCTTTCCAACGAGTCTGGATCACCTCAATCCGAGTTCGTATGTGAAAGTTATGCCCAAAATACTAGACCCATCTCTTGTAGCCCAATATGATTTTATGTTGAAATTGGGTTTCCAATTCTTGGGCTTATGTTGGGTGTCTTCTGCTGGCCACGCTCCACACTGCCCTCCTGGTAATTGATGTGAGACCGCCGTGCAAGGTTGGGGATCGGGCCGCGCCAAAAGGTGGCGGGCGCGCCGCAAAGCCTTGCTTGGTCGGGCCCAGCCTCGGTCGGTGCACGGTGTTGGGCCTAAAAAGTCGCGGTGGTGTCGGTGCTTGGCCCGGTTCTTCGCATCGTGATGGGGTTGTCTTCATGGGGTTGGATGATGAGTTGAAGTACGCTTTCCCAGAAGGCGCCTTTTGGTGCATTTTCCACTTGTTTGAATATATATTGTACAAAACAATCATTTCTCCAATACAAGTGGAAATATGTCAATAGTAAATGTATATGAGTGTAAGAATGTATAGTTTCACCCCTTTTTAGTAGAATGTTGATGGTAAAAATATGTCGTTAGTGACCATCAACATATACCAAAAACAAGTGACAAAGTGATGGAAATACGCCATTCGGGAAAGCACAGAGTAGCACATCATTCATCCCAATGGACAAAGGCTCAATACATAACGAATATGGGCTAGCAACCACCTGGACCATGGCCCAAACCGCGACAACAGCCCCCGCGCCAGCCAGCACGCCCGCGCCATCCACCTGATTGCTCGGGCCCACCTTTGGCAGGGCGGTAACTTGAAGACTCCTGAGGTCGGTTTGAGCGGTGGCCAGGTGCGTTGAACCTCCAAACCGACATGGGAGGTCGGTTGGCACATTATGGAAGGGAGGAAGAATATGCAAAAGGCCCCCTCCTCTCTTCCTATAAAAGGAGGATCATTCCCTCACTCTAAACACACACCTCATTTGGCGCCACCTCACTACCACCTCTTGTAGTTCTTTTAGTCTTTAGTAGTATTTGGAGATAGGCAAATCTTCATTGGAGAGCTTGTACTTTGGAGAAGGATTATTCGATATGAATACATATATGGTTTCTTCTAAAGTCTTTCTTTCATCCTATTATAGTTGTGCTATGGAACTAGAGTATAGTTTTCATGTTGTTATTGTGACATATGAATTAGTATATAGTTTGTGTGTCATGATCTTAACATGTTCTTCTTATAATATGATCACGGTGTATGAACTAGACTATAGTCCGTATGCTACGATTTCGTCATATAGAACTTTTTGCTTAATCATTCATGAAACATATTTGAATAGAGTTAGGGTTGTGTTGAGGTGGTGGTTCGTCGTGACCTTCGGGTATGCCCATGTCCTAGCTTGTCCATCCATAGGGTTGGAGTCCATGGGCGATATGGGTTGTTTCTTAACATGCGGGCATGGTGCCCGGGTGAGCGGAGACCTTCGGATATGACGTTGCTCTCCGGTTGAGCACCGTCATATCCGAAGGTCTCCGCTCAATCGGAGAGCACCGTCCGTCCTTAGCATCCCCCCCCCCGAGGGTATCATGTAGGAGTTCGTAAATGTCTCAATGGTCAAGGACCACGGTGGGGGATCTCTCCATCCATCTCATGCTTAGCTCTGACCCTAGTTACATATCTTGTAGGATCATTAACTTGTTCTTTGCACAGCTATGTTAGAAATGCCTACTCCACTTAGGAATATTCTTTATTCTTTGTTTTCCCTTTTATCCTTGAGGTTGGTCCAAGTGTGTGTCACACTATCTTAAAACCTATCATGACTTAGCATTCCCCCGCCCGAGGGTATCATGTAGGAGTTCGTAAATGTCTCAATGCTTGCAGACCAGCTGGGGGGATCTCCCCGTCCATCTCATGCTTAGCTCTGACCCTAGTTACATATCTTGTATGATCATTAACTTGTTCTTTGCACAGCTATGTTAGAAATGCCTACTCCACTTAGGAATATTCTTTATTCTTTGTTTTCCCTTTTATCCTTGAGGTTGGTCCAAGTGTGTGTCACACTATCTTAAAACCTATCATGACTTACCCCTGTATTGAGTACTGGTCTATTATGCAGTCATGTTATCTTGTCCATGTCCCTGCTAGAGTCTTTTATATCATGTCTTCCTTTGGGAAAATATAAATGAACGATACCCGAATACTCTTGGGTGAAATGCGGCAACGATTACTCCTTGGCAACATTGCTAATTCTAGCAATGAGGTCAAGAAATGCCAACAAGCATTTCGGCATAGTTGTCAGGAATGGATCCTAAGTTCATTCCTAGTGATTGTGCTACGAAATGTCAACAACAAAACACAAAATGGCTGTACATTGTTACAATTCGAGAGCGAGAGATGCAAATGAATGCCTGTCTTCATTGATGAATAGTGTATAGATATATATACAAAGGCAAATGCCTTGTCCGTTACTCAAGTGAAGAGGTGTCTTTCTATGCCTGTCAGATACAACCGTCATTAGCGAGTTGCTAATGACAAGATTAGTGATAGTTGACCCTAAGGACATTGTTGGCGTTTCTTAACGCAAAAGCAAAAGAGTTTTTAAAGCGCACGGAAATGCCGTCGTAGCTTTCACCGGAAGTATTCGTGGTATCGTATTTCCACGGGAAGGCATGGTGTAAAAGTCTCTAATATGAACATGGACAAGATAACATGATCGTATAATAGACCAAAGTTCATAACAAGGATGAAACAATATAAGTAAGGATAACTTGACACACACACTCGAGCAATCTCATGGATGGAGGTAACAGAGAGAATAAAGAATAAAAAGAATAACCTAATTTGGAGCGGGCATATCCTATATAGTTGTGCAAAGAACAAGTTAATGATCATACAAGATATACGGATAGAGTAAGATGGACGGGGAGATGCCCGCAGTTGGTCTGCCAGCCGATAGACACTTTAAGAACTCCTACTCAATACCCGGGACGTGGAGGAGTACAAGGGACGGATAGGGCTATCACCACCGCCACCTACCTCACTACCGTAGGGCACCGACATATCCAAGAAGGCCCCCGTGCACATGGGCTCCATGCCTGCGTACTAAGGAACTAACCACATCCCCCTAGGACTCTGACCCTACGGATCACCGAGCTAGAACATGAGCAAACTCGAAGGTATGATAGACCGCCATCTAAACTCCATGTTATATATTGTATGTATGATTAAGCACAAGTTCTATATGACGGAATCATAACATAGAAACTATAGTCTAGTTCATATGCAATGATTATGTCATGAAGACAATACTCTAGTTCTATAGCACAACCATCATGATAAGTAAAGAACAAGAAAAAGAATGAAGAACATGACATTGATCAACATGAAGAACATTGTATTGATCTACCAAGTACCTTCAAGATGTTCTTGATCTTCTACATCAAGCCTTGCCAAGCTCCTAAGACTAACCAATAAAAAGTAAAAGATACAAGTGGAGGAGAGAGGCTCTTGTGTGGTGTGTGTTTAGAATGGAGCCCTCCCCATCTACTTATACACATGAGAGGTCGGTTTTGAAAGTTTTTTAGGAAAGAACCTCCGGAAACCGCCTCTAGGTGCATTAACGATACCGCCCGGAGAAAGGGTGGTTTGATTTGGCGGTTTTGTGGGTCCCGGCGGACGGGACGGCACCATTTTGCCACCGCCTTTCTCTGGTGGGCTTGTGGGCTGGTCTAGACCCTAGATCCGATGGTGCTTCAGATCCACTTGTTCATTAAAGTGGGCTTTCTCTACTTTCCATTGATTGCGCATTTCGGAATGTGTGTTTTGCTTTGCGCTTTCTTCTTGACTTCGTGCATTTCCTCCTGTTTCCGATGTTTGTCCCGCAAAACATGTTTTCTCGAGAAACAAGTGGAACTGTGTCATAACATATGTATATGTGTCATAAGTATGCTTGTTTCCCGGATTTGGATAAAAATTGGCAAAGTATAAAATGGTCGATAACGACCGCCAACAAGTCCTCCAAGCTTAACCTTTGCTCGTCCCCGAGCAAATTGCTAAAGTACTTGGTTGTTGATCGGGAGTTGCTTCTATGACGATATAATTCAAGAGTGTCATGTTTATAACAAAGTATTCTTCCGTAATTTAAATAAGTTGGCATTTTTATCCACCCTTTATTACTCGAAGCATGTGGGGCTTATAACTTTCCCAAGTTCTTGGGTGGTTGCAAGAAAGAATGGTTGCCATAGAAACACTTAGTCATTTATTCCTTGGTCAACCATTCATCCGGAGTTTTTATAAAGTTTTCAGAAATAAAACAAGTTCCTGAAATGATTCCACTTGATCGCTCAATTTGTGTTTGGATATATCGAGCATAGCCTCACTTTTTTTTTGGTGGCCTACCGCTAGCTTTTTGAGTGGAGTTTTAGGTAGGTAAAAGTGGGGCATACTTGTATCACTTGTATTGCTTGGTCAAAAACCGGACCACACGGAGATGCAAGTCATAAACTTTGATCAAGATGTGCAAGTGTGTGGAATAAAAGTTTAATATTTTTGATACTCCTTGTATCATGACTATCTCTCTTTGTGATGGAAATGCCTCTGGAAAAGTATGGGCTATCTCTTTTTTTTTTTTTGAGGTGGGCTTTGATTTGCCCGTCATCTTTATTTGCCGGACACAAGTCCATTTTTTTTTTTCATGCCCCTTGGCATAGATTTTCTTTTTTTTCTTTTTAGCATAGCCCATAACTTCTCTTTTGGCATATGAAACATTGAAGAGTAGAGAGACTCATGATAGTGATGAGTGGAGTACATTTATCTGGTGGACGGAAAAGTGCATGTTGTGCGCAACTCTCAGTGTAAGAGTTGGCTTTGTTTGGTTGGTGTATGTGTTTCTTGATCATGGGAGTATGACAAGTATCTCAACATAGGTCACAAACAATTTGACACAGCTCAAAGTTCAACAAGCAAAAACATATGACTAAGGTTTTGAAGATGTAAAGCATGTCATATGGCTCGTAGGTATTTATGATCATTGAGGAACTTTTGAGCTTTAAATTTTTTTAAAACAAATCTTCGGATGTCAAGTTTCTCTTAGAACAAACTCATAGTAGAATCCATTTGTACCATATCATATCGGGCAACTACTTAGAAAAGGATCATGTATTTGCAAACCCACAATTTATCAAGTTTCTTAGGATGAGACATTTTTAGCCAACAAACTTAAACATTGGGGAATACAAAGTTATAAACTAGGCACAAGTGAATTATAGACAGAGCAACTATTCATCATTTCAACATGGAGAAACTAACATTCCTTAACACATATAAGAGTGGAATAAATATTATTATTATTATGTTTTCATCATATCTCATCATTTATAAGATAGGAAAGATAATTAAAAATGTGAGATACATGTTACCTTCGTGAGAGTCCTCCCCTAAGCTAGCTCATGGCTTACCTTCCATGATTCAGCAGGGAATGTAGGTAGTTGGTGCCCGCCATGGCCTGATTTGTGGTTTCTGGCCTCTCTTGAGCGCCGCTAGGAGACTCCCCCCAAGCTTGTCTTGTGGTGGCATTAAGATAGCAAGAGAAACATGC
Organism: Hyparrhenia diplandra; assembly: GCA_015847255.1. Taxonomy (NCBI): domain Eukaryota; kingdom Viridiplantae; phylum Streptophyta; class Magnoliopsida; order Poales; family Poaceae; genus Hyparrhenia; species Hyparrhenia diplandra. Next base: position 12,300 of record JADLZK010008369.1, read on the forward strand.
TTGGGTTGAAAGGTTTATTATTATTATTATTTTATTATAGTGTTTTTTTGGTTTACTCAACAAGTTTTCATCTCAAGTGTCATCTCGAGGACTTACCCTTATGAAGTTGATAAATTCCTACAGAGGGGTTAGTCCATATGATCGACCAAACTTTATACTAGCAACTTTGGTTCAAAAATCAAACTTGACTCCATGTCTAATTTGATTAAGGTAGACTTAGCTAACCTAAGAACTGACCAATACTTCCAAGCCAAAATATGCCAAAGCATAAAGAGAGGAAGCATGAAAGATAACAAGATTCATCCAACAGAGTTGAAAACATTGTAAAGAGAACAAGATGATTATTTTTTTATTTGCTTATTTATTTTTTTTTTTTAACTTTTCGTTTATTTTGTTTTTTTTGCAAGGTAACGGAAAGAGATAAGAGTGCAAGATATACGTTACCTTGTTATGGTCCTCCCCAAGCTAGATCAAAGCCCATCGAATCGGGGTTGTACCCCAGTGCTTTTCGGCTTTTCTGCATGGTTATGATATGGTAGATCACCAGGGGACTTACCATCCCTTGTGATTACCTCATTGAAAAACATATGCAGGAAGTAGCAATTTGAGCTAGTATTTTTTTCATAATTTTATTGAAGCTCTCAAAGGAGGACAATTAATCTTCATCATATATATTTTTTTAGGATAAAATCCCCGATATAAACAATGGCCACTACACTTGCATATTATTATGAACATGTTCAAGTAGATTCTTTTTAACCAATGCCTTCCCAAGCAACGGCGTAAAGCTTGTTGGCATTTCTTAATGCAAACAGAAGAGTTCGCAGCGCGCGAAATGTTGTCATAGCTTTCACCCGGGAAGTATTCGTGGTATCGTATTTCCACGGAACGCATGGTGTAAAAGTCTCTAATATGAACATGGACAAGATAACATGACTGTATAATAGACCAAAGTTCATAACAAGGATGAAACAATATAAGTAAGGATAACTTGACACACACACTCGAGCAATCTCATGGATGGAGGTAACAGAGAGAATAAAGAATAAAAGAATAACCTAAGCTGGAGCAGGCATATCCTATATAGTTGTGCAAAGAACAAGTTAATGATCATACAAGATATACGGATAGAGTAAGATGGACGGGGAGATGCCCGCAGTTGGTCTGCCAGCCGATAGACACTTTAAGAACTCCTACTCAATACCCGGACATGGAGGAGTACAAGGGACGGACGGGGCTGCCACCACCGCCACCTACCTCACTACCGTAGGGCACCGACATATCCAAGAAGGCCCCCCGTGCACACGGGCTCCACGCCTGCGTACTAAGGATCTACCCACATCCCCCCTAGGACTCTGACCCTACGGATCACCGAGCTAGAACATGAGCAAACCCGAAGGTACGACAGACCGCCATCTAAACTCCATGTTATATATTGTATGAATGATTAAGCACAAGTTCTATATGATGGAATCATAACATAGAAACTATAGTCTAGTTCGTATGCAATGATTATGTCATGAAGACTATACTCTAGTTCTATAGCACAACCATCATGATAAGTACAGAACAAGAACAAGAATGAAGAACATGACATTGATCAACATGAAGAACATTGTATTGATCTACCAAGTACCTTCAAGATGTTCTTGATCTTCTACATCAAGCCTTGCCAAGCTCCTAAGACTAACCAATAAAAAGTAAAAGATACAAGTGGAGGAGAGAGGCTCTTGTGTGGTGTGTGTTTAGAATGGAGCCCTCCCCATCTACTTATACACATGAGAGGTCGGTTTCGAAAGTATTTTAGGAAAAAACCTCCGGAAACCGCCTCTAGGTGCATTAATGATACCGCCGAGAGAAAGGGCGGTTTGATTTGGGGTTTTGTGGGTCCGGCCGGACCCACCACTCCGGCCGGACCAGGGCTGGCACCGTTTTGCCACCGCCTTTCTCTGGGTGGGCTTGTGGGCTGGTCTAGACCCTAGATCCAATGGTGCTTCAGTCCACTTGTTCATTAAAGTGGGCTTTCTCTACTTCCCTTTGATTGCGCATTTTGAATGTGTGTTTTGCTTTGCGCTTTCTTCTTTACTTCATGCATTTCCTCTTGTTTCCGATGTTTGTCCTGCAAAACATGTTTTCTCGAGAAACAAGTGGAACTGGGTCATAACATATGTATATGTGTCATAAGTATGCTTGTTTGCCCGGATTTGGATAAAAATTGGCGGTATAAAATGGTCGATAACGACCGCCAACAGACATAGTCTAAAAACAATTTGATCAAAGATTAATATGTCATATATATTATCCTTAAAAACCCTTGTAGGGAAAAATAGATAATATGACAACTCTCACAAAAACCAAAAGTAGTAGTAAAAGTATATCGTAAAACTCCTTAAAACCCAATGGGAAAAATAAGGAGAAACGCCATGATATACAATCACTAATGTTGTTAAACCCTTTGAGATAAGTCCAAAGTCTTAGTCTAAAAAGACCTTGACCATATGGTCAATATGCATGCAGTAACACCCGGTTTTAAGGATAAAACCAGATGATGCTATATGTGAGCGCTGGAAGTCAAATCTCACATATAGTTACAAATAATTGAAGTATCAATGGACAATGCTTTATATATAATGAACTTAATATAAAAAGAGATATAACCTTTAGAGAAACAAACAGTGTGAAAAACACTCCGATCTTGGTGAAGAATCCATTCCATAGGGACCAACCGACTGGTTGTTCACAAGTCTAAACTTCTCCCGAGGTGTTGTGAAATAGCAAGAGTGAGTCCATGTCAAACTCAAAGCAAATATAACATAGGGTTATGAGGCTCAAAAAGTTGACACCGGGTTTAATCGGTTAGCATTTTAATGAATCAAAGTTTTAGCATTTATTATTTTGCAATAAGTTGTGCTTAACCCAATAACCCACACAATCATCTTTATTATAACATTCTCATGATGAGTCCATCATGATCATCCAGGTTCCATATCCACCATTATCTTAAATCCATATCCTCGCCGCCCACATTCTCATCATCATCATCCAAGAACCAATATTCGTAGCATTAGCCGCTCGTGACCGTGAGCACGGGCCGATATATCGTTTGATCAAACTCTGCGCGAGAGGTGTACACTTTCACCGTGAGCCGTGAATTGCCCTTTTGCCCGAGGCCCGCCGACCTCTTAACCCTCTTCCAAGGACGGTCGGCGGGGTTCACTATGAAACCTTTCACAGGTTCGTCTAACAAGTTAGGGCCGCTAGGTATCTTCCGTCAGTCTATGTGATACAACCTGCAGGGATCCACAATCTGCGGCAGTTCCCATATGATACAACCCTCCACGGGTCCACTATATGTGGCCGCCCCATGGCTCAGGGGATCCATGATCTTTTACCCTAACGCCTTTCGGTAACCTCTAACAAGCTAGAAAGGGTCCCCGGTAACCGAGCTAAAACTAGAGCCATGTAGCCCTCTTGGGTTGTCTTGTATGTCCCAACTTTTGCCCGGATGATAAGTCCTTATGGAGGGCCAAGTGCATCATGTACAAAAGCCAGTAGCTCTCTCGCCCTATAGTCCAGTTGCTAAAATCATATTTTACCATTCATTCCATATAGTCATTATTCATCATAAAGATCAAGTATAACAATTCTTTGAGCGCTAGCAATTCTACCCATATGCAATAAACCCATAGGTATTAAGGTATAAGATAACAATTGGCTAGGATGTCCTTACGGGTAACAAATTAGACACATGTATATGATTAAATGATTAATAGTGAATAGGACATCAAGGAAGATCTCATGCTATACTTGCCTTTTATATTTGCTCCAACTTCCTCATACTTTCCTTCCGGTCATCCTCTTTCGAGACACATGCATATGATTAAATGATTAATAGTGAATAGGACATCAAGGAAGATCTCATGCTATACTTGCCTTTTTATATTTGCTTCAACTTCCTCATACTTTCCTTCCGGTCATCCTCTTTCGATCTTCGTGCTCATTAAGCGGTTCTCGCTCTATTCGAAGCAAACACCACGCATACAAGCAAGAAAACAAAATAAACTAAGAACAATACACCAATCATAGCAAAAGCTTTAAAACAACATCCCGAAAGAGAACTCGTTGCTACGGTCGAGAACGCAAGAAACGCCGATAACGTAACTACCGTTAAAAGAAACCGCTACCGGAGTTCTATATTATAAAAAAGAAAAACCTAACTGCTTGATATATTTTATTTAAGAAAACCATGATTAAATTAGTCACATTATATTTTAATTCTAAACACCGAGTTAAACTAATCATATTTTAATTTATAAATATTATCACATAATTCATTAAGAACATGTTAAACTTTATTTCAAAAGGAAATAAACATGTGAGAACACCTAACGGAATTTGATATATGCAAAGGTGTTTGAACTAATCAATTTATAATTATAAACATGTATATTAACATTAATCAAATTAGAGTTGATATACGAAAGACCAATATTTAGCTACATTAGTTTTCACTATAAAATTGGTTGCATATTTATTAATCAATTTTAATATTCAACTCTATATAGAAAAACATGTGACATGGAAAACATTGGTACTGCTGCATAGAGCGCGGTGATACGAATCTAACCCAACTTGAATGGAGCTAAACGGATTTAAAACAATTAAACGGCAGGAATTATAAACTGGATGGCAATTTCGTAATTAACTGCATAGAGGACTGCTGCTGGTGTGATGTACGTATATGCACATTTCTCATGTATTTCTAGAATTGTTTTTCTGAAAGAAAACGGCCGTATTGCACCCTCATGACATCATCTGATGTCATCTAAGCTAAATGTGACGTCATCAGGCTAACAAAGCAAAGAGCACGGCCGGCTGTTGCTTGCTTCGTGCGTATGGCGCGGCTCGGCTGCTGTATGTGCGTGCGCTGCAGCCTGCGCGAGTGCTCGGCAGCGATAGGTGGAGGTGCAGGACTGCGGGTGCACGGCGGCGCCATAAGGGGCTGGTAGCGAAGACCTCGCCAGCGCCGCAAGATCTCGATCTACCGAGCACGACGAACGATGATAACTGGCGTAAAGGGATGAGGGTCACACGGGGCCGCTGATGGCGTGGTTCCCATCGTCGGGCTCAGCGCAAGGAAGAAGGGCGACGCGCAGAGGCGGACGGTGCTGATCGAGGTGGTCCGGCGTGCGCGGTTCCTGCACAACAACCGGCCACGGGTCCCTGTAAAAGATGGTCCAAAAGTGATGAGAGATCGAGACTCCTGTGAGTCCAACGAAGGGAGAAATAGAGGTGGATGCGGCCGAACCGAGAAGATCGACGACGGGACTTGGAGCTCGGCAATGGCTCCGGCGACGGCGGCGCTTGGAGGTACAGGTGCTAGAGAGGGAGAGGTCGTGTAGAGTTGTTGTGGTAGGTGACGGTGGGAGTGTGCGAGGTCACCGGTTGGATTTGAAGGTCAGCGGATGAGCTGAGTCGCGATCTTGGCTCCAGGCCGTCAGTGGCGGCCGCTCGGTCTTGCATGCACGAGAGGGATGGATCAGGATGTCCCGGGGAAGCTGTGGACCGAGGCCTGACCTGTGCGGGAGCGGCGGCATCGGGTCGAGCAGAGACCGGCTGGGTGAGTTAGAACTTAGAGGAGGAAGGCAACGCTGACACGCGGGGTCAGGGCGGCAGTGGCACAGGCGCAGGGCCGGCTCGTCAGAGAGAACAAGAGGGAGAGGAGGAGAGAGGCCAGGTGGGCTGCCTGGCCTGAAAGAGGCGATTTTTGTGAAATTTTGCCATTTTTCAAAAAAAAATTTCAAATCCGTCCCTCGAAAAAAAAAAAATTTACACCGGGTATCTTTTTGGTCGCGCCAATTCCGGTGGCGCGATTTTACATGTCGCGCCGCGCCACCGCATGGCGCGACCGGTGCATCCACGGTGGCGGGGGGTGGCGTTGACCGGGGCTGGCGTGGCTGAGCGTGGGGCCCGCCTCGTCGCGCCAGTGCATGTGGCGCAACGGACGGGAGCTGGGATCCCATGCATGCACTGGCGACAGTGGCTGGTGTTGTGGGCGGGCGACCTGCCTGTAGTGTATTGACGGCTGACGCTGGCAGCGTGGGTGAGGGCCCCGGGAGTGACGGCTGACGTTGCAAGAGACGGACAAAAATTGGGACAAGCCCATGAGTGACTGCTGCCCTCTCGTACATGCACAAGCAGCAGTGCAGTGCAGCCTCTCTCGTCTCTCACAGTTCTCTCACCTCTCTGATCCCCTCGGCATCACTTGGGCTCAGGTTTCTCATACATTTATAATACAATATCTCACAAAATGCAAGTCCAATTCATGAACCGTTCCAAGATTATTGTTGAAAATATTGTGTCAAACAAAATGAGCTCCAACGAGACAATGTTCTGACAATGTTTTCAATTATGTGGCCCAGATGCCACTTAGTTTTTTGCTGTGAAAATATGGTCAATATGGACCTTATTTTGTAGATAAAATCAATACAAATAATGTGATGTACGTGGTTTAGTATATTATATCCACTAAAGCTTTTGCATGGATGCCGTGATGGTTGAAGTTGCTGGCTTGCAGCTGATTGTAACCGTGCATACTTTTTGCTAGGGTCCCAACACATGGAGCCAAAATACGAGCAACAGATGCAACACTGTGATGCACGGTGCGCTCAGACATGTGATGCAACAGTGTCTCCATAAGGGGAAACCCGACGAACTTGCACTGGCGACACCCGGGCCCTCACCCACGCTGCCAGCGTCAGCCATCAGTACTCCCTCCGTCCCAAATTAAACGCGAGTTTTGGGTGTTCGTACCACAAGTTTGATTCGATTTGTAGAAAATATGTACAAGATTTAAATCTCCAAATAAATTTATTAAAAACTAGATCAAAAGATCTTTCCAATGATACTAATTATGTAATATAAATATTAATCCTATTTTAATATATAATTGCTTGCAGTTTTTTTCTCGGGAAGTTTAAAACTACATTTATTCTCGGGACGGAGGGCCACTGTCGCCGGTGCATGCATGGGATCCCAGCTCCCGTCCGTCGCGCCGCATGCACTGGCGCGACGTGGCGGCCCCACACTCACCACGCCAAAGACCGGTCAACGCCACCCCGCCACCGTGGATGCACCGGTCGCGCCATGCGGTGGCGCGACATGTGTAAAAAAATCGCCACCGAATTGGATATATTAATCCCTATGTGTGCCCGTAAATTGGAAACACACATAAGGTGACAAACTGTTGGAATGTATCATAACAATGCTTATTACATAGAATTAAAACGAAAACTCAAAGAAATAAAACTAATTCCAACTTTCTTATGCGGAAGCTCCAAGAACGGGTGCCCCGGTGGTCCACAAGTCTAGTAGTACTCTGGCGGTAATCCTCATTCCATCCTTGATCCGAGACCGGTGTGGTGGAAATAGCAAGAGTGAGTTCATGTCGAACTCAACAAATATAGCAAGGTATAGACTACCATAGGTCATGATCAATGTAACATAAATAATGTAAATGATAAAACAATAAACCATAAACATAATATCAACATTAGTCCTCATCTTTAATGCAAAAGGGTTCCAAGGCCGCTCGTGTCCTTGAGCAAGGCCGATATATCGAGTTTAATAAACTCTCAAGCAGAGGTATACACTTTCACCTTGGGAGCCGTGGAATTGCCCTTTCGCCCGAGGTAGCGATCCTCTTAACCCACTCCCAAGGTAGGTCGGCGGGGTTCACTATGAAGCCTTTCAACAAAGTTCGCCTAACAAGCCTGGGCGCTAAGTCGCCGTATAGGACCCACCCTTCCTATATGGCACATAACCAACGGCCTATACACATATATGAGGAGGAGGGGGCTATACTATACCCAATTCGGCACTTCCTCCAAACTCGCTAGAAAAGGTCCCGGTACCGAGCTAAAAACCGGTGCCATGTAGCCCTCACAGGTTGTAATCAAATCCTCGAGACTCTAATACAGATAATTTCTCATGTTGTTAAAAGTCATGTTTTATGTTTCATGGCATAAACATTAAATAGTCACGTGATCATGAAATTAAGCTAGTAAATCCCAAACTATACTTGCCTTGATTATCAAAGTCCCGTTGAAACCGCCGCTCCTCAGAAAATCTGCTCTCGATCACCGTAGTAATCTTTGCTCACCGCCTATATTCGATAATAAATCAACATACAAGCATCCAAGACAATCATGCACGAAGAAAACAAGACTATATTAGAACAGTACACCAACAGTGATAAAACAGTATAAAAAGTGTATAAAACTAATCTACACGTCGCTACGATCACATCGACGTAAAGATCACGAAAAACGGAATTAAAACAGATAAGTTATGGATTTTACAAGATTTCCTATAGACGGATAATTAATTAATTCTCACTACGAAAATTAAATGTTTCAAACCTACTGCAAAAGTTATACTAACGCGTAGAGAATCGAAATACGAATCTAACGCAATTTGAACGGGTCGATTTGGATTTAAAGTGAAGAAGTTATGAGCATTTGAATATAATGGCATTTCTGTAATTAGACTGAAATCAATTTCGGAATTAAAACAATAAACATCATTTTATAAATCAGATCGAGAGGCTCCGGCAGAATTAACCATAGCCATCGGGGACTCTTTAGTAAAACGGCCAAACGAAGGGGTATCGGCGGTTCTCGACCCATCGGATCTCGAATGGATGGCCGAGATTAGATCGGGCTCAAATAAAACATCACCGCCACGGAACAAGTAGCTGGCGGGCGGCGGCGCCTGTCCGCGCGGGCGGAGCATCGCCGGACTTCACCGATTTCGAGACTACGACGCTGCGTTAGGACAAGATGATGGTGCCGTAACGACTAGGACACCTAACGCGAACTCGGTTGACGTGATCTCAAGAGGGGAGCGTCGCGGCGACGCGGGCGCCGGCAATGGCCGGCGGGCGGCAACTTCGCCGGCGCTGGTGAAGACGGGCCTAGTGGCCACGGTTCGGCAGATTTAAAGCATGGGGAGGTAGAGGGCAACTAAGCGATGCTCACCACGGGGAAGAATCGATGGAAGGTGACACGAGGGACGACGGCGACTCGCCGGGCAAGCGTCGATTTAACGGTGGTGTTCTGCGACATCGGGGCGGCCGTGATTGAGAAAGAGAACGGAAATTGAACGGGATTCGAGATGGGTAAGTCCTTACGGCGCCTCGCGACTTGGACGACGGTCGAAGATCGACGGCGGCGGCGGAACCACGGACTCCGACCTCGGCGACGCTTGCTATGGCGCGGGGGCGCGGTGCTCGGAGCGGCAACCGGCGGCGCGCGCGGTGGGTAAAAGAGGGACTAGGGGTGGCTATGCCCAATATAGGCCGGGGCAACGGGCTTGAGCGCGAGAGGTGGGCTCGGCGCGTCCTCCGGATCAAGGCAGCGATGGTGCCTCATGATGCGAAAGCGAGGAAGGAGGTAGGGGAAGGACTCCACCGGTGGGGCCCAATTGCCGGTCAAGGAGATGGCAATTTCTTTGTTCCCAAAGTCAATTTGGGAAGGAGCTGGGGCGGGGAAGGAGGGGCAAGGCAGGGAAGATGGGCCACTCGGGCCGAAAAGAGAAGGAGTGTGTGAGAGAGAGAAGAAAAGCTTTTCAATTTCTAATTCTAATTTTCAAATTAAAATTTGAAGTGCTATGAATCCTTTTAAACTTTGAATCAAGAAAACAATACAAAAATAAAGTGCAAGAGTAGCATGATGCATCAAGCATGTGTCTAGATCTTATATTGCATTTTAATTTTATAAAATTATTATTTTTCCTATGTTCAAATGCACCATAAAATACGTAATTAAATCATCATTAACTATTTAAAAAGATCTAAAAATTTTGGGTGTTACAATTCTACCCCCTTAAGAGAATCTCGTCCCGAGATAAAATTGTGCTTACTCGAGTAATCGTGGATATGATTTTCTAAGATCATCCTCTCTTTCCCTGGTTGCCTCATCTTACGTATAACGATTCCATTGAACCTTGCACATCTTGATAGTCCGACTTCTAGTGACTTTTTTACGCTACATCCAAAATCTTCACCGGGAATTCTTCATAAGTAAGATCTTCTTTCACGAAAGCTCTTCTAAAGGTATCCGCTCTTGGGCACACGCAAACACCTTTTAAGTTGAGACACATGGAACACATCATGCACACCGAACAAACTTTCAGGCAATTCTAGTTGATAAGCAACTTCTCCACGTCTCTTGAGGATTTTGAAAGGACCAACATATCTTGGTGCGAGCTTTCCTTTCATATTGAACCTTTTCACACTTTTCATTGGGGACACCTTTAAATATACATAATCCCCTTCTTGAACATAATATTTTTCCTTCGAGTATCTGCAGATAACTTTTTCTGCCGAGATTGTGCTACTCTCAAATTTTCTCTAATCTTTCGACTTGTTCTTCAAAGCATCTCTAAGCACATCAGGTCCAAACACTTGAGTTTCCCAGTTTGATTCCAAAATAAGGGTGTTCTACACTTGCGCCCATACAGAGCTTCAAATGGTGCCATTTTGAGACTCTGTTGATAACTGTTGTTATAAGAGAACTCGGCATAAGGCAAACTTTTATCCCAACTGGTGCCATACTGCAAAGCACAAGCTCTCAACATATCCTCCAAGATCTGATTAATCCTCTCTGTCTGACCATCGGTTTGTGGATGGAAGGCCGTACTGAAATTCAACTGGGTTCCCAACGACTCATGTACCTTCTGCCAGAAATTAGAAGTGAACTGCGTACCTCTATCAGATACAATCTTCTTAGGAACCCCATGCAAGCAAATAATCTTTTCCATGTACAACTCAGCTAATTTAGGTCCATTATAGGTGGTCTTGACAGGTAAGAAATGAGCAACCTTAGTCAAACGATCCACAATTACCCATATGGAATCATATCCTTTCTGAGTACGAGGCAACCCCACTATAAAATCCATGCCAATTTCTTCCCATTTCCACTCAGGTATCTTCATGGGTTGCAACAATCCCGCTTGGTCTCGATGTTCGGCTTTCACTCTTTGGCAAGTATCACATATGGCCACATATTACGCCACATCTCTCTTCATCCCATACCACCAATATTTCTCTTTAAGATCGAGATACATCTTTGTACTTCCAGGATGAATAGAATAGGCTGACTCATGTGCCTCTCGCAAAAATTGCTTCACGAATGGCTTTCACTTCAGGCACACAAATCCTTTTTTCCAAACCAAAGAATACCATTTTCATCTATCTGAAACCACGGTGCTTTTCCAAGCACTACATTCTCGCCTATCTCCTTTAGCTTCTCATCCAATAATTGACCCTTGTGTATCTCTTGCTCTAAAGTAGGTGTCACTTCTATCTCCATAGTATTAACTACAACACCCAAATTCAGATGCTCAAACTCTACACACAACTCATCCGACCTTTGGTGTGATCCGAAGTGCACTGACATACTTCTTCCTACTAAGAGCATCAGCCACACTATTTGCTTTTCCAGGATGATAATGCACATCCAAATCATAATCTTTTATCAGTTCTAACCAACAACGTTGCCTCAAGTTTAGATCAGACCGGGTAAATATGTACTTCAAACTCTTATGGTCGGTGAAGACATCGGTCTTATGACCAACCAAATAGTGTCTCCAAATCTTCAATGCATGAACCCACCGCTAGCTCTAAATCATGTGTAGGATAATTTAGCTCATGTTTCTTCAAGCGCCTTGATGCATATGCAACAACTCTACCTTCTTGCATAAGAACACATCCCAATCCTAGACGAGATGCATCACAATAGATGGAGAACTTCTTGTTTAAATCCGGCAAAATCAATCTTTGGAGCTGTTGTCAACCTCTTCTTCAACTCCTCAAAACCGGCTTGACATTTATCGACCATACAAACTTGGCATTCTTCTCTAATAATGAAGTCATGGGTTTAGCAAGTTTGGAGAATCCTTCAATGAACCTTCTGTAGTAGCCAGCTAATCCAAGGAAACTACGAATCTCAGTTGCATCTGAAGGTGGCTTCCAACTCAACACATCCTTCACCTTGCTTGGATCCACTGCAATTCCTCCATTAGAGACAACATGGCCAAGGAAGGAGATTTCCTTTAACCAAAACTCACATTTGCTTCGCTTAGCATACAACTGGTGCTCTCTGAGCTTCTGCAACACCAATCGTAGATGCTCAACATGTTCTTCTTCTGTCTTGGAGAATATCAGGATGTCATCAATAAATACCACCACAAACTTATCAAGGTACTCCATGAACACCTTATTCATCATGTACATGAAATAGGCAGGAGCATTGGTCAAACCAAAAGACATGACTGTGTACTCATATAGCCCATACCTAGTGGTGAATGCTGTCTTTGGTATGTCAGACTTCCTAATCTTCAACTGATGATATCCGGATCGCAGATCAATCTTGGAGAACACACAGTCACCTCTCAACTGATCAAATAAGTCATCAATCCTAGGCAAGGGATACTTGTTCTTGATAGTGACCTCATTAAGAGAACGATAATCTACACACATCCGTTGTGTTCCATCCTTCTTCTCCACAAAGATCACCGGTGCACCCCAAGGAGATGAACTAGGGCGGATAAATCCCTTATCCTGTAACTCCTTCAATTGTTTCTTAAGTTCATCTAATTCATTAACCCCCATTCTATATGGACGCTTAGCTATGGGTGCAGTGCCAGGTAGTAAATCAATAATAAATTCAATGTCACGGTCAGGTGGCATACCTGGCAACTCATCAGGGAAAACATCTGGGAACTCATCCACTACACGGTCCTGGGGGTTGGCATCTTCCTTCATCTGGTTCACAGTGGCTGATGGTGGGTCTTTAATTGCCACATCAACAGTAACTTGGTCTCCCTTTGGTGTCGTTAGAACCACCACTTTTTCCCGACATGAATCATCCGCCTGTGTTGCTTCATCCAATCATATCCCAAAATCATATCAAGGCCGGATGTCCTCAACACAATAGGATCCGATCGCGCAAAGTCTACCCCCTTAAAGACAAACTCACAGAGGGACAATAAAGAGAAGCTGGTATGGTTCCCCCAGGTGAATTTACTACCATTTGGTTCTTCAAGGCAACTAGAGGTATGCTATGCATTGTAACAAATGCTTGGGAAATAAATGAATGTGAAGCTCCAGAATCAAAAAGAACAGTAGCAGGGATGGAGTTGATGTTGAACGTACCCATCATAGTTTCTGGTCCCATCTGAACTATATCAGTGGACACATGGTTCACTTTTCCAAGAGGTGGCCTCTTCTCGGGACGGTTGTAGGATATGTGACCCTCTTTACCACATGTGTAGCATGTGGTTGGAGTGTTGGTGGCATTTCCCGGGCGTGGCACCCGATAACCCTTCGCGGGCTGAGGACGCTGGTTGCCATTCTCGCCTCTGCTTTGGTAATGGCAATGTTGCTGGTTGCGGTTGCGGTCACCCTAATTTGATCGCCTCGATTCTTCTGGCTGGAAGTTGGGACGAAAACGAGAGTTGCTTCGAGCCCCGACCAAACATCTTCCTCTTCTTGTCTGACGATTCGGGACGCTCATTGTCGAGGATAATAGCACGGTTCACCGGTTGCTCAAAAGTATCATAAGTGTTGCCCTTCAACCGCGGAGGAGTTCGTAGTAGATGCCATTAAGAAAATGGCACCGCTTATCGGCATCTTCTCGGACTTCATTGGGGCATAACGGGCCACCTCTTTGGAACTTCTCATGATACTCACCGATAGTCGCCGAGCCCATCCCCGAGGTTCCGAATTCATCTTGCTTCGCTCAACAAGACCAAATTTGGAATGTGACGAGCTCAAGATCTTCACAAAATCATCCCAAGTGATGGCGGGAGCATTGTTGGGACGAAAGAAACTGATAAGACTCCCACGGTCGAGCACCTCCTTGGAGTTGTCCCGAGGCATACAACACCTTCTCTCTATCATTGGGACTGTGCGAGGTTCGGTTGTTTCTCCACAAAGACGTAGCCAATCATCAGCTTCTAGTGGCTCTGTGGCATGAGAAAACACCGGGGGGCTCCCAACCATGAACTCCTTACGCTTATCCCTGGGTGGATGAGCAGATCCTCCAAAGCTTGCATGTTCTCGCATGAAGCGTGTCATATTCTCGCATCATCTGCTCGCTGGCTTTGCATCATCGTGCCCGTGGTCGCCATAAGTCTGCTGGAGTTATTGGAGGAGGAGGTGGTGGTGGCAGATCTTCATTATTTGCTCTGCCCTGCCTCTACCTCTACCGCCTGCCTCTACCTCTAGGCATCCTTTTTTGTCCAAATAAATGTTCAAAGTTTAGATATTTCCAATCAAAGGTCACTTATATGGGATATAGAGTAAAGCTAAAAATTCTCTCGAATTATGCAAGTTTAGAAAATTTACCCCACTATCTATTCATTAGTCCTTATGTCTTAAACCTATAACTAAATGAAATTGTAGACGAAGTCCACAAAATCAAAGCAATCATTCAAAGATCCAAATCAAGCATATTAATAATAACAATTCAACAAGGCAATTAAAATGCACCGATCAAACGTTGACTCAACTTGCGATTTCTACCATTTCTTATGGGTAAAGATGCTAAAGGTACTCTTTTTAAAGCAAGAAAGTGGTAGGAGAGGATTTCTAAGAGCATGCTAAGGCAAGGTGAGATCAAAATTTAGAAAACAAGGACAAGAGGGAGATGAATAGCGGGGGTAAGATAAGATATGGAAGAAAATATCGCCTTTTTTTCGGAACAAGGATTTTTTAGGACAACTTCTAGTACCTAAAAAAAACGACCAGTTTATACTAGGCTTGCGCCCTAGAGTCGACATTGCTCGATACCAACTGTCATACCCAATTTAAAAGAACAAATTGGATATATTAATCCCTATGTGTGCCCGTAAATCGGAAACACACATAAGGTGACAATTTGTTGGAATGTATCATAACAATGCTTATTACATAGAATTAAAACGAAAACTCAAAGAAATAAAACTAATTCCAACTTTCTTATGCGGAAGCTCCAAGAACGGCACGCCGAATCGGGTGGTCCACAAGTCTAGTACTCGGCGGTAATCCTCATTCCATCCTTGATCGAGAGACCGGTGTGGTGGAAATAGCAAGAGTGAGTTCATGTCGAACTCAACAAATATAGCAAGGTATAGACTACCATAGGTCATGATCAATGTAACATAAATAATGTAAATGATAAAACAATAAACCATAAACATAATATCAACATTAGTCCTCATCTTTAATGCAAAGGGTTCCAAGGCCACTCGTGTCCTTGAGCAAGGCTGATATATCAGTTTAATAAACTCTGCGCAGAGGTGTACACTTTCACTGTGAGCCGTGAATTGCCCTTTCGCCCGAGGTAGCGATCCTCTTAACCCACTCCCAAGGTAGGTCGGCAGGGTTCACAATGAAGCCTTTCAACAGGTTCGTCTAACAAGCTGGGGCGCGAAGTCGTCAGGTATAGGACCCACCCTTCCTATATGGCACATAACCAACAGCCTATACACATATATGAGGACAGGGGGCTATACTATACCCAATTCGGCACTTCCTCCAAACTCGCTAGAAAAGGTCCTGGGTACTGAGCTAAAACCAGTGCCATGTAGCCCTCACAGTTGTACTGTAAATCCCGGAGACTCTAATACAGATAATTTCTCATGTTGTTAAAAGTCATGTTTTATGTTTCATGGCATAAACATTAAATAGTCACATGATCATGAAATTAAGCTAGTAAATCCCAAACTATACTTGCCTTGATTATCAAAGTCCTGTTGAAACTGCTGCTTCTCAGAAAACTACTCCTGATCACCGTAGTAACGCGCCACCGCCTATACTCGATAATAAATCAACATACAAGCATCCAAGACAATCATGCACAAAGAAAACAAGACTATATTAGAACAGTACACCAACAGTGATAAAACAGTATAAAAAGTGTATAAAACTAATCTACGCGTCGCTACGATCACATCGACGTAAAGATCACGAAAAACGGAATTAAAACGGATAAGTTATGGATTTTACAAGATTTCCTATAGACGGATAATTAATTAATTCTCACAACGAAAATTAAATGGTTCAAACCTACTGAAAAGTTATACTAACGCGTAGAGAATCGAAATACGAATCTAACGCAATTTGAACGGGTCGATTTGGATTTAAAGTGAAGAAGTTATGAGCATTTGAATATAATGGCATTTCTGTAATTAGACTGAAATCGATTTCGAATTAACACAATAAAAATCATTTTATAAATCAGATCAGAGGGCTCCGACAGAATTAACCATAGCCATCGGGGACTCTTTAGTAAAACGGCCAAACGAAGGGGTATCGGCTGTTCTCAAATTATTTGGATCTCGAATGGATGGCCGAGATTAGATCGGGCTCAAATAAAACATCACCGCCACGGAACAAAGATGGCCCGGGCGGCGGCGCCGTCGCGCTGGGCGGAGCATCGCCGGACTTCACCGATTTCGGAGACTACGACGCGTTAGGACAAGATGATGGTGCCGAACGACTAGGACACGAACGCCGAACTCGGTTGACGCGATCTCAAGAGGGGAACGGCGGCGACGCGGGCGCGCCATGGCGGGCGGATAAGAACTTCGCGGGCGCTGGTGAAGATGGCCCTAGCGCCACGGTTCCAGCAGATTTAAAGCATGGGGAGGTAGAGGGGAACTAAGCGATGCTCACCACGGGAAGAATCGATGGAAGGTGACACGAGGATGACGAGCGACGGCCGGGGCGGGCGTCGGCGAACGGTGGTGTTCTCGCGACATCGGGCGACCGTGATTGAGAAAGAGAACGGAAATTGAACGGGATTCGAGATGGGAAAGTCCTTATGGCGCCTCGCGACTTGACGACAAATCGAAGATCGACGGCAGGGCGGCGGAACCACGGACTCGACCTCGGGCGACGCTTGCTATGGCCGCGGCGGCGGTGCTGCTCGGAGCAAGGCAACCGGGCGGCGCCGCAGTGGGGTAAAAGAGGGACTAGGGGTGGCTATGCCCAATATAGGCCGAGGGCAACGGGCTTGAGCGCGAGAGGCGGGCTCGACGCGCGGCCCTCCCGGGATCAAGGCGGCGACGGTGCCTCACGATGCGAAAGCAGGAAGGAGGTAGGGGAAGGACTCCACCGGTGGGGCCCACCTTGTTTGGTCAAGGAGATGGTATTTCTTGTTCCCAAGCCGGGTTTGGGAAGGAGTCGGGCCGAGAAGGAGGGGCAAGGCAGAAGATGGGCCACTCGGGCCGAAAGAGAAGGAGTGTGTGAGAGAGAGAAGAAAAGCTTTTCAATTTCTAATTCTAATTTCCAAATTAAAATTTGAAGTGCTATGAATCCTTTTAAACTTTGAATCAAGAAAACAATACAAAAATAAAGTGCAGCAGCATGATGCATCAAGCATGTGTCTAGATCTTATATTGCATTTTAATTTTATAAAATTATTATTTTTCCTATGTTCAAATGCACCATAAAATACGTAATTAAATCATAATTAACTATTTAAAAAAGATCTAAAAATTTTGGGTGTTACAATAATCGCATTGAAAAACAATGCTCGGGCTTTTGCGTAAAACCTCTTGTGCTACTAGTCTTGCTTTGAATCTCACCACCTTGTTGTTCTTAATCCATCCTAGGATGAAAACACTTTGTACCCACAGTAAAAGGTACCATGAGGTGTTAGCTTTACAGCCCCTAACTCCTCTTTTCCGGTGAGCAAGACTATCTCTGTATGTATAACTCAACAAGTTCCAGTAAGAGTGACAAAGCACTCTGTCATGGTCTTGTCAACTGGATGACTTGGAATATTGTATACAGTTTATTCAGAGAAGTATGAGTCGACTCGTGTAGCCTTTATATGATATAATTCTCTGATTATCAAAACTAAAAAAATGAACCCCCTGAATGACTCATCGTGACTTCCTTAAACAATAGTCGGGGCTTTTCGATATCCCAGCAAGAGTATTTCGGTGTACCCTCTCGAGTTGGGCTTGTGGATTTTAAATATCCACAAGACATAAAATGTCCTCTAGGTGTCTTTCAACCAAAGGTTGAGTTGCATTCTGTAACACCTGAGAATTTCAGGCATAAAAAATGGATTTTTGTTTATGGATTAAGTAATTTATTTAATGTAGATTGACCGGATTTAAAGAGCGGCCATAAATTTGAATTTTTGATTTATTGCTCGGATGGATAAATTGAGACTACCGATGCGTATAGCTTGATAAAACATTTTTGTTTTGCTAGTCATATATGATATTCATAGTTTGGATAATAGTGGTATGTTTGCTGCAAGATTTAAGAAGGGCAAAAAAATGCTCCGTTACCATGATGCTACAGTAATGACGCCATGCTACAGTACCCAACTAACAGCCAAGAGCCCTGCCGTGGCCAAGCATGTTCGGTGGCTTTTAGCTTTTCCTTTCTTTTCCTATTTTCCTTTTGTTTCTCCCCACCGTGAGATCCCATCTAGACTTGGTCACTCTCTCCTTCACAAGGCCTTTTGTGCTGCCCTGGCTGTTCACGTTCTTGAGAAGAAAAGAGAGGAAACTAAGAAGAGATGGGGAGAGGAGAAGGGAGGAGAGGAGATGATTTGAGGTCTTGCCGCCGTCACCATTGTCATCGTCGTTTCTGATCTTCCCAAACCGGTTAGGAATCTTCTATTCTCTTTGTTTTGTTCTCAATCCCTTGATCCCCTCGCTATCCATGATGGCCATACCACGTTGTCGTAGATTGGGATGGCGAGAGAGTCGTAGCAGCGGGGATCGCCGTAAGGTGGAGAGGAAGAAGGAAGAAGGAGGTGAATCGCAGGGGATTGTCACGGCAATTGTTTTGGTTGACCTGGGTGAGATGTCATACCTTAATCCAATAATTTTGGTTAACATTCGTGGATTAAATCGCTAGTCTAGAGGGCGTTTGTTGGGAGTAAATCACGAGATCAATTCTGTCCATGTTCTGGAATTTTTGTCAGACTGAGCAGTCCCTGTTCATCATTATGTTTGGCCATTTTAGAGGCTTTAATAAATTATGGGCTAGTAGACAAAATTGTAGAGGACTTCAATATCTTTCTCTGGACGCCAAGAACACTATCATAGCCTCTATATTTTGGGAGATATCGCTGTCTGAAGTAGGATGTTTTTCAATGACGAAAATCTGGAAACTTTTAGATCTAAGCTGTTTTTGGCTATTTAAATGAATTAGTTTGATCTTTCGACGTGAAAAAAAGTCTAGGGATTTTCTGAAGCTTTCTAGATTGGTAACTTATATATTTTTTTATTTAGTAAATCTTCAGTTATGAATTTATGAAGTTTGGTATGCTGTTTTGGTGGGCAGAATTGTTCAGTCATGTTCTGTAGGTAATTACTCTATTTTGGGAGCTTCCGTGCAAAACTTTACAACATAAAACAACAACAACATAGCCTTTAGTCCCAAGCTAGTTAGGGTAGGCTAGAGATAAAACCCATATGAAACAAGTATAAAACAACTTTACAACATAAGAATTATTTATAATTATGTTTTACGCCTTAAGTAAAAGTTTCATAATTTTTTTATGAGTAATTTATCCTCGGTGAAAATGGGAATCAAAGTTGCTGCTGTTTGTTGATTGTTTGATCGCTGTTTTGGGGAAAACAGTAGTACAGACCGTAGAAGGGATTTATGTGTCATTTGTGTGTTTTGTATGAATTTATTTTTATGAGGTAATGATGTTTGAACAGGTGGTGCACCTTTGGATCGTTCTTAGCCCACGTTTTTGCATCATCGTCTTGAGGCAAGTAAACGTAGCGGTTGATTGCTACAGCTTGACATGTTGTTTAATCTACCTACACTATGTCATAACATTAACTAATCCAACATGATATCTACAATTGTTAATTCACTTGTCCCTCTAACAAGTAACTTATATATGATGATCACTTGTTGAATATTCTATCATGTTTCTGTCGACACGAGGTAAGTGCCATGTTCTATAATGGTGGAGGTATGTGGCATATGTGGTAAATGTTTATGCGGTTGCACCATATATCATTGCATCACATTGCATTGCATTACATTCATGGATTTCGCCGCTTGCTGGCCGCGACCGATCGGATATCGTGGGTACAGCATCGTGACGTTGCCCGAGGAGGGGTGCGATGCAGCTTCATACCTTGTTGGGTATGGAGGCAGTGGACATGCATATGCATTGCATCTGCACTATGAGGTTTACTTGCATTGAAGTTGTGGATCCGAGGAGTTTATCTCCCATTTGAAGAGGTGGTTTATTTATTAAAAATCATAATGTTGTTTACTTCTTTATGTTGAATAATTTGTCTATGAATTATAAATTTCTTATATTGTCATATCTTTAACATTTAAGTCGATGCTTAATGAACTTGTAGCTTGAATGACATGATCATGCAGTTTGCTTTGCTGAGATTTATTCTCACCCCCTTATATCATTCCGTGTTTGATTGGATGCTTGCTTGGAGGGATGGGAATTAGCAAAGACGTCTTCACTTTACTTTCACATTTAGATATAATAATAATATCACTCTTGGCTTGCTGTAATAAATGTAGTTCATCTTCATGGTGGTCCTCCATGGTTCAATAAAAGTATTTAAGTTAGAACTTCACTTAATTATAGTTTTGTCCCATTGTAACCTTTTGCGCTTTTACTTTGATATTTGGTTTTGTTGATGAGATTTATACTCGCCATGAGAGAAGGGATGTTTAGTGACATCTCGATGCCTTTGTGGCGCTGGGGTGTTACACATTTTCAGTCTTATTTTGCTTGCCGGGAATCACATCTTGCCTCTTGGAAGTGATTCTCCCCTCTTTTGCCAATATGGGGGTGAGTGGTTTTATTATGTACCTCCACTCTTTCCGGCACATTCCTTGCATGATGGAGAGACTTTGTAACACCTTTATAACCTATGAAAGTATCTTGGTAGTTTGTTTGCAATACTACACAAATCAATAATTCTTTGAACTCAATGTTGATGTCCATTTTCAATGTGAGATATTGATGCCATCGAGAGCGAGTTCAACTAACTCCTCTCAAGTCAAGTATCCACAATATCGACAAACCATTGATTCAGTTTATTCAAGACGTGATCCCGACCTTGAAATGCTTTATGCATTCCAAATATTTTTCGGGCATTATATATGGTACTACTAATTGTTGACACTGCTTAGCACAATCAATAAATAGTAACGCACCAAACAAGCGTTGGTATTAAAATTACTTAGCCAGCGATAAACTGGTCATGATTCAATTATCTATACTTCTAGTTGTGAGATTAGGTTGTCATCCCTAACTATGAAACTAGAAATATATATGGCACAAATATTATTCTATAAGACTAGGTAGAAAATAATATAAAGATAAAATAAATAAATAGATAACATAGGTTACGCAAGCGGGCGAGATAATTATACCAATTGTAGCATTTTACCTAGAGTATTATCAAGATGTCATTTATATTCTACCACTAGGAAGGTCTAGCTATAACTGAAAATGCATAGTATTGATAACTCCTCTATACTATGAAATAGTATTAGACCAATAATGAATAAGCTTCTACTCAATAAATGTGGTTATGTCAAAAATAAGATAAAGATAAATATAAAGATAATAATAATAATGATAATGATAAATATAATGATAAATACAGTGATCGCAAGCATCATAATGATAAGATAAGATAGTCAACAGAGTATTCTAGTCTAAGAACTAGCATGGAATAATATAAGGAAAACTTACTAATGGGTAATTATCATCACAAGTTATGGTTTACTATAATTAGTGCAAACATCTAGCTATCATAGTTAGCATCATTACTTCATATCATACTTAAGGAACATCAACTAAGAAGGATCTAATAATAATATCTTCACCTTCGACGCGACTCATATTCTACCGTTCACTATATGTGGAGGGAGGATTACAGAGGACTCAATAGGGCTGTCACCCCTACGACCGCCACACGACTCAAAGATATAGCGGGCATTTGCAGTATATAACATATCTAAGCACCATGCTTACATAAGTTGTAACACCTATCTTACACGTTATAAGATAAGGGCTATACAATCCTAAGAAAGCAATCCATCAAAAAATAACTAACTCTACTACACATATTAAAGTAAACAATAAGCAACCTTTGCAATAGATAATATAATAAAGATAAAGCATAATGTCATAAGTAAACTTGAGTAAAGATATCAAAAGATATAAAAGTACCGATAGAACATCTTGACAGAATCTAAAGTCCAAGCCTTCTTAGACTTGATCTCCTTCTAATCTACTACTATGTTGCTAATATCTCTAGATCTAGAACTACTCAAGAAGTAGGGTTTATGGGTTTGGATGACTTGATCTCTAGAATTCAGATAATGATCAAAACTAAATTAGGATTCTAGGGGGGTGGTCCGCCCCTTGCCTATATAGCCTCTTGGGATGAATCTCAACCCTTGGATCAAGCCGACTTCATTGGACGGCTTTCATTGGATCTCAAGGTCGGTTGGAAGAAGATTCCGAAGTTTGGACATGTGGCGACTACGGATAGGGCGGTCGCCTCGCTCCGGTGGGCCCCAGCTTTGGCGTGGTGTCTTCTCGGGGTGTCTTCTAGATCCTTCCAATTTATACTAATGGTTGTGATTCCAAATATTCATTTGTATGTAGCCATTCCTTGGTATTTTTCTTTATATTCCTACAGAGATAAAAAATTCACACAACTCGTGGAAATCATTAGTATAAACCCTATCCTCTAGTGTTCTTATTCTCTTTGAATCATTTCTAATGTTTATTTAATAGTAAAAGTTGACGCTTATCCATCGCCAATAAACTCCTCCAAGCTTACCCTTTTGGTAGTCTCTTAGCAAAACTATTTATTAATAATAAACTTGGATCAGGAGTTGCTTCAATGCTTTCATACCTAAAAAGTACACATGCTTTTAAACAAAAATTACTCGGGTCGATCGTAATCATTCTGACTTCAAACTCACCCATATTACCTTTAACCATGGAGCTTTTTAACTCTCACTTGGGTCTTGAGTAATTGAAAGATAGAACAATCAAGTCAAGCACTATGTCTCAAGTCTTTGATCAACCAATATTCTAGAGTTTTTGTAAGTTTTCAAATAAAACTCGAGCTTTTATTGTTTGGCACTCAATCTCTCAATATGTGGTATTTATGGATCCTCACTAAGGCAATAATAGTGTTATTTCTTCTCTCTTGAATATGTAGTATTTTTGGAATAAGGCAGAATATATTAAGCCTTCTCTCATCTCTCTTTCACTCACTCACTCTCTAAATAAGGCTTATATGGAGCTCATAGGAGTGACACTCTTAAGAATATAGCATACTTGCAATAAATATATTGTAAGTCAAACAATGGATGCATAGAGAGTTTAGCCAATCAAAACAAGAATGCATGTGTATGGAATATGGTCGATAGGTGTATATATAGTGGCTAAAACTAATTCTACTTTTACTCCTTCAAAGAATAGATATATCTCTCTTGAAACTTGGAAATTTTTAGAGAACTTGGACTACACACTTTCTTTTTATTTTCTTTTCTTCTTTCTTTTTTTTTTAATCAGAGAGGCAGGCATCTAAGTACCCATTGTTTTCATTACGTCCACTTATCCTTTTTTTCTCTCTCTCTTTTCTTTAGCAAAGCAACCCAAATCTCTTTATGATAAACTTTTGAGAGAAAAACAATAAGAACTTTGGAGTAAATAATCAGTGGCTTCCTATAGTTCATTTGGGTTGTTTATTCCCAATATAGGAATAAAACATTTTCAAGTGGATCTAGATGGAAAAAGAATGATATTGCGCCTATTCTCAAAGTATAGGAACAAGTGCATATGTATATATGTGGATGGTGTGTGGATAAATCTTGATTTTTCATGATCGAACTCTCACAGGTAACAAAGCAAAGCTTGACCAACTCAACTCAAAGCAAGCAGCATATGTAACTGGAAGTTTTCCTAATCTAAATATCAGATATATGGCTTTGGTAAGAATATAGCACATTGCCAAATAAGAGCTCATCATGTAAGATTTTTAAATTTTCAAAAGATAAGTCTCCGTAATTATAGTATCACTAAGGATAAGATAAACAAAAAGCTCAGACTTTCTCATATCATATCCCTCAATTACCTAGACTTAGATCAAGTATATGCTACCCACAAGTTTTAGGTTTAGAGCAAATCTTAGATCAAAATAATTGTATCCAAAACTCGGGAGAATTCAAGTTCAAAAACTAGGCACTTAAAAGGAATTATTGCAGAGTAATTCATCATTTCCAAAGCAAATTTATTCTAATTCTAAATTTATTAATCACACCTTAATATATATAACTAAGACAAAATTTTATTTAGTTTAATCCATTATGCATCTTTCTATTTCTTTTAAGCAAGCAATAGTATAAGCTAATAATAATTAAAATAGAGTAAAGAAGTACTTATCTCAATAGTTGGGGTGCTCTCCCCAAGCTAGCTTGAAGTAGTAGGTGTGTGATATCCATCGGTCTTTGAAAATGAGGTAGACAGATGGAGGTGATGTTGTTCTTCCTTGATGGAGCATTGATGATGATGACTGTTAAATTAGTGCTCGTCAAGTGGTCGAACGCCTCCTTTTGTCATGTCACACAATTTCTATTGAAACTCAAATAGACAACACAACTTGTGGAACTCGTTAAGCGTTAGGAATTTAAAAGTAATATGTTGTCCATTTATTCTTCTCTTTTTAATAATAATTAATTCTTTAGTTTGGCGGGAATTAAGCAAAGCTAATAATTTTAAATTTTCTTATTTTGTATGCATGCATAAAACTATAAAGTAACAAGATGAATGAATGTAAATTATTTTTATGCCACCACAAAGCAAATATCCTTGAGGGTGTTATGCCACAGAATTATCCATATGGGGCTTTAGGTTTTTAATTAATGTTTGTGCATGAAACATATTTATTTTCTTTTCTAATGCAGATATATGTGATAAAGTAAATATGCTAAGGAAAATTACTTATACAATAAATATGCAATATTTAAATTAAATATAGAGAACATACTTACCTTATGGCGCGCAACGTCTCGTTCCTCCCATGGTTCATCGATGGTACGATTGGTGATACCGATGGTTCCGGGGTGTTCCTTCGGATGATGTTGCGGGCGAGGATGTTTCGGTTCCCGGAGGTGGGCTCTTTTTCTTCTTACATACTTTCCTGGTTTGTGAGTTGGATGAAGGTTGAGTTAACTCTTCCTTAATTTCTTCATCTTTCTTGACTTTCTCGTTCCAACGGTGTTCATATTTTGAGACTTCTCCTGTGTAGTCTTCCCAGCCATCTTTTACTTTATTCTTTGTTACTTCCACCTCATAGTTTGCCCAATCTTCTTATGTCATCGGGGTGTATCCTTTACGGCAAGAGTGACGTCTTCTTTGGTTGCGTGACTTCTTTGGCTGTTCATAGTTAGTATAATTTTTAAAATAACAGCGTACCTTTTCGGATGGAAATTGAAATGAACCAGTCCCGATGTAGATGATGGCACGTGTAGTGTTCAGAATGGTCTTCCCAATACTATGGGTGCATTGATGTCTTCATCTCTTGTATCCAGTACTAAGAAATTTAAAGTGATCTTGAATTTGGACTAGTACATCTTTCGCTATTCTCTCTGGAATTCTGTAGGACTGATCCGCCATCTGCAACTGGGTATATGTTGGGTACAAAGGTTGTTTACCATATATAAATTCATAAATTACCTTAGGCATTATGTTAACTCCTGAGCCAGTATTATAGATGGTGTTGTTGAAGGTCAACTGATTCATCGAACATTCTATCTCTGGGTTTTCTGGATCTTCCATCTTTGGCAAATATGGTGACTCGGTAGCATAGTCCCATTCTAAATAGATTGCATTGATCATATTCACTTGTTGTGGCTGTTTCTTTTTGTTTCTTCGTCTTCTATTATTGGTCTTCTTGACTCCAACATCAAATTCATAGCCATATGCATGTTGAGGATGAGCAGGAGATTCAAGTGTCTTGTTCTTGAAGATGAAGGTTTCTCTTCTCCCTTTAATTGTGAAGCAAATCTTTGGTTGCATTGCATAGATGATAGAGTTGGCTGTGCTCAAGAATGGTCGGCCCAAAATAATTGGTGACCTCTCGTCTCCTCCTGTCTCAATCATGACGAAGTCTGTTGGTACATATGAGTTGCCTACTTGTACACAGATATCTTCAAGGATTCCCTTCGGGTAGCAGAGTGACTGATCTGCAAGCTACAAACACATGGTTGTATATAATAAAGGACTATCATGGATCTTTTCATAAATTACCTTTGGCATGATGTTGATGCTCGATCCATAGTCACAAAGTGCAACATCAAAGGTGTGTAGTCCAATCTAAATAGTGATGACCGGTCTACCTGGGTCTCCTTTCTTCACTGGTAGTGAATCATCTTTCCACCCAAGGGATGTTTGTTCCTTGCGGTAGAGTCCTGCATTGAATATACCGATAAGATTTGCAGACTCTAACTCTTCAGGTTGGCCTAGTATTTTACCTTTCTCGATCTAGTGGAGGTATAGTGTTGACGTTCCACAGCGACCTCACTGGAGTTGTTATATTCCAGCAACACTGCCATGGAACATCAGTTGGTATTCTGCAACATTTACAGAACAAGTCCGCAAGCGCACGGAAATAACATTGTAACATTTCACCTAGAAGTATTCAGGGTATCGTATTTCCATGAGGAACGGTTGCGTAACTAGTCTTTGAACAGAGTCTCCCTAGAGCTAGGCATGGATAACTACGGGTAGTGAGATGTCCTATAGGCAGATGGTCTTAGGCTCATTTAACTTGGCTATTATAACCTTACTTCGGGCACCGGCCAACGCACAAAACTAGGCAGCTTCCGGCAATTAGCTCTACACCACACCCGAACGTGGGGGGATACAAGGGATGGACAGGTCTGTCACCACCTGCCGCCTACCCCTCAACCGGAGAGTGCGGATGCAAATGATAGATAACCACTAACCCAGACACCACGTCTGCACTAGTGACTATGACTCTGATGTTGATCAGGACAATCCACCAGAGGTTCCTCTACCAGAGCTCCGCCCCGAAGGACAAACTATCGATCCCGCAAGATTATAATGGCTAATATAAATTACTAAAGATAAATAAGCCAATGGGTGAACACGATCTTCTTACTCCAAGTGATATGTTGATCGTAGAGGTACAAGCATAGCGGAAACCGACAAGTCCGGCATTCCGGCTACCCGAGGGCCGTGGCACACCGGGGGGGTGTACCAAGACTCTTAGTAGGAGAAGTCAACTCTCCTTCTAGCCTTCCCTCTCTCACTCCCTATTCTATGTAGAAGAAGAAGAAGAAGAAGAAGAAGAAGAAGAAGAAGAAGAAGAAGAAGAAGAAGAAGAAGAAGAAGAAGAAAAGGAAGAAGAAGACTCTCTCCTCTATATTGTGCTCCTTGTGTTGTATGCTGAATTGGTGTGTGGAAATGAGGAGGAGGAGAGGGCTACTTATACATGGAGGGGAGGGGGCTAAATGCTAATGTGCCACCAAACCGACCACCTCCTATCGTCCAGGTACACTGAATCGGCCGCCGACGCCCCGCACCGCTCTCCCCGGCATTGAATGAACCACCTCAAGGAAACCGGACCGGGCCGACGCCACCCTTGGCGCCAGACGCATTGGTCGCGGCGCTGCACGCCAGGCTGGGCTCGGCTAGGCCTGGGCTTTGGTCGGTCCGCATTGCTGGGTCCAAGAAGTTGTTGCACGTTGGTTGCTTGGTCCAGTTTGCGTTGCGGTGGGCTTTTCTCCCTTGGGTTGTTTGATGTGATGAAATACGCTTTCCCGGAAGGCGCCTTTTGGTGCATTTTCCACTTGTTTATATATATATTCTGCAAAATAGTCATTTCTCTAATACAAGTGGAAATATTTCAATAGTAAATGTATATGTGTGTAATACTGCATAGTTCAACCCCTTTTTGGTAGAATGTTGACGGTAAAAATGTGTCGTTCGTGACCGTCAACAAACTCCCCCAAGCTTACCCTTTGCTCGTCCTCGAGCAAAAGCTAAGGACTTTGTTGTTGATCAGGAGTTGCTTCTATGCCGATTACATTTCACAAGTGCCATGTTTATAACAAAAAATTTTCTCGCTAGAATTTGAATAAAATGGCATGTTTATCCACCCTTTATTACCTATCGCCGTTGTGGGGCTTTTGAGCCATCTCGATTCTTGGGTGGTTGCAAGATAGAACAGATCTTTGGACATGCTTATCTTTCATTCTTTTGAACAACTATCAATCTAGAGGTTTTGAAATATTTTGCAAAGAAATTGAGTTCCTCAAATGATCACTCGACGCTCAATTTTGTATCCGGTTGATTCCTCACCAAAGGCTTAGATTTGCCTTTCTTTTGCCTATCAACTATATAAGGCTTTTGTGGAGTTTTGGGTAGGTAAAAGATGGCATATTTGTGTCATGTCATGTTGCCTAGTCAAAGACCGAGCCACATGGAGAGACTCATCATAGGCGTAGATCAAGATGTGCAAGTGTGTGAAATATTTTTGTATTTGTGTACTCCGGGTATCATGACTCTCTCTTTTTTTTGGTGGAATTTTTGAAGGAGGTATGGGCTACCCGATTCTTTTTCTTTCTTTTCTTTTCTTCTCTTCTTTCCTTTTTTTTTTTTTTGTGGGCATCTTGACTTCCTCGTCTTTTTTTATTGGGACATTTGTCCATCTCTCTTTTTTTAGCATAGCCCATACTTCTCCTTTGTTAACATGAATTTTGGTGAGAAGTCATGATACAAATGAATGGAGTATATTTTTGGTGGATGGAGGGGTGCATGTCGTGCGCGACTCTCGGTGTAAGAGTCGGTGATTTATTTCGGGTGTACGTGAATCTTGATCTTGGGCATAAGAAGAGAATCTCGACATAGGTCACAAACAATTTGACATAGGCTCACCACGAAAAGAAGCAAAAGATATGACTAAGGTTTTGCAAGAGTAAACATGTCATATGGCTTTGGTAGGAATTCATATCATTGAGGAACTTTTGAATTATTGATTTTTGAAAATAAAACTCGGATGTCAGGTCATTGTCGAATAACGTCATAGCAAAGTCCATGTCACTATATCATAACTTGCAACTACCTAGGTCAGATAAGCTTATGCAACCCACATGATTCAGGCTTTTCAAGGTGAGATAAAACTAACCACTAAACTCAAATCTTAGAGAAATTTAAGTTATAAACTAGGCAGAGATGAAAACATAAGACAGAGCAACTATTCATTATTTCAATAGGGGTAGAACTAAACATTTCTACAACACATATTTGTAGAGTGGAATAATATATATATATATATATATATATATATATATATATATATATATATATTTATCATATCTCATCATTCTTATAAGATAAGAAAAAATAACTGAATGGAATGTGAGATACAAATTACCTTTTTGTGGGAGTCCTCCCCAAGCTAGCCGACTTACCTTTTAGCTAGGATTTGCTAGCTTGTGCACGCTATGGCTTGATTCGTGATTAATGGCTTCTTTTGGGCGTGCTAGGAGACTCCCCCAAGCTTGTCTTGTGATGACATTGTAATAACGGGACAACCATTCTTGGAGTTTGAAAGGTTTTATTTTATTTATTTTATTTCATCATTTTTTTTTTGGTTCACCCAAACAAGTTCTTATCTCCATTGTCGTCTCAAGAACTTACTCTCATGAAGTTTGATTAATTCCTGCAGGGGTTAGTCCATATGATCGACCAAAGTCTATACTAGCGACTTTGGTTCAATAATCAAAACCGGACTCCATGTCTAATTTGATTAAGGTAGACTTTTTGACCTAAGCACCATGCTTAATTCAAAAAAGCCTATGGAAGTATGATCATCATGAATGGTCATAACTTCCAAACCAAAACATACTTGGCATAGAGAATGGAAGAATGAATTGATAACAAGATTCATCGAATGGAGATGAAGACATTGAAAAGGTGAACAGAATGATTATAGCTCGCTTTTTTTTTATTTGCAAGGTAATGGACAAAGATGAGAGTGCAAGATTCACATTACCTTGTTATGGTCCTCCCCCAAAGCTAGCTCAAAGCCCATCGAATCGGGGTTGTACCCCTGTGCTTTTCTCGGCTTTTCCTACATGGTTAGTATATGGTAGATTCATGAGTGGACTTACCATCCCTCGTGATTACCTCATTACAAAATGTATGTAGGAAGAAGCAATTGACCAAGCTTGGTTTTTAAAGTTTTGTTATTAATAAGGGTGGACATAGAAACTTCACCAAACTTCTCATACTCAAGCAAGGCTAAAATAAAGATGCAATGCAAGTCTAGCCTTGTTTTATTCCCATCATAAAATAACTCAATTGTTCATGATGTCAGCCCTAGGTTCATTAATCAAATTTCAACACCATGTCAAATTTTGAGTAAAGAAGGTCATTTTAACCCAAGCACTATGCTTGATTTAAAAGACCTATGGATGTATCACATGGGTCCATGTAAACATATCCAAACCCGGACCATATTTCATAAACAATGGAAACATGATTTCTTTATATGGAGATAAGTGTGAGTCAAAATGAGTTGGCGAAATATTACCTTTGCATACCTGAGTGTGTATGTACCAACCGCGTATGAGGGCAAGAGTGTTGAAACTTCTGTGGTAGTAGCTTGATGATCAGTCTCAGGCAGTCCACAAGGCTTAGGTCATACAGATAAATAGTGTATATGGACCTTGGGCCTTAGTGGTAGCAAAGGCGTAAAGGAGGAGCCCCTCCTTTCTTTCTCTCTCTTTTTTTAGCCTTTCCATACCTGAGTGTACTTAATTGACTGGCAGCTTGTGGATAGAGTTTCAGAATCGCTGCATCGGTGACGTGATGACCATGGTTTGGTTGTGACTTCCTCAGGCCGGAGCAGAAGGAGCCATACCAAACTCACTCAGGTAGGCAATAAGGCTAAGCCACACACAAAGAACGTGTGTGAACCATAAGCCTTGGTGCTAGCGACAAAGGCCTTGGGAGAGGAAGATCCCTTCTTGATTATATGGAAGCAATTTGGGTGGAGTCGATGGCACATTGGTGTTTATCTTGACCTTGTGGTGCCAACCTGCTCCTCTCTTCTCTTATTATTTTCTTTTTATTCTATTTTTTTAAGATAATCCGGGGTACCTCTCGGGAGTGCTTACTTTATGGTCATAAGCTTGACTGCCAAAGCTAGGATAGAGTTTATAGCCGTAGAAGCAGTGATTGGCTCCTTAGGTGATGGCTATTAGAGCTCTTCCTAAAGGGGAAAAGAGATTTTTTTAAGAGGAAGGATTTTATAGTAAAAAGGAATAAAATATATTATTATTATTTTTGTAAAAGAAGATATGATGATAAAAGGATTTATTCTTTTGAAAATATTTTTTTAGAAAGGGGGTTTATTATGAGATAAAAAAAATTCTAAAAGAAGAGAGGAAGATAAAAAGGGTTTCTTATTTAGAAAATTTATTATATTTATTTATTTGGAATTTTCAAGAATGCTAAAAAAAGTCTCGAGTCTTTTTTTTTAAGAATTTTAATTCTAGAAAGGAGATATTTTGAATTATGAAAATTTTTGGTTCATGCACAAGAGATGGAACATGCATTTTAAAGTATATAGGATTTTTGTTTGAATCATGAATAGAAGGTAGGAAACAAAAGGAAAATATATATTTTTTTTCAGGATACAACACACGGGTGATCTAGGGTTCGAGAAAATTACGACAATCTGTTCCCCAAAGAACGGCGCGAAATGCTTGTTGACGTTCCACAACGACATCACCGGAGTTGTTATATTCCAAAGAACACCGCCACGGAACGTCGGTTGGTATTACGCAACGTTCTTGAACAAGTCCACAAGCGCACGTAAATACCATTGTAGCATTTGACCCGTAAGTATTCGAGGGGTATCATATTTCCACGAGGAATGGTTGCGTAACTAGTCTTTGAACAGAGTCTCCCTAGAGCTAGGCATGGATAGCTATGGGTAGTGAGATGTCCTATAGGCAGATGATTCTAGGATCATTTAACTCGGCTATTATAACCTTACTTCGGGCACCGGCCAACGCACAAAACTAGGTAGCTTCCGGCAATTAGCTCTACACCACACCCAAACGTGGGGAATACAAGGGACGGACAGGGCTGTCACCACCTGCCGCCTACCC
This sequence comes from Hyparrhenia diplandra, assembly GCA_015847255.1. Taxonomy (NCBI): domain Eukaryota; kingdom Viridiplantae; phylum Streptophyta; class Magnoliopsida; order Poales; family Poaceae; genus Hyparrhenia; species Hyparrhenia diplandra. Next base: position 44,542 of record JADLZK010008369.1, read on the forward strand.
CTCAACCAGAGAGTGCGGATGCACACGATAGATAACCACTAACCCAGACACCACGTCTGCACTAGTGACTATGACTCTGATGTTGATCAGGACCCTCCGCCAGAGGTTCCTCTATTAGAGCTCCACCCCGAAGGACAAACTATCGATCCCGCAAGATTATAATAGCTAAGATAAATTACTTAAGATAAATAAGCAAAAGGGTGAACGCGATCTTCTTACTCCAAGTGATAAGTTGATCGTAGAGGTACAAGCGTAGCGGAAACCGACAAGTCCGGCATTTCAGCTCCCCGAGGGCCGTGGTACACCGGGGGGGTGTACCAAGACTCTCTCCTCTACATTGTCCTCCTTGTGTTATATGATGAATTGGTGTGAGGAAATGAGGAGGAGGAGAGGGCTACTTATACATGGAGGGGAGGGGCTAAATGCTAATGTGCCACCAACCCAACCTCCTCCTAGCATCCAGCACGCTGAACCGGCCACCGACGCCCCACACCGCCGTCCCCGGGCATTGAATGAACTGCCTCGAGGAAATCGGACCGGGCCGGCGCCACCTTTTGGCGCGTGCCAGGCCAGGCTTCGGCCGGGCCACGGGCTTTGGTCGGTCTTGGCGTTCTTTGGGTCTGGAGAAGTTGTTGCACGTTGATTGCTTGGTCCGCTTTTGCGTCATGGTGGGCCTTTCTCCCTTGGGTTGTTTGATGTGATGAAATACGCTTTCCGGAAGGCGCCTTTTGGTGCATTTTCCACTAGTTTGTATATATATTCTGCAAAATAGTCATTTCTCCAATACAAGTGAAAATATGTCAATAGTAAATGTATATGTGTGTAATACTGCATAGTTCAACCCCTTTTTGGTAGAATGTTGACGGAAAAAATGTGTCGTTCGTGACCGTCAACATACAGCAGCAGCTAACTGAGCCAGTTGAGATTCTAGTATTTTATTAAAGCTATGCTGGTTCTTTATAGCAGTGGCAAAGGTATCCATTCTAGTATTGATGGTGTCCAAAGTCTTATCATTAGAAGCTACCATCTTGTTAATTTGCTCAATAAGTCTAGACTGACCAACAAGCAATTCTCTCAAAGGGAGTTGATTGAAATTATTACCTTGGAAGTTACCTTGGTAATTACCTGAGTAGTTTGGCCTTGATTGCTGATTCCACCCTTAAGGTTGTTGAGGACGATAGTTATTGTTGTTATTGTTGAGCTAGTTCACATCCTCTTGCAATTCTGGATAATTCTTCCCTGAATGTCCATAGCTTCCACACTCTTCGCAAGTCATAAGAGAATCATTGATGTGCATGACTTCTCTTTTCTCATGGTCTTGATTTTCAAGCTTCTTCATTAAGAGGTCGATCTTGGCAGATAGCATGTCCACTTCCTTGAGTTGATGTACACCTCCTCCTCCCTTACGGGGTTGAGTACGTTCTTCATTCCAGCTCGGTTTGAGGCCATCTTCTCAACCAGTGAAGTAGCATTCGATGTGTAAGTGATAAGAAAGCTCCTCGGCCAGCCAGCCGTCCATCATCTCACGAGTGCTAGTACTTAGCCCATGATAGAAGGTCTACATAAGTAGCCAGTCCTCCATCCCATGATGAGGGCATTTTGCAATTAAATCTTAAAAGCGTTCCCATGCCTCGGGGAATGACTCATCATGTTGTTGCTGAAAACTTGAAATTTACCCACCAGAGCATTGGTCTTGCCTGTAGGAAAGAACTTAGCTAGGAATTTGGTTGAACAACGATCCCATGTAGTGTGTTTCTCCTTGTTGGCATAGAACCACTGTTTAGCTTTTCCAAGCAATGAAAATGGAAAAAGGCAAAGAAGAGTAGCATCATGTGTTACTCCCTTGATAGTGAAGGTGCTGTAGATCTCTAGAAAGTGTTGCAAATGTGCACTTACATCTTCATGAGCCTTTCCACAGAATTGATTAGCTTGCACCATAGTAATGAGCGCAAGCTTGAGCTTGAATCCATTGTCTCCCACATCGACAGTTGGTCCAGTGCGGATGTTCTTTGGTTGTTGGAGCAGAGAATTCACGTAGACTCTTGTTAGCCATTGTTGATGGTGCTCAACTACTTATTTTATAATGTCAACATTAGTATAGAATTCACCAAAAACAAAGTAGATAGGGGCTTTGAGCTCACCATTTCCATAGTTTCGGTGATTTCTCTTATTTTGCAGGACGATCATGAAAACACATATATAGTGGGCCAAAAGTAAATGAAAAGATACAAGATATAACAAGCTCCAAATGGCCTAATGCAAGATAAGGATAAGAGAGGAGAAAAGTCCAAGAAACATGAACACAAATGTCCAAACACAAGCCCAAGAGGTGGAGGTCCAAATCCAACCTAAAACCATATCAGGCTGCAGGAGTAGGGCTAGTATTTTGGGCATAACTTTCTCATACAAACTCAGATTCAGGAGCTCCATACCTTTTCGTAAAGCTCACTCAGAGACCCACGCACCTACCAAATCTCAGCCCATTTGGCCGAGTTCTTGGTGTGCCCGAGCTGCTTGGCTCGGCCGAGCTAGCCCTGCAGCCAAACCGGCCCAACTTCTTCCAGGTGGCCCATTTTGACGTGACAAAGGAGGTTGTGTGTGTGGCTAGGTACAATGAACCTAGGAACTGACATTCTTTGGTCGGTTTAGAGGTGTAATGAGGGTGGAAATTAGCAAACACCCCCCTCCACCTCACCTATAAGTAGTGGGCCTCACCCCTCTCATTTCACACACCATTAATTCCAAGGATCAAGAGCTCCTCCTCTCCACTTTGAGCAACACTCCAATGGGTTTAGGCCCTAGCTAGCTAGTAGAGCATGGTAGAGGAGAGATGTGAGGGGCAAGAGCAGGGAAGTGCCAGACTTATCAGTGTCTCCCCGCACTTGTACCTTGATGGACACATGCTTGGCACCTTCGTGGGATTTTGGCTAAGTAAGTGTTCATGGTTCTTATAGTCATTTATGTCTTTTGTTTAGTTAAGCTTTACCTAAGCTTGTTTGCGGGTTCGTCATCCGTCCTCATGGTGGATGCTCTAGTAGAAGGGCCTCGCCAGTCAGGTAACCCTTGATATCACGCTAGAGTAGGAGAAGATAGCGTAGACGTGATGTCTATGTTATAGTCTTCCTTTGTTTGCCTCGTACTCGTATGGATGAGGGGATGACGGCAGGTGGTGACAACGTTGTTCGTCCTTAGCATTCCCCCACGTCCGGGTATGGTGTAGAGCTATAAGCCGGAGGTACCTGGCAGACTAGGTATAAGCCGGTGCCCGAAGTAAGCAAGTAGCAGTAGAGTCTAGCTATCCAAGAGACCCTAATGCTATAGGAATCCATCTCTAATCCTTTCCAACTCTACCCTTGGGTTGTCCTTGGATGAACTAAGCTAGGAGAAAGTACCTCTATTCCCTGTGGAAAATAGATACCCCTGAATACTTCCAGTGAAGGCTACAATGGTATTTCCGTGACGCTTATGGATTCCTTTGCATTTGTTACAAAATGCCAACAAGCTTTTCGCACCGTTGCCGGGGAATGGTTGCTATTTTCTTCGAGCCTAGTTTGTCCTCATATCTGTATCCTTTATTTTAAAAAACAAAATAGTTATTTCTTTTCTTTTTACATCATGAAGCCAAATATTATTCAAAATCTTTCTGCTTCTTCAAAAGGGAGTTCATTGAACCACAATCTTCTTCAAAACAAAAAAAAAAAAAAAAAATTATCCGGCTATGTACAAGAAACACCCCCATATAGATACGTTTACGTTAGTACGCTATTGTAAACGTATCAATGTCCTTGGTGATCCTGTAGCTTGATACGGTTCTTGACACGTTTCAAAAAAAACGTTGCAATGTCTTGAGTGGCTCCTCCAATAGATACGGTTTTTAACACGTTAAAACAAAACGTATCTATGTTGGATTCATAGACATGATCGTTGAAACGTTCTAAAAACGCATCAAACATTATATAGTGCAATCGATGCATTTTTTTATTTTTTAATACATGTTTGAGCACGGCTCACGAAACAAGAGTAAATCCAACATAGGTGGCTTATAAATTATTGGAAAAACTGAAATAAATGAACTATGAATGAGTTAGAATTATTTAAAAATCTAAAATAATAAATATGTGTGGCTTACAAATTATTAAAAATTATAATGTTGCGTGAGCTTTGAACTCACGTTCACGTGAAACAAAACTAAACACATGATCAAGTAACCACATGTATACACTTATACATTTGCTCATACAATGTTTATTAAGTCCTTTTTAATTAATGTATAAACGAACCAAGTAATAAAATAAATAAATAAATCTACTAAAATGAGATCCCTATCTGTTCTGTTCTCTCCCGCACGTATATCCCCGCCGCCGCTCCTGACTCCCGCAGTCCCGATCCAACAACCCTCGGCGGCGCGCGCCGTCGCGTCCCCTACTTCCCGGCGCCTGGCGGCCGTCGTCGCCCTAGCAGGCAGGGCCGCAGGAAGGGCTGAGCGACTGAGTCTCGCCCTCGCCATTGGCTGCCGCTGCCGCCTGCCGGAGTTGGGCTGCCGCCTGAAGGTATTTCTTATATTATTTGATTGTTTTTCAGTTGTTCCTTTTATTTACTTCAAGTAATCTATGCTAGTCTTCTACTTTTTGAACTTTTGATTCCAATTAGACGAAGACGACAAGGACTATAGCATCATATTTCTCTCGAGGTCCTGAACAAGAAGAGCAAACCATCCAACCTCCTCCACCGCCAGATCGAGCAAGAGCAAGGAAGCATCCAACCTCCTCCGGATCCGGCGCTATCTCACAGTAAGGACCAGAGCTAGTGCAGTTAGTAGGTATCCCTGTTCTGATTAAGTCTTACATCTTGTCCAAACTAGGAGTTGTTATTGAGGACCTGGAGGTGGAAGATACGAATATAACAAATAATCACTAGCAATAGGTATTTATTTTTATTTTCTAATGTTCATGTATTATATTGACTGTACCGTACTTTATTTGCAATCTTTCCATGAAAATGTCAAGTTTATCTATGAGACACACATATGTATGTATTATGTATGTCCGTATATAGTCATATGGACTAACAAAATACTGATTTATTTGTTCTAATATTCCAGATCATCCAAAGAGGATGGATCGAAGTTGGATGAGCAAACCAAGACGGGACCCTGCTTATAAAGATGGCGTCGACCAATTCTTGTCTTTTGCTTTCCGTGACCTTCCGCCTGATAGCAAGATATCATGCCCTTGCAACAATTGTGGAAATAGAGTAACCCAAAATCGTGATGCAGTTGAGACGCACCTAAAGTGTGATGGTATACTTCAGGGTTATACAATATGGAATCATCATGGAGAGGAGTATGACCCACCAACATTTGCATTTGCTCATTTGCCAAATAACAATGAGAATCTGCCTACTCCAGGTGTCCCAAGGACTGCAACAGTAGATGGACATGGAAGATCGGATGACATGCAAGGAATGCTACAAGCTGCATTTGGTATGTCAACAAGCTATGAATCTCTATCAAGCATGTCTGAAGCTGAACTAGGTGATGGTCAGTCTGAGTGTGGAAATATGGAATTTAATGTACCTGAGGATGCCAATCATGTACAAAATGATCCTGCTAGAAAACAACAAGATATATATGCAAGTTTCTTGAAGGATGCATACACAAGGTTGTACCCTGGCTGCGAATCATTTAGTAAGTTGTCATTTTTAGTCACCATATATCACCTAAAGTGCTTACATGGCTGGACACAAGAGTCTGTTACAAGACTACTTGGTGTACTATCTGATGCATTTCTTCCATTGGTGGGAACTAATATACCAAAGACATATTATGAGGTAAAAAAAGATTATTCGTGGTTTAGGTCTTAACTATGTGAAAATCCATGCTTGTCCCAATGATTGCATGCTTTTTCGAGGTGATAGAGCTAAACAAGAGCATTGTCATGTGTGTGAAAGTTCTCGTTGGAAAGATGATAAGAAAAGTGGTTCTTTGGGTAATTGTAAAAGGAAAAGGAAGCCTGCAAAAGTATTGCGTTATTTTCCATTGATACCAAGGATCCAAAGGTTGTTCTCCACTAGCCAAACTTCGAATGACATGCGATGGCATGATGAGGGCCGTACAAAGGACGGAAAACTGCGACATCCTGCTGATGCTAAAGCTTGGGAAGATTTTAATGATAGACACCCTGATTTTGCAGAAGATGCTCGCAATATACGCCTTGGTCTTGCAACTGATGGATTTAACCCTTTTCAGAACTGTAGTACAAAACACAGTACTTGGCCAGTGATGCTCATTCCTTATAACTTACCACCTTGGATTTGCATGAATCAAACATCTTTGATTTTGTCAATGATCATTCCTGGACCAAGTTCTCCAGGAAATAATATTGATGTATATTTGGAACCATTGATCGATGAGCTCCTAGAGTTGTGGAAGGGAGTGGATACAAAAGATGCTTGTACAAAGAAAGAATTTCCTCTTCGAGCTGCACTACTGTGGACTTTAAGTGATCTTCCTGCGTTGGCCTACTTATATGGTTGGAGCACAAGTGGTACATATGCATGTCCTTCTTGTGGTGCATCAACAAAATCATTTTTCCTAAAGAACAGTAACAAGATGTGCTATATGGATCATCGTCGATGGTTGCCACATGACCACAAATATCGAAAGGAAAAGGCAAAATTTAATGGTTCCAAAGAGACTGGATTTGCACCTGAAACAATGAGTGGCACTTCTGTTCTAAAACTGATGGAAGACAAAGAGTTTGTGTCAGAGAGGAAGGTCTCCGTTGCAAAGAATAAAGGCAAAAAGAAACAGAAAAAGCGTAAAAGAGGAGAGAGCACGAAGAAATCGAAGGGTGGTAAGAAAGAGAAGAAACCAGAAGATTGGGTGAAAAAAAAGTCAATATTTTTCAAGTTACCATATTGGGAAGAGAATAAATTACGACACAATCTAGATGTCATGCACATAGAGAAAAATGTATCTCAGAATTTAATTGCGTTATTGAATATTTATGCTAAAACAAAAGATGGCCCTGAGGCACGCCAAGATCTTGTGGAACTTGGAATTCGGCAAGAACTTCATCCAGTGGAAGATGCTGAAGGAAACCAAACTATACCTGATGCACCGTTTACAATGTCTAGAGCAAAAAGGGAAATTCTTTGTTCAGTAATCCAGAACATTAGAACCCCTGATGGCTATGCATCTAACCTTTCTAGGTGTGTCAACATGAAGGACTGCAAGCTGAGTGGACTGAAAAGTCATGATAATCATGTTTTGCTACATGACATTCTTCCGGTGGCTCTTCGATCATGTTACCCAAGCAAAGATGTCATGAAAATAATTACTGAATTATCTAATTTCTTCAAAAAATTGTGCTCCAAGGTGTTAGATGTGTCTGAGCTCGACGAGCTTCAAGATAGTATTGTGATGACACTTTGTAACATGGAGAGAACTTTTGTTCCGTCATTTTTTACTATAAGTGTGCATTTGTTGGTGCACTTGGTAGAAGAAGCTAAACTTGGTGGCCCCGTGCACTACCAGTGGATGTACCCTCTAGAGAGGTATTTGTTCATCTTTGATTGTTCAACTTCAATTATATTGAGAACTAATATGTGCTTAATTGCATTTAGATATTTTGTTCGGCTAAAGGCACATGTGAAGAATAGAGCTCACCCAGAAGGTTCAATTGCTGAAGGATATCGAAATGATGAATGCATGACCTTCTGTTCAAGATTCATTGAAGGAACTACACGTCTTAATAGACCATCCCGAAATCCTGAAGTTTCAGACAATATAAAAGACATGTACCTATTTGATAGCGCAGGGGAATCAATTGGAAAAGCTAGCATTGTTTCCCAATTTAACAATCAGCTTCTTGTTCAAGCACATCGATACGTCTTGCGCCACTCTGATGAACTTAAAAATTTTCGCAGGTGTGCACTATAGCTATCTCTTGTTTCTTTTATTTTGCACAAAGTGATTACATGACACTGTATAGTTGATTCTATTATTGTAGAAATTTTTGGATGAGGAGAAAAGCAGACTTAGTCCCTCGACTAGCTTAACACCTTTTATGGAAGAGAAGTTGATTAATGAACACTTTGATGACTGGTTGGAACAAAAGGTACAGCAGAAAATGATATTTATACTATAAGTTCAATAGGATGGATGTAATTATTTTCTTATGTACAGGTTCTACTTGATGATGGACCGGAGATCACTGAAAAGGTCAGAGCACTAGCTGAAAAACCGAGCAAATGTGGTGTGCGATACAGTGGGTATATTATTAATGGTTTCCGGTTCCACACCATGAGTCGTGAGGCTGTACGCTTGACGCAAAATAGTGGTGTAATCAACATTGCAGAGGATGGTGTTAAATATTATGGTAGATTATCAGATATAATAGAATTGTCATACAGAGACTTCAAGGTAGTGCTTTTCAAATGTGACTGGTATGACGTCCATCATCGTGCTGGTTTAGTAAAAGATGAATTTGGATTCACTCTGGTGAACTTTTCTCGAAGAATACACACTGGAGAAAAATTAGAGCATGAGCCTTTTGTCTTCTCCTCACAAGTGAAGCAAGTCTTTTATGTTGAAGACCCAAAAGCTAAAGGATGGAATGTAGTGGTGAGTGTTACACCACGAGATCTTTTCGACATGGGTACTGAAGTATCAGCAGACGAAGGATGACTGATATGGTGGCGTCCCAGATCATTTTGTTCAGACCTGCATCATTGTTTTGGCGTCATTTATTCTGAACTGTCTATCTGCCTCGCATGAATTGGGTGGACTATTTTTCTTAGTTACACTATGCTTTATTTTTTTTTTTCCCCTTTCTATTTGTTATCTTTTTAGTTCAACTCGGGATATATCACTGATCTGCTAGCAATGAAACGCACATTATTTTTTTAAATGATGTTAGACGAATTTACTTATTTTCTGTGTGCTTGTATCTAGATGATTGACTCTGGCAATGAACTCTGAACTCCTCAACTCTCTCAAAGACCTGAATTGTAAAGTTCTTAATTCTAAAGTTCCTCTGCACCCGAAATTCAACCCCATTTATTTTTAATTTTTATATTCCTCCCGATAAGGTTCATGAAAAAAGGAACAAATATAAAAAATATGGATGTCTGAAAAAATATTAAAAAATAGATTGGGGCTCTCACATGTGACTTCGGTAAAAACAAATAGTGGATACCATTGGAGCTTCTCAGCCTTTTATCTACTCCCACAACTAAAAGACTAATGATAAGACACCTTCAAAATTTCATTAATGCAAAAATGTTGCCTTTAACTAAAATAAATAATTGTATTGTTTTCCAACAGGAAAATTATTTTTACATCATTTCTATGTAAAACTTTTCATGGGTGCACTCAGTTCAACGTACAATTCAAAGATGAAGTCGCGCCTGTTTCGCTAGGCGCTAGGCGGAATTTAGGCGGTGACCCACAGCCTAGAGCCTAGTCGGGAGTAAAAGCGAGCCTAGGCGCTTCTAGGCACTCCTAGGCGTTTTGAATCCATTCATATTTTACAGTAAAAAGTGTATAAGAAAAAGAGACACATGTAAGCCTAAAAGGCCAAGAAACAGTCCAAGCCCATATAACCTTATCCCCTCTCCTCATCCTCCCGCTCACGTATTCCGGACTCTAGAGTCGAGCCGCCCGCCTCTCTCCTCCGCCGCTGCTCCCGCGCCGCCCCGCCTCTCCTCCTTTCTTGCTCCCGCGCCGCCCGCCTCTCCTCGGCCCCTGCTTCGCGCGTTACCCGTGACCCGGCCGCCTTGGGTTCCGCCTACCCCCTAGGCGAGCCGGGGACCCATCGCCGAGCGCTTAAGCGGCGCCTAGGCGCAGCCTAGGCGCTGCCTAGTGGAACAGGAGTCGCGCGAATATTGAATTAAATTTGGTCAAACGACACTAAATGACCTCGCCTAGAGCCACGAGGGCCGACGCCGGTGGCCTCGCGCCATGCTGGACGGGCTGCTGCAGAACCCGCATGCAGCGTGATGATGGCGCCCGATAGCGGAGGCGTCGCGCGCGTGCAGCTGCTCCCGATGCCGACATATGTGCACGTGCCGCGTGTGCAAGTCTACAACCGAAGTTGTGACCCATCAAGCGCCGAGTGCACCGTTGTCGAGGTGCAATTGTTGCTGGAGGTTGCGTAGATCCGCGAACCTCCATCGTCGCGCCTTTCCCCTCGTGAAGACCGTGGGTGGGGTGGGTGCGCCACGCGACGCCGATATGGAGGAGGCACGCCCGGCGGGAGGTGCCGCGATCCGGACAACGAGCAGTAGAGAAGCACGGTGGAGAGTAACGCATGGGAGGGAACCGAGAGTTAGAGCACTGAGTAGGGGCATGCAGGTCTTTTACCGGGGCCCTTGGTAGTTGCGTTCGATCCCAGAACATCAAGTACGGGGACCGAGGGAGTATAAAGTGCAAAAGAGTGTCGAGAGTAACCACGAAAATGACCTCCGGAATAGAAAGTTAATTCTCTACTAGTATAATGAGATGTAACATTGTACAAAAAAAAAAAAAAAAACTTTTTGACGTATCAAATATTTGTCCAATATTTTGCATTAAACAAACGACATATAATTTTTTTATTGTATTATAATATTTGTAAAAATACTCGCATCATTACAAAATAAATGTGACGTCATATGTTCAGCGTCTTTAAAAAATGTCATCTATTTTTCTAATCTACTTTTTCTCCAAATCGCTGGAAATAACCACGAAAAAAAAAAGCTCTATTCTCCCCAGCAAAATATTCGGCGGCAGACGGCAAAAATTAGGCGGCAAAATATTCGGCGGCAAACAAAATACTCACTCCCCATCTGCCTCAACCTCGTACAGTATGGTCCTCATTTTGTGGGATTAGCGGTTCTCTTTCTGGAGAGAAGGTGGCCGTCAAGCGTCTGCGCCCTGCTCGAGATCAGGCGGCGTCGGAGCGGGAGCGCCGGTCGAGATCAGGCAGGCAGGTGCGTGCAGCTTTTCCCCACGTGTTCCCTCCCTGCTCAGCTGCTCATGGTCCGAGTTGTCCGGGACGGTCCGCTGAATCTCGCGGAGGTTCCCTTTCCCCAAAGTCTTCCGTGGTTACATTGATTTTGACTACGATGGTGGTTTTAGATTCTAGGAATTTAACCATCGCTATCACTTGCTCCTCTGCTCTGCCGCTGGCTCTCTTTACTAGGAAATTTGGTGGGTTCGGTCTTCTAATTCTGGGTTCCAGGCGGCGGGGAAAAGTCTGCGCACCACTAGAGAGCCGTTCAGGTACAATCTGGCCACCTCCGCCGCCGTGGTCCTGGAGCTGATGACCATGGGGTAGAAGTCTGCCGCGCAAATAGGGGACCTGCTGTTTACCTGTTTACTTTTCCGTTTCCGGTGGACATGGGTGTTGGACGGGTGCCGTTCCAGTCATCGGCGTTACGAGATGACATGGCACCGACGCACGAATGCACAAAAGGCCTTTGGTGGGTTCGGTCTTGTATTTCGGGTTTCAGTTGAATGAAACCTCTGATAAGGTTCTGGCCTGCCTGCCAGATTCTTATACATGGGTGATTTTAGATTTTAGATTTTATCGGGTTTAATTGCATGAGCTTCCGGTCTTCTCTTGTAATTGTTTTCCCTTTGAAGAAGACGGATGCCATCAATGGAGATTGGATATCAGGGTACTGAAGCAATTATCACGCCATCATGTTGCAGTTCAGCTTATTACGTAGTTTTAATCAGTTGCAGGGAAGATCTTGACCCTATAGGTTCTTTTCAGGTAAGGAATAAGAAAAAAAATTACATTGTGTTAGCCTCATCTGTTATCTCCCTAATTCACTATGCACGCATTGACAGTGTCAACTAAACTGAATCACAGTGTACATTGCTATTAGTCTGAACCTCATCTGTACAGTGTCAACTAAACTGAATCACAGTGAAACTATTTTTACAAATACCCAGATATGAATTCCTATAGGCAATCAGCAAGGGTTTAATAAAGTATACCTGGTCCTTCATGATTTAACAATCTTGTCTCACAACAGTTTGTTTATTTTTGCATTGGAATTTCTTGTCAGACTTATTTTTCTAATGCGTTCACAAGAAAATGCTGCACTAAATTAATTTCAGCTATTCTTCATTCACTTCTGATTTTTATGGTTTCTCTTTACCAAAGAACTCATGGCGAGAGGGCCTCGGCGACTAAGAAACTTGAACCTCGACGATCAGAATGCAGAACCTGTGCAGAATGGTAGTGTTGACAATGAGCAGGACAATTTAGAGGGTCCACCAGAGACTGAAAATGTTTTACCTGGATTACCTCAACGACGTAAAAGCCCAATTAGGATAAGATGTAAGTTTGTTTTCCCTACACATCTGCATATTATTATATGCCAAAATCAGTATAATATTATGTTTCATATAACCAGGGCCAAATGGAGATGTGCGTCAGATTCTTGGCGATTTCAGAGTTTCAGATTTGTTGCAGTCACGTGGAAAGTTGATTGTGGAGACTGATGAAAATGGTGTGCCAAATGATAGATCAGCTTCCATTCTTGGTCAGTATCTTGGAACCCTAGCAATGAAACCAAATTTTGCACCACTGCACATTGAAAGATGGGACAGTAAACTCTATCAAGGTTATAAGAAGAGCATAATTAAAGACGTTGAGGTAAACTTTTGGTGACAATGTAATGTTTCATGTTTGAGATGGCTTCTATGTACTGATAGTTACAATATTTGTTATAGGGGAAATTTATATACCCCACTGAGACGACACAACTTACAAGAGACTGGGTCCTCCAAACTGTTAACAATAGGTGGAGAGCATTCAAATCTAAGTTGAAGAAAAAAATATTTTAATCCCCAACAAAGAACATTATCTGCAATTGAGAAAGATAAGCCAGAAGATGTCAATGAACACCAATGGAGTGCTCTTGTTGCAATATGGTGCAGAGAAAAACACAAGGTGTGTCTCATTATCTACCACTTAGATTGAATTCCAAAGTATGATGTCTACAAGTACATGAATTATTTGCACATAAGATTTAGTTCCAAGGATTCTCTCATTGTGTCAAATATTTGCAGCAATTATGCGCAACAAACTCACGGTGTGCTAATGAACAAAAAATCCACACACAACTGGAAGGAAAAGCCATGCTAGACTGAAAAAAGAGATGGTCATCCTTGATCTCTTCTAAATTCTATTTACTCACAACATGAATAATGGGTCGAGTTGATTAATTATTGGAGCTCACAATTTGCTTTGTTATGCAGGAACATGAAAGGAAAGGACCAGTCCATAGGATTGAGTTATGGGACAAAGCTCATACAAAAAAGGATGGCACATATGCCAATTACAGTGTACAAATAGTCATGGTACTTTTCCTATCTTATGAGTTATGATTTGCATTGAATCTAAAATCTCTTTCATAATGTTAATAATTCTGTATATGTTCACTGCAGGACACATCTTTTGATGAATTAGCAAAACGGAAAGAGAATAACAATGGAATTATTTCAGAAAAAGATTATGAGCAGGTGTTCGATGATGTAATTGCTAAGGAGTCAAAACCACGTGGTTACTATGATGACAAGTATTGGAGCCAAGTGAAGGTATCTCAAGGTCTGGCTTATGTTGAGGAACCTGAAACAAATGGACTCAAAAATCAAAGGCAACTCATAAATAAGGTGAACTGCATGCAAGCTTTCTTAGAGCGAAAGTTTCCTGGAGAGGATTGGACAAATGGATCCATACCATTAGAAAATGATATGGTAAGAAACTTGTCCATGCCTTTTCTTTTCGAAAAAATAAATGTATATTTTTGTGCTATGTTCATGTTTCATATTTGTTTCATTGCTAATCAGGCTGAAAGAGTACGAGACAATATTCAACATGACTGTGTTGATACCAGTAATCAGGAATCTGATGAGAACCATGAAGAATCAAGTGCTAATGCTCAGTCTCCTAGAGCTTCTGTACCACAGGTACTTTGTTTATCTCACACAGTTTCCTATATTTTTAATGTCTTCAAACTGTTTTTCACTACTACATGCAACCCCATTTACAGAGGAAAACCAACCCCAAATACAATCAGGGCTCTGCTAATAATTCGTCTTTGCCACAGGACAACACAGCTGCAGTGGTATGTTACAAAAATATTACACTCTAGTATAGACTAAGACACTTTTCTTACATTATAGTACTTTTTTTTTTTTAAAAAGGAATGCAGCTGATGTGAAATTTATTGCAGCATAATATTACAAATCGTAGTCAAGGCAACAAGGGCTATGCAGGTTTAGCCTTACCACGTGAGTGCCTACCAAAAATCAAAACAGGTATGAAAAACACATGATACAAAATTACTTAAATGCAGAAATACCTTCTTTTATTATCCTTGCTTGATGAAGTTATTTGCTGATGGTCAAAATCACTTCTACTATAGGTGAATCCAAACAACACAACAGTGGATCGTAGTAAACCAATATATGTATGTTCTTTGCCTCGTTTTCTTTACATAAATTGGTTACATGTTCAGATGTAATAGTATTCAATTTTTTTGAATGCTAGGATAAAAAACAGGTTTACTTGATGTCACTAAGGCATAAAAATAAAGCTGTGGCAAAAGGGAACTTGGTCTCTAAAGATAGCACATATGTGGTTGGAGGAAACATGCTTGGATATGAATACTTTGCGGTTCATGTTTACGACGTTCGTGAGACTGAGGATGAGAACTTGCCTAGACCATATGAAAGTCTTCGCACAGTAAGAGATGCCATAGGTTGTGTTGTTGCTTGGCCTAGATCATGTGTAAGTTCAATAACATGCTCTACATTGCATTTATTTAATTTTTCTTAATCTTACTAATTTAAAATGTTCATGTTTATATAGGTGAAAAGACCTAAGACTTCAAGTCCAAGATGTGCATGATAACTTGGTGGGTTACATTCTTCTCGCAATTATTGCTACAAAACTTATTGTCCTTCAATTTTGAAAAAGGCCATTGCCTAATTCTCTTCACTCTCTTATTTTGCAGCAGAAAGGAATGATTCAGATGAATGAAGAGTGTAGATGAATTAGCTAATCATCTAGTTTGTAGAACTCATTTATAGATATGTACATATTGCTTGTCATATATTGTTTTTTTTCGACTTACAGGACATGGCTCATTCACTATGTAGTAGTCCTATGGATGTTTGACTTTATTATTAAATGTATTTATTTTTTTGTACAAAACTATGTGTGATGCCACATTTTTATCCTTTATATTTATTTGCCAAAATAGCATCTCCAAATATTGTTAACGTCACTGTACTATGAATATGCTAAATAAATGCCTTTTGTATTGCACCTAAAACATGTCTAATTAGTAGATCATGACAAAACGTTGCTATAAAAAACGTTGTACAACGTGTCTACACATCAGTAGATACGTAAACATACAAGAGCATTCCTACATGTGTAGGCACGCATCAAGCGCATCTATGAAAGCATATCAAAGCTCTTAGACACGTTTAATATTTTGTGTCTACAAATCTTGACACGATATGATGTTGACACGCTAGAAACGTCTCCGCTAAACGTCTCAAAGCCACTAGACACGCTTTGTAATTCGTATCTATATATTCGACACGGTCCATAGGGAGACGCTCCAAACACGCTTTACCAAAGCATATCTACAATCCCATAAAGATGAAATAAAACGTTTCAAATCCTTATAGAAAGCGTATCTACATGGGGGTGTGTCTTGTAGTGGAACTTCACCCTAGTTTCAAAGCTATGGTTCAGGCACAACCCTTCTTTGGGTTTGATAATGAAGATCCTTTTGACCATCTATGAGATTTTGAGGAAATGTGTTCATGCCTAAGCATTCCTAGCATGACACAAGAAATTCTCAAGTGGAAATTGTTTCCCTTCTCCCTAAAAGGCGAGGCAAAACAATGGTACGCTAATGCCGTAGGGTATATGAATGGGGATTTGCGAAGAACTTAAAGACAAATTTTGTCTTGCATTCAATCCTATATCCCGTATCAACTCCCTACCAAGGGCAATCCTTTATTTTGAGCAGAATGAGAAGGAGTCCATAGGTGCGGCTTGGGCTGGGTTTTCAATGTTGATACATACCGCCCGGACTTGTCATTACCCGATAGTGTGCTTTTGCATCTCTTTTGTTCGGGTCTTGACATAGAAATTGCCCTATGCATTGACATGATTGCTAGTGGGTCGTTTGCACATAAAACTACATCGAAACAGAGGAAAATCCTTGATCACATCCTAGAAAAGCATGCTTCCCCATTGTAAAACCTAACCCCCTCCACAAAAAGGGCATGTCAAGCTTTGAGGAGCCCTCATCAGCCGAACCCTTACCCTTACCATCCTTAGAATCAACTGTTGAGCCCTCTCCCAAATCACGAACACCGAAGGAAGGAATGCTTCATCCTTCAGAGTTCCTGATCAAATTTGAGGATTATGGTAGGACCTCAAACCTTCTTTGGCACAAAAGGAGTACATTTCCTTCTAAGGAAATTTCCTCTAAAACGGAACCCGCAGAGGAATGGTTGATGGAGGTGAAATGTTCTTCTGAAGCAATTCATATTCTTTCATGTTCCACGACTATATCTTGTTCATTCTGAGAAATTCCATAGATGTCCTACACAGCCCCATGGTCGAGACCAATATCATGTCACAATTTCTTGCGGAAACCCTTTTGGGTAATATGCCGCTAGTCGGGTAATATGCCGCTAGTCTGGTGTTGACGGTCACAAACGACATACTTTTTACCGTCAACATTCTACCAAAAAGGGGAGAAACTATGCACTTTTAGAGACATATACATTTATTATTTACATAGTTCCATTTGCATTGAGAAATAATTGTTTTGCAGATTTTATACACAATCAAGTGGAAAAATACCAAAAAGGTGCTTTACGGGAAAATGCATTCCAGAACATCAAGTGTCCTAATGAAGACAAGCCAACAAATGATGCAAAACCGGACCGGCAACCAGCTTGGCCCAACTTTTCACCAAAAGGGAGGCCAGCCCACCGGCTCGGGCCCGGTAGGGGCCCGAGCCAGCCCGGCGTGCGCACCGAGCATCGCGTGAGCCGCCTCGCGCCGGCCTGGTCCGGTTTCCTCATGGCGGTTCAATTAATGCAAAGGAGGCCAGTGTGGACTATCGGTGGCCAGTTCAGTGTACGTGGATGCTAGGATGAGGTGATTTTGGCTGCACTTTAGCATTTTACACCCTCCTCTCATCCTATAAGTAGCTCCCCTCTCCTCCTCTCTCAACACACCACACTTGGAGCTTCTACCTCACTCTACATTCTCTACCTCACTCTCCTACCTCTCCTTCTCTCTCTCTCTCTCTCTCTCTCTCTCTCTCTCTCTCTCTCTCTCTTTTCTTTTAATCTTTGGAGTAGTAGAGCTACAAAGGAGGGCTTGTCTCCTAAGAAGAGTGCTACTTGGTAATACATCTCTAATGGAGAATTCTTCTTACTTCAAGTCCTCATTATTTGGTCAAAGCCTTACATTTGATTTAGAGTATAGTCTTGAGCATGTTATAATCTTGATATATAAACTAGAGTATAGTTTGTGTGTCTTGCTCATAACATGCTCATACTTGTTCTTCATGGTTCATATGCTTTGCATGATTAGAGGTGGGATAACGGTTCGTCGTTCCTTCAGGTTTGCTCATATTCTAGCTCGTCCATCCGTAGGGTGGGAGTCCTGGGGGGATATGAGTAGTTTCCTTGTATGCAGGCGTGGTGCCCAGATACCTGGGGGCCTTCGAATATGACGGCATGCCACGGTTGTGGGGATGGCGACTGGTGGTGACAGCCCTGTCCGTCCTTAGCATTCCACCACGTTCGTATGTTGTGTAGGAGTTTGTAAATGCTTCAATGGGTGGCAGACCACCTGGGGGAGTCTCCCTGTTATCCTAGACCTAACCTTGACTATATCATGTATTCATGTGACTCTAACTATATTCATTTGTATTGGCTATGACTAGAATTGATCTACTCCACTTAGGAACATTCTTTTATTCTTTCTCTATTTATTTTATCCTTTGAGGTTGCCCTCTGTGTGTGTCCACTATATGCAAATCACCGTTTACCCCTGTTATGATCAAGTTGGTCTATTGTGTGCATATATTCTTGTATTCATACTCCATACTAGATTCTTATACATCATGCCTTCCTTTGGGAAAAATATAAATAATGATACCCTGATAATACTTCCGGGTGAAATGCTACAATGATAGATCCGTGCGCTTGCGGATAAACATCTAAGATGGCAAGATCTATCAACCGCTGTCCAACAGGGTCACTATTAGGATCCACGATCCTAGTAATGATGTTGCGGGATGATGGTACAGTGCTCCTATTGCTATGGCTAGGAGTGGAATCACATTCTACTTCCAAGTGTAGGGATACGGAGTACTTGGCTGGCTATCATAGTGACATTCTGAGAATGGACTTTTAGCCCATTTCTAGTGATGTTGCTATAATACGCCAACCCGGCGTTCCTAGCGATGTTGCTAAGGATGGATTCTAACTCGTCTTTAGTGATGTCGCCGTGAACGCCAACATTTGGATCGACAAACTCTTCAAAAGTCCATCAGGACTCATCTTTGAGTGTTGCGGGATGGCTAGGGCCGTGCCAATAAAAATTCATGAAACCAAGGTTCGCTTAGACTTCCATATCTATGCCATCCTCGATTTTTTGTCTCCATGAAAATATAAAATCATACTTTCTTTGTTTATGTCTTCGCTTTATGTTTGGGTGTATTCACATGTCGCTCATGTGATACATTCATAGGCTTATTCAAATTAAGCATGGTGCTTAGGTTGAAATAGCCTTTTTAATCAAATTTTGACATGGTGTTGAATTTTGGTTAATGAACTAAGAGTAATTGTCATAATCAATGGAAGTAATTCATAATGGAGATGAATGAAGGCTATGTTCACACTACCTCTTTATGTTAGCCTTGCTTGAGTAATTAATGATGGAGTGAACAAATAAAAATGAAATAATAATAATAAAAAAATAATATCAAACAAACATATATTAATAATAGTGATAATAATCAAAATAAAATTCAGGCTCCCCAATGTTCAAACCGGTAGAGCCTTTTGCGAGTTTCTTTTTGTTTTTGTTTCTCTTTATCAAATAAACAGGTATAAGAACAAGTGTGGGGAGATCTCTCAAACATAATGAACATACATCTGAGATCTCCCAAACACATTGCACAAACATCGAAAGTGATCCACTATGCAGAAGGACAAGACGAACATCTACCATTAACTCCTTCCTCTTCAAACAGTGGTTTGTGCAACTCTCCTCGCTCTCACATCTCCCTAAGTTTTGAAGTTTAAAACTGAACAAATTAAAAAAGACAAAACTTTTTGAAGCTCCATCTCCATGCTATCCTTTCATACACTACAAGGAATGGTGCTTTACATGACGATCACTTTGGTCATAAACAGTCAAAAATACATCACAAATCAACTTACCATGACGATTGAAGAATCTGTCATGTATCTCACGTCATACATTTGCTAAACTGAATTAGGCCGCCACGGATTGGCATTTGTGTTTGTCATGGAACCCCAGGAAGTCCATTTGGCCCAGGCTTAGGCCCAATAGTGTGTGACAAAATTGACCGTCATAGCCATCAGATGCTATACAGGATGTTTCTCGTCATAGATTTACATTGCCATGTAAGCGCCATGTGTTCATCAAAGTTGATCGTCACACATTATATAACACATTATGTAATAATAATAATCTCATATATTACTCATGTACGTCCTCATCTAGAAATACAATATCTCAAGTTCCCATCCAGCAACACATCTACACTAGCAACACACCATGGTGCATAAGCCATCCAACACCAAAAAAAAAAAAAAAAAAAAAGAGTCCCAACAAATGCACGCAGTTGCAGCAGTGCTGTATCATACTACCATGCATGTATCTTAGTAAACCTAACTTAGCACCCTACTTGGTTCTTCCTCATCTCCTCTCGGACATACCAAGTACAGCACGATCATCCAATCTCCCCTGACTTCTCACTGAAGCAAACAAACATTTGTACCTATAATATGTAATAGAACAGATCAAAGTCAGTCCTAAAGGGTCTGAATTTAGGGATATATGTAATATGCTCTTCCAGCCACGACATCATTTGATTACTGCACTTACAGATGCTAAACAGGAGCAGTGCATGGTTACCATATTATTAAAGTTGTACACCAGAATAGGCAGAGCAAAATGGAATGTAGCCACTAGTACTTTTGGGCAGACTGTAGAATTTGCTGTTACAAAGCATTAAGCAGGTACTAGCTGAATCAATATTTGAAAGAAATACTTTATACTTGAAATTAAAAGCATACCACCTAAAATAGTTAAGGTCCCCATCTTTCAAAATCCCAAGCTGTAACCTTTAACCTACAGGGAGCTAGCCATTAGAGACCATGACCACATTTCACAATGCAAAATACATAGACATTATAGGAGGCCATCTAACACTGAATCTGATACGGTTTCTAGTCAGGACAGGAGTAAACAGAGAAGAGATTGAGGGATGTTGATGGGTTCATTGTGGCCAGATTCTTGGTTGCATCTCCGAAAAATATATACAGCAGACTGACACCACAAACATCTAATAAATGACCATTCCAGAAATTGTTGGTCGCTCTAAATTAGAGTGTATGAGCAGAACAACCTACTTCAAGATCACTTCAAGATCTTCTACAAAACAATAATAATAAAATACCTAAATGTGCATCACAGTAACTATTCATTAATTCCAAATTTCGACTAGAACTAATTTTGCTAGGAACAGAGACATAATCAAATCGGGGTTATAAGGTGCTGCTAGGATTTCAACAACAGAGAGATAATCAAATCGGGGTTACAGGAACAGAGACATAATAATAAAATACCTAATCTGCAAAAAATTTTAAAAAATCCATGAAATCCCCAAGGATTTCAACAACAGATCGCTGCTACCTCCTAGATCCCGCATTTGGTGTAGGGGATAGATCAGCCGAACTCCATAGCCAGGGGTGGGGAGGCACCCCGCCAAGGGAAAGGCCCGAGCCGATCCGATGTCGAGGAAGATAGATGGGGAGCCGCCATCGGAGGGACCGCAGCCGCGGGGGGGCCCAAGCGCCGCATCTTGTGGAGACGAGGAGTCTCGAGCAAGATGGACGGGAAGCCACCGCCGGAGGGGCCGCTGCCGGAGGGCCCCCAAGTGCCGCATCTGGTGGAGAGATGGAGAGGGTGCAGCGCCGCAGCGTGGTGGTGGACGCCGCCAGTTGCGCTGATGAGAGAGCAGAGCCGAGAGGGGTGCTGTGAGATGCGAGATGCCCGTGAGATGCGAGATGCCCTGACCCCAGAAACCCTAAGTCGTTCCTATATATTCTCGTACTTGTAATGGGCCGGCTTTGGATGTCCACATGAGCCCATCCTTGATCCACGACGTTTTCTAAATCAACATCACTTTGTAAAACCGTCATGTAAAGACCCATTTCTTGTAGTGATAAAAGATCGCATACTCTTTATTCCTCGCTAATATTCCTATAACTTGAATATGTGATATAGTTGGATGATATGAAGTTTGCTCTATTATATGAAAAACTTGGGATTTGTTTTCAAAAAAATCTAAATTCAAATAGCATGCTCCTCAATGATATGAAAATTCCTACCAAAGCCATATCTAGTATATCAAGTGCAAAACCCTTACATATATGCTATTTATCTACGCATTGAGTTTGTGTCAAGTCTTGTTGACCCTTGTTGAGATAGTTATCATGCCCCCAAGATCATGATCACATACACGCCACCAAATATATGCACTACTCCTACACTGGGAGTAGGCGCAAAACATGCCTTACATTTAGATCCACCAGAAAACATTCTACTCCTACACTAGGAGTGAACAAAAATATATTTGTTAGGTTCTTTCAAAATAAATGCTCCAAAAAACTTGTTCATATCTCTCTCAAATGTTTGCAAAAAGAGACATGAGGCTATCATCAAAAGATAGAAAAAAAAAAAGGGAAAGAGAAATGTGAAAAAAAGAAGAAGAAGAAGAAGAAAAAGAAGAGAATGAAAGATAGCCCATGTTCTCACAAATATTTTCTCCAAAGTCTCAATAAAGAGAGAGATATTTCAAGGAGCATAGTAGAAATAGGTTAGCCACTATATATCCACACTTCTTGATCTAGGGATATGACCTAACAACATGTGCAGAGTAAGTATGCTTTCATATCTTTCCCTACACAAAGCTCCATATAAGCTTTTTAGAAGCAGGAAAGAAAGAAGGCAACCCTTTGATATGCCTTGGTTAGGAACCAAACACAAAATTGAGTGATCCGAGTGAATCATTCGAGGAGCTAAGCTATATTTACATTTTCAAAATCAAATGAAAACCCAAGTTCCTCGAGCTGATTGGTGCAAGGGGATTTGAATCCATGTTGTTCCATTATTCAATTACCCAAGAATAATGTGGTAGACACATCAAAGTTAACAAGTGTAGGTGAAGCTTGGAATAACTTGTATGCAGGTTGCTTATCAAGGAGATGACTCATCTTAGTCCTTAACCTTTACTCGAGGCCGAGCAAAGGGCTAAGTGTGGGGGTACTTGTTGACGGTGCTCAACTACTTATTTTATACCATCAACATTAGTATAGAATTCACCAAAAACAAAGTAGATAGGGGCTTTGAGCTAACCATTTCTATAGTTTTGGTGAGTTCTCTTGTTTTGCAGGACGAGCACGAAAAACACATATATAGTGGGCCAAAAGTAAATGAAAAGATACAAGATATAACAAGCTCCAAATGGCCTAATGCAAGACAAGGAGAAGAGAGGAGAAAAGCCCAAGAAACATGAACACAAATGTCCAAACACAAGCCCAAGAGGTGGAGGCCCAAATCCAACCCAAAACCATATCGGCCTACAGGAGCAGGGTCTAGTAGTTTGGGCATAACTTTCTCATACAAACTCGGATTCAGGAGTTCCATACCTTTTTGGAAAAACTCACCGAGGCCCCGCGACCGCCAAATCTCAGACCATTTGGCTGAGTTCTTTGTGTGCCTGAGCTGCTTGGCTTGGCCAAGCCAGCCCTGCAGCCAAACTAGCCCAACTTCTTCTAGGTGGCTCATTTCGATGTGACAAAGGCGATTGTGTGTGTGGCTAGGTATGATGAACCTTGGAACTGATGTTATTTGGTCGGTTTGGAGGTGCAATGATGGTGGAAATTAGCAAACACCACCTCCACCTCACCTATAATTAGTGGGCCTCACCCCACTCATTTCACACACCATTCCAAGGATCAAGAGCTCCTCCTCTCCACTTTGAGCAACACTCCAATGGGTTTAGGCCCTAGCTAGCTAGTAGAGCTTGGTAGAGGAGAGATGTGAGGGGCGAGAGCATGGAAGTGCCGTGACTTATCAGTGTCTCCCGGACTTGTACCTTGATGGACACATGCTTGGCACCTTCGTGGGATTTTGGCTAAGTAGCTGTTCATGGTTCTTATAGTCGTTTATGTCTTTTGTTTAGTTAAGCTTTACCTAAGCTTGTTTGTGGGTTTGTCGTCTATCCTCATGGCGGATGCTCTAGTAGAAGGGCCTCGCCAGTCGGTGTTGGCGGATAGCCCCGAGCTATGTCTCCCCTAGGTATCGGCTCTCATCAACCTGAATGAGCGCAAAGGACGGAGGCGAACCTGGAGGAACCCGCCATTTGACAAATACGCATGGTCACACCGAGTGTCTCAAACCCGAAAGGGGCCATTTCGGGTTGGACAAGGAACTAAAGGCAAACTTTCTGGCCGTCACCGATTCGGCGTCAACATGTCGAAAGGAGTTATTAGGCAAGCGAGATCGCATGGTGAGCGAAGTCGCCCGAAGGTTCCCGCTTCGATGATGCAGGAAAATGGAGAGGAAGCCTCGCGTTGCACGACCGAGCTTGTCTTACCTAACATGGTTTGGTGATTGCGGTGATGTCCCGGCTCCGCTTACGACCAAAGACCGGGCTTTGGTGCCACTCGACCGGGGCCGGGGTTTCGTGCCACCGACCGAAGGGCCGCCCTCAAGTGGTCCAAGGGAGTGGTTGGGCGGTCGGAGCCAAAAGCCCAAAATGCCCCGTGCGGCGCAAGGATATCCAGCGGCATCGTAGCAGTTGAGGGGTATTATGGTCATGTAATGAGATATGGATGAGTATAAATGGCCCTTTCTCGAGGGTGTTGTAAGGACAGGTAGGAGCAAAGTAATACAACTTTGATTGCTCTTTTCGTGAGTCCTATCTCAATCGTTATTTTGGGGTGGCACACCTTCGGCTCACCCCAACATTGGCGCCCACCGGCGTGGTTGTGTTCGTGGCTCATTGCCCGGAAGGGGAGGCCTAGGGCGGGGAGCCGCGCCGTCCGGCCGAGGGGGCCCGGCAGGCACCGGCCATCGAGGGGCGGATACCCCCTGTGGAATGGACACCGCAAGTAGCCGAGGACGGTGCTTCCGGTCCAGAGTGATTACGGGTCCCGGGAGCAGGCCATACCCTCGAGGGCTAAGACATAGCAAATGTAAGAAATCAATGAACAGCCTCAAGTCGACCGAGACGCGCGGATCATGATTCGCTTCATAAAGAGCCTTAACGAGAGGTGCGAGTTAAACGAGTTGAGAGCCCGAAGGGATGCGTTGGCTCGCCAGAAGCAACTAGGTGTAGGGAAAGCTCGGCGCCGCTAACGCCTCGGGCCAGCCGCCGAGAAAAAAAAAGAGAAACGCCAGTGGAGATAGCGGCGATGGAGAGGAACGCACCCCGTAAAAACAAAATGAAGCAAGAGACCTGAGGCCTTAGATTCCGGGTCGAAACTCTCGATCAAGACCTCGAGTTCTCCGAAGAAGAAGTTGATGTCACCTCACCCCTTTTGGCCGAGCTACAGATGCAACCATGGCCAATTGGTTACAAACCAAGGCTATCTTTTGATGGGAAAACAGACCCGAGGAAATTTGTCACAAGTTTCGAGGCGGCCGCATTCCAGGGGGGTGATTCGGGGACGCTCGCCAAATCGCTTATCATGGCAGTCGAGGACGTTGCACATGAATGGTATGTGGGCATTCGTCCATTGTCCATCGAAAGCTGGAAACAACACAGAGAGCAACTTTTGCTCACTTTCTAGGGTTTCAAGGCAACCAGAAAGGGGCTAGGGACTATTTCAAGCTGAGACAAGAAGAAAGTTTTAATCGCTCACCCAATACCTGCAAAAAGATTGTCGGAGTTAAGGGCTCAAACACCTTACGTGTCGATGAAGTAGTCATTGTAGAAGCAGTCAAAGGCTTGGCCATCTGCCAATGTGCCTCTGCCCTTGACAGGGAGGAACCGAAGTCACTCAAAGAGCTCTATGAGTAGATCAAGAAGTTTGCCAAGTCCGAGGAGGGCTTCAAGAGGAGAAAGGCAGCGAGGAAGGGTGAGAAGCAATCATCACCGAATCCCGCTACCGGGAAACACCCAAAGAGGGGGGAAAACTTTTAGGCTAGTCAACAATGTCCAAGAAGAAACAGCGCGAATTGGCCGAAGTTCGGCAAAGAATTGGCCACCCAGGACCAACACGATCGAGACCCTCACAACCGGCGAGGAGGCGGAAGGAGTTCCAGAGGTCGAGGACGTGGAAGAGACCGAGGGGAGCCGAGAGTCCCTTATTGCTTCATACGCGGAGAGAATGCGGGTCATTTCAGCCGAGAATGCAAATATGGACAGCTAGCGAAGGACCATAAATCTAAGGACGAAAGCGCCCAGAGCGTTCAGTCGCAGAAGCATGTGTTTCACACAAGAGAACCAGCAAGCAGCCAACCGAATGTACACTTTGGGCATCTCAACCAGCACAGCAGCTTCCCTCAACCCTTCCTTCAGCCGTTTAAGCCTCAGTACGCCTAGGGTCAAGCAGAGGTTTTCGCTCCACCTCCACCGATTCAAAACTAGGCACAATCAACAGCCACATCTTCCCCAGTGAATATGCATTTTCATCAAGCACGCAGACCGGCCTAAGCCCGACTCTAGCCAAGAGAACAAGAGTCGTTAATTCGGTCCTCCCATCCAATGGCCACATCTACGCCATTACAGGTGGATCCAACCTAGAGCACGAAAGCAAAAGAGCCAGAAGAGATTACGTCAGAAGAATCCACATGGTAACACCGAGGTGGCCATTAAACAAACCTACCTGGTCCACAGTCCCAATCACTTTCGATGAAAGTGACTTTCGGGTTCGCGATTATCCTCACACAGATGCTTTCGTCGCAACGGTGAATGTGGCGGATTTCACCTTGCATAATATACTCCTAGACAATGGAAGTTCTGCAGATATCCTTTTCATCAGAGCATTCAAAACCATGGGCATGGACCGAAGGACCTTGCAGCCGGCCGGAAACGCGCTTTTCGGTTTCGGTGGGAAGCGCATAGATGCCATTGGGAAAAAGGACATCCCGGTCACTTTCGGGCGAGGCCGGATTGCTTCGGACTGAAATTATCACTTTCGATGTGGTCGACATTGACTACCCATACACGGCAATATTCGGCAGGGGAGTAATCAGCAAGTTCGACGCCATCATCAAGCAGAGCTATCTATGCATGAAAATGCCATCTCCTTTCGGCATAGTCACAGTGTGGGGCGACCAGGAAGTGGCTTGCAGGATAGAGGCGAGGCCCATCTCGGGTTACAGATCATCAATGAAGTCACCATCACCAAGAAAACCAAAGATAACCAAGAACAAGAAGACGAGCCGCAAACCGAAAGGATGCCGGAAGCAAAAGCCGCTCCAGCTGAGCTCGTTAAGAAACTGCCATTGTCCGGGGCGTATCCTGACCAAAAGGTTATCATCGGGGCAGAATTGAACAGCCAGGAGGCAGTGGATTTGCTAGCTTTCTGGATGACAACAAAGATGTGTTCGCATAGTCTGCAGAAGATTTAAAGGGGGTGAGCCGAGATCTAGCTCAGCACAATTTGAATGTAGAAAAACCGCAAGACCGAGGAAACAGAAATTGCGTAAAGATGTCCGAAGAAAGGAGTATGGCGGCGCGAAGTCCAAAGACTTTCGAACGCGGGGGTTATCAGCCGATTACATTATCCGGAATGGCTAGCCAACGTGGTCATGGTCCCGAAAAAGTCAACCGAACCGAATGTGAAGAGATGGCTTAATGTGCGAGATTTCACGCACTGAACAAATCATGCCCGAAAGACCCTTATCCGCCCCGAGAATAGACGCCCTGATTGACATTGCATCCGGTTCCGAGAGGATGAGCCTCCTTGATTGTTTTTCGGTTATCACCAGATCCACATGAACCCCCATGACGAGGAAAAACCAGCTTTATCACGCCGGAGGCACACATCGCATTTCAAGCTTAATGCCGGAAGGGCAAATAAATGCAGGTCCAACTTTCTCCGAATGGCGGATGAGATTTTCAAAGATCGGAAGAAGAGGAAAAACTCGGTGACGTATGTAGATGACATTGTCATCATCAGCAACAAGAAGGGTTCGCGACGCCGAGGATTTGAAAGAAACTTTCGCCAATGTCGAGAGGAAGGGCTTCGCTCAATCCAGAGAAATGCATTTTCGGCATCACCAAAGGAAAGATGCTCGCTTGTCTCATTTCGGGCGAGAGGAATCGAGGCTTAACCCGCACAAAATCACCGCCATCATGAAGATGAAACCACCGAATACCGGGAAGAAGGTGTAGGAGTTAATCGGCCGTCTTGCGCCTCTCGCCAGATTCATCTCCGTGTCGGCCAAAAGCTGGTCCGCCTTTTCTTTAGAGTGCTTAAGGAAGGCGGAAAAGTTTGAGTGGGGTCCCGAACAATAGAAAGCGTTCGAGGACCTGAAGCAGTACCTTGTCAATCTAACCATCATGTCCAAGCCGCCACCGAAAGCCGTCCTCCTGTTGTACTTGGCGGCGTCACAGGTCGCGGTAAGCGCAGTACTTGTCGAGGAGAAAGAGCATGATCACAAACTCAAGCAATTCCTGGTATACTACGTGTCTGAGGCCCTTTCGGGAGCCAAGTTGAATTATTCCGAGCTCGAAAAGATTGCATACACAGTGGTAATGGCTAGCGTAAAACTGAAGCATTACTTCCAAGCCCACAAGATTCGGGTAATATCCTCGCAGTCTCAAGAAGCCTTGTTTAGAAACAGCGAAGCAGTGGGCAGAATTGGTAAATGGGCAGCAGAGTTAAATGAATTTTACATCGATTTCGAGCATAGATCTGCCATCAAATCGCAAGCAATAGCGGACTTCATAGTTGATTGGACGCCTTCGGTCAGTTCAGAGCCGGAAGTGTTCTCAGAGCCCTCATGGACAGCACATTGCGACGGAGCCTGGTGCGACCTAGGCACCAGAATTTTGGCAGTACTATCTCCTCCGGTTGGACCTCCAATTGGACGCTAAAGAAGATTGTTATTTGCGTCAACCAACAACACAAATGCAGAATATGAAGCGGTGTTAATGGCCCTCAGGAAACTAAAAGCCGTGGGGGTAAGATGGTGTGTAATATACACCGACTCTTAGGTCGTGAGTGGTCATTGCAAAAAGGAATACACGGCCCGAGAGCCGTACTTCGCCGATATCTTCAGCGGTAAGGGCAATGGAAAAGCACTTCGCAGGTTTCTCCATAAAATACATTTTGAGGAACGACAACCGAGAAGCGAGATGAGTTGGCCAAGGCAGTACCGCTCGGGGGTCCCAACTCCGCCTGATGTGTTCTTCCAGTTACTTTCGGCAAGAGCAATCAAAGAGGAGGAAGAAGCTCCAAAATTGGTACATTCGATAGCAAGCCAAGATTGGCGGCGAGATTTTCGCATTCTTATCGGGCACTTACGAACCCAAAGAAGAAACACGAGGAGCAGAGAATGCATTCTAGAATGAAACATTACTCCATAATTCACGGTGAGTTATACAAGGATGGCGTCGTGGCACCAAAGTTAAAGTGAATTAGCACCGAAGAGGGCAAGAAGCTGCTCGCCGAAATACATGGAGGCATGCGCGCACAACACGAGGCCCACATGAAATTGCGCACGCAGCTATCGGGCGGGGTTTTTCCGCCTTCGGCACCGAAGATGCAAAGCAACTCGTCAAGACTTGCCAAGGGTGTTAGATGTTCGCAAGAAAGCGTAACGCACCTTCGTGTCCAACCAAACCGATAATACCCTCCTGGCCTCTACAGAGATGGGGCATCGATATAGTGGGTCCGCTTACCTTCGGCCCCGTGCAACGCCGATTCGCCGAGTGGCACTTGAATACTTCACCAAGTGGATCGAGGCAAGACCACTCGCGAGGATCACTTCCGGTACCTCGATTACTTTCGCCCGGCGGCGGATAGTCTCTGATTCGTGTCCCCGTCGTACATCACCATGGACAACGGCAAGCGATTCGACTCCACTAAGTTCAGAAAATTCGCGGAGGAGCTCGGCATCAAACCATCTTTCGCTTCGGTTTATCATCCGTAGAGCAACGGTGCAGTGGAAAAAGCAAACGGCCTCATCTTTCGGCGCAGTATCGAAATCTCTCTAGGATTCCACGAAAGGAAAATGGCCAACCGAGATGGTAACGGCAGTATGGGGGCACAATATCTCTCGCCTCCGAGCAACCGGATTCACACCTTTTCGCTTGTCAGACGGGGAAGAGGCCGTGGACTCGAGGAGCTCAACCTCGTTCATTTAGGACCGAATTTTCGAGGAGGTAACGGAAATACAAAGGTTCGTTGACGCCGACACTTCGAAGTTCGAGGAAATTGCAGGCGGCAAAAAAACACGGAAAAGTATCACTGGGAGACGAAGGATTGAGAGACAAAAAGGTGCTTCAAAAGAGCATCTATGCGAGAGACCTCGTCATCATCCCGGCATGCCGACAAGCAAGGCAAGCTACAACCAACGTGGCACGGGCCTTTCATAGTTTCAAGGCGTCATCAAGCCCGTGGTGTTCCGGCTCAAGAATGAGGGGCGTGGAGTTAACCCACACAGGAACGCCGACAACTTTGCGAAGATTCTACGCTTGAATGATTTGCTCCCGGCGGTGGAGTTGTAACTTTCGCGGTGTAGTTTAAAGAGTACTTAAATTCAAAACCAAAGGCCTACGCTCTTTTTTTTTCCTCACAAAGGAAACCCTTCGGGGGTGTGAGGTTTTTTAATGAGGCGAGACCACGCAAGCTACCGTTATTATTTTAAAGTAAGATTTTCCCTAAAAAAAAAAAAAAAGATGCACGAAGTTTTATCTATAATCAACCAAAAGCAAACGGGTCTCAATCCTTTTGCATATCCGCATTACTGAAATAAAGAGATTGCTGTCAAAACCCGCAAACATCGGTAGAGACGCCAAAGAACCTCAAGGCCAAAGATGGCCGAAAGCTTAGCTTAAAGGGCAAAAAGCGCCATTCGCCGGCATAACCGAAAAGTGAAGAAACCTTAAGGGCAAGGGCGGGGCAACCGAGCCTTGAGTTCCCAAATAAGTAGAGCCAAAAAGCTCTCATCTTCTCTTTTCGGTTCGTGACCTTTGTTGACACTGTTATAGCATAATATTACTAGTCAACTAAACATGAAATAAGGGTATAAAATGAATATCAACATAAGTCTAGGGGTCTAACTAACATATTTCCATGAGTTTTGGTATTTCATGACTTTGTAGGGATTAAACAATAAAAGCAGATAAGAACGGTGAGAATCAGAAGAGTTTACATCTCATACGATGACAAGACTTGACCGTGAAGCAACTCAACCAAAAAAAGTGGACTAAAACATTCTAGAAGACACCGAGAAGACACCAGGAGAAACCTGACACGGTTGTGCCACAGGACCCTGGCGACCGCCCTAAAAAGCCATGGCGACCGCCAGGCCAGGTCCACATGTCAGCCTCAGATTTCTATGTCGGTTTGTAACCGACCTTGAGGTTGTATCTACACCGTTATTGAAGGTCGGTTTGATCCAAGGGTCCCTGTTCATCGCCAAGGCCTATATAAGAAGACCACCTGATCCCAGGGCTAAACCCTAATTCATTATCATTCAGTATCAATAGGCTGAGACCCTGAGTCTCCCTCTAGGTCTAGATAGAAATAGATCTTGAAGAGTTAGCATGCAAGAGAGGATTAGATCTAGATAGATCTATTCTTTAGAACAAGAGAGATAGAGAGAGGGAAGGGATTGGAGGAGGTACCGGCCTATCGGTGCTACCTCCATACTTGTACCTCGGTGGAAGTTAACCTACACTTGGAGTTACTCTGGTAATCTACTTCTTCTTTTAGCAAGTAATATTGTTTATATTGTTCTTATTGGTCTACGAGACTCTTTTGAGTACTTTAATCTGGTACCTAGATTAGAGTAATATTCGCAGTGCAAACGTGGTGTTTGGACTCGGGTATCTCGTTAGATACACCCTACCTTCCGGAGCGTGGTAGTTCGTGGTAGTGACAGTACCATTGATTCCTTTGGATTCCACATCCCGTTGGATAGGCCAAGTAGGACCCTGTTGCTGGAGGATTGCACGTTTTGTCCCTGCTTTCCTTTGAGTACGTCCCCATAGGAATAATATCAACATCGCTTACCGAGATAAGAATTAGATATCTTAGTAATCCTTTCTGCTATCTCAACCTTCTTAAGTATTGTGCTACTCTGGGTTAAGATTAGATCGTAGTCTCCCTCACCCGTTTCCCTGTGGATTCGATATTAAAACCCTCTCTCGGGTGAAGTGCTCACCGGTATCCGTTCGCTTGCGGATTATACAAATTATAAATATTTCTGTAGGCTTATCAAATACCAACAACCACGACCAAAACAACAGAAGCGCTGGCCTGGCGGCCAAAGCTCGCCCCTTAAATCTTTATTTGCTTCAAGGACGAGGATAGCCATTAATGTTCACATAAAATCGTACTTCAAAGTACACCGCAGATGACTATAAGATAAGGCCCATCGCGGTCACTCCCACTCAGACAACAAAGCTCGGTAACCCTTGCCGGCCAAAATGAGAGTATGGTTCGGTTGGCCCAGATTTCGGTCATTTTTTACTTTCGAGTATAGCCGTTTTCGGCAAGATAAGCTTGAGCGGCATCAGGAAGAAAGAGAGTACAGCAGGTGAGTGGGCCGCTAGGCACTTTTTCGGCTAAGGCTACTGCTAGGAAAGAACTAGCCGAAGGGCAGTTCTACCAAGTGCGAACACGGGGGCTGATCGTGTTCGGGTTCGGGCGAAGCAGCTCGCCTCATGTTCAAGCTCGCGCAATGTGGCGCATCTGGCCTGCTCGTCGGGCACTTTGAGTGCCAACACGGGCCAAGCTCGCAGACGATAAGCGCAAGCTGGCCGATGATAACTACTAGCTCGCTGACGATAACTGCCAGCTCGCCAACCGAATCGCCGGGTTCACACAGGTTACAGCCGAAACCCGAGACCAATGAGGAACGGTCGTCGGGAAACCAGGAAAAGCTGTGGCGCCGACATTACCATAAGCGAAATGTATAGATCCCCGAAAAAAAAACGAAATAAAGATTTTTGAAATAATCTACGCTTGTACTTCCCTTCGGCCATCGCAAAGAGGGGGGAGGGGGTTTCTTCGAAATGCAAACCAATCACGATTGCGCCGACGCCGAAGTCAAGTCATCGCGAACGAAAAGCCTTCGAAAGGCGAACCATCTCTTTTTCGGTACGCACACCAAAGGAGGGGTTTCTTCGAAAATCAACGCCCTTGGGGCCGGACGATATGTTTACAATATCGATACCGAGGAGCATAATGCTCCTCGGCCGTCTATAGGCTCTTCCTTCGGCTCCAACAAAATTCCTCTAGTTAAGCTCCTTTGTCTAGCCGAAGGCCTAAATGTTCGCCAAACATTTTCCACAAGCGTAGCAAGACGCGATAGCTTTCGGCAAAGACGATCTAAAAAAACTCCTCCATTCGCTCGGGTGGCGAGAACTAAACGCGCCACCTAAGCGCCGCTAACACCGAATCTCCCCCGTTCGATTCTTAAAGGTGGTTCTTCACATAAATTAGATGTCCCCTCCTCGGGAACCCGCAACATGGTTTACACGAAGGTTTTAGCAAAATCTGTTTGAAGTCATTACACATAACCGGCGTGCTTATGGCTCTACATTGTCACTACGAGGGGGTGCTCTGGGGCCGGTGGCGTCGGGGGTTTCCGTCCATAGGGCTTTCGGACAAGCGGGGTTCCTCCATCACGTGCCATGATATAAGCTTGGACTTTCGCTTTGATGGCCTCCTTGTTCTCTTTTAGTGCGCAACAAAACCAACATGGCAAGTACTTTAGTCACCGAAGAACAAATACCACATAGTGCAAAAAGAACCCCGAACCGTCTAGAAATTTTACATCGCCGAACGTAAGAGCTGCCCAAACCATGGTGACGCCCCGGCTGCCCCGGCACTAAAAGGTGTCGTAGAAGCTTGGGCAGTGG
This sequence comes from Hyparrhenia diplandra, assembly GCA_015847255.1. Classification (NCBI taxonomy): domain Eukaryota; kingdom Viridiplantae; phylum Streptophyta; class Magnoliopsida; order Poales; family Poaceae; genus Hyparrhenia; species Hyparrhenia diplandra. The sequence goes on from JADLZK010008369.1 coordinate 77,959, forward strand.
TGGCAGCCTCATCCGAGACGTCCAAGTATCCGAGGCATACGCCTTGGGGGCACCGTTCATCGAAATTAGAGAACCCTTGGTCCTTCAAGCATTTCGCGAAGGCCGAAGGGACTCCAAGGAGGCGTAGTCCCGGGCGGAGCCGAGCGGCACCTTCGAGGCCTTGGATTTCACGCGCCCGCCAATTCATCACCGACCGGACGGACGATCGCCGAGGAGCCGTCTCAAAGCCAAAGCGGAGATCGGGCGTTGGTACGCCCGGCCCGGCTCGACGGCCGAGGAGAACTCCTCCGATGCCTTTCGGGAGCGCTCCTTTTTCTGCTGCCACCTCGGCCTCCATCCGCCCCAGCGGTTTTTGGCTGCTGGGCCCGCTCTTCGCCTCCTTCGCTTTCCTTTCGGCCTCCATTCGGGCCGAATTGACCCCGACGTTTTTTCCTCCGCCACCTTAAGTTTGGCAGCGGAGTCGGCCTCGAAGAGCTGGAACTGCTTCGGCCCGTCAGGCTGGCGGCAAGATCTGCATAAGAAATCAGCCGAAAACATGAACTCCGGTTCAAAAAAACATGAGCAAGCAAATACTAATAAGCGAAAGAAAGAGCACTTACATTGGCGCCGACATGTTCGTGCTTCGGTGATCTTGGGGGTGCGGCACCGGAAGAAGATCCCGCTCCATCTCGGGAGCGATAAAAGTTATTCGCGCACCTTTCGCCGAGTTCCGCGGCCGGTACCCGTGGAGGAACGGCGGCGTCGGCGTGGTCCACATTCGCCATGACCGCACGCCTAAAGCAGCCCCTAAAGCACGAGCAATTTGGTAAAGATCTCTCCCTCGTCTGACCTGGTGTCCCTCGGAGAGCTTGAGCACAGTACACCGCATCTCACCATAATCCTCGGGCAGGAGTCAAGGGACGTAACTCCGTGCCCGAATAGCACGCGGCTTGTCATCTCCGGGGGGTGAAGCATTCGCGGAAGAATGCTGACTTACCGGGTGGACCTTCGGTGCGGCGGGCGGTGGAGCAGGGGCGGCCTTTTGGCTTTGCGCATCACTTTAGGCTGGTGGGAGCGTTCGCAATGTCTTTCCGGCGTCCGTCTTTTCGAGTCGCGTTTCGCTCCAAGCACGCCGGAGATGCTTTGGGCTTGAGAGTTTCTCATGGCGGCCTTGGGATCCACCTTCGGTGCCATTTCCTCGAACCGAGTATGATCTCGCAGCGGAAGCATCTGTTAGCTGAATAAATCCCCATGGCCTCGAATGTCCCGGTTTAGCAGAAATCGAAAGACAAACAAACCGCAAGCGCAACGGGAAACACACATGATCAATAATCTCGATGCGCTGGTGCTTGAGCAACCACCGTCATCTAGCGAGACTTTACGGCTCGGCCGCCCCGGCGTTTTCGCCAAGATGCGTCCCTATTTCGACATCGGCGCTCTCTTTCGGGGCCCTCAAGCGCCGAGTCACCTTCTTGCGTTTCTTACTCTCAAATCGAGCTGAATCTAACAACCTTTTTCAGCCTTGTTTTGACTTCCCGGCTGTTCGGCTTTCTTGGCCTTGTATGCGGTCGGATCCAAGTGAGGCCCCGAAGAAATCCCCATGGCCTCAAACGCCCGGTTGATTTTGGGCAAAACATCCAATTTTGTTTCAATTTTGTCCGTGCTCTTTCGCCGAGTACAAGCCCAAGATTTTCGGCTACCGCCTTCTCACGAGGGCCCGACGAAGTCCTCGTCGGAGTCATGGCCGAAAGGCCGGTCGACAACCGCGAGGGGGCCCATGATAACCAGATCCCCGCTTTTCGGTTCGAAGCGTAGAAGGCTGCGGCGGGCCATACCGGAGGGCCTACCACTCTTCAACCAAATCGCGAGTGATCCGGTATTGGGTTGTTTCTTTAAAAGCGGCCGAGCCTCGGCGAATCCATCCGCTTTAGGATTCTTTGGGGCCGGAACGGATCATAGAAAGCGGAAGCGGCCGGCTCACGAGCTAGTTGCTCTTGTCGTATCCTTCGGCAATGGCTTCCTCCTCCCTTTCCCGGCTCTTGACTGAAGCATAGAACCAGTATTTGGTCCAATCCAGTCACTTGTTGCGAAAGGCGAGCACCAGGTAAGGCACCCCCTGTTTCTTTCGGGGGATGAAGGTGCAGCCCCGTATTGCGCTCCTACAACCTTCTAGGTGCTTTCGTCAACAATTTCATTCGGTTTGATGAAGCACCCATAGCAAGAAGCGAAAAGTTCCACGCTCGAGGCCCCCAACATCTTCGGGGCCATCACGAATGCGAAAATGCGAGCTATAGGGTTGGGAGTCAATTGTTGGATCTCCAAATCAAATTTCTCCAGCACCTCCAGGAAAAACTCTTCGCATGGAAACCGAAGCCCAGCCACGAAGAAATCCTTAAAGATGATCACCTCGTTCAGCCTAGGGCGTGGGACAATTTCTTTGCCGGGGGCTCGGCAATATCGAGTGGTAGCGTCCATGTACCCCATCGCTACGTACTCATCAAGGTTCGCGGTGGTAACTCGCGAAGCGACCCGGTCGTAGCCGTTTTTATTTGCGGGGGGCTTGGTTCTCCCGGACATCTCGCGGATTGTCCGGCTCCGCGCTACCGGTATCGGTCCCCTTAGCACCTTTCGACGATTGGGTAACTCCCTCTTGCCGTTCATGGTCCACGCCTACCGACCCGGCCCCTTCGCGGCTCCCACTACTGGAAGCGTTGCTATCACGAACCCATTGTTCTCGGTGGAGGAGCCGCTTTTGAGTCAAACATCTCGGCACCGTGGGCTCTCGGCGGTGCGCGCGGTTCACCGAGCCGGAGCTAGTGGTCTCCGGACGTAGAGGAGCTCGTCATTTCGGGAAAACATGAACCTAGTGTTTAAGAGGAAAGGGAAAGGAAAACCAAAAATAAAAAACAAAAAACAAGACGGCTCAAGAATCGAAAAGATGAAAGAGAATCGAATACCTCGTAAAGGACGAAAGAGAAGGGTGCCAAAGAAGCCGAGAGTTGAAGATGAAGAGCTCCGGCGCGGTGGTGTCGAGGGGCTTGAGAGCTCGGGGAAGCAAAAAGGCGGGTGAAAACCCGACCACGGGGGGTTTATAGGCGCACGGGCGCGTGGTTCGATGCAACCGTCGCGGCGGTTCGCATTCGGACACACGCGCCCGAGATAATCTGGTTACACCCGACATGACGGTCGGGACAAAAAAATCTCTCGCCTTCTTGAGGGGTTTCTTCGAGCCTATCCTCGTTCCGGTCTTGGGCGAACCAGTAGTTCGAGCAAGTTCGCGGAAACCGAAGGAGCCTCTTGTTGGGGGATAGCCCCGAGCTATGTCTCCCCGTACCCGCTCTTATCAACCCGAATGAGCACAAAGGACGAGGCGAACCCGAAGGAACCCGCCCTTTGACAGCCGGCGTTGTCACTCGAAAGTGTCTCAGGTCCGAAAGGAGCCGTTTTGGGTTGGACAAGGAACTAAAGGAAAACTTTTGGTCGTCACCGATTCGGCGTCGGCAAGATGCCGAAAGGAGTTATTAGGCAAGTGAGATTGCATGGTGGCGAAGTCGCCCGAAGGTTCCCTGTTTCGATGGTGCAGAAAATGGAGAGGAAGCCTGCATCGCGCGACCGAGCTTGTCTTACCTAACATGGTTTGGTGATTGTAGGTGGTGTCCCGGCTCGCTTCGACCGAAGACCGTGGTTTCGTGCCACTCGACCGAAGCGGGTTTTGGTGCCACTCGACCGAAGGGCCACCTCAAGTGGTCCAAAGGGAGTGGTTGGGCGGTCGGAGCCAAAAGCCCAAAATGCCCCGTGCGGCGCAAGGATATCCGGCGGCATCGTAGCAGTTGAGGGGTATTATGGTCATGTAATGAGATACGGATGAGTATAAATGGCCCTTTCTGAGGGTGTTGTAAGGACAGGTGGGAGCAAAGTAATACAAATCTGATTGCTCTTTCGTGAGTCCTATCTCGATCGTTATTTCGGGTGGCACACCTTCGGGCTCACCCCAACGATCGGGTTGTCAGACCCCATTTCTGAGGATCCTTAATCACACGTATTTGCGCCAGGATCACGCACAAATACGCCTAATTAAACACAGAATTGATATAAAAAACTTGTGACAGAACCTCCTAATTACTGGGCCCACCGCTTTTGTCATTGTCCCAAAGACCTCGACATTCCCTATGCGGATGCACCCAATAACTTAAGAAGCCCGTCGGTGTCGCCGGAAACCCCGATTACACCTCATACCGTGATCAACAAAGGAGGAGCTACAACATTACAACATTTGTTACAAAAATACATATCGAGTGCGGAAGATTAATAACATAATTTTACAACATGTGAGTAGGTTACATTTGAGTAAACTTAACTTAATTGCGGAAGTAGACGTAACTATAGGAGATAACTAAATCATGTCGAGCCACAGACATAACCTCGGTTAGTAGCACGAGTCAACACCGCAACAAAGGGTCAAAAGAACCCTGAGTACGGGAGTACTCAACAAGACTTAACCGACTAAAGAAAATAGGAGAAGACTCAGGAATGCAGGCCATAGGAATTAAGGTAAGGTTTTAGCAAGATCAAGGACTCTTTTGCATAAAAGCTTACTAAAAGTGAATCCTTACATTCAATATTTTAACTCATCTTAGTTTATCACCTAATCTAGGTGATCCCGAACTAAATCAAACACTTCTCAACCAGTCATCTTTCTTTCTTTCTCATTAGTTCTTCTTCTTAACTACGATGAAAGGGCGAGTATCGGGTCTCCTTCACCGAGAAGCAACGGGCGATCCGCGAATCGATTCAACACCCGGTTGGGGGCTTCCCTTCCACACGCGATATATGTAGCACCGAAGCTTGCATATATCAACCATCTCCCAGTTCGTTCAAAACGGGAGCGAGGCCTACGCCACCCGAGAATACTGATGCGCCTCCATCCCGGGACTTTAACCCACCGAGGGTATCTTGTACTCCGCCATCTCTCCACTCCCGGTCGCGTGGTTGCCATTCGATTTGACACACCCCGGAATCGAGGCTTACCAAAGCATGTGGTTGGTACTTGCTCGACTTATCCGGGGTGACAACCGGATAATCGTGCCTTTGACCCATCGGGTCTCGGCAAAGCATGCGTTCAACAATCCCGATTACATTCGGGCCTTACAGCGGACGGTCCTTAACCCGACAAGCGGAAACACTACAAAGAGACTCCTTCTCAATGCAAGTTATCCGACCGGTCTCAGATTAATCATTAACCTCATTTACCACCACCGGGGTGTTCTCTTTTTCAAAACATAACCATAAGAGCAAGGATAAAACCTATATCTCATGAACGGTGAAACCACCCTTCGACTTCTACCGAAATCTAAGCATTGCTAAGCATTAAAGATATCGACCTACTCATACTAGTGGGGTATCATTTGGAAATAATTGGAATTCAAGGTAATCATGCAAAGCAAACAGTTGCAATCAACTCCTATTCACTTAATGCAACATATTATCATCATATATAAGTGATATAAAGTTTTTGAAAACATCAAGGAGGGGTTTAAATGCATCCGGGGCTTGCCTGTGTTGCAGGGAAGAGTTAGATTCTGAAGTAAGATTGTTGAAGTCAAACTTGACATTATCCTTGTCGACGGATGGATCTTCTCTGAAGCTTGATCATCGCGAACCATAACTACACCTTCTCCAAAGCTTCATCAACACGATCCGACTCACTCTCGTATACTCTACACGTAGATGATGATGCATGCTTTAGCATGATGGAATGGTAAACATGATGCTCGATGAATGCGAGGAAATGATAAACAACTTGAGTACAACTTTCCTTCACGATAAAGTTGCAACCCAACAAAATCAACTTGTTGAACTACTCTACAAGATATCATCACCACTTTGCCTAAGGAGTTCTCAAGGACCATTTTACTATGACATAATCCTTACTCACAAAACACCCATCAAAGTCACACTAAACTTAAGTCATTCTACCCTAAACACTTACTTATTCTAATAAAACAAATAAAGCATAAAATAATAAATAAATAAACATCCTCAAAATGGCCCCAAACTAATTATACAAGTAGGTCACATCATAAAACAGCACCAAATAAATTTTCATGAATTTTGAAGTATATTTTATTTTCTAAAAAATCAAGGAATATGCATTTTTTAATTAAAGATGGTATTTTTAAATCATGCAAAAACTATTCTAAACTCAAGTTTCACAAATTTCATACATACACATACTCATAGGAGGTCCTACAAAAGTTTCAGAATTTTCCAAGCTATAAATCTTTTTCTATGAATTAAACAAGAAACGTCACATAATAGCATTTTCTGAAAATGAAAAACTCTCTCTCTCTCTTCTTCACGCTGACGGGCGGGCCCAACAGTCAGCCCGAGCTGACCAGCGACCGCCCGGCGTTGACCGGCAAAAGCTGCGCCGACGGCGAGGTCTCTCGCCACGCAGCTTGGCTCAACTGACTCCCCTCACTCATCCGCGCGTCCTGACCCACTTATCCCCTTCTCCCTAGCACAGCAGCAAGCACGCCGACAGCCATGGCGGCCCGGGCTTGGCGAACGGCAGCGAGCGGCTCACTGGAGCCAGCTCCGCAACGGCGAGGGTACTGGCGACTCCAGCACGATCGGGCGAACCCGAACCCTCGACTAAGCGACCCTCAACCAGCCCTATGCGCGAACAGCAATGCGCGCGGCGGCGCTGCCACGGCGGACCTCGTCGGCGTCGACGTTCCGACGACTACGGCACGATAGAGTTCAAAATAAAAGGTGCTACGGCTACACTAGAGCTCAGGGAACACGATGCTCACGATGGTTTGCGAAGACGAAGCGGAGCAGGGTCGTCGACGGTGACAGCGGCTACGGCGAGGAACTCCGGTGGTCACGGCGGCGTTCCGGTGCTCGACTACCAAAACAGAAGAGCCGATCATGATAAAGGAATCAAGGAGAAGCTAGTGCAAGTAACACGACGACCTGTGGTGCGCCACAGAGGGCTAACCACACCACGGCGAGGTGGCCACGGCAGCCATGACAACTTGACCATGACGGGAACCGATGATGAGGGCGATTGCGACGGCGAGGGGGCAAGGCTAGCGGGTCAGCGAAGTTCGCAAGAACGTGTCAAAGCGGTGATGGTGTGGAGTTGGGCGGTGGCAGCACAAAGGCGACTAATTTGCCGGTGGACTGGTGGTGCTTGGCGACGGCGAATGAAAAGAAAGACACGACGGCTGGCTTGGCAACTTAAGGACGACACGCGCGGCTTCTGGGTGTCCAGCTCCTGCTTTGGCTTGGCCACGCGAGCAGCTACGTGCCCGTGCGTGAAGCAGCGGCGGAAACAGCGAAGCAAGAGGTGGCGCTGGGACTCGACTGGAAAGGGATCGAAGAACGACGACGATATACGGTGCGGCGCTGGTGCTTCGTCGGTAAGCAGGAGGTGGCAACGGCAGGCAAGCAAGCAGCTTGGTGGCAGTACGGCTGTTTCTAGTGTACTAGTTCATCTTCCACTCTTCTGCTTCAAAAAATCTCCCAAAATTTGAATAGAAGTTGAAAATCTCTAAGAACAAAAAATTTTCTTACTTCAATAAGATCTACATTTCATGTATAGAAACTTTTTTGAAAAACAGCCTCCAAAAAAAAAAGACTTTTGAAATAGGGTCAAAATAGTATTTAAAAGAATTTGAAATTACTTTAAATTTTATATAAAAACTTGAAAAACTTAAAACATCCTCTTGGTACATAAAAACAATTTCTAAACAAAAAGACTTTTGGAACTTTCATCAAATTATGAATAGCTTTGAAGTTATAGAAAAAGGAATAAAAAGAAGATATAGAAATTAGGGTTTTGTTTATTTTAAAATCCAAATAAAAGCATCCAATCACATCCTTTCACTTAAGCACAATCAAGCCTATGAATTAAACTTGTTTTAGTGAATGCATATCAAGATTGACTAATATGAATGCATTGCAATGCTTATGATACATGATTAACATTTTAATTGTATATTAACATCAGGGATGTTACAAAACTATACTTTTATTGCTAATGAGAAAATATGATACAGGGTTCGGGTTTACATAACTCAGCCATAGGCCCAACATCATAAACCTATCGAGATCCTACACAGCAAACCTATATTAGGGCTCCATTCCTACAGGGAAGCTTGGAGTGCGGACAAACCCTAAACTTCTTCCTATAGCACATTCCTATAACTCGATCGCAGCATCTTCATGTAGCTCCTTTAGCTCTGTCTTCAAGTGTCCTCCTTGTGTTTCCATCCTTATGTAGTCCTTCGGTAGCTCAATCCTTAGATACACTCCTGCAGCAAGAATTCTAAAAATAGAAATAGAGGGGTGAGTACTTTTCGTACTCAGCAAGTCCCAACCAAAAAAAGATGAAGGGTTACCATTATGGCTTGGGCCCTAGTAGAGTTTAACTACTCACACTAGTTCCCGGGTTAGTTATCAATTATCGTTTCTCAAGTTAACATTACATACGGACTATCTTCTTATGTGTGGTGTCTAATCGTAGATGATCTCATCCAGCATCTGCGCATTCCAAGGACGTGACTATTCGAATAGATTCAAGAAACTCTGCAGAGGTTGTACAAATTTCCCCACATGATAGGCATAGTCCTCACCATCGCGACTTGGCTTAGACAGGCCTAACGAGATCCTGTACCCACTTGGATGCCTCCTAGATCTATGTATAATCCCACCATAGCTTCTCGGGGGTTGCAACGCACTACGGAGGATACAACCTTGTACGTAGCTTCAATGCACACTACGGAGGTTGTCATCCCCGCCAACGTAGCTTCAATGCACACTACGGAGGCTACCATCCCTGTACATAGTACCCGACGGCAGATACAACCCTGTACGTAGCTTCAATGCACACTACGGAGGTTGTCATCCCCGCCAACGTACCTTCAATGCACACTGTTGACGGTAGTTAACGTGAACTTTTTAGCATGAAATGATAGATCATTTGAGAACAAGAGCATTAGAAGATAGGGTTTATACTAATGATTTCCACGAGTTTTGTACACACTCAGTTTTGTAGGTGAACTCTGGAAAATAGTAGAATATTAGAGAGAAAAGAGAAGAAATAGAGAAACAGAAGAAAAGGATGAAATCAGGGCGATTAGTATAAATTCCAAGGGTCTAAAGGACAAAAGAAGACAACTCACGAAGTCTGGGACCCACATGTCAGGATGTGGGGCCGGGCGGCACCATGTGTGGGGCCGCGCGGCACCTCCCTGTGGAGCCACATGTCCTGCTTCTGTAACCTTCCTACAACCGACCTATGGAGTAGATCTATACCGTCCAATCAAGTCGGTTTGATCCAAGGGCTGAGATTCATCCCACCGGCCTATATAAGCAAGGGCAGGGCTCCCCTCTGAAACCCTAATTTATTATTCATCTCATCTCATTGATTAGAGAGAGGTCCCAATGTAAGGAACTCTCTCTCTTCAATGTAGATTTAGTGTTAGACTTTCTAATGTAATAGATTAGATCTAGTTGAGAGTTAGGGAGAGTGGAGCTGCGCTCCGGTTCCTGGAAAGTCTTGAGCTTTTGGCGGCCTTCCCCCAACTACTTCTTCCTAGTCTTTCTCGAGAGTTGGAAAGGTACTTTGTTGCTCCAAAGTGTATTTGTATGATAGAACCAAAGTAATAGAGAAGTGTCTAGGAACCTTGATCTCTTCCGTTGTCCTCTTGATTAGCTAATCTATTCATTTATCATAGTATTCTTATGCTTTATTACTTATGGTATTATTATTATTATTTATTACCCCCACTTTAGTCTAGTTGGTTTGCTAAGTTAGTAGATACATGATTGTGAGTTTATTAGAATTCTTTAGCCAAAGCTTCCCCTGTGGATACAATACTCTAGAATACTCCTAGGGAAAACCTACAATGGTGTTACGCGGTGCTTGCAGATTCTTTCTTATTCTTTTAGCACTTAACAAACATCAACAAGCTTTTTAGCGCCATTCCGGGAAACAATTGGCGTAAAGATTTTAATAATGATCATGATATCCGCTAATTTAGTATATCACTAGCTTTAGTAGGATTACCCTTGTTCTGTTGAGTTGTGGAATAGACAGGACACAAGATGCCATTATGACTTTCCCAGGCAAACTACCACAAGAAAGAAGAAGTCGCCATCACAAGAATTCAAATCGTATCTCATGTGACGAATATAGAGGCTACACATCATGGTAAGTATGACTAACAAAGGTGAGAAAGTCTTGCTAATGGACTTTTAATTTATTGAGTAGTTATTGTTTAATTTCTTGCATGTTATTGCATGTTTACTTTTATTATTTCATGCATTCCCTCCATTTAGTTCATGTTTTCTTATATTAAAACCATTGCATGTTTAGTTTCTTGCATATATTCATGTCGTTTGCATCTAATAGAAAAAAAAATCTCACCATGATCATGTTACTTCATCTTTATTTGATTAAATCTCTGTAGTGCTTTCATGTTACCTTTGTTTGCTCTAGTATGCTTTGGTTTGGAAGTACTATACATACTTCCAAAGGTTTTTAAATTAAGCGTGGTGCTTAGGTTAAATAGCCTTCCTAAATCTTATTAGACATGGAGTCTAGTTTGGTTTTTGAACTGAAATTTACTTGTGTAGATATTGGCTATTTTGTTGGACTAACCCCCTGCAGGGAAATTCTCAAATTCAATTCGGGTAAGTCAAGAGATGAAATCTAATCGGAGATGAAGCAAGGCGTACGATGAACTCCAACAACTTCGCACAAAAGTTTGGTAAATATTAATTCATTTATTTTATCTTTTTTTCTGCAAAGTTATCTTTGCCTTGAACCATGTTAGAGTGCAAACTACAAGTAAAGTTTTTTATAAAACATGTTAAGCATATGCTAAAGTGATTAAAGATATCCTTTCATTAGCATAGATGAAAAAATATATATTTATCTCATGTTTATTTTTATATAACCTTTTGTCTTATGTTATGGTAAGAAAATAACAAAAAAATTTATGGGCACAAGAAGGTCCAGCTATTTTTATATATATATAAAAAATTTGAGCACATGAAGGTTCGTATGTATATATATAATAAAAATGTTCTTAGGACAAGTTCCCTTCGGGTATTCTTGGTCACTAACCATTGCGAGGATAAGAATCAAGAACAAAGGATGAACAATGTCTAAAGACATGGGAGTTACAACACACTCTAAGGGATGATTCAACAAATCACACTTGACTTTCGCCGAAAGTGATGGTAAGGTGCAAGCTTGGGGAGGAAGGCCGACTCAACAAGATGATCCCGACGTGCTCCTCCTCACATGCTCCCATCACTACGACACACTGGTTTGCAATCCCTCTACTCACTATTACTTTGTCTCTATAAGTTTAAATGCTTTCATAAATGCTATATACAATATTAATTTTGCTTAATTCCTGTTACAACTTAATCTTTAATATTTAATCTATAGCTATTAAGAAGTTCTAGACAGTAATTAAGGCTTAAAATATTCAACTGCTAATGCTTAACGAGTTCCACTAGCTTTGTTATCTATTTGAATTTCATCAATAGGAATTATGAGCCATGACAAAAGGAGGCATTTGATTACTTGATAGAGCATTCATTCAACAGTCATAATCATCAATGCTCCACCAAGGAAGGACGACATCACCTCCATCTGTCAACCTCATCTCAGCACCTACACTTCAACCTAGCTTGGGGAGACTACTCCAAGTTAGTAAGATAGGTATCTCTTTATTATCCTTTTTATTACTAGCTCATATGATTGCTTGCTTTAAAAAAAGGACATAAGAAGATGCATAAAGTTTTAAATCAAATAAAGTATGTTTTATATATATGTTTTTAAGGTGTGGTTAATAAGTTTAGTATTAGAATAAGTTTGTTATGGAAATGATGAATAGTTGCTCTACTCTAATTCTTTTTAGTACCTTGATTTTAATTTGAAATTCCTCCGATGTTTTGGATATATTTGTCCCTTCCAAATTTGCTCTATACCTGACTTGTGGGTAGCATACGCTTGATCTAAGTCCGGGTAATTGGGGGATATGATATAAGAGAGTCCGGGCTCTTGTTTATCTTGTCCTTTGTGAAACTATATCTTGAGATTTGTTTTTGAAAAATTAAAATCTTTCCTAATGAGCTCTTGTTTGCGAGTATTAAATTCCTACCAAAGCCATATTTATGATATTTAGATTAGGAAAACTTTCCAATTACATATGCTATTTGCTTTGGATTGAGTAGTTCAAGCTTTGCTATTACCCCGTGAGAGTTCAGTCATGAAAAGACAAGTTTTATCCACCCACCTTCCACATACATATGCATTGTTCCTACTTTGGGGATGATCGCAATACCATTCTTTTTTTTATCTTTATCCACTTACAAATGTTTCATTCCTATACTAGGAATAAACAATCCATAAGACTATAGGAATCCCATATTTATTTACTCCAAATATCAGTTTGTCAAGTAGAAAGAGATTTGGGTTCTTTAAAAAAAAAGAAGAAAAAAAAGAAGACAGAGTAAAAAAGGACAAGTGTCCATAATAAAACAATGGGTACTTAGATGCCCGCCTCTCTAAAAAAAAAAAAGAAAAATGCAAAAGTATGCAGCCCAAAAGTTCTCTCAAGTTTCCAAGTTTCAAGAGAGATATGTAATCTTTGAAGGAGTAAGAGTAGAATTAGTTTTAGCCACCAAATATACACCTATCCACCATATTCTCTACACATGCTATTTCTGTTTTGACTGGCTGAACTCTCTATGGATCCAATATTTGAACTACAATATATCCTTTGCAGATATGCTATATTATTTAAGAGTGCCACTCCTATGAGCTCCACATAAACCTTTTTAGAGAGAGAGTGAGTAAAAGAGAAATGAGAGAAGGCTTAATATACTTAGCCTTGTTCCACAAAAATACTACATATTCAAGAGAGAAGGCATTTGGCATTTCTTAACGCAATCAAAGGAAAATGTGTATAAAACCCATCCCCAATAAGAGCGTCGAAATGCGCGGCCACGACATTCCCAAGTAAAACCACCATGTCGGTGATCCGAAATGGAATCATCCAACAGGATAGATCTTGCCATCTTAGATATTCATCCATAAGCGCATCGGATCTATCATTGTAGCATTTCACCCGAAAGTATTCAGTGGTATCGTTATTTATATTTTCCCAAAGGAAGGCATATGATTAATAAATTAGCATGGCATCCGAATAGAGGAACATGTGTTTGCTTAGACCAAAATGTTCATAACAGGGGGTAAGCAATAATCGGTTCATGGATAGTGTGACACACACTTAAGAATCCACCAAAGACAAAAGGATAAAGAAAATAGATAAAGAATAAATGAATAAATGAATAACCTAATGGAGTAGATCGAGGATCATATGCAAACCGATTTAATCATGGTTAGGTCTAGGATAGCGGGGAGACTCTCCGGATACCATACGGCCCGATAGGGAAGCATTTACTTAACTCCTACGTAACATACCGAACGTGGGGGATTTCAAGGGGACGGTCAGGCTTGTCACGACCAAGCCGCCCTACCCCTCAACCGCGTGGCATGCCCTCATATCCGCCGGGTGTCGTAATACCGGGCACCATGCCCGCATATTAGAGCACTACTCTTGTCCCCTAGGATCCCCACTCGTCGAATGGACGGACTAGAACAAGAGCAAACCCGAAGGAACAAATTAACCGATATCCCACCTCTAATCAAGTTAGGCATATGATGATCGATGATGAATCTGGAAATGAACATGTCAAGATTATGATATGTAAACTATATGCTAGTTCATATACCAACACAAGAACATGAACAAAACTATACTCTAGTTCATAAGTTAGGCCAAGAACATAAATATAAGACTTGCAAATAGAAGAATGCTCCATAGAGTGGATGTATTACCAAAGCACTTTCTTCTAGGAGACAAGCCCTCCTTGTAGCTCTTCTACTCCAAGTGTTAACTAAGAAAGAATAAAAGAAGAAAGAAGAAGAAGAAAGAAGAAGTAGAAGAGAGAGAGGTAGAGGTGGTAGAGAGAGAGATCTTGGGTTTGTTGGACTCCAAGTGGTGTGTGTGTTGAGAGAGGGAGAGAGGGGGCCTACTTATACACTTGGAGGAGGGGCCTAAGTGCTAATTTACATCAAAACCGACCTGGTAAACCTTCCCTTGTATGCGCAAACCGACCAACGCAGGCGGGAAACCCCGTTTGGAAAGTGCACGAACCGCCTCCGAGGCTGGGCGAAAATCGCTTTTTTAGGGAGGGTGCGCGCACGCGGGTGGTGCTTGCAAGCACCTCGGGCTCGGCCGGCCGGGTCTTGGTGGGGTGTCGTCTTTCATACGAAAAGTTGTGGGCGGGCTGTGCTCGGCCCAGATTTGATGTTTTGGGTCGATTTGCTCTTGGGCCCGGTTTTGCAATAATGCGCTTTTCGGAAGGCGTACTTTTGATCGATTTTCCACTTGCTTTATTATAAATCTGCAAAAATAAAATACAAGACACTACAAGTGGAATTTATTAGTGATAAAAGTATATGAGTATAAAAGGTTTAATTTTACTCCCTTTATGGTAGTAAGTTGACGGGAAAAATATGTCGTTGGTTACCGTCAACAAACTCCCTAAGCTTACCCCTTTGCGGCGTCCTCGAGCAAAAGAGATAAGTACTTGGTTGTTGATCGGGAGTTGCTACTATGCGATTACGTTTTACAAGTGCCGTGGTTATAATAAGAGTGTCTACTAGAGTTTGAATAAAATGGCACATCTTTTTCCCACCCTTTTATTACCTTTCATCGTAGCGGGGCTTTCCAACTTTTCTCAAAGCCTTGAGCGGTTGCAGTCGATAGAACGTTATAATGAGAGGTGCTTATCATTCATCCTTTTGATCACCTGTTTTATCCGGGATTTTATTTAGATAATATTTATTTCTTTTCGAGAAAGCATGGGCTTTATTGCTATATATATATATATATTTTTTTTTGGAGAGGTGGGCTCTGCTTTCGCCCTAGACTTTTGTCTTTTATTTCCTCTCTTTTCTTTTCTTTTTTTTTTTTTTTTTTAGAGATGTGGGCTCTACTGCCCCTCGGACACTTGTCTATTTTTCATCTCATTTTTTTTTTAGCATAGCCCAAAAATATTTCTCTTTTTTTTTTTTAAAAGCATAGATTCCCAGGATGTCAAGTTTCTCTTTTGGATGAAGTCATAGCAAATCCATTTGTACCATATCATATTTGACAACAACTTAGACTAGATAGAGCATATGCAACCCCACATCATTTTTTTTTTTTTTTTTTTTTTTTTTTTTTTTTTTAGGATGAGTTTTAGAATTAGCCACTAAACCCAAACTTTAGAGAACTTGAATTATAAACTAGGCAATGTGCAAAGCATAAGACAGAGCAACTATTCATCATTTCAACAAGGGACTAAGACTAAACATTTTTATAGCTCATATATATAAGCATTAAGGCACAAAGAAGAGCTATTTATTCTATTTTTGTTTTTTTTTTTTTTTCAATGTAATATTGCTGAAATGTAAACATGCTAAAATAAAATAAAATTTGATGAAATTAAATATGCAATGCAATGATACCGGGTCCTCCCCAAGCTATCTGGAGGCCTATTGATCGGGATCGAAGCCTTGGTACCTCCGGAATGCTTCCAAGCGTGCGGTCGCGAGTAGCCATGTTGGACTCCAATTGGGTCCATCTCTGGCCGACTCGCTTTGCTCCCGGCCGCGCCATCATGCAGTATTTTGCACATGGGTATTGGCGTGTGCTCAATGTTCCTAGTGCTTGGGACGTCGAGGTCTTTGCTTATTTTGGACACCGATAGCCTCCACCCCTTGTGGTGGTTGCTCATGGCTGAACCGGGCGGGGCATATCGTCGGAGCCGTCGTCAAAGTCAAATCATTGGCCCTCCATGCTGCCTGCATCTCCTCCTCAAAGCCACTCGATGGTGCTTGGGGTGTTCGAGGCGGCGGCTCCCCACCTAGGATCATACCCGGGTATTACCCCCTGGGTCCCCATAGGGTGAGGCCATCTTTGCCCGGAACACTAGTGTAGGCCGTGGGCGATGCCGCGGGCGTGAAGTAGGGCTCGTGGGAGGAGGATCCGACCTCCGGTCTCCTAATCTTTGCGTGAAGAAGCGATGGGGGTATCTTTCTGCGCAAGCTATCAAGCGATCTCGAAGCTCAAATGTTAGTGCACGGCTTTTTATATACAAGCGTAAGTCCGGGTTAGGTAACCGGACTATAGTTGCATAGCGAGAAAAAAGATGACCAAGCTCGCCGGATGGTAAAACCTTAATTAAGTGCCCCGCACTAGCATAATAAGATCCAAAAGGTCCCCTGGGTGTAGAAATGTACTCTATCCGCTGATTTTCCAAAGCCCCAATCGCTAGAAGCGAGGCGTGTGATAAGAGATAATGCGGTGACAGGGAACAACAACTTTTGTGATAATATGTAAAAGTTCCCGCACATCTCCCCACCGGAGCTACCTTAATCTTGTGAACAACGGCATAGAGTAATTTTAATTCAATCTCATTCACCCATCTAACACCGTGTCTAGGAAACAAAGTCAACGAGATCCGGCGATGGATAAATCTAAGTGATGGGTCTTTGGATCCGTGAGTGGCGAGGTTTGAAAGTACAGGCCTCATGTGCACCGGATATCTCCTCCCAAAAGTGGTTTCGACAAAGCCGGGGAGAGCGGCATCTATATTTATTGCACATCTACAATTGAAACCCCAGTAATGAGCTAGGTCCACCCATGTAACTTGATAAAGTGTACCAAAGAGGCGGAAAGAAATTCTAGCCGATCCTCTACTAGTGTGCATAAAAATGAATTGTTAGGAGGCGAGAACCTTCCTCCCCGAGGAGGGGAATGTCACGCCACCGATTGCTCTCAAAGGATAAGAAGTTCATCGTCCATACTGCCCGATCGAGGAGGTGGGGTCGATTCGGGCGTGTGTTGGAACACACGATCCTTGAGTAGGAGATATGCTTGCATCTCCCGCCCTTCCCGAAGGTCGAGGTACGGCGGCGTCGGCTTCGTCGATTGTCGGGGAGCTTGAGCTTCTTCCTCCCGGCGGGTGCGGCATCTTCTTGCATAGGAGAGTCTTCAAGGTTGTCGGTTTGAGCTTGTGCTTGTATGTCGTGAGCTCTGTCTTGACGACCGCCTCAACCCGCTGAAGATCCTCCCGGCTTTCTTCATGGCTCTTTGCAAAAAACGATCGAAGCGAGACCCGGGTGTGCAAGGGTTAGTTGAAAGTATGAACTTTCACACCGAAATCTTGCTTTCGGCACAATGTTTTTGGTGGAGAAAATGGAGTGTGGAACAAGCGGGAGAGAGTGTGAGAGTGAGAGAGAGTGAAAATGAGGGGTGGGAGTTTCTCCTGGAGGTGCTCGGCTATTTATAGCCCGAGCCCACGGCCGAGAGCTGCCTCACACAACGATTAGGAGCCGTTGGCGGCGGCGGGCCCCGAACGGCGCCAAGACGTGGTGCGCCGCACCTTGGGGTGCGCGACGCACCGCGGCCCGAGGCTTCGCGCTTTCGGCTTTTGGCAAGGCGTGTCCAACGGTCACGAAAAGTTCGTGGGTCGTTGTGTCCTCATCTTTGGTTGGCCGTTTTCTCCCCTTTTTGAATTTCTCTAAAAATTTTCAAATATAAATTTATTTTTTAAATAGAAAAATTATTTTAAAAAATATTTTTGTATATACTTTTATGTAGAAAATATTTTTCTATATTTTTCATGTAAAGACTTATTTTATTTATAAAGATTTTTATTTTAGTTTTCCAAAATATTTTGTTAATAAAAATATTTTATGAAACACATAAATATATAAAAATATATATATAGAATTTTTTTTTTTAATATACCCCATTTTTTTTTTTTTCTTTTTGGATATACCCCATTTTTTTTTTTTTCTTTTTGGATATACCCCATTTTTTTTTTTTTTGAAGCGGGTTATTTATAGTCGGCTTGTCGACTTTCCCCTGGCCATCGGGCGGAGGTACCTGCTCCGGGGGTCTCGAGCCGGATCCTTCAACATTCCACACGGTCTTGATGACGATGATTGCCGGGTGTGTGTTGTTGCTTGTACCCAATGAATGGGCACTTTACCGCCTTATCCTTGATATGGAAGACGATGAAGCCCTTCCCGCATCGATGTCGGCCTTTGGCAATATAAAGAAATGGTCTCCCCGGGAGGAGAGACACATCCTCCTTTGGGCCCATGTCCAAGACCACAAAGTCGGGCGGGGATGTATTCATCTTGGATCTTAATCGGCATGTCCTCGGTATTCCCTCGGGCCGCCTTGTTGATTGATGCGCCATTTGGAGGACGAATTTGGGAGGGGAGTAAGCGTCCCTCCATGGATTTTGTTGAAGGTGGTCTTGGACATCACATTATACTGGCCCCGAGTGTCACAAAATGCATTAGCAAAATTGTGGGGGCCAATGGCACGGTGATGATCGGACGTCCGGGATCTCCCTTCTTGGCAATGAATGGCGAGTCCACGGGGATCTTTTTGAGCTCTCACGGGTTTCTTGAGCCTCGAGATATCATGTTAACCGACTTCGTGTGGGACCTCGGGTTGCCACAGGATCTTTCCCCGAGTCGTTAACTTGCACTTTGCCGCAATGCGGGCTAGCTGTGTCTCTATCATCTTGTTGAAGCCGAGTTGGTTCTTCACGGCCCGATGTCAACCCTTCAAGCTTGTTATTCACACCTTCCAAGATCTTGTCTTGGTGGCTCATCTTTTGGTGAGATTTTTCGTTAATTTTCGCGCCCTTGATGCAGTCCTTTAGTGATGGCTGACCCGGGGTTATAGTTGGAGTTGTACCCCGTTGCCTTGGAATGGTGGCACGGATCGTTGTTCCAGCCCGCGGTTGGCGGTACCGTTGTTGTTGTTGATGAAGGCGGCTTCTTCACGGGTCTCGTGGCGATTATCCCCTCGGTGGCCAACCTCACCACACGTCCTTCACGGTCATGTGGCGTGCGTCGGCGTAGGGCGGGCGCCGCCGGGCGAGTAGCATCTGCGGTCTTTGCGCTCCTCCGGCCTCTTTAGCGGCGGAGTCCATTTTTGCGGCAAGCATATCCGCCTCCCTTCACGGTATGCATGCCTTTTTGTTTTGGCCAGGGGCTGTCTTCGCTTGGCTACGATTTGCCACCATTTTATCAATCGGGGCTCTTGCACGATCGATGGTGGCGATAGAAATGCGCCACCAGCTAGCGGCGTCGAGGTGCTTACCGATATGGCCGTGAGACCATTGTAGAAGTTACGGAGCACCGGCCAGTTTTCCATCCCGTGATGCGGGCATGCGAGAATGTATTCCCGCGGCCTCTCTCCCGCCTCGGGATAGGTTCCATTGATGTCTGGCCGGAAATTGGCGATTCTTCCCTCGGGGCATTGGTTTTGCCCATGGGGAAGAACTTTGGCGAGGAACGCCCGGAACTCTGGCCACGCATCGGCGACTTCCTTGTCCTTGTAGAACCACTGTTTTCGCCTTCCCCACGGGGGGAGAAGGGAAACGTGACGGAGCCCGATGACGTCCGGCTGCGACATCTTTGAAGACGATAGTATCGCATAGCTCCCGTGAAGTGTTGGAGATGAGCATTTTGCGTCCTCGCTCGGCGATCCGCAGAATGGGGCCCGCACCATGGTGATCCGCATGAAGTCGGCTTCCGTTTTTTTCCGCCACGTTCACCGTCGCCGGTGGGCACGTTGGTGACGGCGGGGAGTTGAGAAATCGCTTGCGGCGACTTCTAGGCCATGGCTTGAGTTGCGGTTGGTGCGGGGATGTCGGTCTCGATTGTCGGGGTTCGGCTGAAGAAGAAGCGGCACGACCGGTTCTTCCTTAGGAGTGCCTCGGATCGGAGATGAAGTTTTCCTCGCAAGAGGAAACCCCGACATACACTATCCCTGTTTTTCATCCACAACGGGGGAGAAAACATAAAAGATTAGCTTTGTATGAGCAAATGGTATCCACGCACACGCAGTTCATATTCATAGCCACTATTTATTATTTTTTTTCACAATGCCTTCCAAGAACGGGCGCCAGAAATGCTTGTTGGCATTTCTTAACGCAATCAAAGGAAACGAGATATAAAACCCATCCCCAATAAGAGCTTTTAAATGCGCCGTGACATTCCCAAGTAAACCACCATGTCGGTGATCCTAAAATGGAAGCGTCAACGGGATAGATCTTGCCATCTTAGATATTCATCCGCAGTAAGCGCACGGATCTATCATTGTAGCATTTCACCCGGAAGTATTCGGGGTATCGTTATTTATATTTTCCCAAAGGAAGGCATGTGATTAATAAATTAGCATGGCATCCGAATAGAGGAACATGTGTTTGCTTAGACCAAAATATTCATAAAGGGGGTAAGCAATAACGGTTCATGGATAGTGTGACACACACTTAAGAATCCACTAGCAAAAGGATAAAGAAAATAGATAAAGAATAAATGACTAAATGAATAACCTAATGGAGTAGTTCTAATGTATCTAGTCATGGCCATACAAATGAATAGTTAGGATCATATGCAAACTGATTTAATCATGGTTAGGTCTAGGATAGCGGGAGACTCTTGGATACCATACGACCCCGATAGGAAGCATTTACTTTAACTCCTACGAGAACATACGAACGTGGGGGATTTCAAGGGGCCGGTCAAGGCTTGTCACGACCAAGCCGCCTACCCCCTCAACCGTGGCATGCCCTCATATCCGGGTGTCGTAATACAGGGCACCATGCCCGCGATATTAAACACTACTCTTGTCCCCCAGGATCCCCACTCGTCGAATGGACGGACTAGAACAAGAGCAAACCCGAAGGAACAACGAACCGATATCCCACCTCTAATCAAGTTAGGCATATGATGATCGATGATGAACTGTAATGAACATGTCAAGATTATGATATGTAAACTATATGCTAGTTCATATACCAACACAAGAACATGAACAAAACTATACTCTAGTTCATAAGTTAGGCCAAGAACATAAATATAAGACTTGCAAATAGAAGAATGCTCCATAGAGTGGATGTATTACCAAAGCACTTTCTTCTAGGAGACAAGCCCTCCTTGTAGCTCTTCTACTCCAAGTGTTAACTAAGAAAGAATAAAGAAGAAAGAAGAAGAAGAAAGAAGAAGTAGAAGAGAGAGAGGTAGAGGTGGTAGAGAGAGAGATTCTTTGGTTTTTTGGACTCCAAGTGGTGTGTGTTGAGAGAGGGACGGAGGGGGCCTACTTATACACTTGGAGGAGGGGCCTAAGTGCTAATTTACATCAAAACCGACACAGTAAACCTTCCTTGTATGCATAAAACCGACCAACGCAGGGCGGGAAACCCCGTTTGGAAAGTGCACGAACCGCCTCCCGAGGCCGGGCCGAAACCGCCTTAGGGAGGGTGCGTCCGCACAGGTGGTGGTGCGCTGCCAAGCCCCACAGGCTCGCCTGGCCCGGGTCTCGGTGGGGTGTCGTCTTTCGCTCGAAAAGTTGTGGGCGGGGCGTGCTCGCCCCATTTGATGTTTTGGGTCGATTTGCTCTTGGGCTTGGGTTTTGCAATAATGCGCCGCTTTCTCGGAAGGCGTACTTTGGTCGACATTTTCCACTTGCTTTTATTATAAATCTGCAAAATAAAATACAAGATTAATCGCAAGTGGAATTTATTAGTGATAAAAGTATATGAGTATAAAAGGTTTAATTTTACTCCCTTTATGGTAGTAAGTTGACGGGGAAAAAAATATGTCGTTGGTTACCGTCAACAAAGGCATAACACTATTAATGCCTACCGAGGATCCATAAATACCACATATTGAGAGATTGAGAGTGCCATTCAATTGAGAGGTTTGAGTTTTATTTTGAAAATTTATGAAAACTCTAGAATATTAGTTGATCTAAGACTTGAGACATAGTGCTTCACTTGATTATTACGTCTTTCAATTACTCAAGACCCAAGTGAGAGTAAAAGCACCATAGTTTGGTAATAAGGGTGAGTTTAAAGTCGAATAAGTTTATCCAATCTAGAGTAGAGTTTCTTTTTTGAAAGCATGTGTACTCTATAAGAATGAAAGTATCGTGTAGCAACTCCCGATCCAAGTTTGTCTTATAGTATATATGTGTTTTGCTAAGAGACTAGCAAAAGGTAAGCTTGGGGAGCTTGTTGACGGTAGTTAATGTCAACTTTTTAGCATGAAATGATAGATCATTTGAGAACAAGAGCATTAGAAGATAGGGTTTATACTAATGATTTCCACGAGTTTTGTACACACTCAGTTTTGTAGGTGAACTCGAAAAGCAAGAGAATATTAGAGAGAAAAGAGAAGAAATAGAGAAACAGAAGAAAAGGATGAAATCAGGGCGATTAGTATAAATTCCAAGGGTCTAAAGGACAAAAGAAGATAACTCACTTAAGTCAGGGACCCACATGTCAGGATGTGGGGGGGGCGGCACCATGTGTGGGGGCGGCGTGGCACCGTGGAGCCACGCGGTCCTGCTTCTCGAACCTTCCTACAACCGACCTATGGAGTAGATCTATACCGTCCAATCAAGTCGGTTTTGATCCAAGGGCTGAGATTCATCCCACCGGCCTATATCGCAAGGGCGGGCTCCCCCTAAAACCCTAATTTATTATTCATCTCATCTCATTGATTAGAGAGAGGTCCCAATGTAAGGAACTCTCTCTCTTCAATGTAGATCTAGGGTTAGACTTTCCAATGTAATAGATTAGATCTAGTTGAGAGTTAGGGAGAGTGGAGCGGGCTGGCGCTCCGATTCTGGAAAGTCCTCGAGTTTTTGTCTCTGTCTTTGTATCTTTACTTTACAAGACTTATGCTTTAATATATACTTATCTTCTCTATTTACTTTTGTGCCTTTTCATATATATGTTTAGTATAGTATTTATGCATTGCATGGGATCTTTGCTTGTATTGAGTGCTCTAGTTATCATATGTGATTAGAGTAGTAATCGATAGTGTAGACATGGTGTCTAGACTATAGGTTATCCGAGGTTGCGCCTCAATCCTCCGTTAGTTGTGGTAGCCCCGGGGGTGATAGCTCTGTTAGGCCTTTTGTAATCCACCACGTTAGGGTTGTTGTTAAGTAGAGCTTTTTGGCAGACCTTTCCCCAACTACTTCTTCCCAGTCTTTCTCTAGAGTTGGAAAGGTATTGTTGCTCCAAAGTGTATTTGTATGATTGCTATATCTATCCATACTTCGATTATCTTAGAACCAAAGTAATAGAGAAGTGTCTAGGAACCTTGATCTCTTTTCGTTTGTCCTCTTGATTAGCTAATCTATTCATTTATCATAGTAATCTTATGCTTTATTATTTATGGTATTATTATTATTATTATTTATTACCCCACTTTAGTCTAGTTGGTTTTGCTAAGTTAGTAGATACATGATTGTGAGTTTATTAGAATTCTTTAGCCAAAGCTTCCCGGTGGATACTCGTAGGGAAAAGCTACAATGGTGTTACGGCGCTTGCTTGATTCTTTTTCTTATTCTTTTAGCACTTAACAAACATCAACACACTCTACATTATCATAATCAAAATCATAATCATTTGCGCAGACGTCGACAAATCCAAGGGCCTAACGGGAAGACCACATAGCAACCACGCCAACTAGGACCACGGAAGATCACATAGCATCCCACGCCCCGCTCCCGATAGACTACTTGCTTACTCCCTCCTCCTAGGTGCAAGATTAAACTTCAATCCAACGGGGTATGGAATCCAGCCTCCCCATCCAGGCGTGTGGCTGTACGTAATATCGCACTAGGTAGATGGCCTATGAACCGGTCCTTACGAGGCAAGTATCTCTCTCCGCGGGAACCCCTACCCGATTCCCGACACGTGTTAGCCCACATCCTTGTAGACTAACACCACCCACCTCTTTTGTTGGATTGGGTTCATTTTATTATTATCGATATTGATACATAATCTCATAATTAATCATAATCATAGCCATCATCATAATCTCAACATCAAATCATTCATAAATCTCATTAATCTCATAATCATATCATCATCATCATAATCATCATAATCATCATATATATCTCACATATATATATATATATGAACAATTCATATCATTATTCACATAGAATAATGAGCCATGATCAATATCTTTTGGGAGATTATAAGTCAATTAATTAGGTCAAGTTTAGAGGGTGGGGGGTAAGGACTTTGCGTGGTTAGTTGCTACTTATTGGCACGATGATGGATAGAGGCGGCTTACTCCTAGCGAAACTCCTACGTAGGTCAATAAACTATCAGCAAGAACTACCACGTGAAGAAAGAAAGCACAAATAAACCTAGAATTTAAGTGGGCACCAAATAATGGAACAAAGGCATGAAAATGTAGGGGATAATTTTAGAGGAATTATGGAATTGGAACGGAGTGATTTGGAGTTAGGATGGAGAAGATATGAATTTCCAAAGTTTTATAAAGGATTTATAATTGGATTATACTTTGGCAATTATTCTAGAATTTTGGGTAATTGCAAAGGATGTGAAAATACATGGGTAGGGTATTAGGTGTACCTAATTTATTTACAAATTTTCTCTCGGGAATTTTTTCGATGGTTGGAAAATGGACTTTTACACTCCCGTGTACACTTTGAGATGCTTGCGCGTAGTGATTATCAGTCGGCCGACACGCTGGTCCGGGGTGTCCTGGACTGGCCACACCATCTTTGTGGACTCGGTTCATATGCCATGGACCGATCTAGGGTTCCTTTCCTCTTCTTTCTATATTCCACATGGTCCGGGTCCACGGAATGAGAGAAGGGAAAAGGGGTCAATGACATATGGGGCCCATGGGGTGCCTTTGCCCACTACCGATGACTATCACAGCGTCCTTGTCCTCGTTCAACTCCCCGATTCACGAGATAGAGAGGGGGACAAGGTAGAGGGCGGTGGGGGGGGTCCTTGGGTCGGTGGGGGGGGGGGCCACAGAGGCGGGTAGTAGGAGGGCGTATGGCAACCGGCTAGGTGGCGGCGCGGTCCCTGGCCCGTGCACTCGGCGCATCGGGCTTTGGCGCGCTGCATAGGTATTTGGGTGGTTCGCGCGGCGACGGGCGTGTTGGGCTCCAGCGGCGCGCCGTGGGCGGTGCGGCGTCGAGCGCCGGTGGCTTGTGTGGCGCGGCGTTGGCGTATCGGCGGCAAGGTAGGGGCAAGTGCTGGTGGTGGATTGGGGTGAGGCAGGAAGCGGTGGCAAGTAGCGCGTCGTGGAAGAGCAGAGCAGCGGAGATGGAGGGCAGCAGCATGGCGCGGTGATGAGCGGGCGCCCGGCGAGGCATCTCCGTTTCCTGATGCCTCCTCTTTCTTCGAGAAGAGGGAGGGAGAGAGAGGAGCTTCGAGCGCTCGTGGTGGGTGTCCGCAATGGCCGGGGCGCTATTTATAGCCGAGGGCGTCCGTGGCTCGCCGGGGATTATTTTAGGCAAGCTCTCGAGCGGCGTGGACTTGTTGGCATTTCTTAGCGTCACCACTAAAGATAAATAATATCCTTAGTGACAACGTCAAGAAACGCCAGTGGTAGAGGGATCCATATTTTGCAAATGTCAATCCGCAAAGTGCACGGATCTATCATCGTAGCATTTCACCCGTAAGTATTCAGGGTATCATTATTTATATTTTCCCAAAGGAAGGTAGGTTTGTGTAAAGTCTAGCACAATGATAATTGTAGCCCACAATGTATTTATGAATAACCACTAATCTAGTACAGGGGTAAGTAAATGATATTTAGGATAGCGAGAACACACTTCGAGCTACTACAAATAATAAATAAGAAAAAAGGATAAAAGGAAAATCTTTGATGAGCAGGCAATTCTAATAAAGCCTATGCATAGAACTCTAGTAATCATATGTGATAAATGATTAATCATAGAATTAAGTCAAGATGGTAGGGAGATGCCCGCAGCTGGTTGATGGCCGATAGACACTTTTCAGAACTCCAACTCAACACCCGAACATGGAGGAGTACTAAGGACGGACAGGGCTGTCATCATCTGCCGCCTACCTCACTACCATGGGATGCCGACATTTCTGATGGTTACTATATACCTGGACACCACGCCCACGTGTATAGAAAACTACCTAAATCCCCCGGGACTCCGACCCTACGGATCAACAAAGGATAAAGGCAAACCCGAAGGTACACCAAACCATCACCCCAAGCCTACTTCTATAACTCTCCATGAGCGACATATGAACAATTAGCATAAAGTTAGCCATGTTAATTATCACAATACATTAATGTAGTCTAGTTCACATATTATGAATATAACATGAGGATAACTATACTCTAGTTCATATGCATTGCAATATGAATATAGGGACTTGAATAAAGAAAGGAACTCCATAGTAATATTACCAAAAGATCCTTCCAAGGAGACAAGCCCTCCTTGCAGCTCAACCTTGCTCAAATGCTAATACTAAACTAAAGAAATAAAGTGGAGAAGTAGAAGCTCAAGGTGTGTGTTCTTGTCCTTAGAGGGGGGCTCTACCCATGTATTTATATAGGGGAAGGGTCGGTTTAGCGCCCAAATTTGGGTTCCCCACATGTAACCGCCGCTGGAGTCCCGGGACAATTCACCATTTGAATTTTGGCTTGAACCACCTCAACCAAGGTGCAGGGGCGCCTAGGGTCGGCCACACCCGGCCTGGCACGCCCTCGCGACCGTCTTTCATCGGTGGGCTCATGGGCCAGTGTGGATCGAGTCCCCGGTGGTGCAATGGCCCAGTTCGACGTGGATTTGGCCTGTTTGAACTCCCTTAGAGAAAGCGTGGTTCCGCGGTGCGTGTTAGTATTTCTTAGCGCAACCACCAAGAATAGACTTTTGGTCTACTCAGGATGATTACCCTAGAAATACTCAGATAGATTCATTGGTTACAGAGTTCAATCCGCAAGCGCACGGATCTATCATTGTAGCATTTCACCCAGAGTATTCAGGGTATCGTTATTTATATTTTCCCAAAGGAAGGCAGGTTTGTGTTAAGTCTAGCATAATGATGATTATAGCCCACAATGCAAGTATGAATAACCATTAGTCTAGTACGAGGGTAAACATGATAATCAAGGATAGGGAGAACACACTTCGAGCTACTAGAAGGATAAAGATAAAATAAAGAATAAAAGAATAATCCTACGGTGAGCAGGTAATTCTAATATCACATATGCATAGAACATTAGTAATCATATGAAGTTAGTGAACGATCATAGAACTATGTTTAGATGATGAGGAGATGCCCGCGGCTGAAAGTGCCGGCCGATAGACACTTTCGAACTCCAACTCAACACCCGAACGTGGAGGAGTGCAAAGGACGGACAGGTCTGTCACCACCTGCCGCCTACCTCACTACCGTGGGATGCCGACATCTTTGATGGTTCCTATAAACCTGAGCACCACGCCCATGTATATAGAAAACTACCTAAATCCCCTCTGGACTCCGACCCTACGGATCGCAAGCAAGGATAAAGGCAAACCCGAAGGTACACCAAACCATCACCCTAGCATAACTCTACAACTCTCCAACAACAACATATGAACAATTAGCATAAAGTTAGTCATGTTAATATCATAGCATATCAACTATAGTCTAGTTCATATCCTACGAATATAACATGAAGATAACCGTACTCTAGTTCATATGCAATGTAATATGAATAAAGGGACTTGAATATGAAAGAATACTCCATAGTATATTACCAAGAAGATCCTTCCAAGGAGACAAGCCCTCCTTGAAGCTCAACCTTGCTCAAAGACTAAGTCTAATACTAAAGAAGTTACAAGTGGAGAAGTAGTAGCTCTTGGTGTGGTGTTCTACTTTGAGGTGAGCCTCCTACCCTCTATTTATACTAATTATGGTCGGTTTGGTGCAGGTAAAAATGGAAGCACTCATGGGAACCGACCAAGCATGGTGCC
Organism: Hyparrhenia diplandra; assembly: GCA_015847255.1. NCBI lineage: Eukaryota > Viridiplantae > Streptophyta > Magnoliopsida > Poales > Poaceae > Hyparrhenia > Hyparrhenia diplandra. The sequence goes on from JADLZK010008369.1 coordinate 105,897, forward strand.
ATGCAACCGCCTTTGTCAAAGGGCGGTTCGAGAGGCGGTCTTTGGGGGTCCGGTAGGACCCACCGATCCGGCCGGACGGCCTAGCCCCTCTCGCGATCGCCTTTGGTAGGTGGGCTCTTGGGCCTCCTCCTCGATCCATAATGGGTAGGTGCTTTGGTCCATTTTGTCCTTTGGATCGGGCTTCTTGTTTGCACTTGATAGATGGCGTGTTTTTTCCGAAGTGCGCTTTCATTGTCTTTTGTCGTCTTTCCACTTGTTTTCCTGTGTTTGTCCCGCAAAATATATTTCTCGAAATACAAGTGGAACTAGGTTAGAAGTAAGGGTATATGTGTCATTGGTTTGCAAGTTTTCTCGAAAAAGACATAAGTTGGCGGTATAAAATAGTCGATAACATTTGCCAACAAGTCCCCCAAGCAACCTTTGCTCGCCCCGAGCAAATAGTTTAATACTTGGTTGTTGATCGGGAGTTGCTACATTGACGATATAATTCAGGATGTAACATGCTTATAACAAAGTATTCTTCCTTTATTTAAATAAGTTGGCATCTACATCCACCTTTTATTACTCAACACATGTGGGGCTTATAACTTTTTTTTTCAAGTTCTTGGGTGGTTGTAGGAAAGAATGGTTGCCATAGAGACACTAATCATTCATTCTTTTGATCAACTTTTTATCCGGGATTGTTATTATTATTATATGCGTTTTGAGAAAGTATGGGCTATTTCTTTTTTTGGAGAGGTGGGCCCTACTCACCCTTGGACTTGTGTCCATTATTTTCTTTCTTTTTTTTTTTTTTTTTTTTTTTTGGAGATGTGGGCTCTACTCGCCCTTGGACACGTGTCCCTTTTTCATCTCTTTTCTTTCTCTTTTTTCTAGCCCATATCTTTTCTCTTTTTTCTTTGAAATAAATTCGGATGTCAAGTTTCTCTTAGAATGAAATTATAGCGGAATCTATTTGCACCATATCATATCCGGCAACAACTTAGAAAAAGGATCATGTTCTTTGCAAACCCACATTTTGTTTAAGTATTTCAAGGTGAGACTTTATTTAGCCAACAAACTTAAATATTAGGGAATACAAAGTTATAAACTAGGCACAAACGAATTATAGACAGAGCAATTATTCATCATTTCAACTTTTGGGGAAAACTTAAACATACCAAAGTCACATATAGGAGTGGAATCATCATATTATGATATATATATATATATATTTTGAGAATATAACTAAAGAAAGCTAGGAAAATACATACCTCTGGGGTCTTCCCCAAGCTAGCTCATGGCCTATGCATCGGGGTCATACCCAAGTGAACTCAGTAGGCCTTACGTGTTCTTGAAAGTCGAGCGGCCTCTCGATTGATGTTTGTGAATTGCTTTGTTTTTGGTTACATTCTTTGCCACGGGGTCACTTGCTACACATGGTTAGTTATTGTATTATGCATCTCACTGTGGCGGATCACAAGCCCTCCGACTTGGGCGCTAAGGTTGTCGATCGCTGTCGATCCGAAATGGATCGGCGAGGGGATGAACAGGCGGTGGTAGCCCCTCTGAGTCGGATGATCGCTCCTGCGCCCTTGCCATCGTGAGCCTCTAGCCTCACCGAGTGCGGGCCGCATCCCCGGCTATGCGATAGCCGGGTGTAACCCCGTGAGTCTGCATAGTCGTTAATAGTCCCGGTATGTCTTTGTGGTGTCGGTGTGGCACTGTGAACTCCCTGGCTCATCTGCTCCCCTTCTTCTGGATGACCTGTGAGAGACAGAACTTCTACGCGCTTCGAAAGCCTCAATGAGGTCGAAGGTAAGTGATGGGGACTTATACAAAGGGAGTTCTGGGTTAGGAAGTGGAAACTCGTTTGTATAGCCCGGGAAGTGATAAATAAGAGTCTCATTGTCGTTCTCATCAAGTTTCAAATGATGTCCTTGTATCAAGGAGTACTGTGTGATCTCAATGCGTGGGGTGGAGATGTATGTCACATCTTTTCCGTCCAATGCACCAATACCATTAGCAATCCTTGTTACAAGGGAGGTGCAGCAGATAGCAGTGGAATGTTTAAAGTTATCTAGCATGCTTTTCACCATTTCTTTCACGGGGAGCAATTTTTATTTTCTTAATCATGGCATATAGGCATTGCGGTTCAACATCATAAACATATTGAATGTCTTGCCTAGGGAATAAAGTCACGGCTATCCACTTATGCATGAATCTAAGAGAAGGATGATGAATGCTCATGTTCACAGGAGAGAGTTTACCAAGCACAATTTGACCAGAAATTACACTCCAAAATTCTTTACGATGAAAACCTTTTAGAGAGTAATCTAGGTTGATAGAGCATTTCCTAGAATCAAAGCCTAAGTGGTGACAAGGTCTTTCCAAGTGAGATAGTAGCTATGCTCAAAAAGATGGAAAGTAATGCCTTCATCATCATATTGCATGGAGCAAAGAAATTAGATGGTTAGCAATCGAGACCCTTCTTCCCGGAGGGGGGATATTATTCGTCCATCCAACAATGGACCACATACGAGTAAATTCATCATCCATACCTATCTTTTGAAGGAGGTCGGGGTCAAAACGTGGTGCATGGGCTAAACTCGATCCTTGATGAGGTTGTACCCTTGCATTTCATGATCTCCTTCCAAGTCGAGGTGAGGGTCGTCGTCATTCCCGCTTGTTGCTCCTCCTTGTGCTTGAGGGGGCACTTCATCTTCTTCATGCATCGGGCTTTCTTCACGCTTGGTGCTCATGCTTCGGTGGTACGCCTTGAGCTTCCACCTATGGCCTTGAGAGCGCCCGCAATTTTCTTCCCAAACTTTCCCATGGCAAAAGACAAATATTCGTGTGGTGGTGATGTTAGTGAGACAACTTTGCGTGAGCTTAGCTTGTGGATGGTTGTGGCAAGAATTTTGGGCAGAGCTTTCTTGCACTTGAGCTTGCTAGGGCTTGGGGAGTGCAAGAAAATGGAGCAAGCAAGAGTGAGAGAGTGAGAAAATGAGAGTGAGAGGGGTGAGTGCATCAACCGGCTCCCTAGGTATATATAGAGCAAAGCACCGGCGGGAGGGCGTCGCCGCTAACGGCTAGGAGCCGTTGGCAAAAGCCGGGCGAGAGGCGCCACCGGCGGCCCGGCCGGACCGTTTGGTCGGCGGACCCACGGTGGGCCCCTGGCCGCTTCCCTTTGGCGGCGTGCCTCCAACGGTCATGAAGACCGAGGGGATCCGTTGGTGCTTTGTTCAAACTCGAAACGTTGCTCTCGGTTTTCCATTTTCCCAAAATTCTTTTTATTATATTTTGATTTTCATAAATATTTTCAAAAATCAGATTTGGTAAAGATAAATTCTATATTATCGAGAAAATAAATTTTATTTTATTTTATGAAAAACTTTTATTTTGAAGAATTTTTTCTTTATTATTATTTTTATTTATATAAATATATATGTTATATTATATTTAGATAACTTACCGATTTACCTTCTCGTGAAGGACCCACTTTTAAAGTCCGTGTGGCGGGACTTTCCTCTCCCTTTAGGGTTTTACCTTGGATGCTCCTTACGCCTCGGGAGAAGTGGATGCAGATGGCTTCTTTTCCCTCCATACTTTCCGAGTCTTCTTTTCTACTTGTGTGGCCGGAATTGGAAGTTCTTTTTTCTTTCCACACCTTTTTAGGAGGTGTGGTGGTGACTTCTGGTTTTTCTTTTGTGTCGCTCTTTTTTTCTTTGGAGCCGCCTTTTTTCTTGGCTCCGCTTTTTTGCTTTGTTATTTTTATCCGAGAGAAGTTACCCGGTTTTTGAGGGGTTTATTATAACTTCTCTCAAGCTTTCTTGGTTTGATCCGTATGTTATACGAATCATGGAGCATTGCTCATTGAGTGGACTGGACTGTGCCCCTCCTTTGCCGGGAGTGTACTGCGGGCTTTCTTTCCTTAACGGGGTGTATGTGGTGGTACCCGTTGAAATGGCACCGCACTAATTGATCGGGTAGTTGAAAGTTGATGCGCCCCATCGACAAAGATTGTTGCATCTGCTGTATTTAGGAACGGTCTTCCCAGGAGTAGTGGCACGTCGTCACTTTCTCCCATGTCGATGATGACAAAGTGCGTGGGAATATAGTTGTCCTTCACTGCACGCAGTATGTCTTCGGCTATTCCTTCTACGGCTTTTGACGGATTGGTCCGCCATTTGGAGCTTCATCTTTGTAGGGGTTAGTTGTGCATAAAGCAGAGTGTCATTTGTTCTCTTTGACATGATATTGACACTTGCCCCTAGGTCACAATAAGCTCTCTTGAATGTGTGTGGACCAATTGAGCAGGTGATCGTCGGACGCCCGAGGATCTCGCCTTCATTTGGACGAACGGTGAATCTACAAAAATGTCGGGGCTTGTCCGACTCCAAGGGTTACCAATCGTCGTTGTCACCATATTAATCGACTCAAGTGGGGTTTCAGTGTCTCGCTGAATCCCTTCCCGAGTTATTTGAGATAGCGAGAAGATATTTGCGTAATTTGAGTTTCTATCATTTTATTAAAGCTCGATTGATTTTTTTGACTGAGAAGATAAACTCTCTAGTTTTGCATTTATATTTTCAAACATTTCATCATTAAAGGAAAGCTTTTTTGGTAAGGTTTTCATTTATTTTAGCTTGTCCTAGCACTAAATCTTTCAAGGAAGGTTGATTCGAATTGTAATTCGAGTTGAAGTTATTACCTCCTTGCGGGCGGTTCCGATTATTCCACCCGTTATTACCTGGTCGAAACCTGTTGTTGATGTAGGAAGCTTCTTCATGGGTTTCAGGGCAATTGTTCCCCGAATGTCCGGCGTCTCCACAGACTTCACACATCATGTGTGAGTCCATGGTTTTGACGGTCTTTGCTCATTGATTGGCTTTCTGCAGCTCGATCGTCCAACTTCTTTATCAATAGGTCTAATTTGGCGGCAAGCATATTTGTCTCCTTCACGGCATGCATGCCTTTTTTGTGTTTTTGTTGGGGCTCTCTCCTCACCCCAGCCTTGGTTTTCTATCATCTTGTCGATAAGAGCTTGTGCTCCATCGACGGTGAGGGAAAGGAATGCCCCTCCAGCAGCGGCATCAATATGCCCCTTGGACATGGGCGTAAGCCCATTGTAGAAGTTTTGGAGCACAAGCCATTACTCCATACCATGATGTGGGCAGGCGAGGATGTATTCTTGCAGCCTCGCCTCGGGTATATGTTCGTTGGCGCTCTGCTGGAAGTTTGAGATTCTTGCCCTCAGGGCATTTGTTTTGCCCATTGGGAAGAATCGAGCGAGGAATGCCGTGGAGCACTTGCTCCATGTGCTGACTACTTCCTTGTCTTTATAAAACCACTGTTTCGCCTTCCCCACGAGGAAGAAGGGAAACAGGTGGAGCTTGATCGCGTCAGGCGCGACATCTTTGATCACAATTGTGTCACAAAGCTCCAGGAAGTTCTGAAGATGCGCGTTGGCATCCTCGCTTGGTACTCCTTGAGTGGACTAGCCTGTAACATGGTGATGAGGCTAGTACGGATCTCAAAGTTCTTGTCACCAATGTTGACCTGCGGCCCAACAGGGACGTTGGACACGGTCGGGACAGAGTAGTCACGGAGTGACTTGGCCATAAGTGCTAGTGGAGATGGTACGGGGTCGACCTGGTTCAACTACCGGCGGAGTAGCGGAAGAAGAAGCGGTGCGAGACCGACTCTTCCTTAGGAGCGCTTCCGGATTGTCGATGAAGTTATTCGGTAGGTTGTGACCAGTCATACACTATCCTGTTTTCATCCACAACGGGAAGAAAACAAAAGAGTTAGCCTTTGCAAAGACTAGGGCTATAATCTATACATGTGGTTATAATCATTTTATGCTAGCTTTATTTTTCTTTTCATAAACCATGCCTTCACCGGCAACGCCGCCAGAAATGCTTGTTGGTATTTCTTAGCGCAACCACCAAGAATAGACTTTTGGTCTACTCAGGATGATTACCCTAGAAATACTTAGATAGATTCATTGGTTACAGAGTTCAATCCGCAAGCGCACGGATCTATCATTGTAGCATTTCACCCGGAGTATTCAAGGTATCGCTATTTATATTTTCCCAAAGGAAGGCAGGTTTGTGTAAAGTCTAGCATAATGATGATTATAGCCCACAATGCAAGTATGAATAACCATTAGTCTAGTACAGGGGTAAACATAATAATCAAGGATAGGGAGAACACACTTCGAGCTACTAGAAGGATAAAGATAAAACAAAGAATAAAAGAATAATCCTACGGCGAGCAAGTAATTCTAATATCACATATGCATAGAACATTAGTAATCATATGAAGTTAGTGAACAATCATAGAACTATGTTTAGATGATGAGGAGATGCCTGCAGCTGGTCTGCCAGCCGATAGACACTTTTTAACTCCAACTCAACACCCAAACGTGGAGGAGTGCAAAGGGACGGACAATATTTGTCACCACCTGCCGCCTACCTCACTACCGTGGGATGCCAACATCTTTGATGGTTCCTATAAACCTGAGCACCACGCCCATGTATATAGAAAACTACCTAGATCCCCCCGGGACTCCGACCCTACGGATCGACAAGCAAGGATAAAGGCAAACCCGAAGGTACACCAAACCATCACCCTAGCATAACTCTACAACTCTCCAAGAACAACATATGAACAATTAGCATAAAGTTAGTCATGTTAATATCATAGCATATCAACTATAGTCTAGTTCATATCCTACAAATATAACATGAAGATAACCGTACTCTAGTTCATATGCAATGTAATATGAATAAAGGGACTTGAATATGAAAGAATACTCCATAGTATATTACCAAGAAGATCCTTCCAAGGAGACAAGCCTTCCTTGAAGCTCTACCTTGCTCAGAGACTAAGTCTAATACTAAAGAAGTTACAAGTGGAGAGGTAGTAGCTCTTGGTGTGGTGTTCTACTTTGAGGTGAGCCTCCTACCCTCTATTTGTACTAATTATGGTCGGTTTGGTGCAGGTAAAAATGGAAGCACTCATGGGAACCGACCAAGCATGGTGCCATGCAACCGCTGTCAAAGGGCGGTTCGAGAGGCGATCTTTGGGGGTCCGCCGGACCCAGTCCGGCCGGACCGGCCCTGGCCCCTCTCATGACCGCCTTTGGCAGGTGGGCTCTTGGGCCTCCTCGATCCATAATGGGTAGGTGCTTTGGTCCGTTTCGTCCTTTGGATCGGGCTTCTTGTTTGCACTTGATAGATGGCGTGTTTTCCGAAGTGCACTTTCATTGTCTTTTTGTCGTCTTTCCACTTGTTTTCCTGTGTTTGTCCTGCAAAATATATTTCTCGGAATACAAGTGAAACTAGGTTAGAAGTAAAGGTATATGTGTCATTGGTTTGCAAGTTTCCTGAAAAAAAGACATAAGTTGGCGGTATAAAATAGTCGATAACGACCGCCAACAGTGCGCTTTCCATCTTTATTTGGCGCACTTTCACTGTTTCTACTTTTAAACCCGCAAAACATATTTTCTTCGAATACAAGTGGAACTAGGTTAGTAGTAAAGGTTTATGTGTGACACAAGTTTGCGGTTTCTCATGAAATAGACATAAGTTGGTGGTATAAAGTGGTCGATAATGACCACCAACAGGACTTCGTGGAGGTTACGTAGCTTCATCACGTCCTCTCCTAGCTCCGGTGCAGCTGGCTTCGTCGTCCCATTGTTTCACCAGCGCAATCGGTGCTCACTGGAGTCTACGACGTCACTGTGCGCGTTGAAGATTGTCTTTGTATCCGTTGAAAATGGAGGTGCGCTCGCTCAGAGTGACGCGATAGCTCTCGTTGGAAAGTCAGCACTTCGCTTGTGCTCCGTCTTCCCTGGTTTCATTGCGAACCCACGGCGGTGTTGGCGGATTTGCGGTGTCTAGGCGGAGAGGATGAAGGCGACTAGTGGGTCCAGCTTCTCATCGAGAGGAGGAAAGGTGGTGTTGCTACCGCTAGCTGGGCCTCGCGCCTAGTTGGGCTAGGGGTATAGCGTCGGTTGGGCCGGTGAAGGAGATGAGGGAGGGAAACAAGCTAGACCTGTGCACGCGACTGGCTGGCTAAGCGAGACTGAGCCGGTGGCCATTTTGGCCCACGCGGAAATAAAGAGGGGAGGAGGGGCGACTGGGAGCTGGACTGGGCCACCGGGGAAGGGGAAGGGAGAGGATTGAGCCCATGGACCATTTCCCTTTTTGCAACTCCTTTACTTTTTCCATCCCTCATGTATACACACATACACATATGTATTTGGATACTCCACACATGTATGTGCATAAGCATCCATTTATATAGCTATATTTCTCCATATATACTCCTAAGTGTATATTTTTATTTATTTATATAGCTTATATGTGTACGTGTATATTCGGGGGACGGCTTCCCCTTCTTTTTCCTATATATCCACATACGCACATATAGGTACATGTATATATTCATATACTCTCATTTGATATGAATATATATACACATGTGTACACCCGTTTATGGAGTGACCTTTATTTCCCAGAAATAAATAAACTAAGTACTGTTGGATGGGCTTTGGTTTGGAAATTTGGAGATGTGATTGGAGATATGGTGGTTGGTAAATCAAGGTGGAGGTCAAGGATGAGTGTTTGGTAGGGAAAGACAAGGAATATTATTTGATGCCAAAATAAATTCCAGAGCACACACATGCAAGCAAGCAATCATGCATTCGAACATTTATCCTAAATAAATCTATATGGTGAATTTTAATGCAAGGTTTTCAAAAACGGGTTTTTGGTTGTGCGGAAAAATAAACTAGTCAGGTTTTAGTTGTTAATTATAAAAAGTTTAAATTTTAGTATTTTTAAAATTATGCAAAGCACGGGTGTTACAGATCTACCCCACTTAGATGAATCTCGTCCCCTGAGATTCCCAGTCTCTGAGAGAGAAAACCTAGCAAGACCTAAAGGGGGAGAGAGAAAGGGGAGGAAGGTAGAGAGAGAGAGAGAGAGAGAGAAAGAGAGAGAGAGAGAGATTTCCATTGCCTTGTAGTGCTGTCCTCCGAAAGGTTCCTCGGCCCGCTATCGTGCTACTCTATTACTAGGGCGGCACGCCTCTTGGAGAGAGTATACTTCTTGCCCGATAGTAGCTGCTCGGGTTTACTACTGCTTTTATACCCCTTTTCTTATACCCTGTCTTCATCTTTGTGGGTTCCGAATTTTCTCCTTTGAGCTACCCCACTTAGAGAAATTGATCTTCTAGTGTTCCTTCTGCTTGAGAGGTCTTGGTCTTCTGGTGCTAAATTTTTGATTTCCTTCTTTTGAGCAACAATTCTGGTGAACTTGAGATTTCATTTCTCGTCACGGGGTCCTGTAGCTTTGTTATCAATTTGCTTCTTTTTTCGCCGCCCGATTAATATTTTTCATCTTCTCACGGATCCGATTCTACCCCACTTGGAAAAGTTTTCTTCTTATCATTTTTATCGTGTAGCTTTTGCTTGTGCACCTAGTTTAATTCTTCATCTGTGAACATGCTTCGAGAGTGCGGGCCAACACATGGATTCTTGATTATCGAGAGGTTTACATAAAGAGAGTGAAATGAGAAGTGCTACTCTATAGTTACATCTCCCTCAAGAGCGACTAATCTACTTCGTCGAGGGTGATAGCCCAGCTCTGTGGCTTTGCGAGTCCGTCAATGGTCACGAGTGGAGGTCTTCTTCTCTTGGTAGCGGCCGGCTGAGGGAAAGGAGGGGCCCTTCAATGACGGCTTTTTGTCGGCGACGTTGGCGGTGTTGGCGGCATGGTGGGGCTCGTCCTTCTTCGTGCGGGAGGGTGAACGGGGATCCCTTCCAGGATCGTGGGTCCTATCCCGTGCATGGCAAATATTCTGCGCCTAGACCTGGTGACGAGGTTGGCGGTCTTCAGTTCCTGGGTGTGTCGCTCCTGGATGGTCTACAGGGTCTCGGCGAGTATAGTCTCCCGACGTACGGCCGAGGCGACTTGCTCTCGTGCGTAAGCGTGTCCCATGAGAAGTTCCCGAATGTAGCATTCGGCTTGCTTGGCTCGATGAATCTGGCTCCTCAGGGTGGCGGCTTGTCGGTCGTACTGCTCGTCGAGGGTGAGCAGGTAGGTCGTCAGGTGCTTGATGACGGGGCCTCCTTCGGGACCCTGCAAGGTTTCCTTGCGAGCGATCCAGGCGGGGCGGTTCTTCTCTTCGGGCGGGAAGTACTTCATGGGGGTGTGGGCGATGGGTTCTTCGTAGATCTGGCAAAGGCGTCATAGTGTCTTGCGGGCGATAGCTTGGTAGGTGTTGGGGAAGCAAAATCCAGTTGCGGTCGTGCTCCATTCTTCGGCGATGGTGGGGTGGTCTTCACTCTTGGTGATGTAGATGGTGACTTCATAGCGTTGGGTGTCACGCTCTTCATACTCGCGGCCTTCATACTCAGGGCGATCTCTGATGCCAAGTCTCTGCATAGTGGTGTAGAGAAGCTGGGGAAATCCTGGGGTGTTGATGCACTGGCAGCTGACCCAAACTCTGGCCATCTTGGGTGGGGGTAAGTGGTGGTTCTCGGTGGCGAATGGTAAGTAGTGCGGTGGTAGAGAAAAACAGAAGGATAGTGGTGGAATGTTTGGAGTGGGATGGTGAAGAGAGCGGTGGGAGTGTTCTTTTAAAGTGGGTGGAGAGGAAAATCTTATGGAAGAAGCTTTGGCTAGTCTGCACTGTGATTAAGGTGTGTGGTAGAAGGATGCGGAGTGGGGTTCCCTGTATAAGGTGACCAGGTGTCGATGGTGTAGTCTTGGCAACCGTGTGGTCGGTGGTCTTGGTGGTGGGATTTCCCATAAGGTAGGACTTTATGGCTTCTCTATGGTCGGTGTGGTGTCCACCTAATAGTCCTTGGCACTCAAGTACTTGATCCTTCAATTGTCTTCCACTTTTAGCATTTATCTTGGGCTTCATCTCATATTACTAGCACTGGTTGCCACTTGGATTGTTGCACATTGTCTTGAGCAGCTTCGAGTGTCAGGGCTTGGGGTTAAAAGATCAGCAGTGTCAGCAACTTAGGCATCGAGGTGACAGCATGTCGGCAATGTTACACAGTCGTCAGTACAGTAATATCGAGGCGATGGCGGTGGCGGCTGTAGTGAGGACATTGGTGCGGTTCAACGACTACAGTCGTGAAGTCCTTCGGTGTCGTCGTGGCTTCCCTGCAGATTAGCTCCTAATCTACTTTGAACAGAGAGGGGGTGAGAGGGAAAAGCACAAGGTACGGAGAAGGATCTTCCTAATAGAAGGTTAGGGGAAAAGCATGAGGTAGGGATAAGGAGAGACTTAGGGGTAGTTCAGCAACTAAACAAGGTTAGCAACAGATACTATAAAGCAAGCATGCAGGTGTGAAGCGCTGAAAATGATAGTCACGGTGAGCTTAGCTTATGCAAAACTTGCCTTAATACTCATGACTTGTGTGGCTTTTCATGGAGTCCACGGATCCTATCGGACTTTTCTTCCCAGTAACTACTATGAGGTCATACGAATGGAGAAATTTCCCATAGGATGATAAAGGAACAAGACAAGGCATTAAGTTAAACAAACAAGCGACAATATATCTCATCACAGGATAGTTACATAGATGATACAAGGTCGCATCACACATAACGACTACCATGATGATTATTGCATGACTTCACGTCTACTAAGGACATTGAAGCATAGGTATCTACTGTTGCTAAAGAATAGTTAGCAACCGCTGTTACAGCGACTACTAGAACCTAGCAACTATTGAACAACACTTATCGGCTAGTGCTAAGACATTGCTTGTGCAACAAGCTTATGACAGATAGTACTACTTAAACTCATGTTGTTGTTTGGACTATGCCTTATGGAGGTTCCATCAAAGGCTAGATTGGCACATCGCATTGGCGCCTATTTAGGTGCTCGGATGTTCTTAACATTCCCAGTTGGCACACTGCATAGCATTTGAATCCTTCCTGTGTGGGGGCTTTGGGACGTGCAAGTTTACGGTACTCCGCCTTCATAAACTCTTGGTAGTGACAGTGAGGAAGGCCCGAGTATCCTAGGTATTTTGGCGTCTCCTAGAGGAGTTGTGGAAACACTCCTGTGCTTACGCAGTTCGACTGAGACCATCCTTCCTGGTCCATTGCTGCAAAAATTCATGGTGTTAATAGAATTTCTTGCAGCATAAAGACAGCAGTGGAAGGGTGTACTCTTAGTAACAAGTTTAAAAGGTAGCTATCCTTAAGTGAAGCATGCCAACCCAGTGTTTCATCCTACGGTCAAGCTCGGCTCTGATACCACTCTGTCAAACCCCCATTTCTGAGGATCCTTAATCACATGTATTTGCGCCAGGATCACGCACAAATATGACTAATTAAACACAGAATTGATATCAAAAACTATACTTTTATTGCTAATGAGAAAACAAGATACAGTGTTCGAGTTTACATGACTCGACCATAGGCCTAACATCATAAACCTATCAGAGATCCTACGCAGCAAACCTATATCAGGGTTCCTTTCCTACAGGCAAGCTTGGAGTGTGGACAAACCCTAAACTTCTTCCTATAGCACATTCCTATAACTCGATCGCAGCATCTTCGTGTAGCTCCTTCAGCTCCGTCTTCAAGTGTCCTCCTTGTGGTTCCATCCTTGTGTAGTCCTTTGGTAGCTCAATCCTTGGATACACTCCTATAGCTAGAATTCTAAAAATAGAAATAGAGGGGTGAGTACTTTCATACTCAGCAAGTCCCAACCGAAAAGATGAAGGGTTACCATTATGGGTTGGGCCCTAGTAGAGTTTAACTACTATCACTAGTTCCCGGGTTAGTTATCAATTATCGTTTCTCAAGTTAACAGATTACATACCAGATTATCTTCGTTATGTGTGGTGTCTAATCGTAGATGATCCCATCCAGCATCTGCCATTCCAAGGACGTGGCTATTCGAATAGATTCAAGAAACTCTGTAGAGGCTGTACAAATTTCCCCACATGATAGGCGTAGTCCTCACCATCGCAACTTGGCTTAGACAGGCCTAACGAGATCCTATACCCACTCGGATGCCTCCTAGATCTACGTATAATCCCACCGTAGCTTCTCAGGGGTTGGAACATACTACGGAGGATACAACCCTGTATGTAGCTTCAATGCACACTACGGAGGTTGCCATCCCCGCCAACGTAACTTCAATGCACACTACGGAGGCTACCATCCCTGTACATAGTACCCGACGGCAGATACAACCCTGTACGTAGCTTCAATGCACACTACGAAGGTTGTCATCCCCGCCAACGTAGCTTCAATGCACACTACGTTATCATAATCATAATCATAATCATTTGCACACGTCGACAAATCCAAGGGCTTAACGTGGAAGACTACATAGCAACCACGCCAACCAGGACCATGGAAGATCACATAGCATCCCACGTCCTGCTCCTGATAGACTACTTGCTTACTCCAGCCTCCTAGGTGCAAGATTATACTTCAATCCAACGGGGTGTGGAATTCAGCCTGAGCATCCAGGCGTGTGGCTGTACGTAATATCGCACTAGGTAGATGGTCTATGAACCAGTCCTTACGAGGCAAGTATCTCTCCGCGGGAACCTCTACTTGATTCCTGACACGTGTTAGCCCACCTCCTTGTAGACTAACACCACCCACCTCTCTTTTGTTGGATTGGGTTCATTTTATTATTATCGATATTGATACATAATCTCGTAATTGATCATAATCATAGCCATCATCATAATCTCAACATCATATCATTCATAAATCTCATTAATCTCATAATCATATCATAATCATCATAATCATCATATATATCTCACATATATATATATAAACCAATTCATATCATTATTCACATAGAATAATGAGCCATGATCAATATCTTTGGGAGATTATTAGTTAATTGATTATGTCAGGTTTACAGGGTGGGGGGTAAGGACTTGCCTGGTTAGTTGCTACTTATCGGCACGATGATGGATAGAGCTGGCTTACTCCTGGAGAAACTCCTACGCCGGTCAAGCAAACTACTACGCAACTACTGGCGTGAAGAAAAAAGCACAAATAAACCTAGAATTTAAGTGGGCACCAAATAATGGAACAAAGGCATGAAAATATAGATGATGATTTTAGAGGAACTATGGAATTGGAACGGAGTGATTTGGAGTTAGGATGGAGAAGATATGAATTTCCAAAGTTTTATAAAGGATTTATAATTGGATTATACTTTGGAAATTATTCTGGAATTTTGGGTAAGAGTGAAATGCACCAATGGTCCATTAACTTTTGGCGGGGTTTCACTTAGGTCCATCAACTCTCAAAGTGGGTTTTTAGGTCCATTAACTTTTGGCGGGGTTTTACTTAGGTCCATCAACTCTAAAAAGTGGGTTTTCAGGTCCATTAACTTTTGCCCATGTTTCATAGGTCCATCAACTATGAAAGTGGTTTTTCGAGTCCATAAACTTTTGTCTATGTTTCACTTAGGTCCATGGTGGCGTGACCGGTCTGAGGTGGTGTCCACCGGGCTCACCGTGTCCACCGTGCACGAGGCATGAGAGCCTACGCGGCGACCCCCACTTTGGGCCGCTTTGTCGTCGGCCGCGCGCCGCGACACCCAACACCACGCCCGTTCTGTCCCACGTCGCGGCCGACGCACACCACGCCGCTCCACGCGGTGGCCCTTCTTGTGTGGCCCGGTGGCGCTCCAGGACTCTGCTGCGCGTGGGGGCTTGCGTCGCCACACCCGCGCTCGCCATCGGGCGGTCACTCGCGCTCGCTCGGCGTCTCATAGCGCACCCGGGCGCCTTTGCCGGGTTCGGCGCGCGACGCCCGCACCAACCGCGTGCCATCCCCACCCTCGTTGCCGTGCTACCAGGCTACCACCACGAGCTGCGATCGGTGTCGGTGTCCCGCAAGCCCTTGAGCTCCGTCCCCGTCGGTTCGAGGGGTGGTCGCACTTGTCATGCTACTACTGGGGCCGCTCGTCAATATTGAGAATTATCTCGTCTATCACACACGGTGCTTCCGTTCGCGTGATGAGCCGCATCTTTCTTTTCCTCCACGAGCCCACTGCAGGTTGCGAGGTTTTTGACCTCGTCTGCGGATCTCGGCGCTTCCGAGCTCCCTTGACATTAGCGGCCTTGACGGCCATCTTTGGAGAAGGACGCCCGCATGACGCGCGCGCCGCGGACGGGTCATCGAGGCTGGCGAGCACGAGTGCGACGCGTCGGCGGTGGTTGTCGGCCTCGACGCCCACTGCTCCCGATGCGTCGGTGGTGGTGCGTAGGCACGCTTGAGCGCGACGGCGCGGCGGCCACGGCGTGGAAAGCGCCGCGTGGTGGTGGTGGCGTGTTGGAGCCTCGTGGGCGTGGGGAGCGGTCGAGGGTGACAGAGAAGCAGAGGTTGAGCGCGGCTGGTGTGGGCAGCGTGAGCCCCACGACGCAGGTGTGTCTGGAGCAGCGGCGCTGGGTGGAAAGCGGAAGCGGCCACCGCCGTGGGAGCGGCGTGGTGTGCGTCGGCCCGCAATGTGGGACGGAACGGCGTGGTGTTGGGTGCCGCCAGCGTCGCCGCGGCCGATGGCGGCGTGGCCACAATGGGGGGTCGCCGCGTAGGCTCTCATTCTGTGCCACGGTGGACACGGTGAGCCGGGTGGACAGACCACCTCGAGACCGGTCGGCGCCACCATGGACCTAAGTGAAACATAGACAAAAGTTTATGGACTCGAAAAACCACTTTCATAGTTGATGGACCTAAGTGAAACATGGGCAAAAGTTAATGGACACGAAAACCCACTTTGAGAGTTGATGGACCTAAGTGAAACCTGGCCAAAAGTTAATGGACCTGAAAACCCACTTTGAGAGTTGATGGACCTAAGTGAAACCTGGCCAAAAGTTAATGGACCATTGGTGCATTTCACTCTTTGGGTAATTGCAAAGGATGTGAAAATACATGGGTAGGGTATTAGGTGTACCTAATTTATTTATAAATTTTTCGGGAATTTTTCGATGGCTAGAAAATAGACTTTTACACTCCCGTGTACACTTTGCCCGGTGCGCGTAGCAATTATCGGTCCGACGCGTGGGTCAGGGCGGCAGTGGACTAGCCACACCGTCTTTGTGGACTCGGTTCACATGCCATGGACCGAGCTAGGGTTCCTTTCCTCTTCTTTCTATATTCCACGTGGTCAGGGTCCATGGAACGATAGAAGGGAAAAGGGGTCAATGACATATGGGGCCCACGGGGTGCTGCTGCCCACTACCGATGACTATCACGCGTCCTTGTCCTCGTTCAACTCCCGTTCGCAGAGAGAGAGAGGGGACAAGGTAGAGGCCCGAGAGGGTGGTGGGGCTTGGGGTCGCCGTCGGCGGCGCGTATGGCCATGGCGGGCGGGGTAGGTGGGCGCGTGGCAGCGGCCAGGTGGTGGCGCGGTCCCGGCCCGGTGCACTTGGCGCGTCGGGCCGGCGGGCGCGGCAGGTGGGCGGTTCTGATGCGGCGATGGGTGGTGTGCTAGGCTCCCGGCGGCGTCGGTGGGCGGTAGCGGCGTCGAGGCGGCCGGCGGCTTGGTGTGGGCGCGGCATTGGGCGAGAATCGGCGGCAAAGGCGGGGGGGCGCCGGTGGTGGATTGGGGTGAGCGGGGAAGGCGGGGCAGCGGCGCGGCGCGTGGAAGAGCAGAGCGGGCGGCGATGGAGGCAGCAACAAGGCGGCGGTGATGAGCGGGCGTCGGCGAGGCATCTCCATTCCTACGGCCTGCTCTTTCTTCGATAAGAGGGAGGGGAGAGAGGAGCTTCGAGCTCAGGTGGCGGGTGTCCGTATGGCGGGGCGGCTATTTATAGCCGAGGGCGCCCGTGGCTCGCCGGGATATTTTCAGGCAAGCTCGGCGGCGTGGACTTCGGCGTGGAGGTTCCGTAGCTTCATCACGTCCTCTCCCGGCCCGGTGGAGCTGGCCGTCATCCGTCGTTTCACTTAGGCGCCATCGGTGCTTCGCCTGGAATCTCGACGTCACCGCGTGCGCGTTGAAGATTGTCTACGTATCCATTGAAAATGGAGGTGCGGTCATTTCAGTGACGCGATAGCTCGCTTGGAAAGTCGCTTCGCCTGTGCTCCGGTCTTCCCTGGTTTCGTTGCGGGGCCACAGCCGGTGTTGGCTATTGCGGTGTCCGGGCGGAGAGGATGAAGGCGGACCGGTGGGTCCAGCTTGTCATCGGGAGGGAAAGGTGGTGTTGCTGCCGCTAGCTGGGCCTCGCGCCTAGTTGGGCCGAGGGTAGAGCGTCGGTTGGGCGGTGTGAAGGAGATGAGGGAGGGAAACGAGCTGGACCTGGCGCGTGACGGGCTGGCTGGCTAAGCAGAACTGGGCGGTGGCCATTTTGGCCCACGCGGAAATAAAAGAGGGAGGAGGGGGGGGGAGCTGGATGGGCCACCAGGGAAGGGGAAGGGAGAGGATTGAGCCCATGGACCATTTCCCTTTTGCAACTCCTTTACTTTTTCCATCCCTCATGTATACACACATACACACATGTATTTGGATACTCCACACATGTATATGCATAAGCATCCATTTATATAGCTATATTTCTCCATATATACTCCCAAGTGTATATTTGTATTTATTTATATAGCTTATATGTATACGTGTATATTAGGGGGACGGCTTCCCCTTCTTTTTCCTGTATATCCACAACGCACGTATAGGTACATGTATATATATTCATATACTCTCATTTGATATGAATATATATACACATAATGTACACCCGTTTATGGAGTGACCTTTATTTCCCAGAAATAAATAAATTAAGTACCATTGGATGGGCTTTGGTTTGGAAATTTGGAGATGTGATTGGAGATATGGTGGTCGGTAAATCAAGGTGGAGGTCAGGGATGAGTGTTTGGTAGGGAAAGACAAGGAATATTATTTGATGCCAAAATAAATTCCAGAGCACACACATGCAAGCAAGCAATCATGCATTCAAACATTTATCCTAAATAAATCTATATGGTGAATTTTAATGCAAGGTTTTCAAAAAACGGGTTTTTGGTTGTGCGGAAAAATAAACTAGTCAGGTTTTAGTTGTTAATTATAAAAAGTTTAAATTTTTAGTGATTTTTAAAATGATGCAAAACATGGGTGTTACACGGGTAACCCTTGATATCACGCTAGAGTAGGAGAAGATAGCGTAGGCGTGATGTCTATGTTATAGTCTACCTTTGTTTGCCTTGTACTCATATGGATGAGGGGATGACGGCAGGTGGTGACAGTCTTTGTTTGTCCTTAACATTCCCCCACGTCCGGGGTATGGTGTAGAAGCGTATGCGGAGGTACCGGCGAACCCGGGTATAAGCTGGTGCCCGAAGTAAGCAAGTGGCGATGTAGAGTCTAGCTATCCAAGAGAACCTAATGCTATAGGAATCCATCTCTAATCCTTTCTAACTCTACACTTGGGTTGTCCATGGATGAACTAAGCTAGGAGAAAGTACCTCCGTTCCCTGTGGAAAATATGATACCCTGAATACTTCTAGGTGAAGGCTACAATGGTATTTCCGTACGCTTGCGGATTCCTCCGCATTTGTTACAAAATGCCAACAAGCTTTCTGGCCGATTCTTGGGGAACGGTTGCTATTTTCTTCGAGCCTAGTTTTGTCCTCGTATCTGTATCCTTTATTTTAAAAACAAAATAGCCAAATATTATTCAAAATCTTTACGCTTCTTCAAGGGGGAGTTCATTGAACCACAATCTTTTTCAAAACAAAAAAAATTATCCGGCTATGAACTTCACCCTAGTTTCAAAGCTATGGTTCGGGCACAACCCTTCTTTGGGTTTGATAATGAAGATCCTTTTGACCATCTATGAGATTTTGAGGAAATGTGTTCATGCCTAAGCATTCCTAGCATGACACAAGAAATTCTCAAGTGGAAATTGTTTCCCTTCTCCCTAAAAGGGGAGGCGAAACAATGGTACACTAATGTCGTAGGGTATATGAATGGGGATTGGGAAGAACTTAAAGACAAATTTTGTCTTGCATTCAATCCTATATCCCATATCAACTCCCTACCAAGGGCAATCCTCGATTTCGGCGAGAATGAGAAGGAGTCCATAGGTGCAGCTTGGGCCGGGTTTTCAATGTTGATACATGCGGCCCTGGACTTGTCATTACCCGATAGTGTGCTTTTGCATCTCTTTTGTTCGGGTCTTGACATAGAAATTGCCCTATGCCTTGACATGACTACTAGAGGGTCGTTTGCACATAAAACTACAATGAAATAGAGGAAAATCCTTGATCACATCCTAGAAAAGCATGCTTCTCCCGTTGTAAAACCTAACCCCCTCCGCAAAAAGGGCATGTCAAGCTTTGAGGAGCCCTCATCAGCCGAACCCTTGAGCCCTCTCCTGAACCACAAACACCGAAGGAAGGAATGCTTCATCCTTTGGAGTTCCTGATCAAATTTGATGATTATGGTAGGACGGTAGGACCTCAAACCTTCTTTGGCACGAAAGGAGTACATTTCCTTCTAAGGAAATTTCCTCTAAAATGGAACCATCAAAGGAATGGTTGATGGAGGTGAAATGTTCTTCTGAAGCAATTCATATTCTTTCATGTTCCACGACTATATCTTGTTCATTCCGAGAAATTCCAAAGATGTCCTACACAACCCCATTGTCGAGACCAATATCATGTCGCAATTTCTTGCGGAAACCCTTTTGGGTAATATGCCGCTAGTCAGGTAATATGCCGCTAGTGCGGATCGACAAACTCTTCAAAAGTCCATCGGGACTCATCTTTTGAGTGTTGTGGGATGGCTAGGGCTGTCTGCGAATAAAAATTCATGAAACCGAAGTTTGCTTAGTCTTCCATATCTATGCCATCCTCGATTTTGATCTTCTCAGAGGCTACCCTCTTAAAAAGTTTTTTCACAAAAAAACTATCAATGGGAGCCTTGATGAAAAGTTGGGAAAGATTGCTTCCACCTCTTACCTAAAAATCCCAAAAGCGAAGCATCTTCCCAACCAAAACCCGTTTGAGGAGGCAAAGTTTATAACCCGTTCATTTTTCCCAAGCTTTTCTCACATCCTTGTGAAACGAAACATCCATCGCCCTCGCTCGAGCGCAAGGCATGTCCTTACGGACCTCAAAACGTTGTTCTTGATAATGGTCAAGATTCAACGGTTGCCTTTCATGGTACATCTTTTGAGAACAAAAACTCTTGTACCATGGACATGCCCGAAGCACCAACTTTAGAGACCAAAATGGAATCTGCTAATGAGCATGAAAAGTCTACTTTTGAGATCCCTCATGTTCATGCTCGTCTTTTGGATCTCTAGAGTTCATCTTGCTTCTGACCATGTACCCCTACCAGTACCAACACCTCCTCTTAATCTTTGTTCACAAACTCTTTAAGAGGATGGTTGTGGTTGTTTTCATCTATCGCAAGTTTTGCCGGTCTCGTAGCGGCATGATGGCGCTAACCTTGCAGCTAGAACGCAATGCTAATTTCTTAGTGGTGAAACTGGGGACTTCACCACCAATAGCTGCAAGATGAAATCCCGCAGTCAAGCTTAAGACCATAACTTAAGTACTGCCGGGAGATACCCTATATTATCTTATTAAAAAAAAGAAGAAGAGACTTTCCTTTTCTTATTAATAAAAGCAAGAACATGTTATCAAGTTAGTATGCACCTTCGGGTATTCTTGTCGCTAACCATTTTAGGTGGAGACTAAGAAGAACAAAGAAGCATACGATGCTCGAAAACATGGGGGCTACATCAGCTACAAACTTTGATGCTCTTGGGGTGATGGAACATACTCAAAAGGAGACCCTAACCTTGCACACTTGATTTCTACACAAAAAGTCTAAGTGTGGGGTGGGGGGGGATGGTGAGAATTCCGAGTTCCACACACACCAAGGGGTCATTCAAAAAAAGGATGAAAGATGATGTCGGCCTTGCCTTTCTTCGTTGACGGTTCTTTAGTGTTACCACTATAGGACCCGATACACCTAAGTATGGCAACGTAAAACCGCAAGCGCCACATTTGTCGGTGTAGCTTTTCACCGGGAGTATTCGGTATCGATTTCCACGAGGAACGTGAAGTGAACTAACAAAGAATCAAGACTCGTCCTATGATGACACAAGGTGTGTATTTGGTAGTTGAGTTGAGAGGTTTTCTATAGCTATGATATCCGGATAGGCTAGGTAGCTAAACGTGGCTTTATCGACCCTCGGACACTTGGAGGCGATGGGTGATAATCGGTGAATAAAGTCACCACTACCAAACTACTATTTTTTTGGAGCCTTACCTTTTAAGAACTTGCCTAAACACGTGGTGATCTATACAGAGACCGGAAGGGCTGTCACTACCTTCTTGGCTATCACAATCCATCCGTGCGACAAGCGGCATACATTTGGTAAGGTATAGCCTAGACACCACGTCCCACGCTAACTCTTACTATTCTAACCCTGTACTTAGCTAGGCTAGAACACTCTACTAAAGCAAAGCAATGTACCAATGAAGAACAGTGAATAGCTACTATACTAAACCGGATATGCAAAGTATAAAAAGAACTCGAGATGTATTACTCACTAGAAGAAGTACACCCGCCAGAGGTACACCTCGGAGGAGATTCCCGACTGCACAGGGGGCTTCCTCCGAAGACTTCCCTCTCTCACTCTACTACTACACTAAAGGAGCGGGGCTTCGCCTACTACATTGGAGTGGAGTTCTCCTTGTGGTCATGTCTTGGAAGTGAAGGGGTGGGGGGTATTTATAGCCCCAAGGTGGAGTAGGGGGCTACTCGGCGCCACGTCATCGATCCGCGTGACCTCTATTGCCCTCCGTTGGATCAAACCGCCATGCAACCGCCTTAAGATCAACGTGTGAGGTAATTTCAGCTTGTGGACAATGTGATGGGCGTGGGAGGACGTCCTTGGCCAAATGGGCCATGGTCGGCCGACCATGGTCCATGACCGTGTGGGCCACCCAGTGCCGGGAACATTGGCCCCCTTTGCCGGTTTACGTGTCTTGAGTCCGGAACTTGCCGTGGACGTTCATTTTGTACCAACACGATCCATGGGGCGTATTGACGGACCAATCGGGTGCCTTCTCTTGTTCCCCACGGATTAGTGATGTGGCGGGGTCGCATTGGAAGAGTTTGGGCCAAAGTATCATGGTCGGCCGATCTTTGGTCCATTGGGCCTTGGCCTTCTCCAACTCTTCTAGAAGGTGTCCCCACATGTCGGGATGTCTCGGGATGAAATGGTCATGCATCGGCCGATGTAGGTCTTGTGGCCAAATGACTTCAAATTTTGTGTGGAAGCTTCATAGGACATGGAGATCATGATGGTGGTGTCAAATTGTCCAATGGCCATACTTGGGGTGTTGGACGGATGGTGACCAAATGTGTCATTTTAGCCGAGTTCCACTAGTTTCACATCCGCATACAAAGAATGACATCTACATGTGGAACTAGGTTATTTGCATAAGAAATCATTGTTTATATGTATGTTAGCTTCCAAAAGGAGTACTTTGTTGACGGTTTGACTATGTAAAAACAGGGTATTTCTACCGTCAACACTTGCTTAAAAAAGGAAAAGTAAAAAAAATGTGTTGTCAAAAGAAAAAAAAAAATATGAAGAGAAAACAATGGGAGAAGAGAGGAGCAGGTTGCCCCACATGGTCAAGATAAACACCAATGTGCCACTTGATTCCACCCAAAGCATTGCTTCCATATAAGCAAGAAGGGTTCTCCTCTTCCAAAATCCTTTGGCGCTAGCACCAAGGCTTATGGTTCACACACGCTCTTTGTGTGTGTGTTCTAGCCTTGTTGTTTACCCGAGTGAGTTTGGTATGCCTCCCTTTTCTTCAGCCAGAGGAAGTCATAGCCGAATTATGGTCATCAAGCCCTTTGAAGCAAAGCAAATACGAAGTGTCCAACCACACATCTTTGTCGGTACTTATACTCTGGTATGCAAAGGTAATGATCACTAGCACCTTTACTCATTTTTGTCTCCATGAAAATATAAAATCATACTTTCTTTGTTTATGTCTTCCGCTTTATGTTTGGGTGTATTCACATGTCGCTCATGTGATACATTCATAGGCTTATTCAAATTAAGCATGGTGCTTAGATTGAAATAGCCTTCTTTAATCAAATTTTGACATGGTGTTGAATTTTGGTTGATGAACTAAGAGTAATTGTCATAATCGATGGAAGTAATTCATAATGGAGATGAATCAAGGCTATGTTCACACTACCTCTCTATGTTAGCCTTGCTTGAGTAATTAATGATGGAGCGAACAAATAAAAATGAAATAATAATAAAAAATAATATCAAACAAACATATATTAATAATAGTGATAATAATCAAAAATAAAATTTAGGCTCCCCAATGTTCAAACCCGTAGAGCCTTTGCTAGTTTCTTTTTGTTTTTGTTTCTCTTTATCAAATAAACAGGTATAAGAACAAGCGTGGGGAGATCTCTCAAACATAATGAACATACATCCGAGATCTCCCCAACACATTGCACAAACATCGAGTGATCCACTATGCAGAAGGACAAAACGAACAACTACCATTAACTCCTTCCTCTTCAAACGGTGGTTTGTGCAACTCTCGCTCTCACATCTCCCTAAGTTTTAAAGTTTAAAACTGAACAAATTAAAAAGACAAAACTTTTGAAGCTCCATCTCCATGCTATCCTTTGATAAAAGACTTGCATCCTCTTTATTCCTCGCTAATATTCCTATAACTTGTGAACAATTTATCATAGGGACCCAATGTTGTCTAAGTAATTGAAATATGTGATATAGCTGGATGATATGAACCTTGATCTATTATATGAAAAACTTGGGATTTGTTTTCAAAAAAATCAAAATTCAAATAGCATGCTCCTCAATGATATGAAAATTCCTACCAAAGCCATATCTAGTATATCAAGTGCAAAACCCTTAGATATATGCTATTTATCTCTGCATTGAGTTTGTGTCAAGTCTTGTTGACCCTTGTTGAGATAGTTGTCATGCCCCCAAGATCATGATCACATACACGCCACCAAATATATGCACTACTCCTACTGGGAGTAGGCGCAAAACATGCCTTACATTTAGATCCACCAGAAAACGTTCTACTCCTACACTAGGAGTGAACAAAAATATCTTTGTTAGGTTCCTTCAAAATAAATGCTCCAAAAAACTTGTTCACATCTCTCTCAAAAGTTTGCGAAAAGAGACATGAGGCTATCATGAAAAGAAAGAAAGAAAAAAAGGGAAAGAGAAATGTGAAAAAGAAGAAGAAGAAGAAGAAGAAGAAGAAGAAGAAGAAGAAGAAAAAGATGAGAACAAAAAATAGCCCATGTTCTCACAAATATTTTCTCCAAAGTCTCAATAAAGAGAGAGATATTTCAAGGAGCATAGTAGAAATAGGTTAGCCACTATATATCCACTATATATCCACACTTCTTGATCTAGGGATATGACATCTTTTCTCCTTGGATCCAAGCTTTGACCTAACAACATGTGCAGAGTAAGTGTGCTTTCATATCTTTCCCTACCCAAAGATCCATATAAGCTTTTTAGAAGCAGGAAAGAAAGAAGGCAACCCTTTGATATGCCTTGGTGAGGAACCAAACACAAAATTGACTGATCCAAGTGAATCATTCAAGAAGCTAAGGTATATTTACATTTTCAAAATCAAATGAAAACCCAAGTTCTGAACCGACGGGTGCAAGGGGATTTGAATCCATGTTGTTCCATTATTCAATTACCCAAGAATAATGTGGTAGACACATCAAAGTTCACAAGTGCAAGCGAAGCTTGGAATAACTTGTATGCAGGTTGCATATCAAGGAGATGACTCATCTTAGTCCTTAACCTTTACTCGAGGCCGAGCAAAGGGCTAAGTGTAGGGGTACTTGTTGACGGTGCTCAACTACTTATTTTATACCATCAACATTAGTATAGAATTCACCAAAAACAAAGTAGATAGGGGCTTTGAGCTAACCATTTCTATAGTTTCGGTGAGTTTCTCTTGTTTTGGGGGACGAGCACGCTAAAAACACATATATAGTGGGCCAAAAGTAAATGAAAAGATACAAGATATAACAAGCTCCAAATGGCCTAATGCAAGACAAGGAGAAGAGAGGAGAAAAGCCCAAGAAACATGAACACAAATGTCCAAACACAAGCCCAAGAGGTGGAGGCCCAAATCCAACCCAAAACCATATCGCTACGGGAGCGAGGGGTCTAGTATTTTGGGCATAACTTTCTCATACGAACTTCGGATTCGGGAGTTCCATACCTTTTTGGAAAGCTCACTCAGAGGCCCACACACTTGCCAAATCTCAGACCATTTGGCTGAGTTCTTTGCATGCCTGAGCTGCTTGGCTCGGCCGAGCTAGCCTGTAGCAAAACCGGCCCAACTTCTTCTAGGTGGCCCATTTCGATGTGACAAAGGCGGTTGTGTGCGTGGCTAGGTATGATGAACCTGGGAACTGACGTTCTTTGGTTGGTTTGGAGGTGTATTGGGGGTGGAAATTAGCAAACACCCCCTCCACCTCACTATAAGTAGTGGGCCTCACCCCTCTCATTTCACACACCATTCCAAGGATCAAGAGCTCCTCCTCTCCACTTTGAGCAACACTCCAATGGGTTTAGGCCCTAGCTAGCTAGTAGAAGGGCCTCGCTAGTCGGTGTGCCCCTGGACTTGTACCTCGATGGACACATTCTTGGCACCTTCGTGGGATTTTGGCTAAGTAAGTGTTCATGGTTCTTATAGTCTTTTGTGTCTTTTGTTTAGTTAAGCTTTACCTAAGCTTGTTTGTGGGTTCGTCGTCCGTCCTCGTGGCGGATGCTCTAGTAGAAGGGCCTCACTAGTCGGGTAACCCTTGATATCACGCTAGAGTAGGAGAAGATAGTGTAGACGTGATGTCTATGTTATTGTCTTCCTTCGTTTGCCTCGTACTCGTATGGATGAGGGGATGGCGGCAGGTGGTGACAACCCTATTTGTCCTTAGCATTCCCCCACGTCCGGGTATGGCATAGAGTCAGAAGTAGGAGGTACCTAGCGCGACTAGGTATGTTTAGGTGCACTGAAGTAAGCAAGTGGCAGTAGAGTCTAGCTATCCAAGAGACCCTAAAGCTATAGGAATCCATCTCTAATCCTTTCCAACTCTACCGTTGGGTTGTCCTTGGATGAACTATGCCTTGAGAAAGTACCTCCGTTCCTCGTGGAAAATATGATACCCCTGAATACTTCTGGGTGAAGGCTACAACGGTATTTCCGTACGCTTGCGGATTCCTCTGCATTCGTTACAAAATTGCAACATGACCATAGCTTCAAAATTTCATGTTAAGCTTCGTTTGGAGTGTTGGTCTTACGAAACAATCTGTTGTGTCTTTCTTAGCTTTTGTCTCTATTTCTTGATTAGCTTTCCCGGATCAGCGATAAAGTTTTACGGAAGATTAGCACTTATCATACATTACCCTATATAAAAACAAACAAAAATAAACAAAACAAGGGTAAGACTGTTATGAGCAGAAGTTTATTGGTTATTTTGACTTATTTCATAAGTATAGAGTTATCAATACTTCCTAAGTTTTATACCTATAACGGCAACGGCGCCAAAAATGCTTGTTGACACCGCTTAGTGCAATCACTAAATAGCAACGGCGTCAAAGCATTTGCATTGGTATTAAAATTACTTAGCCAGCGATAAACTAGTCTTGATTCAATTACCTATACTTATAGTTGTGAGATTAGGTTGTCATCGAGCTATGAAACTAGAAATATATATATGGCATAAACATTATTCTATAAGACTAGATAGAAAATAATATAAAGATAAAATAAATAAATAGATAACATAGGTTACGCAAGCGGATAAATAATTATACAAATTGTAGTATTTTACCTAGAGTATTTCTAGGTTGTCATTTATATTCTAACACTGGGAAGGTCTAGCTATAACTGAAATGCATAGTATTGATGACTCCTCTATACTATGAAATAGTAATAAACCAATAATGAATGAGCTTCAACTCAATACTTGAGGGTTATGTCACAAATAAGATAAAGATAAATATAAAGATAATAACAATAATGATAATGATAAATATAGTGATCAAGCATCATAATGATAAGATAAGATAGTCAACAGGGGTATTCTAGTCTAAGAACTAACATGGAATAATATAAGGAAAACTTACTAATGAGTAATTATCATCACAAGTTATGATTTACTATAATTAGTGCAAACATCTAGCTATAATAGTTAGCATCATTACTTCATATCATACTTAAGGAGCATCAACTAAGAAGGATCTAATAATAATATCATCACCTTCGACATGACACACATTCAACCGATTCACTATATGCGGAGGGAGGATTATAGAGGACTCAATAGGGCTATCACCCCTACGATCTACCACATGACAAAGCATATAGCGGTATTTGCAGATATAACATATCTAAGCACCATGCTTACATAAGCTATACAATCCTAAGTATGCAATCCATAACAAATAACTAACTCTACAAGACACATTAAAGTAAACAATAAGCATTGCAATAGATAATATAATAAAGATAAAGCACAATGTCATAAGTAAACTTGAGTGAAGATATCAAAAGATATAAAAGTACCTATAGAACACCTTGACAGAATCTGAAGTCCAAGCCTTCTTAGACCTGATCTCCTTCTAATCTACTACTATGTAGTTAATCTCTCTAGAACTAGAACTACTCTGAAGAACTAGGGTTTATGGCTTTGGATGATTTGATCTCTGGAATTCAGATAATGATCAGAACTGAATTAGGGGTTTCATGGTGTGGTCTGCCCTTGCTTATATAGCCTCTTGGGATGAATCTCAGCCCTTGGATCAAAACGACTTCATTGGACGACTTTGATTGGATCTCAAGGTCGGTTGGAAGAAGATTCCAGAAGCTGGACATGTGGCGACTCCGGATAGGCGGCGCCCTGGCTCCTTTGCCAGGTGGGCCCTAGCTTTGTCATGGTGTCTTCGGTGTCTTCTAGATCCTTCCAATTTATACTAATGGCTGTGATTCAAAATATTCATTTGTATGTAGCCATTCCTTGGTATTTTTTTACGTATATTCCCGCAGAGATAAAAAAATTCACACAACTCATGGAAATCATTAGTATAAACCCTATCCTCTAGTGTTCTTATTCTCTTTGAATCATTTCTAATGTTTATTTAAAGTAAAAA
Source organism: Hyparrhenia diplandra (assembly GCA_015847255.1). Taxonomy (NCBI): domain Eukaryota; kingdom Viridiplantae; phylum Streptophyta; class Magnoliopsida; order Poales; family Poaceae; genus Hyparrhenia; species Hyparrhenia diplandra. The sequence goes on from JADLZK010008369.1 coordinate 134,104, forward strand.
GTTGATGCTATCCACCGTCAACAATAATCTTGCCCTAATGCCCGGAAAAGCTTATTTATTCTAAAACCAACATACGGGTTGTAAACAATCAATGGAGATTAAAATCTCAGATTGATCCCCAGTTTCTGTATGGACCCATCAATGTATCTTTGCGGTGGTGAGATTGGTACGTATACAACGTAACCTAATCTTACGCAAATAAGAAATCTTCATGGATTCCTACGTACTAAATGCATATGGGAGTATGCGGTTGATCATAAGTCGAGGAGTGTGTAACTCTACCTGACCCCAACATGAAGTTGGCAAATAGCAATTTACTAACAATGGTCCTACTATGATCTTAATGTCATAGTTTCTGATTCCAATTTATCCTTTTGGATATGTAACTAAACTCTTGTTATACCAAACAATCGTCATTGAAGGTACAAAAGTTTAGTAGTGTTCAGGACAATGCTCATAACAAGAGCCATTATCTACCGAATGCATGGCTAAGTGTGGATACTTCCACACTTTAGATCATCTCATAGATGTATCTATACAACCATGAAATGCCTGAACTGTCCATACAATCTTTGTATTAGACCCATACATATTCTTTGAATATGTTCAAGGAATCTAAGAGAGTCAATCTGATTTTAAGATAAGAGGGTCTTAAAATTTGTTTCCCTATAGTACTTACCGTATCCACACTTTGGGGAAATCGACCAAAAGAATTGCTATTAATTTTTCATGCATCTCTTTGGATGGCCAAGTTGATCATTCCAAATCTTGAATGGATCAACGGTATGAAAAAATTCTTTATATGCAACATGTTATGCGAGGGGATAGTTTTATGCATAATGCAACCAAAATGAGACTTATCTCATTACTTATGTGCCATATCAATATTGTCGCTTTGTGTTTTCCTATGAAAACACAATGTTGAATATCTCTATAATTAAGTTAGATACGAGTTTTAATTAGGACATAATTAAATATCCTCAATTGTTAACTTCAGTATCCATCAGAAGAATGATATTGGCAAAATAGGCCAAAAGTATCATTGCATCGCATCGGCGATAGCCAAAATTATTCCCTCTTCTTATCATAAGAACCAGGGATATTTTGCTTCCTTAAATATAGATATTGTGGTATAAATGTCCACAAGACACAAATCAATCCCTATTGGAATGATTCGTGTACAATCTATATGTGACAAGAAATGAATGAAATTCTTGTTTAATATATAGAAATCCATAAATATTGTTGAGTATCAAATTCATCAAAAATGATACTCACAATAGTTATGACAACAAGTGTTACAACATATTTTGATGGACATTAGAAATAACAATGTTACTATCCATTGTTCATGTGGGATATTGATGCTATGAATAGTGAGTTCAAGCGACTCCTCGAAGTCAATATCCACGGCATGTGACGAACAATTGATTTAATGAGTTTACAACTAAGGTAAAACACAAAATCACTATGGTGATGTTGTAATCTAAAAATGCAATATTTTATAGGTCTATATCTTATCATAGTTTTGGATTGGTGTAGGTAGTCACATGAATGTGTAGACCATACAATCTAATCATCACCGTTTTTGGTATACACAAGACAAGATAATCTCTATGTGGGAGACAAAGAGTAGATCTTTATAGTAGGCAATGTATATTGCTGCCTAAGCACGGTCTCGGGCAGAATAATTCACAAGGAATTAAGCGCGCAGCCTTTGCTTAGGGCTCTACTACCTCATGTAATAGCAAAACAATATGATGGCAGAGAGCAATCCGAAACCTTTATTTTGATTAAAAACACAATACCTATAAGTAACGGTGATTGAATCACTTTGCTACCGCAGACGGTCTCGAGGGTAGAATAATTCACAAGGAATTAAGCGTAGCCGATGCCATAGACTCCATTACCATGTGTTAATTAACCAAAATAACCAAGATATTTATATTGCAACTTTAATCCCTCAAAGATTAATGATTTCTAATGATATTCATATCTTAGTTAAAGCGCAACTAAGTCACTAGCAAATTTAATCGTATGTGGTGCAAAATTGTGGTTTGGTTGCACCAACATACTCAATTCTATTATATAATTACAAATGTAACATATATGTTGGTGCAAACTAGGGGTTGGGTGCACCAACATATGCCAATACAATTATCAAAGTCACAAACATAATATGTATGTAATGCAAAGGGGATTGGGTGCACCGCATACTCCATGAATATAATAGAATCATAGAGCATTGCATAATAATATAATCAAACCACGAATTATATATACAATCTCAATATCCGGCAAGTACGGGGGAACAACAACCATTACAAATCACCGATCTTCTTGCGGGAATTAAATTAGCTAAGTCATAGGATTATTAATCAAACTCTTCTTTGAATGTAAAATATTAAAGACATTCTATTTTGGATTATTATGTAATTCATGGAAAAGACAAAGGCCTTTTGTGCAAAAAGGCACATCTGTTGACATTTCTTAACGCAATCACCAAAGATGGATTTAGAATCCTGTTGGCACAAAAATCTGCTCCTATGCCGCACACAGCGACACACCGATAAGCCGAAGTAGCTAGCTTAACTCGGGTGCGGGTATCTTGAGCGGTGGCGTGCGATCAATTTGACCTGTAATTGACAAGGAGATAAGCGTGAGATGCAGGCGTTGCCGGTGTGACCAAGGCGGTTCCACATGTACGCCCCACGAAGCCACTTACGGCGACATATAGCTATAAAAGCTATACGCGCCCAGGTTTATGAACGCGTTCGGTAAACATAAAATAATACGAGGAAAGTGCGATTACGAGCGGGCATAAAGAGACATGTTTGAACAAGTGAATCAATCATCAAGCTATAATGTCATACGACTCATTACATGGATCGAATCGTTGACAACATGAAATATAAAGCGGGTAAATCATAAATATAAACCTAATCTAAATAACACATGCATAGGTTTCACCCAACTAGTCGCCGCGCGTCTAGTTTTCCTAAACCCGTCCGGCTTAAACCCTTACAAGCTAATCCACCGCATGATACGACTTGTTCTGATTTAAACCACTTATCACAATTAGATTAATCCACCGCATGATGCAATCTAATCATAATAAGCTAAAAGCATGCATATATCTAAACAGATCCACAAATAATCCTAACTCATTAAAAGCATAACCGTATTCGGTAGGCTTACCGAATCGGGGTCCATGAAGAAGGAACTCACACGTAAAACATGATCAAAAGCCTATCGATTAAACCGATCTCTAGTCCACCCGGATGACTAGCTCTTGAGTAACCCAAAGACACGCATGCGCGCCGCGACGGTACCCGATCTGTCAAGGCTAATCCTACGTCTAACGTGCATGAACCCGCAACATGTGACAACTTAGATTGATCTAAGCTCGGCTATGATAAACTAGCGAGATCTAATGACATGATATGATAAGCATGAAACAGTAAAGACAATTAGATCTATGACAAATATAGAGCCGAGCCTTATCAATCTAAATTGGGCAAAAAGTGTGTGTAAATATAATTAAAATAACAATTAAGAACATGTAACACACGATAACTTAATGAATTCATTAGATCTTGCCAAATCTAAGGAAGCCGATAACTAGCTCCAAGCTAGATCTTAAGCCTGTCGCATGACTCAAGACCTAACAAAGAACCTTCTTGCTCCATAGCTTAAATCCTCCGCGACGATACTAAGCATGATAACAAGACTACTTGCAACATAATCTAAATCCGCCGACGATACTAGACATGGTACAAGGTTGCCGGTACTTACGGAGGTCGACGGATCGATGATTCCTCTCGCAGTAGATCGACGACACGACTTGGACTCCAAAGGGGTGGCACGGAGCCGGGTTTGTTGTATTGATTGATTGAGAGATTTTACAGTTGCCGAGGGTCTAATATTTATACCCTGGTCTTGACACGAGTCCTAACCAATTATGATTACAAAAGAAGGAAAATACTAACTGAAGACAATCTTGAGCTTCAAGCCTCTTCAAAGCCTGTAACACCCGGCCCAATAAGGATGTGGCCCAGTAGGGGCCTATGAGTGCAGCGTGCACATGTTTAGTACCACCTTGCTAGTTGAGCAAGGGTGGAGTCAACTTATAAGCCTTTGCCATCCAGCTATATCACCTTCGGGTTAACCCTTTTACACGAAGCGAGGACGAAAGTGTAAGTAAGGTGCTATGTGTACGCGTGCGCGCCCCTCGAAAGGGCTGTGCGGTGCGGCTTTGGAGGGCGGGGTGTTACAAAGCTGTTGATAACAAATATAGCGTGGATGCCCCTCGAAAGCATCTGCCTGCTTGCCGAATCACACAAAGCTCATATTTGGGCCGAATGGTGACGAGTTCCTGATTGCTTGGCCCACTTTGGCAACTGGTCTTTTGCGAATGGCGGCACCGCACAAACTTCCTACCGAATGCTTCCTTGCTAACTATCTTTACTAGCATCTTGCATTGGCCTACTCACCATCCGGGCCCATCAAATTTTCGTGTTAACACATGCCCCCTCAATTTTGGGATAAAAATACTTTTATTCCAAAATTGACCAAAGCTTCAGTCGCTCACTGTCATCAACTTTTCCACCAAGAAGTTTGAAACCCTAACATATTCCAAGATCGGATTCAATCCATTCATGGTGTCTCTCGAGCTAATCCCAGAGGTAAACTGTCCTCCTCTTCTTATATTCGAGTTAATACTATGTGCGAATCGCTTTTCATATCCACACCCGTTTTTGCTCCTTCCAAAGGATCACAAAGACCGGATCTTAATTCCAACTGAAGCAAATCACAACATCTATTTCCTTGGTCCAAAGGGTGACTCCAACCCGACGGATTTCATCTCAAAAGAAAGTCAGAGGATTCCTTTCAAATTTGGGGTAACCCCGCAAAAGCAGTGGAAGAACTCTTTCAAATCTTGGCCCCTTCCCCCAATTGCAGGATGGCGAGATTGGTACGTAAGAATGTTAGCGGCCAAGATAAGGAGTGAAGATTGGGATATTCAGGACATTTCTCACTGCCTAGAGTTATCCCTGTCAAACACCTCAAAAAACAAAGATTTGTTGATAGCAGCGTCCCACTTCTGGTCCAACGCCACCAATTCTTTCATTTTCGGTCATGGCCCGATGACCGTCACTTTAGCCGATGTGTTTATGATGACCGGCTTGAATATCACTGAACCAATATTACCTTGGAAATACCAATATGGCAGCAAGCAAACAGCAGTGAAGACTGAATCTGCTTGGACCAGGCATATTAACGATTATATGTCAATAGGCCCTGTTTCTGACAAAGAGTATAAGGCTTTTTCGAGTCTCTCGCCGTGCAGATTTCTCTTTTGTGGAAAATCTAATGAGCCTGTTCTGAACTATATTGTCATGGCTAAAGACCTGGCTGCTAAGAAGAAAATACCATTAGGCAAGTATCTTCTAGGAGCAGCTTACCACATGATGCATCAAACCACTACCCAAATGTTTGCTGGCAAAAGTATATCCTGCGTAAATGGTCCTTGGTGGCTGATTCAAATGTGGTTACAACTATACATGCATAAGCTGGTTAGAATAGACCTCTTTAATCTGGAATTTCCTTGAGTCAACTATGCTGAAGATGAAACAGCTCAAACCAAAGCATGCCAGACATATGGAGAAACTGCATCTTCTATTGCTATCAAAAGGGATATTGGGCACCTTTTCAAGCTTTTCTACAAAGGGTTTGACAACGTACTCTGGTTTCCTTTCAAAGAAAATGAAGATCTTACCCTTCCTTGCAAATTCAATTATTAACAAACCTGCATGGATAGGATCTCAACAGACATTTTTAATGCAATCATCAAACCATGCATGTTGCCGGCAGAATTACATAATGGAAGACAGGTACATCCCACTTATGAGTTCTATTACCCAAACATGGTAGCCGGACAACTAGGATGTGGTCAACAGCCCTCGAGGTTGCATTTTTCCAATGTTATTAAACCACGAGAAACCATAGCTGAAGAGATATTTCAAAGATTTTTAGTTTAGGGGAAAATTTGCCAGAATACAATCCTCAACTCTTTTTACTCGACCCAAAAGCTGTTCATCTCTCCTTTTCATCTTGGTGGAAAGAACTGCATAGTCACATTTTCAACATGCCAATCCATCCCATGTGTCAGGATCTTTCGCCTGAATTCACTACTGACAGTGAGGTAACTATCACCTTTTAACTTGTATCGGATCTCCTTATTTCTTTTTCGTGGTGGTTGCTCAATTATTACTTTCCAGGATATTGAACCAAGCCCTCCCTCTAAGGCAATTCGATATTACAACTGCTTTGGACCTATCCGGCTTTAGGGCAGCAAAGGGATGACTATGAAGACTTTCATGAAAACTCATATGACTTTTATTGAGGCATCACTGAAAAGTTCCAACAAAAGAAGGGCCTCACCTAAATCACTTGGAAGTGCTAGTGTTCTCAAAAGGCCAAGCTCTAGGAAACTCAGACAAATTTTCGGTACAAATATTTCTTGGTCTTTTGTCATCAAAAGAAATTTCCTTTACCCATTCTATTTCGATAACTACAGATTAGATCCGAGCCGATTAGCTCTAAGGTACATGATGAAGATCCTCCCGAATCTTATTCGACGATTGAAATTCAAAGTGCAAACAAGAACATTGGTAATATCGATCCCCATAATTTTCACTTTCGGCTAAAATCGACTACAATATCTCCACCTTTTACTGACCTTTCATATCTTGGAAATAGATGAACTCCTCAATAACATGGGAGAAGAATCTTCCAATAACAAGTCTGGTTCATCCGAAAGAACCCTATCTATAGGAAAAAAAAAAATCTTGGACTTGCCAATACTTGTCCTTTTAGATGACAACACTCAAACAAATTTTGCGAGAAATCCTTCTTTGCCTTCAATGAATGCTATTGATCTCTCTTTGCAACTTTCGAACAACAACTCACGAGCGGGTAATATCCTTTTCAACTTATGATAAAAATTTCCTTGGTTTTGCTCGACACATTCATTTGTTTAGGCCGCAACCGAACCAAACAACCGGTTTATCCTCGCTCCTCAAGGATATTTTGGACAAAGATGAAGAAGTCACTTCCAAGCAAGATTTCTCTCGAAGACAATCGAGAACCGCCTCAAAGAAATTGTCCTTCGTTGGGTGACGATGTGAACACATCAGTTCGGAATGTCAATAAGATAAAGGAATTGGCCGGGCTGGTTGACCAAGAAATTCCTACTTCCTTAAAGTCCATAATTCATTATTGTTGATATTTCTAACACGATCCAAATTAGGAAGGTGAGAGAAATATATATATGGTATCTATCTAATCATGTTAGCTTGGATGTGGAATTAATCTCACAATCCAATAAAAAGGCGGAGTTAGGCGGTGTTAGTTGTGGGGTGTAATCTTGATATCATTATCCATAGTGGAGTTAATCTCACTAGGATATGTACTCAAGGTATACCACTCATTTCTAGGCATTACCTACATACTAGTCTGTCACCCTAGCAATAACGCTCTAAGAAATGCGGGTATGGTATTCTTGATAAGGCCTTGATAAAAGATGAACTTGATATCCGCAAGCGCACGAGATAGAAATACCTTTGTAGCACTTCAGGGAGTCTATCCGGGTATCGTATTTATATTTTACCACAGGGAAAGGGAAGTCTATGGAAAGTAAAGAGATAGGGGTGGCTAATGATTTAGATTGTGATTTACTTATGAGATCCACTTGTAGTGGCATAATGAAGTAGCCATATGCATCAAACAATACTCATAACAGGATAAGTCACAAGATAAAGATAATTGAATAATAAATGATAACTACCCAAGCCTAAGATCATAGTATGCCACTAGTATCATATGAGCTATTAACATGGTTTAGAAAGAATAGAAAGAATATTCCTAAGATACTCCTAATCATATGTCAATGAATACTACAATTAGTGCAAATACATCTAGCTATCATGGCAAGGTTGCAATACATCTACACATGGTAAGCATTACCAATGACAATCAAGGACGAAACTTGATCATCACCGTAATTATGGCTCAACTTGGCCTAGCATTCGGAGGGTGGACTCCAAAGGACTCAACAAGACTGTCACTCCCGCGATCTACCACACGCCCCGAATGTAGGGGTGCAATCGCGGATAAACGCGTTGTATAAACACCACGTTTACACATTGCTTATCACCCACATAGTGATCATCTAAGTGGATGCTATACGATTCCATGCATAAGATATAAGACAAACTCACTAAACTAAATATATAATCATAGCATGTATGGATACATATCACTAAGAATATAATCATTATATAGAACAAAGTCATATCAATTGTATTCCAATAATAATACTTACAGATTGGATACAAGAGAGAAGTCACGAGAATCACTTGCTCCCACTACTTCTTGACTATCGGGGAATCCAAGATGAACTTGACTTCCTCTAGAGCTATCTAGTTAGCTAACTACTTCTAATATGATGAACTAGGGCTATTGATCTAGGCTTGGTTGGACTTGGTTGATGATGAGTTGGTGCGAATTGATATTGAGTTGATAATGAATTAGGGTTTAGCCCTGGGGGTCGTGGTGGTCTTTATACGACCCTCGGTGATGAACAGGGACCCTTAGATCAAACCAACCTTCAATAACGGTGTAGATACAACCTCAAGGTCGGTGGTAAACCGACATAGAAAGCTGAGGCCGACAGGTGGGACCCACCTGGCGGTCGCCAGGGGCTTGTCTCCTCTTCGTGTCTCGTTTCTCCTGGTGTCTTACGGTATCTTCTAGAGTGTTTTAGTCCACTTTTTTGGGTTGAGTTGCTTCACGGTCAAGTCTTGTCATCGTATGAGATGTAAACTCTTCCGATTCTCACCGATCTTATATGCTTTTATTGTTTAGTCCCCGCAAAGTCATGAAATACCAAAACTCATGGAAATATGTTAGTTAGACCCTAGGCGTATGTTGATATTGATCTTAAGCCCTTATTTCATGTTAATTGACTAATAATATTATGCTATAACAGGTGTCGACAAGCTCCCCCAAGCTTACCTCTTGCTAGTCCCTAGCAAGACACATGATATTATTATATTAACTACTTGGATCAGGAGTTGCTGCAACGCTTTCACAACTTAAGAGTACACATGCTTTCAAACAAAATTTCTCTCGGATAAGAATAAACTTTTCAACCTTCAACTTACCCATATTACCTTTTTACCTTTTGGGGCTCATAGCCTTTTCTTTAATCTTGGGCAATTGAAAGATAGAAACAGTCAAGTTGAGCCTTTGTATCTCAAACTCTGTTGTTCAAGCTGTCCCTTACGGAGTTTTTACTGGTTTTCAAATAGAACTCAAAGTTCCTAATATGACTCTCTCTAGTCTCTCATTTGTGGTATTTGTGGATCCTCTCTAAGGCAATAAGGTTGTGTTGCCTTTCTCTCATAATATGTGGTATTTTTGGCTAAGGCAAGTAGCACACTATGCCTTCTTCTCTCTTACCCTATATCTAAGGCTTTATATCCGGATCTCATAGGTAGGAGAAAACTAAATTTTACTTACTAAGCATATATTGTAAATTCAAGCAATGGATTCTAAGTCACGAGTCACACCGATCAAGTGGTGCATGTGTATGATGGATAGAATATGGTAGTAGGGAATATAGTAAGGTGTATGGAATGAATGAGGGGAAAGCCTAATTCTACTTTTGCTCCTTGAGGAATCATCACTCTTTGGAAACTTTGTAAACTTTTGGAGAACTTGAGTTGTGTCTTTTCTTTCTTTATTTTTCTTTTATGGAGAGGCGAGTATCTAAGTACCCATTGTTTTCAGCGGACACTTGTCCATTTTTTTTAACTCTTCTTTATATATATATTTTTTTTTTTTTCTTAGGGAGGTAGGCTCTACTGCCCGTAGGACACTTGTCCATTTTTCATGTCCCCTTTTATTCTCTCTCTCTTTTTTTTAATCTACAACTCAAATCTCTTTTGTAATAACTTTTGAGAGATAGACAAAAGTAATGGAGCTTCGTAAGACATTGGCTAGAAATGAATGAGTGAATGGGGTATAAGGAATATTTTTGGTTGCTCTCTCCCGAATAGGAGTAGAACATTTTTAGTAGCTAGAATGAATGGATAGTGGTGTATATATAATGAGTGTATATATGGTGGATGCGTACTTCCGGGGTGAAAATAGCATATAAGTGAATGGAGTCGAGTGGAGTGGAAATGTAATGACATGAAATGAGGTGGAGTGGAGTGTACATGATCAGCATGACAAGTTTCTAAGGGTCGACAAAGATTGAACAAACTCAATGTAAAGCAAGCAGCCTATATATATCAAAGGGTTTTCCTAATCTACGGAGCATGTATATATAGCTGTGGTAGGAGGTTCAACACTGTCACACAGAACTTATCATGTGTATTTTAATTTTTCAAAATAAATCTCCGTAAATCTAGTGTCACTAGGAGCAAGATCAATAGCAGCTCAGACTATCTTATATCACATCCGTCAATTACCTAGACTTTAGAGCAAGCATTTGCAACCCACAGGTTTTAGGTTTAGAGTAAATCTAAAGTCAAAGCAATTTTGCAAATGGAGCTCAAAAGAAATTAAGCTTGAAAGCTAGGTACTAGAAAAGTATTACTACGGAGCAACTATTCATCATCTCCATGTTGGTAATTTTTGGGGTTTATTTTAGTTTGAGCAAAGCAAACTGGTGTACACTCTCTCTTGATCATTTTATTCACACTCTAACAAAAGACTCTTTAAACAACTAGACTTTATGAAACTAGACTCTTAACAAACTCTATAGCAAACCAAATATTTAGCTAATAATATTAATACTATAATAGTAGGGATACTTATCGGGATAAGCTGGGGTGCACTCCCCCAATTTGGATTGAAGTGTAGTCTTCGATGATAATGTAGAAGTTGAGGTGGATGGCGACAAAGGTGGTGCCTAACATGTCTCTTCTCCTTTCAAATTCTGCTGAACTCAAATAGACAACAAAGCTAGTGGAACTTGATTAAGCATTAGGGGTTAGCCTCATTGCTTTGAGTTGCCTGGGATACATATTTTTGGATTTTCATTTTTATATGCAAGAAAAGATAAAGTAATTATGCATCTTTATTTTATTTTTAGGCCACCACAAAGCAAAATAGCTTAGAGGGTTTTTAAGCCTCGGAGTTATTAGCATGGGGCTTTAGAGTTTTCTCGAAACAAAGCTCAAAATATTTTTGTTGTTTTCAAATGCGAGATATAAGATGCTAAAAGATAAACATGATATGGAAAGATAAATATTCAATGCTTTGGGAATTTAAATATGGATAACTACCGAAGTTACCTTTCGGCGAGGGATCGGTGATTAGAGTCCTCGAACAGGACTTCTAGTTCGCTCATTACTCCCATGGTATATCGGTTGTCTGTCGGTGGCAATCGATGATTCTATTGTTTCTTCGATGATGATTTGGGAGATGTCTTCTTCTTTCTCCACTTTAGCTTATTTGGTAGACTCTTTTCTCGGAGTGTTTGATTCTTCTTTCTCCATGGATGGTTCATGTGTAAGGGTTTTAACCGCTTCACTTACCTTCTCATCTCCCGAGTCTTTAATCCATCCGCCTCCTTTGGCGCGACGAGCTGACTTCGCTTTTCTGGGTTTCTCATAATTATTATAGCTATTAAAATACACACGTACCTTCTCGTAGGGAGCTGGAAATGTATCTCACCTGTATGGGTGTAGATGATGGCACGTGTAGTGTTGAGGAACGGTCTTCCTAGCACTATTGGAGGATCTTCTTCCTTCCCTATGTCCATGACTACGAAGTCAGTAAGGACATAGTGGTCCATGATCTTGACTGGTACGTCTTTCGCAATTCATACGGAATCCTATATGATTGGTCCGCCATCCGGCATTTGCACAAATGTTGGTTGCAACGGCAATTTTTCAAATAGTAATTCATATGTTACTTTTGCCATTAAATTGATACTGGGACCCGTATCGCGAGAATGTATTATAGAAGTTCCATTGGTTGATGGAGCAATGAATAGTTGGGGTACTGGATCATCTTGCTTAAGAAGTATAGGAGATGGAAGTAGATGGTCGTTTTCAGAACTTACCTTATTAACTACCATTACTTGTGTAGGCTGCGCCTTCTTGTATCTGTTTTGATTCTTTCTTTTATTCTTGTCGTAGGTCTCTATCTCTGGTTCTGGTAAATATGGGTATGCCCATTGTGGGTGAGCAGAGAGGTATGTATCTTGTTCTTGAAGTTGAACTTCTCCTTTCTCCCTTTAATGTTGAAACAAATCTTCGCGACTTGTCGGGCGTAGATGATTGCTTTAGGCGAGCATAGGAATGGTCAACCGAGTATGATCGTTGATCTTTTCGCTTCCTCCTGTTTCCACAAGCTCTTGAAGTCTCGCTGGCACGCATAAAGAGCCTCTAATTCCCACACACACGTCTTCAAGTATCCCCTTGGGATAGCAAAGTGACTGATCTGCCAGCTGCAAGCACATGGTTGTATACAAAAGTGGTTCACCATGAATCTTTTCATAGATTACCTTGGGCATTATGTTCACGCTTGAGCCGAAGTCACATAGAGCATTGTCGAAGGTGTGCGGTCCTATCCGGATCGTAATGACCGGCCTTCCCGGATCTTCTTTCTTGGGTGGCATCAAGTCATCCAACCGTTGCTTCCCTGAGGTCTCTATAGTAGTGACTTGCATTAAAGATGTCGACAAGATTTGCGGATTCTAATTCTTCCGGCTGGCCCGAAATCTTTCCTGGTGTGGTTAGTGGAAAAGATAACTGAGAAATCTGAGATTCTATCATCTTATTAAAGCTGTGTTGATTCTTAATAGCTGAAGAAAAGCTTTCCATTCTAGTATTGATAAGTTCTAGAGCTTTATCATTGGAAACTATCTTCCTAGACTGATTCTCCATAGCTTTGCCTTGGTTAAGAACTAGGTCTCTCAAGAAAGGTTGATAAGTATTAAAATTGTTATTACCTTGATTATTACCATGATAGTTGCCTTGGTAGTTGGGCCTCTGTTGGTTCCAACCTTGATTCGTTGAGGACGGTAATTATTGTTGTTATTGTTGATGAAGTTGATGTCCTCCGCAATCTACGGGCAATTCCTGCCAATGTGGCCTGTGTTTCCACATTCTTCACATGTCATGCGGGAATCTTGAATTTGCATGACCTCCTTGGGTTGAGGATCTCTATCCTCGAGCTTCTTCATGATTAAGTCCATCTTGGCGAGATAGCATATCTACCTCTTTCAGGGTGGTGCATTCCTCTTTTGCGGGGTTGACGCTCTTTCATTCCAACCTTGGTTGGAAGCCATCTTCTCCACAAGCTCGTAGCATTGGTCAATGTAAGTGATAAGAAAGCACCTCCCCGCTACAGCATCCATCGTCTCACGAGCGCTAGGAACTAGCCCATGGTAGAAAGTTTGCATCGGCTGAGCCATTTCTCCATCCCATGATGTGGACATTCTCGAAATGTATTCTTGAAAACGTTCCCACACTTAGGGATAGATTCATCATGTTCTTTGTTGGAAATTGGATATCTTCCCTCTTAAGGCATTCGTCTTGCCTATAGGGAAGAACTTGGCGAGAAAGGCTGTGAAACATAAATCCCATGTTGTATTCTTCTCCTTTGTAGCGTAGAACCATTGCTTTGCCTTTCCCAATAGTGAGAATGGGAAGAGGCGCAACAATATGGCGTCTCTGGATATATCCTTCATCGTAAAAGTACCGCAAATCTCCGTAAAGTGTTGGAGATGAGCACTCGCATCTTCATGTGCCTTTCCGCATAATTGGCTTGATTGCACCATGTTGATGAGTCCAGGCTTGAGCTCAAAACCATTGTCTCCAACCTCTACCTTTGGACCAGTGAGAATGTTGTCCATGGTAGGAGCCGAGAACTCACGAAGTGTCTTGGTAGCCAAAGCCTCAAATTCAGGTGATAGGCTTCGCCTAACTTGATTAACATCCGAATCAGAAGGTCTTGTTGTCTCGAGAAGATGATGTTTGTCTTTGGTGTTTGTCTAAGTTTTGCTCTAGCCTATCTCGATTAATTTTTAGGATCTTCAACAAAATTATCTGGATGGTTCCAATTCATACATATATTAACCCTGCATAAGATCAAAAACAAAATAGACAACAAGGTTGAACCTGTTTGAGTATGTGATAATGGGTTCTCAATGCATTATGTGATGCAAGTGATCTCTCTTAATTCCATGTATGTGTGTTTAGGATTTTTGGCTAGCACCCTTTCAAACTAGGAAAGTTAGAAACAGAGCCATGAAAACTAAACCACTGGTTAAGTATTGACTAACGCCCTCCCCCGGCAACGGCCCCAGAAATGCTTGTTGATATTTCTAACACGATCCAAATTAGGAAGGTGAGAGAAATATATATATGGTATCTATCTAATCATGTTAGCTTGGATGTGGAATTAATCTCACAATCCAATAAAGGCGGAGTTAGGCGGTGTTAGTTGTGGGGTGTAATCTTGATATCATTATCCATAGTGGAGTTAATCTCACTAGGATATGTACTCAAGGTATACCACTCATTTCTAGGCATTACCTACATACTAGTCTGTCACCCTAGCAATAACGCTCTAAGAAATGCGGGTATGGTATTCTTGATAAGGCCTTGATAAAAGATGAACTTGATATCTGCAAGCGCACAGATAGAAATACCACTGTAGCACTTCACTAGGAGTCTATCCAGGTATCGTATTTATATTTTACCACAGGGAAAGGGAAGTCTATGGAAAGTAAGAGAGATAGGGGTGGCTAATGATTTAGATTGTGATTTACTTATGAGATCCACTTGTAGTGGCATAATGCAGAGTAGCCATATGCATCAAACAATACTCATAACAGGATAAGTCACAAGATAAAGATAATTGAATAATAAATGATAACTACCCAAGTCTAAGATCATAGTATGCCACAAGTATCATATGAGCTATTAACATGGTTTAGAAAGAATAGAAAGAATATTCCTAAGATACTCCTAATCATATGTCAATGAATACTACAATTAGTGCAAATACATCTAGCTATCATGGCAAGGTTGCAATACATCTACACATGGTAAGCATTACCAATGACAATCAAGGACCTAAACTTGATCATCACCGTAATTATGGCTCAACTTGGCCTAGCATTTGGAGGGTGGACTCCAAAGGACTCAACAGACTGTCACTCCCGCGATCTACCACACGCCCCCCGAATGTAGGGTGCAATCGCAGATAAACGTTGTATAAACACCACGTTTACACATTGCTTATCACCCACATAGTGATCATCTAAGTGGATGCTATACGATTCCATGCATAAGATATAAGACAAACTCACTAAACTAAATATATAATCATAGCATGTATGGATACATATCACTAAGAATATAATCGTTATATAGAACAAAGTCATATCAATTGTATTCCAATAATAATACTTATGTATTGGATACAAGAGAGAAGCCACGAGAATCATTGCTCCGCTACTTCTTGACTATCGGGAATCCAAGATGAACTTGACTTCCTCTAGAGCTATCTAGTTAGCTAACTACTTCTAATATGATGAACTAGGGCTATTGATCTAGACTTGGTTGGACTTGGTTGATGATGAGTTGGTCCGAATTGATAATGAGTTGATAATGAATTAGGGTTTAGCCCCGAGGTCGTGGTCTTCTTATATAGCCCTCGGTGATGAGCGGGGACCCTTAGATCAAACCGACATTCAATAACGGTGTAGATACAACCTCAAGATCGGTGGTAAACCGACATAGAAAGCCGAGGCCGACGGTGGGACCCACTGGCGGTCGCTGTGGCTAATCCTGGCGGTCGCCAGGGGCTTGTCTCCCCTTCGTCTCTCATTTCTCCCGGTGTCTTTCGGTATCTTCTAGAGTGTTTTAGTCCACTTTTTGGGTTGAGTTGCTTCACGGTCAAGTCTTGCCATCGTATGAGATGTAAACTCTTCCGATTCTCACCGATCTATATGCTTTTATTGTTTAGTCCCCGCAAAGTCATGAAATACTAAAACTCATGGAAATATGTTAGTTAGACCCCTAGACGTATGTTGATATTGATCTTAAGCCCTTATTTCATGTTAATTGACTAATAATATTATGCTATAACGAGGTGCCAACAGTTATGTGCTTCACCTGGATACCCAAGTGGCAGTAGTTGAATTGGTCAACAGACATTCCTCTCCAAGATCATCACTGCTGTCTATTATGGAGTCAAGGAAGAGGGAAACCATAGAATTACACTAGCAATTTGAAACCGACAAGGACCTTCTGGATAAACTGAATCCCGAACTGGACGAGGATAGAATGAGGAAGGTTCTGCTCGAAGCTCAATTGTCAAAACTGAATTAGGAAATTGAAGAAAAGGAAAGACAGATTGCTGGCCTTCCCGAATCTATAAACTTCGACTAAATCATCGATTGCAACAAATCTCAAAGAACACAAAAGCTCAAAGCCAAAATCTCCAACTTGTCGATTTGGAAGAGGAAGACAAGAGAATCCTGGCTGAAATGAACAAAGTTCACGCCAACTTTGCATCAATTATGAAGGCTTTCTGGGCATGTGATTTTGAAGGTAAGGTAATGGCACGTGATGCAATGCCGACGGATCACTTTGATCGCATCAATAACTATATTGACGAGATTGCCATCCATGGCTCCTTTGTCGGTGCTAGCATGTAGTGACGATGATAATACAAACGGAGAAAACCTTTTCCGTCAGCCGACCGATTCAGCATCGAAACTTTTAGAGAACTTCAATCGCGATGCCAAGGGACGGCTTTATTCAATTAAAACTTCTTCATTTGCATTTGGCTGGTTCCCGAACATGATCGCCAAATATAGCACCCGAACGCATCTTGCCAGACGAGTCGATTCAATTGAACAGGCTAGCAATAAGATTCGGTTTTTAGATAACTCACAAGCATTGCTTAATATCCCATCAAATACATCTCCATCTTCCCTTCTCTTAATTGATGGTAAAAATATCAGCTTGATGGGAGGCGAAGCATACTGGCAGTAGTTTTATCAAAGAGCTTTCCCTTTTTCTTCTTTTATTTTTGTGCTAAAGGCGACATATCTCATATATGCCGGCTATTCTCCATATTTTATGGAGTATTTTTATGCCAAAGACGATGACCTACAATCGGCTATTCCTCATCAAGAAAAATCTTCAATCCAAACTTTCCTAACAAAGATAATAACATGAAGAAGATCCGTGCGAATACTTTCATAATTCGGCAATATACTTTTACACTATTTTAGTCTTATATGCCGGCCAAGAACGACATCAACATTTATCCTAATTGGCCGACACGAGACCGTTCTCGGTTAAAAGTTACTATGAGAGCCGACTACTTCAATCGGCCGTTGATCCCGATAGTAAGCATTAACAGGACATTCTCTCCATTCCTTTCCCCGAGAAACATTCCATGCCATCATACTCCCGTAAGCGATGGTTCGGTAGCGCAACACTCACCGAGTCATCGGCTTGAACCACCTCAACATCATCACCATTCCATTGAATAAGGACTTGATGCATGGTAGAAGAAACGCAACAGTTAGCATGTATCCAATCTCTCCCAAGTAGCAGACTGTAGGACCCTTTACTGTCAACTATGAGAAATGTGGTAATCAATGTCTTCGAGCCGACCATCAATTCAACATGAACGGCTCCATGAGTATCCGAAGGATTGCCGGCAAAATCTCGAGTATAATATCTGTCTTCAGCAAATCCTCTTCAGTCATTCCCAACTTCCTGAAAGTCGTGTAGGGCATGACATTGATGGCAGCACCCCCATCAACAAACATTTTAGCCAGGGGCTTTCCATTGACAAATCCCTTCAGGTAAAGGGGCTTCAAGTGATTGTGCTTCCGGGTCTATCAAATACTGCTTGTCATGATAGAGCTAACTGTCCTAGGAGATCGATCATCTCTTTACTGTCGAAATTAGAATAAGCCTCCTCATCTGAATAAGCATCTTCTTCCTGATTTGTAGGGGCTGCAAACTCCATTGGAAGATAAAAGACCATGCCCACATCAGCCGATCGTTCATTTACCGAATGATCATTTGCCGAACGCTCAGGTTCTTCAAGATTCTTCTTCGAGCGCCATACTTTCTTATGATTGGTTGCTGCCTCTCTGAGTTCCTTATTCCTCAAGCGCTGCACTCTTCTCTTCTGGCTCTTCCTAAGACCTGGAGGACACCATTGACCTTTCTGCCATACATACTCTTGAGGAAATTCTTCATCACCGAAACTCTCATAGTCTTCACAAATCAACCCATGCTTGGTCAGCAGCTCTCTTGCTACCATGAAGCCTATCGTTTTCAAATTTTAAGCACCGATCACCCTCTGGGAAGTGTGCCCCCAGTCTTTCTTGGATGGGACGGCGGTTGACTCGTGCCTGCCTGTATCCATGGTACTGATCGCTACATTCAGGACAATTATTCCGGGCAGGTAACTTCAGGCCTTCATTCCAAAGAATGTCCGAAAAAAGGACAGCCCCAAAGTGAGCCTTCTCCACGCTCCCCGCATGTATTCTTCCTACTCCAAGCGGTACATCTCTTCCTCATACCTCTGTTGTTCTTACGCAAGCTGCTGATCTCGATGGTATTGCTTTTCTTGCTGCCGCTGCCATTTGTTCAGAAGTATGCGTGAAGTAACCCTAGGCTTTGAAGTTTCTCCCTTTTACGTTCGGGTTGTTCGGGAACCGAATGTTACGTTGCTAAAACTCTATACTAGTTACTTGCTGACTAGGATCAATCGAACCACTTTGTCTTGCTCTATCGAAGTTAGCACTTTCACCTTGCTCTTTCCTTTGGGATCACTTCGCGAAACCATGTTCATGGAAAAAGAAATCATACCAAATAGGAAAGGCTTATCATCCACCCTCATGTTGTTATTAAATTTCGGTGTCCTTCCTGGATAGCCCTTTGAATGCGCTGTCTAAATATTCGGTAGTCGTTGATGGAGTGGGAGTTAGTATCATGAAAGCCGCAATACCTCTTATCTTTCACCCCCTCAGGACACTGCATTGCATGATTCTCAGGTAACTTGATACGTCCTTCTTTAACCAGCAACTCAAAGAGCTTATCAGATTTGGAAATATCAAAATCATATGCCCCCTTGTTCTGCCTCATCCAACATTGGTTGACCTGCATGGGCTCTTTCCCCCAAATCAGCTCAGCAGCAGCTATCTCATCTTGATCATCTTCCTCTGCGTCCTCCAGGAAGCTCGATATGGCTCGTAGGCCATGTTGCCCCCTTTCTCGGTAGCGTGTATCCTTCTTGATGCTTTGGAATTGATTAGCCATGACTGCGAAGCATCTTGAAAGTTGTCCGAGATCAGCAAACTCCATGCCAACTAACTTTTCTCTGATAGCCGGGTGCATACTGATGATCAGGCAAGTTCAGTGAGTAGCAGAAGTTTTTAGTCTCCCCGAACTGCGTAAAAATTCCTGAGGTGTTTCATTATATCTCTATGTCATCCCCATCAGGTCAACAAGTTCTTTCTCATTGGAACCACTGAAGAAATATGCATGAAACTTCTGCTCTAGTTCTACCCAAGTTCCAATGGAATTAGCCGGCAACGTAGTAAACCAAATGAAAGCCGGCCCTGTAAGGGACTAGCGTATCCTCCATGCTTCATCCATAGCAAGCTCTCCCAACTGAATCAAATAGCGACTGATGTGTTCTGTTGTAGTAGTATCATCTTGTCCAGAGAACTTGGTCAAATCACTTGGAGGTTTTAATCTTGAAGGAAGAGCCACTTTGTTATACCAATCTGGATATGGTGACTGATACATATAGGGACGATTCTTGGGCTTTAACCCAAATTGATTCTGCATCATATCGGCCATTCTCTGTAAGAGTATATCCATGCTCAAATTCTGAGGTCCATATGGATCGTCTCGTAGGTACGTACCTAGGATTCGGCATTGCATTAATAGCTAAGTAATCAGAAAACTTAGTGTAACTAGGACCAAAGAGATTCCTCTGCAAACCATTAGTCATAGGGGCTATTGTGTAGGTGTTATATGCTGGAGGATTCCCAGGTGTACCAAATGCCATATCACCATAGGTAGTATAAGGTTTCTTGGTCCCTTGAGCTTTAGCTTTTTGCTTTCCTGATTTCTTTGGTACGTCTTCCTCATCTTCTCCCTCTTCATCTCCTTCTTCTTCATTGGCAACACCTTTCAGTTTTGGCCTCAGCCACAGTTCATGAAAATATGTTGGTCCGAAATCTCGTGAACCGTTCCTCAAAATGTCTGTCGCCTTCGGCTCCAAAGCTACTCCTCATGATGTAGCGGAAGGTGTTGAGGAAGACCGTATTGTGGTTGGTCATTGTTTGGCCTACGACTTCTTGAATGATCTCGCCGCATCATGTTAATCTCATCTTCATTAGGTTTGTCGCCAGATTTCTCCCGTGCAGTAGCACTCTTGGCAAATCTAGCTTCTGGATGACCTTGCCACTCTTGTTCTTGGAGAAACAATCCAAGCACTTCTTCGTAAAAGCTTCACATTCAGTTCTTACATGAGCGTTCATGTGCATTTGGCAAGTCCTCCATAGTGACCCCCGATGACTTCATCTTCGTCAGGCATCTTGGCTTCAAAGTTTTTAAGTTGTCCCACCAATCGCGTACTAAAAAAGTGTGTGTTGACGGTCGTTAACTACATATTTTATACCGTCAACATTAGTATAAAACTACCAAAACACAATAGTGATAGGGCTTTGAGCTAACCATTTCCACAAGTTTTGGTACTTCACTTGTTTTGCAGGACAATGTTGGAAACATACATATTTTGGGCCAAAAGCAAAGGAAAACGTATAAAGAATAACAAGGCCCTAAATGGACATGAGCAAAGCAAGGAGAAGAGAGGAGAAATGCCCATAAATATGAATATCAACATCTATACATAAGCCCAAGAAGTCGAGGCCCAAATCCAACATGAAATCATACCGGGCCGCAGGACATGGGTTCAATGTTTTGGGCATAACTTTCTCATACGAAATCGGATTTCAGTGATCCACCAGTCAAAACGAAGCTTACTCCGAGGCCCACGCACTCCTGCAAAATTTCAGGCCAAACGGCCCACATCTTGGTGCGCGCACACCCTGGCGGCTGCCAACCGGGCCCAGCTTTCTCGAGGCGGTGCATTACCTTCCAAAAAGTGTGTTGCCGACATTGGTTGGTTGGTTTGGGCTGATTAGGAAGGTATACCAAGGTCGGTTTGGTTCCTTCCATATGGGGAGGGACATTTTCCAACAAGCCCCCTCTCCTCTACATATAAAAGGAGGCCCTCTCCCTCTTCCTCAACACACACCAATCCATACACAACACAAAGAAGAGCCACAATGTAGAAGAGAGGAAGAAGCTCCCACTCCACTCCTATCTTATTCTTCTTTCTCCTTCTTAGTTCTAATGGAGAGTGAGAGAGGGAAGGCTAGAAGAGGGCTTGGCCTCTTCTCCATGGAGTCCCGGTGTACCCCCGGTGCATTGCGGATCTCGGGTGGCCGGAGTCTTGGGACTTGTCGGCACCCGCCACGCTTTGTACCTCTACAACCTTCTAATCATTTGGGTAAGAATGGTTGTGTCCCTCTTTCGGCTTATTACTCTTAAAGCATATTATCTAGCTGTTATAGAATTGCGGGATTGATAGTCGTTCCTTCGGGCGGTACTCGGTAGAAGGACCGAGGGGGACGGGTAAGCCTTGTCGACACGCTAGAGTAATAACCACTAGTGTAGACGTGGTGTCTAGGCTAAGGGTTTTCTATCTTTTTGTGGCGCATCCCACGGTTGAGGGGTAGGCGGCTGGGTTGTGACAGCCTTGTCCGCCCCTCGGTAATCCCCCACGTTCGGGTGTGGCGCGGTGCAATTGCGGACACGTCCTTTGGGCGTGGGCGGTGCCCGAAAGTGATGACATAACAGCCAAGTGATCCCTGCTATAGAGTTTGAGCCCATAAAGATACCTCACCACCCATAGTTATCCTAGGGTGACTCTATTCAGAGAGAAGTCATGCAAACCGTTCCTCGTGGAAATACGATACCCCTGAATACTTCGGGTGAAATGCTATAACGACAATTCCGTGCGCTTGCGGATTCTTACGCATACGTTAAGAAACGTCAACAAGCATTTCGGCGCCGTTTGCCGGGGACGGTAGTCGTAATTCTCTCTCGAGCCTAGAGCACCCGTGTGTTGTATCAAAAAAAAAATAGTTATTTATTTTTTTTCTTTTTCAAAATGAAGCCTTCTCCAAATTTTAAAATCTTTACGCTTCTCTAAAGGGGGAGTTCACGGGGCCAAAATCTTTTTCAAAATCAAAATTTTCATCCGGGGCATGAACTCCACCCTAAATTAAAAAAACTTTGGTTCGGGTACACTCCTTCTTTGGTGACTATTTTGAAAACACAGTGCAACCACCTACGAGATTTCGAGGAATTATGATCATGCCTCGGCATTCTGGCATGATCCAAGAAATTCAGACAACTCTCGATCTCAAGTAGGATGAGAAGGAGTCCATAGGTGCAGCCTAGGCCAGGTTTATAATTTTTATACAAGTTGGCCTAGATTTGTCATTACCCGATAATGTGCTTTTGCATACCTTTTGTTCAGGTCTTGACATAGATGCTACCCTATGCCTTGACATGACCGTTGGAGGGTCGTTTGCACGTAAACCTACAACGGAACATAGGAAAACCCTTGAACACATCCTAGAGAAGCTTGCTTCTCCCGTTGTAGAACCTATTCCCTCCACATTAAGGGCATGTCCAAGCGTTGAGGAGCCTCATCGGTCGAGCCATTTCCCCGTACCGCCATTGGAACCGACTGTTGAGCCCTCTCCCGAACCACGAACACCGAAGGAAGGAATGCTTCGATCCTTCGGAGTTCACAATTGAATTCGAGGGATGATGACGGAACCTCGTAAACCGAGGTACGCTTAGACTTCCATATCTATCTCATCCTTGATTTCAATCTTCTCATAGGCTACCCTCTTGAAAAAAAAAAAAATTCATAAAAAAAAAACCTATAGAGGGGAGCCGTGATGAGAAGTTGGGAAAGATTGCTTCCGGCTCTCACCTAGATGTCCCAAAAAGCGAAGCATCTTCCCAACCAAAACCCGTTCGAGGAGGCGAATTCATAACTCTATTTGCTTCACCCAAGTTGCTTCTGCATCTTAGTGAAACGAAACACCTGTCGCCCTCACTCGAACAAAAGTCATGTCCCTCTGGCCGATAAAACATTGTTCTTGACAATGGTCAAGATTCAATGTTCGTCCTTCATGTCACATCTTTTGAGGATAAACCCTCATGTGCCATGGACATGCACGAAGCGACAACTCTTGAGACCAAGTGGAAATCTGTTTTCGAGCATAACAAGTTGTCACTTGAGACTTCTTACATGCTCACCTTTGGGTCTTCTTGAGTTTGTTTTGCTTCTAGCCGAGTGCTTCCACGAAGACCACAACCATCTCTTGGTTCTCTTTGTAAACCTTTTTAAGAGAATGGTAGCAAGTCTCGTAGTAGCATGATGACGCTAACCTTGCAGCTTGAGCGTAATGCTAAATTCTTAGTGGTGGCGGGAACTTCACCAAGCATCGAGTTGCGGGATGTTTTCCCACGGTCAAGCTTACGACCATAAAGAAAGCACTGCCAGGAGATACCCTAGACTATCATAAAGAAAAACACAAATCTCTTTTCTTATTAATAAAAGCAAGAACATGTTATCAAGTTAGTATGCACCTTCGGGTATTCTTGTCGCTAACCATTTCAGGTGGAGATCGATTAAGAAGAACAAAGAGGCATGCGACGCTCGAGAACATGAGGGCTACATCATGGGAAAAAAAAAAAAAAAAAAAAAAAAAAAAAGAATTATGATGTTCATGGGTGATGGAACATGCTCAAGAGGAGACCCGGACCTTGCACACTTGACTTTTACACAAAAGTCTAAGTGTGGGGGAAGATGGTGACAATCCCAAGTTCCATCCACCAAGGGATCATGCAAAAAAAAATGATGAGTGAATAAAAGATGATGTCAGCCCCGCCTTGCTAAAAAAAAAAAAAAAGAGTGAAAAAAAAAAAAGAATTGAAAAAAAAAGAGATGGAGAAAAAAAAAGAGAGATAAAAAAAGGGAGAAGAAGAGAGAAAGTGAAAAAAAAGAAAAAAAAGTGAGAGAGAAAAAAATGATGTTAAAAAAATGTTGTTAAAAATAATTATAGACTAAAAAAAAGAGAGAGGAGCAGGTCGGCCTCACACGGTCAAGATAACGTGTTTGCCGACTCCACCCTTCATTGCTTTCACAAGCAAGAAGGGCTTGTCTCTAAATCCTTTCTTCGCTGCCATCAAGGCCCATGGCCCGCACACATGTCGTGTGTGTATGGCCTAGCCCCCGAGATGCACCTGGGCTAAGCTATCAAGCAAACCACAAAGAACAACTTCGATACTTCATCCATAAAAGTCGTCGGTATTTATACTCGGGTATGCAAAGGTAACGTTCACCACCTCTTCACTCATTTTTTTTCTCCAAGGTTACATAAATTCATGCTTCCTTTGTTATGTCATATGCTTGAAGTTTGGGTGTATTCACATGTGATCACATGAGTTGCATCCATAGATCTTTTGAATTGAGCATGGTGCTTAGGTTAAAAAGATCTCCTTTAATCAAAATTCGACATGGTGTTAGATTTTGATTAATGAACTTAGAGCTCTATTGTCATAATCATTGGGAGTATCTTATCTTGGAGATGAATCAAGGCTCTGCTTACTTCGCTTTTTATTTTAGCCTTGCACGAGTGATGCTTAGGTGAACGAAAAAAAAATATATATAAACAAATGAATAAAATCATAATAAAGGCTCCACGGTATCCTTGCCGATAGAGCCATGTGTGTGTTTTTGTTTTGTTCTCTTTGTTTAAAATAAAACAGGTACAAGAATAAGTGTGGGGGAGATCTCTCAAGCATACAAGCACACCCATCCAAGATCTCCCCGACACAAATGCACGAACACCGAGCAATTCATGATGGAGAAGGACGAAACAAACGACTACGATTAACTCCTTCCTCTTCAAACGGTGGTTTGTGCAACTCCCTCTCTCACATCCTCCAAAAGTTTTGAAGTCTGAAATTGAACAAATCAAAAAGACAAAACTTCTTGAAAAAAAAAACTCCATCTCTAGTCTACCAATTGATTCATGGCATGCATACACTTTATTCCTCGCCAAAAACCATACTTTGATGAGCAACTACCTGTTAGGGACCCCATGTTCATCTAAACAATTGAGCTTTGAGATATGGTAGAATGACTTGATGCTTGCTCTCTTATGCAATGAGACTTGGTTTTATTTCAAAAATTCAAATAAAGCATGCTCCTGGTTTGATTTAGACAAATTCCTACCAAAGCCTGAATAATGACATGAATATCCACTATAGCTACTTCCTACTGTATTGAGTTTTGTCAGGCTCTGTGATCTGCGTTGAGAGAAGCTCATACTCCCAAGATCGAAAAAAACACGTACACCCACATATACACGCCAATTCTCACACGGAGAATTGCGCACAACATGCACCCTTACCATCCACCAAATAAATACTCCATCCATGTTATACCATGATCATCTCTTGTTATCAGAAAAGTATCATGCAGAAAGAGAATACAAAGGCTCTGAGAAAAAGTATGAGAAAAAGAAAAGATGGACAAATGTCCCGAATAAACGGCGAGGAAGTCAAGATTGGCCCAAAAAAAAAAAAAAAAAAAAAAAAAAAAAAGTAGCTGTGTATCTCTCCAAAAGCATACAAAAAGAAAAGAGAGATCATGAGACAAGGAGTAACCACAAAAATGCCACAAAATATTTCCACACACATTTGCACATTTCGATCTAGGAGTATGGCACTTCCCTCCAATGATCCGGAGCTTGACCCGACAAAACATACAGAGGTACGTATGCAACACTCCACTCCAAAGATCCACAAAACCATGCAAAAAGATAGGATGAGTGAGAGCGAAGAGTGCTTTGGCAAGGAAACACAAATGAGTGACTATGTGAGAATCAACCATGGAGCATTGCTATTTTATCTTCAAAAAAAAAAATCAAAAATCAACCAAGTCTTTGCACATGAGTAGTAGCAAGGAGATAGGAATTCATGTCGTTCCATTGCTCAATTGTTCAAGATAACTTGGTAGCCACTTTTGAATGCTCACAAAGCAGGTGAGGCCTAGAATAACTTGTATGCGAGGTCTACATCTTGGAGATTGAACCACTTTAGTCCATAAGCCTTCACTCGAGGATGAGCAAAGGACTAAGTGTGGGGGAGTTTGTTGACAGTCGTTAACTACATATTTTATACCGTCAACATTAGTATAAAACTACCAAAACACAATAGTGATAGGGCTTTGAGCTAACCATTTCCACAAGTTTTGGTACTTCACTTGTTTTGCAGGACAATGTTGGAAACATACATATTTTGGGCCAAAAGCAAAGGAAAACGTATAAAGAATAACAAGGCCCTAAATGGACATGAGCAAAGCAAGGAGAAGAGAGGAGAAATGCCCATAAATATGAATATCAACATCTATACATAAGCCCAAGAAGTCGAGGCCCAAATCCAACATGAAATCATACCGGGCCGCAGGACATGGGTTCAATGTTTTGGGCATAACTTTCTCATACGAAATCGGATTTCAGTGATCCACCAGTCAAAACGAAGCTTACTCCGAGGCCCACGCACTCCTGCAAAATTTCAGGCCAAACGGCCCACATCTTTGCGTGCCCACACCAAAGTGGTGCGCTGCGCACCGGGCGGCTGCCAACCGGGCCCAGCTTTCTCGAGGCGGTGCATTACCTTCCAAAAAGTGTGTTGCCGACGTTGGTTGGTCGGTTTGGGCTGATTAGGAAGGTATACCAAGGTCGGTTTGGTTCCTTCCATATGGGGAGGGACATTTTCCAACAAGCCCCCTCTCCTCTACCTATAAAAATAGGCCCTCTCCCTCTTCCTCAACACACACCAATCCATACACAACACAAGGAAGAGCCACAATGTAGAAGAGAGGAAGAAGCTCCCACTCCACTCCTATCTTATTCTTCTTTCTCCTTCTTAGTTCTAATGGAGAGTGAGAGAGGGAAGGCTAGAAGAGGGCTTGGCCTCTTCTCCATGGAGTCCCGGTGTACCCCCGGTGCATTGAGGATCTCGGGTGGCCGGAGTGCTGGACTTGTCGGCACCCGCCACGCTTGTACCTCTACAACCTTCTAATCATTTGGGTAAGAATGGTTGTGTCCCTCTTTCGGCTTATTACTCTTAAAGCATATTATCTAGCTGTTATAGAATTGCGGGATTGATAGTCGTTCCTTCGGGGTGGTACTCTGGTAGAAGGACCCCGGGGACGGGTAAGCCTTGTCGACACGCTAGAGTAATAACCACTAGTGTAGACGTGGTGTCTAGGCTAAGGGTTTTCTATCTTTTGTGGCGCATCCCACGGTTGAGGGGGTAGGCGGCTGGGTTGTGACAGCCTTGTCCGTCCCTTGTAATCCCCCCACGTTCGGGTGTGGTGCAGTGCAATTGCCGGACACTGTCCTTTGGGCGTGGGCCCGTGCCCGAAGTGATGACATAACAGCCAAGTGATCCCTGCTAGAGAGTTTGAGCCCATAAAGATACCTCACCACCCATAGTTATCCTAGGGTGACTCTATTCAGAGAGAAGTCACGCAAACCATTCCTCGTGGAAATACGATACCCTGAATACTTCTGGGTGAAATGCTATAACGACAATTCCGTGCGCTTGCGGATTCTTCTGCATACGTTAAGAAACGTCAACAGTGTGTTGGCACAAAATCTGCTTCTATGCCGCACACACTGATAAGCCAAAGTAGCTAGCTTAACTCGGGTGCCCGGGTATCTTGAGCCGGTGGCGTGCGATCAATTTGACCTGTAATTGACAAGGAGATAAACGTGAGATCCGAACGTGCCTAGTGTGACCAAGATAGTTCCACATGTACGGCCCGGAAGCCATTTACGGCGACATATAGCTATAAAAGCTATACGCCCTAAAGGTTTATGAACGCGTTCGGTAAACATAAATAATACACAGGAAAGTGCAGTTACCGAACGGGCATAAAGAGACATGTTTGAACAAGTGAATCAATCATCAAGCTATAATGTCATACAGCTCATTACATGGATCGAATCTGTTGACAACATGATATATAAAGCAGGTAAATCATAAATATAAACCTAATCTAAATAACACATGCATAGGTTTCACCCAACTAGTCCGGCCGCCGCACGCCTAGTCTTCCTAAACCCCCGCCCGGCTTAAACCCTTACAAGCTAATCCACCGCATGATACGACTTGTTATAGATCTAAACCACTTATCACAATTAGATTAATCCACCGCATGATACAATCTAATCATAATAAGCTAAAAGCATGCATATATCTAAACAGATCCACAAATAATCCTTACTCATTAAAGCATAACCGTATTTGGTAGGCTTACTGAATCGGGGTCCATGAAGAAGGAACTCACACGTAAAACATGATCAAAAGCCTATCAGATTAAACTGATCTCTAGTCCACCGGATGACTAGCTCTTGAGTAACCCAAAGACCTGACCGCCGCGACGGTACCCAGTCCTGTCAAGGCTAATCCTATGTCTAACGTGCATGAACCCAAGAACATGTGACAACTTAGATTGATCTAAGCTCGGCTATGATAAACTAGCAGATCTAATGACGTGATATGATAAGCATGAAACAGTAAAGACAATTAGATCTATGACAAATATAGAGCCGAGCCTTATCAATCTAAATTGGGCAAAAAAGTGTGTGTAAACATAATTAAAATAACAAATAAGAACATGTAACACACGATAACTTAATGAATTCATTAGATCTTGCCAAATCTAAGGAAGCCGATAACTAGCTCCAAGCTAGATCTTAGCCTGCCGCACGACTCATGACCTAACAAAGAACCTTCTTGCTCCATAGCTTAAATCCGCCGCACGATACTAAGCATGATAACAAGACTACTTGCAACATAATCTAAATCCGTCGCGACGATACTACACATAGTACAAGGTTGTCGGTACTTACGGAGGTCGACGGATCGATGATTCCTCTCGCAGTGGATCGACGACATGACTTGGACTCAAAAGGGGTGGCACGGAGCCGGGTTTGTTGAATTGATTGATTGAGAGATTTTACAGTTACCGAGGGTCTAATATTTATACCCCGATCTTGACACGAGTCCTAACCAATTACGATTACAAAAGAAGGAAAATCCTAACGAAGACAATCTTGAGCTTCAAGCCTCTTCAAAGCCGTTGATAACAAATATAGCGTGGATGCCCCTTGAAAGCATGCCGCTTGCCGAATCACATGAAGCTCATATTTAGGCCGAATGGTGACGAGTTCCTGATTGCTTGGCCCACTTCCCTGGCAGCCTGGTCTTGCCAAATGACTGGCGCCGCACAAACTTCCTACCGAATGCTTCCCTGCCGACTATCTTTACTAGCATCTTGCATTGGCCTACTCACCATCCGGGCCCATCAAATTTTGGTGTTAACAAATCCATCCTCAAACAACGATGCTAGAAATGCTCGTTGGCGTTCCACAATGACATCACCAGAATTGGTATATTCCAACAACATCACCACGGGACACCGGGTGGTATTCTCGCAACGTTACTGAGAACAAGTCCGCAAGAGCACGGAAATACCGTTGTAGCATTTCACCCAGAAGTATTCAGGGTATCGTATTTCCACGAGGAACAGTTGCGTAACTAGTCTCCGAGCAGAGTCTCCCTAGAGCTAGGCATGGATAACTACGGGTAGTGAGGTGTCCTATAGGCGAGATGATCTTAGGCACAGATAACTCGGCTATTATAACCTTACTTCGGGCACCGGCCAATGCACAAAACTAGGCAGCTTCCGGCAATTAGCTCTACTCCACACCCGAACGTGGGGGATTACAAGGGACGGACAAGGCTGTCACTACCCCGCATGGTGCGGGAATTCATATGCGAGGAAGCAAAACAATTGATTACCCGCATAGTTAGTATATGGTAGATAAAGATGCAATGAAAGACTAGCCTTGTTTTATACGCATCATAAAATAACTCAATTGTTTATGATGTCAGCTCTGGGTTCATTAATCAAATTTCAACACCATGTCAAATTTTGATTAAAGAAGGTCATTTTAACCCAAGCACCATGCTTGATTTAAAAGACCTATGGATGTATCACATGGGTCCATGTAAACACATCCAAACCTGGACCATATCTCATAAACAATGGAGGCATGATTTTTTTTATATGGAGATAAGTATGAGTAAAAAGAGTTGGTGAAATATTACCTTTGCATACCTGAGTATGTATGTACCAACCGCGTATGAGGGCAAGAGCGTTGAAACTTCTGCGGTGGTAGCTTGATGATCCATCTCAGGTGGGCCACAAGGCTTAGGCCATACACACAAGTAGTGTATATGGACCTTGGGCCTTAGTGGTAGCAAAGGTGTAAAGGAGGAGGCTCCTCCATCCCTTTTTTAATCATATATTCCTTTCTTTCTTTTTATTTTTACCTTTGTGTACCCGAGTGTACTTGACCGGCAGCATGTGGATGGAGTTTTGTATTGCTGCTGAGGAAGGAGGCATGTAGATGGTCGTGGTTTGGTTATGACTTCCTTAGGCCGGAGGAAGAAGGAGGCATACCAAACTCACTCAGGTGGGCAACAAGGCTTAGTCACACACAAAAGAATGCGCACAAGCCTTGGTGCTTGCAACAAAGGCTTTTGGGAGAGGAAGAACCCTTCTTGCTTATATGGAAGCAATGTTGGGTGGAACCAAGTGGCACATTGGTGTTCATCTTGATCATGTGGGGCCAACCTGCTCCTCTCTTCTCTTATTATTATTATTTTTTCTATATTTTTTTTGTTCTTCTTTCTTTTTTTTTTAGCAAGGGAAGGCTAGCATCATCTTTTATTTATCTCTTTTTTTTTTTCTTTCTCTTTTTCTTTTTTTTTTTTTGAGTGACCCCCTTAGTGTGCGTGGAACTTGGTATTCTCACCATCTTCCCTCCCACACTTGGACTTTTGTGAAGAAGTCAAGTGTGCAAGGTAAGGGTCTCCTTTTGAGTGCGTTCCTTCGCCTAAGAGCATCGAGTTTCTAGTCGATGTAGCCCCCATATTTTTCGAGCATCGCATGCCTCTTTGTTCTTCTTAGTCTCCACCTGAAATGGTTAGCAATAAAAATACCCAAAGGTGCATACTAACTTGAAAACATGTCCTTGCTTTTTATTTATTTTATTATTTTTTTAGATTATCCGGGGTATCACCCGGGAGTGCTTACTTTATGGTCATAAGCTTGACCACCAAAGCTAGGGACAGAATTTATAGCCGAAGCCGTGAGTGCCTCCTTAGGTGATGGCTATTAGAGCTCTTCCTAAGGGGAAGAAGATATATATATTTTTTTCTTTTTAAAGAGGAAGGATTTTATTGCAAAAAGGAATAAAATTATATTATTATTTTTAAGTATTTTGTAAAAGGATTTAAGACGATAAAAGGATTTATTCTTTTCAAAAATATTTTTTAGAAAGGGGTTTATTACGAGATATATAACTTTTTTCTAAAATAAGAGATGAGGATAAAAAGGATTTATTATTTAGAAAATTGATTTTTTTTGAATTTTCAAAAATGTTGAAAAGAATTATTGTCAAAGCTCTTTTTTTTTAAAGAATTTTAATATTAGATAAGGAGAGATCTTTGATTTATGAAAATTTTTGGTGCATGTGCAAGAGATGGAACATGCATTTTAAAATATATAGGATTTTTGTTTGAAAGATGGGATTCATGAATAGAAGGTAAGAAACAAATAAGGAATATAAATTCTTTTTTGTTTTCGGGGATACAACACACGGGTGATCTAGGTTCGAGAAAATTACGACAACCGTTCCTAGCAACGGCGTCCGAAATGCTTGTTGACATTTCTTAACGCAATCACCAAAGATAGATTTAGAATCCATCCTCGAGAACGATGCTAGAAATGCTCGTTGGTGTTCCTCAACGACATCACCGGAATTGGTATATTACAACAACATCGCCACGGGACGCCGGGTGGTATTCTCGCAACGTTCTGAACAAGTCAGCGCCACGTAAATACCGTTGTAGCATTTCACCCGGAAGTATTCAGGGTATCGTATTTCCACGAGGAACGGTTGCGTAACTAGTCTCGGAACAGAGTCTCCCTAGAGCTAGGCATGGATAACTATGGGTAGTGAGGTGTCCTATAGGTAGATGATCTTAGGCACAGATAACTCGGCTATTATAACCTTACTTCGGGCACCGGCCAATGCACAAAACTAGGCAGCTTTCAGCAATTAGCTCTACTCCACACCCGAACGTGGGGGATTACAAGGGACGCACAAGGCTGTCACTACTCTGCCGCCTACCACCTCAACCGTGGGGTGCACAAAGAAAAGATAGATAACCACTAACCTAGACACCATGTCTGCACTAGTGACTATGACTCTGATGTTGATCAGGACCCTCCGCCAGAGGTTCCTCTACCAGAGCTCCGCCCCGAAGGACAAACTATCAATCCTGCAAGATTATAATAGCAAAGATAAATTACTTAAGATAAATAAGCCAAAGGGTGAACACGATCTTCTTAGTCCAAATAATAAGTTGATCGTAGAGGTACAAGCGTAGTGGAAGCCGACAAGTCCGGCATTCCGGCTACCCAAGTGTTGGGATGGCACCGAAGCGTGCCACCCGGGTTGCTGAACTAGATGACTGACGAATATGACTGACGAAGTCACAACCGAATTTGGCTAACGAAGTCACGGCTGAATGTAATTGACGAACGTCACAACCGAGTGTGACCGACGAATATCAGCGCAAGATAACGAAATGGTGAGAAATCAGGGAGCTGACAGGAAAGTGTCCTCCCCCTGCTCTCCTCCCCCCTCTCCCCCTTTTATAGGGAAGGTGGGAGGGCTGCTTTCTTTATCACCCACAACGTGGTTGATATTTACAAGAATGCCACTTTAGGCTACAAATGGGCCTAAATATCACATGTTCTACTCCCAAGCTACTCAATTGGGCCTATTACACAGCGAGGGGGTTACCAATATATTGTACGCCCCCAACAGTAGCCCCTCAGCTATTCGGGTTTGAACCTTTGTTCAAAACCAAATAGCTGAATACAATGAGATGTGGCGGACCCAATTGCGGCTTGGATGCCGATACACACACTCTTCGATTGCACCGGGATGGCTTCGGGGATTGCCTCGTCTCTCAATAGTCTTCAATCCATCTTGACTAGTCTTTGACAGATCCCTTTGCTTGCGCTGGTGGTCTCCCTTGGTAGCTTGCTTCTTGCAACACGGTCGAGGTGGGACGTAGCGGTTGGTGCTAGCAAAGTATTCATAGACGATCATGGCGTGACTCTAGTGCTTTCCTTGCGGGCGCCGAGCAAAGTTTCTACATCGGGCGGATTGCTTGTTCAATGCGCCTAGCGCCAACTCCCCTTGTTTGGCGTCCGCGATACTCTTTGGAAGATGGCGATGGAGAAACAGAGGATGCAGAGGGTAAATTAACGATGCCGAATTGTTGTCATTATTATTATTTTGCATACTTCTTATGTTTTGAGCCCCTTGGTGCCTTTAATGCTATTCTTGCGCCGACTACTTCCAATTTCCCGACGCGAGGGTCAAATATATTAGAAAATGAGCCCCTCGGTGCATTCATGTTATTTCGGCGCCAACTCCCGAACTTTTGAGACGAGGGGCGAGTATAGGCGAGGAGAGCCCCTCAGCACATTCATCTTATTTTGGCACCAACTCCCCGAACTTTTGAGACGAGGGGCCAAGTATAGGCGGCGAGCCCCTCGGCACATTCATGTTATCTTAGCGCCAACTCTCCCGAACTTTTGAGACGAGGGGTGGCTACATTAGAAAACGAGCCCCTCGGCGCATTCATGTTGTTTCGGCACCAACTCCCCTGAACTTTTGAGACGAGGGGGCGAGTATAGGCGAAGAGGAGCCCACTTATAGTGAAGGAGACTCTTTTTTTTTTTTTTTTTTTTGTTCAAAGTTGATGTGTTCTTTCGTATTTTAGGCATCTTCGCCCCAATTGTGCATGATCAATTGTCGGGCAAACAGTTTTTGTTCGGCATAGTAGCCGTGTTTGCAGATTTCTTCTGCATACTTTTTGTTAATACACTGTTCGAATACCCGAGGTGTTGCCGTTACGCCTCGTTTTTCATTGTACTAAGTGCATAACATGTTGGGAAAATGAAGGAATATTCAACTACCCAGACGTTGCTTGTAATTAGTGAAGGAACAAAGTTTCAAAACTTGATCTGTAGCTGGTTCCAAAAGGAATCTCGGGTTCTCTACTCAAGCCCAGATAAGTCATAAGCACTTTCGCATGATTTAGGCCATTGTTTGCTTCGCATTTTCGCATTTTGGATAGTTGAAGTCTTGAGCCCTTGAGCTTTTCGTTTGCTTCGCCCCCAGTTTTGGTGGGTCAAAGTCTTGAGTCCTTTTGGCTTTTGTATTTTACTTCGCCCTCACCTTTTTTGGAGTGTAGAAGTATTAAGCCTTTTGGCTTTTGCACATTGCTTCACCCTCGCCTCTTTGGAGGATCGAAGTCTTAAGCCTTCAGGATTTTCATTTGCTTCGCCCCCATTTTTCGGTGGGCTGAAGTCTTAAGCCTTTAGGCTTTTGTTTTCTTCGCCCCCATTTTCGGTGGGTCGGAGTCTTGAGCCCTTAGGCTTTTGTTCGCTTCGCCCCCATTTTTGGTGGGTCGAAGTCTTAAGCCCTTAGGCTTTTCTATTTTGCTTCACCCTCACCTTTTTAGAGGGTCGAAGTCTTATGCCCTTAGGCTTTCGTTTGCTTCGCTCCTGTTTTTGGTGGGTCGAAGTTTTTCATGCATATGGTGTAAGCATTTACAAGGAAGGAAACAACTCAAGTGATACCATAGTAATCACTAAGTAAGTAGAGAAACGCTATCGCAGAAATGCAATATTGATCGCAAGGTACATGAAGAAACGCTGTCGTGTAAAGTTTTAGATTACCCCTTATTGAAATAAGATGAGCCTGCAGTTTTGAGAAGGGTGATGAAATGACACCTGAAACTTGTTGAATAAAATAAGATCAAGGTAAAGCATGACTGATGACCATTTGGTATTATGGTCTGCATGATGACTCAAGCGAAAGAATTTGCTTAGTTAGCCAAAAAAACATGTATATAGATATGCATATTCGTGAATATATAAGTAAATGATTGTCAGCGTTGGTGTTCGTTGATGGACGGCGAGGATATCTTCGCCGGACCTCCAATCTGCGGGCACCAATCCCGAAAGTTTCCGAAAGTCCAAGTACCAAAGTGACTAGCTGACAAATACTGAAGTTGCCGCCGAAGTATATTTGCCTTCGCGTAGATTTCAGATAGAGATGCGAAATGGCAAGCATCCGGTTCTGATTCCGAACGTCAGCAAGGATTCTCGTGATGACGGCCCGTTGTCCGAATACGGCTTCATGCCTGTTTGAATAATTTGAGATCGTTGGGCTAGAAAAGAAATATGTTAGACCAGGTTAGTAAAACTGGCGGTAAGCATTGGCTCATGTAAGTAGAACCAGCCGAAAGTATCGGCCTAAGCTAAATACTAGCCATAGTGTCACCAATGGTGACCGAAAGGCCCCGTATGCAGTAGGTACCTGTACCGAAGGCTTTTACTATGTGGAGTTCCACCTTCGGCTTGGATGGTCTTCATTTATTGAGTTACTAATAACCTGCATATTTTCAAAGAAAATATTTCCATGTTTCCTTGGTTAGCATGTGCGAGGATGTCCTCTTGAAGGTCCTGAAAAAAAACTTTAGTGATGCATTAATTAATTTGTTAGATTTTTCCTTTCACAAGAAAAACTGCCGCAGGTCTTTATTGTAATATAGAAAGGCCGAAGGCTTGGCTGTTCTTATATTATTACTATATATACATATATATATTTTAACCAACAATGACCGAAGGTTAGTTATAAATAAGGATTAAGGTAGGATTATTTGAAGAACTCTTCAGCCTTCACCACGAGCTGGCCTTAGCGATTCCATTCAATAATGACAACCCGAAGGCTCCAGATTGTGCTCTGGTACTCCAAGATTTTGCAAGAGACCCCGAAGATAAAAAGCCTTCGGCATCATTTTGTTGAGGCGAAGGCTGGGTCAGTCATCATGCCGGCCCGGCAGTCCTTCATGAACAGGCCATCGTACGTGAAGATTTTGCTTCCAGCGCCTTCGCTTCAGACTTCAAATGCAGCCTCGAGAAGCTGGGCGTAGGATGCGCATCTGTCCCTCTAGTCTAAGCATCAATACACTATATATTTAATATATAATATATTACCCTTTTTCCTTCCACGATTCCCCGGGATAGTAGTGCTATGTTGTATTCTTGCCAAGGGCATCCCAAACAATCTAGCTGGCTTGTTAGCGATTTGACAACCACGTCATCTCAAGAGCACCACTAATAATACAACCAGCAAGTCGGCTCTAAGAGCAGTCCCAACAGCAGAAACTGGGTGCGATGTCAAGAAGACCATGTCAACAATAGAAACGGTCCCACGCAATGCTAGATTCTTCGCCGTAATAAAAATGTAATAAATATTAGACTCTCTCTTATACATTCCTCTCTCTTCTCTCGTTCTCTGGTTCTATCCCAAACTGATAGATGAAGAACGCATGCGAGCAAGCGCAGCGTTGCGGTCAGCAAGCGCAAGGCAATTGAGCCGTGGCAGGTATTTTAATCTTGGCGAGGCCCCACCGAATAGCTAGTGGAATATGAAACATGACCGGTTTTTTCGTGGGAAAATCACGTGCTTTGCAGCCGGTGGGATTCGAACCCATGACTTCCTCCTCGCGTGTACCCTCCTCTATGACTACACCCCTTTGTTACTTGTGTCCATATTTCATTTTGGTTCCCCACGTATTATTACAAACCAAGTGCAAATTGGTTGTTTAATGCCTAAAAGACATTCCACTGAAAAACTTGTTAACTACAAAGTTTTATAACCTTTCGAGATCTATATCTTTCATTTTGGTAGTTTCTCCATCTGAAATCATTTGCGAAATTTGAATTTTAAATTTGAGAACTTCAAACCTATTTTTCCTTGACAACATAATTTCAAATGAAAAAGTTGTCAAATATATAGTTTCATAACTTTGAGACCTACAACTCTTATTTTAACTGTTTTTCCATCTGAGGTTATTTAAAAATTCAAATTTGAAATTTTAGAGAGTTCAAACGTACTTTTACATGACAGGAGTGAGTGACCCTAAAACCCTAAGTCGGGTCTTATATTAGTGATGGCTGGATTGGGACTCGTCTAGGCCTGTTGGGCCTCGCCCTTTTCGGAGGCGGACCATTAAAGCTGACTGCCTCCGTTGTCTTAAGACGCCTGCCTCCGTAACTCTGTTTTCTAAGGTGGGCAAAAGTGTCTATCTCGGTGAATAAAAAATACCCGCCTCCATTAATTGCGGGCATTAACCAAGGCAGGCAAAAGGGGCGGTTAAGTTTTGTGGGATGTCACGCAAAATCAATTTTGTAGTAGTGCAGCGTTGCCACGACATGGAATAGCTCGGCCCATTGCTTTTTCTCTGATTTCTCAACAGTACCATTTCTTTTGTTTTTCGGCTGCTAGTGAAGTGTGTGTGCATGCGTGTCAGTGTGGGTTGTGTATATTACTCTAACAAGCTACTAGATCACAGCAGGCCACCCTTGATGGGAAAGAGATTGCTGTGAAGAAGTTTCACCTGCCTGAGGGGCGGGTAGTTGATGAGGAGTTTGATAACAAAGTCATTAACCTTAGGGACATTGAACATCATAATATCATTCGGATACTTGGCTACTGTTATGTAGGAGAATATGACTATGCTGAGCGTGAGGTAAGGTGCCAAGTCGAGTTGAACATGTTTATCGAGTCCTCTGGTTTGAATATATGAAAGGTGGAAGTCATCACAAACATATTTCTGGTATATTATTTGCTCGAACATTTATTATGCGCATTCAAATGGTTCGGTAGCTCTATATGTTTGTCCTTTTTCCATTAATAGCAGATGAAGAACCTTATCATCTTGATTGGGTGACATGTTACAAAATTATAAGAGGGATATGTGCAGTTTTAATACACTTGCATACTGTGAAGGGGAAACTATTTACCATATGGAATTTAAACCTGCTAATATATTGCTAGATAACGACATGACACCAAAAACCGGAGATCTTGGTTTGTCCAAACTTGTTTGTGGGGTTCACTCCTGCCCCTCGGCCTTCGCTATTGGGGTAGCGGGAGGAGGGGGCGAGGGTTTCCCACGGGGGTGAGACAAGCGTGAGCCGGGTCCTTGATCGGCGTTACCCCCGCTGGGGTTCTTTGAGAATACGGCCGATCACGGGGCGGGTCCCGCATGCGTGGCGTGGATGAGAGAATAACACAAGAAAGCTGTTTCGATTATATGGCAATAAATTTGGCCACCAACCGTCCCCTCAATACGTCTTGTGCATGCGTATTTATAGGCGTCCGGTCGGTGGCGGCGTTGTTCTGAACAGGACATAGTGCTACGATTCTTACGACATCTCGGACCCACGCGGGGTACTTTAGTACAATCCCCTCGAGGGGGAGATAGGTAAAAGAACTTCGGCGACACTATCTTGGGGCGCCTTTAGGGTTTCTCCTGGTCACGCCGCCCGGGCGGGCTTGACTTGCTCCTTTGCGGGCACCTCGGGGAGTCTTTGTCTGCGAGGGTCGTTTCCTCAGCGGGGGCAACCAAGCACACTGGGGTCGCCTCCTCCTGCGACGGCATCCCTGCGCTGCTGGGGTCCTCCTCCTCTGGGGGCAGCTCCGCGCTTGCGGGGTCGCCTCCTCTGCGACGGCATCCTGGCGCTGCGAGGAGTCGCCTCCTCTGCGGGGGCAACTCGCTGCGGGGGTCGCCTCCTCCGCAGCGGCATCCTGGCGGGCGGTGGCCTCCTCTGCGAGGGGTAACCCGCGCTGCAAGATAGAAGATCTAGGCCCGAGGGAGCTTGGGGGGTCCCTCGGCAGGGTCCCTTCCCCAACAATAGCCCCTCGGGGTTTGGTCCGGTATCGCTCGGGCGAGCAGCGAAACCTTGGGGAAGGTGCACGGGTTGCAGCGGGCGCCACACTGCCCTCGCCCGGCAACGCCCGATTCTTTCTTTGGGCTGTTTGCGGGGTCCTCAAGAAGGTCCGGTGTGAAGCTTTTGCGGGGTTCCTTCTTTGTCGTGGCGGAGGTTCGGCGCGAGTTTTTGCGGAGGTTCAGCTTTCTTTGTTGTGGAGGTTCAATGCTTAGGGTTGGTTGCTAGGGGGAGAGTTAATAATTGTTAGTGTGTGGTGACTAACCATTGGCTTTGCCGCGCAGGATCCCGTGGGGCCTGCGCGTAAGGTCCTGAATGTTGTGCCGTTGATGATGAATCGGCATGATGTGTTTGTTTCTGGTGAGACCTGGGCTCACGCGATGGCCAAATACCCCGGGAGCGGCTTCGAGGCATTCGGTGGGCGAGAGTGCGCAGGTATGACCTGAAAAACCGGGCCTCGATGGCGTTTTGGCGCAGCCACGATTTGACTGAGCGGCAGGCCTAGAGGGGTTTTGTTTGGGCCAGACCCTTCTTTGGACGCTTTGTACGAAGACCTCGACGACGAGGACGCTATAGCAATCGCACTAGGCGAGGCGGACTTCCGGGTGGATGGCGGGGGTGTGGTGGTGATGCCCAAGATTGAGCCAGTGGAGCTTGGTGTTAGAGATATGCGGCGGGTTTACCGGCGCCGGGTTCTTTCGGGGCCCCTTCCTATTGCCAGGGCCCCGCCTATACTTTGGGGGCCGTTGGTCCTGCCGGGTGAGACCGCGGGGGCTGAGGCTGGTTTGGATGAGGGTTGCTCGGGGTCTAGACTGGAGGTGGAAGTGGTTGACGTGGCAGGGTTCGTGGAGAGGGTTGCAGTGCACCTTGTTGACGAAGTGTTGGAAGCCTTTGTTGAGATCGTGGCGGGGAGGTTGTGCACCTAGTGCGGGGGTTTGGCGGTTGTGCTGTGTCTATGTTGCATCAGTTTGTTTGCTGTGCTATGCTCCCTGCGGGGTTGTTGTAAACTCTCACCCTTCGGGGTTGTTGTAACCTTTCACCCTTTGGGGTTGTTGTAAACTCTCACCCTTTGGGGTTGTTGTAACCTTTCACCCTTGGGGGTTGTTGTAAACTCTCACCCTTCGGGGTTGTTGTAATTTTACGGGGGTTCTTTTGGCCCTTGGTGAATGCGTTGTAGGCTATTGTGTTTAAGGGTCTGGCGGGGTTGGTTGAGCTCCTGTAAACTCTCACCCGCAGACCGTTGCAGATGTTTTCATTAGACTTAGTCGTAGCGAGGCCCCCTGGTTCTTTTTAGCGAGGCTCGCTGGACTTTCGGAGGTTTTTGGTAGACTTAGTTGCAGCGGCGCCCTCACTTCTTTTTAGCGGGGCTCATTTGGACTTTCGGAGGTTTTTGCTAGACTTAGTCACAGCCACGCCCCCTACTTCTTTTTAGCGAGGCTCATTTGGACTTTTGGAGGTTTTGCTAGAGTTAGTCGCAGCGGCGTCCCCTACTTCTTTTAGCGAGGCTCATTTGGACTTTCGAGAGGTTTTTGCTAGAGTTAGTCGCGGCGACGCCCCCTACTTCTTTTTAGCGAGGCTCGCTGGACTTTCGGAGGTTTTGCTAGAGTTAGTCGCAACGACGCCCCCCTACTTCTTTTAGCGAGGCTGTTGGACTTTCGGAGGTTTTTGCTAGAGTTAGTTGCAGCGACGCCCCGACTTCTTTTAGCGAGGCTCGCTGGACTTTCGGAGGTTTTTGCTAGAGTTAGTCGCAAGCGACGCCCCTACTTCTTTTAGCGTGGCTCGCTGGACTTTTCGGAGGGTTTTTGCTAGAGTTAGTCGCGGCGGCGCCCCCCTACTTCTTTTTAGCGAGGCTCCTTTGGACTTTTCGGAGGTTTTTTTTGGACTTAGTCACGGCGACGCCCCCTACTTCTTTTAGCGAGGCTCATTTGGACTTTTCGGAGGGTTTTCTTTGGACTTAGTCACGGCGATGCCCCTACTTCTTTTTAGCGAGGCTCGCTGGACTTTTCGGAGGTTTTGGTTTTGCAGGTGTGTTACCCATACTCCGAGCGCGCGGGGGTTGAGTTTTGCAAGCCCCTGGTGTGCTTTGCCAGGGCGCTCAATTTCGGTTACCTCCGCGCTACCCACGCTCGAAGGGCGCAGGGGTTGAGTTTTTGCGAGCCCCTGGCGTGTCTTGCTAGGGTGCTCAACTTTGGTTACCCAGCGCTACCCATGCACCCGAGCACGCGGGGGTTGAGTTTTGCAAGCCTGGCGTGCTTTGCCCGCGCTCAATTTCGGTTACCTCGCGCTACCCGCTTTTGGCGCGGGGTTGAGTTTTGCAAGCCTGGCGTGCTTTGCCGGGCGCTCAATTTCGGTTACCTCGGCGCTACCCACACTTTCGGGCGCGGGGGTTGAGGTTTTTGCGAGCCCTGGCATGTCTTGCCGGGGTGCTCAACTTTGGTTACCTCCGCGCTACCCACGCACCGAGCGCGCGGGGGTTGAGTTTTGCAAGCCCCTAGCGTGTCTTGCCCGGGTGCTCAACTTTGGGTACCTCCGCGCTACTTATACTCGGGGCGCGCGGGGTAGAATTTAGCGGACCCCTGTCGTATCTTGACCAGGTGCCAGGCTTTTGGTTACCTCCGCGTCATCCATACTCGGAACGCGCGGGGGTTGAGTTCTGCAAGCCCCTGGCGTGCTTTGCCAGGGCTCTCAATATCGGTTACCTCCGCGCTACAAACACTCGGAGGGCGCGGGGGTTGAGTTTTTGCGAGCCCCTGGCGTGTCTTGGCGGGGTGCTCGACTTTAGGTACCTCCGCACTACTTACCCTCGGAGTGCGCAGAGGTTTGAGTTTTGCGAGGCCCTGACGCATCTTGGTAGGGTGCTCGACTTTGAGTGCCTCTGCGCTACTTGCATTCGGAGCACTCAGAGTTTGAGCTTTGCGATCCCCTAGCGTGTCTTGCCAGGGTGCATATCTTAATGTGCCACCGCGCTACTCATACTCGGAACACTCGGAGGTTGAGCTTCGCAAGCCCCTGGCGTGTCTTGCTAGGGTGCATATCTTTGTGTGCCTCCACGCTACTCATACTCGGAGCGCGCGGAGGTAGAGCTTTGTCAGCCCCTGGCGTGTCTTGTCGGCGTGCATGTCTTTGTGTGCCTCCGCGCTACTCGTACTCAAAGCGCTTGGAGGTTGAGCTTCGCAAGCCCCTGGCGTGTCTTGCCGG
Organism: Hyparrhenia diplandra; assembly: GCA_015847255.1. NCBI lineage: Eukaryota > Viridiplantae > Streptophyta > Magnoliopsida > Poales > Poaceae > Hyparrhenia > Hyparrhenia diplandra. The sequence goes on from JADLZK010008369.1 coordinate 176,500, forward strand.
GATGCTGAACTTTAGGTACCCTGCGCCACTCACCCTCGGAGTGCGTAGATTCTTGAGTTTTGCGAGCCCCCAGCGTATCTTGGCGGAGTGCTCAACTTTAGGTATCCTCTGCGCTACTCACCCTCGGAGTGCGCGGAGGTTTGAGTTTTGTGAGCCCCCCGCGTGTCTTGGCGGGGTGCTCAACTTTAGGTACCTCTGCGCTACTCACCCTCTGAGTGCGCAGAGGTTTGAGTTTTGGGAGCCCCCGGCGTGTCTTGGCGGGGTGCTCAACTTTTTAGCGGAGGAATGCTTGCTATGTAGCGTGCCTTTTGGGCTCTATGTGATGGACCATCGACTTGTGCTGGATTGCGGAGGGGGTTGGAAAGGTGCCCTATGTTTATCCTTGCAATGTTTTATGTGATTTCTCTTGGGTTGATGTGATGTACCAGACCTCGGTGTTTTGAAGAGAGTTAGACGTAGTCGCAGCGATGCCCCTACTTCTTTTTAGCGAGGCTCGCTGGACTTTTTTTTTTGAAGGTTTTGGAAGAGCTAGACATGGTCGCGGCGGCGGCCCCTACTTCTTTTAGCGAGGCTGTTGGACCTTTTGGAGGCTGTATTTTTACGAGGCTAGGGGGCGCGGGGGGTGCATTTTTGCGAGCCCCCGGCATGTGTTGGCGGGATGCTCGACTTTAGGTACCTCAGCGTTACTCTCCCCCGGAGTGCGCGGAGGTTTGAGTTTTGCGGGCCCCTGGCATATCTTTGGGTACCTCCACGCTACTCACCCTCGGGTGCGTGAAGGGTTGAGTTTTGTGAGCCCCGTCGTGTCTTGGCGGGGTGCTCAACTTTATGGAGCTCCGCGCTATTTACCCTCGGAGTGCGCGGAGGTTTGAGTTTTGCGAGCCCCCAGCGTGTCTTGGCGGGGTGCTCAACTTTAGGTACCTCCGCGCTACTCACCCTCGGAGTGCGTGGAGGTTTGAGTCTTGGGAGTCCCGGTGTATCTTTGGGTACCTCCGCGCCACTCACCCTCGGAGTGCGCGGAGGGTTAGTTTTGCGAGCCCCCGTCGTGCCTTGGCGGGGTGCTCAACTTTGGGTACCTTTTGTTTGCTCATACTGGGGCGCGTGGTGGTTGACCTACACCAGCCCCTAGCATGTTTTGCCAAAGTGCACAACTTTTTGGTTACCTCCGCGTCGCCCATACTCGGAGCGTGCAGTGGTTGATCTTCACCATGCACAACTTTTTGGTTACCTCCGCATCGCCCATACTCGGGGCCGCGGTGGTTGAATTTCACCATGCACAACATTTTGGTTAGCTCCGCATCGCCCATACTCGGGAGCGCGGGGTAGAATTTTGCGGACCCCTGTCGTGTTTTGCTAGGGTGCCCGACTTTTGGTTACCTCGCGCCGCCCATACTCGGAGCGCGTGGGGTAGAATTTTGCGGACCCCTGTCGTGTTTTGCCAGCTGGGTGCCCGACTTTTGGTTGTATGATGCATAAGAAAGCGATGGTACAATGAATATGTAAATTTGCCAAGGTGAAGTGAGCAATTGACAGCGAAGGTGTGATATTCGAGCATAAGTAAGTGCGTTGCGAGGGTCCGAAAGGACCATAGGGGGTTTGAATGAACCGAAGTCAGATCCCTACAAAGATAGCCAAGACAGATAGTAATGGGGCTCGAATGAGCCTAATTGAGATCCCTATAAAGGCAGGCACGATAGATAGTAATGAGGCTCCGAATGAGCCAAGTTTAGATCCCTGCAAAGGCAACCACTACAAGTAGTAATGAGGCTCCGGATGAGCCAAGTTCAGATCCCTGCAAAGGCAGACACCACAGATAGTAATGGGGCTCCGAATGAGCCGAGTTTAGATCCCTGCAAAGGCAACCACGACAAATAGTGGTGAGGCTCCGAATGAGCCAAGTTTAGATCCCTGCAAAGACAAACACCGCGGCAAGTAATGGGGCTCCGAATGAGCCAAGTTTAGATCCCTGCAAAGGCAACCACGACAAATAGTGATGAGGCTCCGAATGAGCCAAGTTCAGATCCCTGCAAAGACAAACACCACAACAAATAGTGATGAGGCTCCGAATGAGCCAAGTTCAGATCCCTGCAAAGACAAACACCACAACTAGTAATGGGGCTCCGAATGAGCCAAGTTTTGATCCCTACAAAGGCAACCACGACAAATAGTGATGAGGCTCCGAATGAGCCAAGTTTAGATCCCTGCAAAGGCAACCACGACAAATAGTGATGAGGCTCGAATGAGCCAAGTTCAGATCCCTACAAAGACAAACACCACAACAAATAGTGATGAGGCTCCGAATGAGCCAAGTTCAGATCCCTGCAAAGACAAACACCACAACTAGTAATGGGGCTCCGAATGAGCCAAGTTTAGATCCCTGCAAAGGCAACCACGACAAATAGTAATGAGTCTCCGAATGAGCCAAGTTCAGGTCCCTGTATTTTGCTTGCCTCCGCACTGCTCATACTCAGAGCGTGCAGGGTTAACTCTTTGCGGAGGTTTGGTGGAGCCCGAGGCGGAGTCGGCTGCTCCGCCCGGGCGGTACCAATCCTTGTGCTTTTCTCTGTGCCGATGAGGGCGGGGTGTCGCCACCCCGCCCCTTTCGGGCGAAGTGACAGTGACCTCACACGCTGCCTGTGAGTGCCGGAGGTTGCTCTTGGGCAAGTGTGATGTCCCATTGGGTAGCTTGGTGAAAATTCGATTCCACGAGGTGTGTGCAGAGACCTTGCGAGTTGTGAAGACCCAGAGGGTGTTCCTTAGCAACGTGCAGTGGGTTGCTTCCAGAGCACGTGATGTTGTCCGGAGGTACCCGGGCCTGCTCGTTGGAGGTGCCTTGGGCCTCCAGCGAGGGTGGTCGTCCAGCCGTAGCGAGGGTGTTGTCGAGGGTGCCCTTGCTCAGTCCCAGTAGCGCGACGACGGTTGCTCCCAGAGCACGAGATGCACGCTAGCTGTCTGATGGACGTTCGGGTCTGGCATCTGGTGAACCTTTGCTTGACACGATCATGATTGCGAGTCATAGAAAATTGTCAATAGATGAAACAGGTGCTCAGAATGTTTAACTACTTCACGAGGTTTCTTAACGGGGCTGCTAGCCGGAGGTGTCACTTTGGGCGGAGGTTGTTCCAGGCCACACGCCAGCGAGGGTGGTTGGGATCCGGCCTATGTCGGAGGTCGCAGACCTGCATGAGCCGTACCCCCGCTGGTGGCGGAGAGCCTTAAGCAGACGAGCGTCTGTGTACTGTGGAATCTGCGGAGCCAGGACAGACATGCCTTCCTGGAGCGACGAACTCGTATCTCCTTCAGGGAGACCCTCGAGTGGGATGCGCCTGCACCTTCGCAGGTTCTTGTTGTCCTGCCGATGGGCGCTCGTGGCAGCTCTGCAGGTGGACCTTCGCTAAAGCATACAAGGTGGTTAGCACGAACCAATACGAATGTATGGAAGGCTTAGCTAGCTCTTCATGTCGAGGGTGGCCACGGGCGCGGAGGTCGGCCGAGACCCGAGGGTGACTCGGGACAGGCCTGGCGAGGGATGCGAAGTTCGCCCTGCCTGGCTATAGCGAGGTTCTGCGTCGCTGCCTGGACGCGATGATGACTGTTGCTCCGTGAGATTACGATGGGGTCCATCGCCCTGCCGGTCCCCGCGCGGGAGTTGGTACGTTGGAGCATGTAGCTTTGGCTTTGGCAGCAAGACCCCGCCGAGGCTTGAATCCTGAGGGCATCCTTTTTGACGAAGGCGTCCCTCCTTGTGTCGGGGCTGTCGGAGCCTGAGTCGCCGCTGTCCATAGCGGAGGTAATGGTTGCCACGGAAGTAGCTGCGTGCTCCACGTGAGGGTGTTACCGGCCCTGTGAGTATGTCTGCAATTCGCATGGATGCAAACGATGTGGAAAGGGTAACAGAAAGAGGTTTGCTGCTGCGTGCAAACTGTTAATCGCCAGGCCTGGGCATATGCGTTGTGCCTGCACGGTTAGCGGAGGAGAGGTGGGAGCGCTTCAACTTTTTACTGCCTGAAAATCTCATCAGTACGTGTATGTGCCTTTGCATGAATATAAATGGACATACGAGGAGTACATTAGCTGCTTGGGCTAATATAAGTAGAAAATTGCAGTTCGAAGCTCCCGCGTGCATATAACTATATATATACAAGGATGATGATGCTGTGAAGGCGCTATGGCCCCTAGACCACGAGACGACTGACCTCCGTCGAGGGTGTTTGTTGTCCGCGAAGCACGTACTGTGGTACATAGCCTCGACACGTGTTGACGCTGGAATCGTACTGCTGCATGCACGGGGACGGAGGTTGCGGCCACCGAAGCCTCGTAGGTTGCCTGCCTTGTTGCGGCGGGGTAGCTCCGCCGAGCTGTCTTGAGGGTTTGCTGTTGCTTCGCTTGGTGTAGACTTTCGCGCAGGGATGCTCAGGTCTTGCTCAGGTATCGCTGCGGTGATGAACAAAGAAGACACCTCCGAGCACGGAGATCGTTAGTCTGGACGCGAGGGTCTCCACCCGCTGGTGCTAAAAATGTAGCGAGGTAACCTCCGCTGTTTTCTTAAGGAACACCTTTGGACAAGAGAACCTGTGATTCTGCTTGGGTTCTTGGAGGGGGGGTACCGAAGCTTCGACGTGTTGTCGGCGCGTATATGTCGTACCCTTGCATGTGCGGCAGACATGCACGGGTCGAGGCCCCGCTGGAGTGGCGGAGGTCGCCGGCCGTCGAGGGTGTCCGTGGCGGAGGTCGGCGTAGATGTAAAACCGGTACACCCCGACGGGCCCCTGGCCGCGGCCAGCGCCGTGTGCAGCCATGCCGCCGCCTATAGCAGCTCGTTCTTCGTAGGGGCTGGGTTCTACCCCCGCTGGAGCGGCGTGCCGGACCCTCGCGGAGGTGTGCCCTGGCCAGACCCTCGCGCGTGCCCTCGCCGGAGCTTCACACCTTCGCGAGGTGCTCTATGCCAGGGTTTGGCAGTCGTCGTCGTCGAAGCCGCTCGCCGTCGTCGAAAGTATGGCAGTCACACGTGAGCGTGCGGGGTGTTCACTGCGAGGGTTCTATCCTGTAAAGATGGTCATCTTTTGAACAAACATAAAGGCTTAGTCCGGCGAGATATACACCAAGCATTGCCGAGGCTTGCGTATTTCATTTCAGAAGTCAAGCACGTGCACGTGCATGTTCATGTGTACTGCCGTCCAGAATGAAACATGTATGTGTTTGCAATTTTCGATGCAGTGCGGAGGTGGAAGCGACATGCACAGCTGGGCAAGCGGAGGTGCGAGCCATGCAAAATTGTCAACAGAAACGAGCGCAGGTGGTGCTTATCTGCTGCCCTCCCGAGGCGTCTCCTTGGTGCGAGCTGGCCTGGCCAGAAGTGTGGAGGCGCGTGACCTCCGCATGCAGAGCACCCTCCGGAGAAGACTCTAGGGATTTGAAATCGATCGAAGGTGTATGTGGCTTGAGGGGAGGTGTACCAAAGCTGACCCAGAATAGGTAGCATCGCAGCATGGCGAGGGTAGCTCCGTGATGAAAGTGGTCCACCAACCGTCCCCTCAATAAATTTGGCAATAAATTTGGCCACCAACCGTCCCCTCAATACGTCTTGTCTGTCTGTATTTATAGGCGTCCGGTCGGTAGGCGACGTTGTTACAGAACAGGACATAGTGCTACAGTTACTGACATCTCGGACCCACGCAGGGGTACTTTAGTACAATCCCCTCCAGGGGCAGATAGGTAAAAGAACTCGGCGACACTATCTTGGGGCGCCTTTAGGGTTTCTCCTGGTCACGCCGCCGGGCCGGGCTTGACTTGCTCCTTTGCGGGCACCCCTCGGGAGTGCTGTCTGCGGGGGGTTTTCCTCCCGCGGGGGGCAACTCCGCACTGCGGGGTCGCCTCCTCCTGCGCGGGGCAACTCCGGCGCTGCGGGGGCCTCCTCCTGCGGGGGCAACTCCGCAAAGATAGAAGATCTAGGCCCAGGAGCTACTGGGGGTCCCTCAGCGAGGGTCCCTTCCCCAACATTGTTGCTTCAACAAAAACCCGTACAACTGAGATTGTCAAAGGAACACAGTATGTAGATACACAAGCTATATTTTCCAAATATGATCAATAGCCTATTTTTTTTTTTCGAGAAGATGAACAGCCTGTTTTTTTTTTCGAGAAGATGAATAGCCTGTTTCAACTTTACTAACCGTATCTTTGATGTTTACGATGTCTTGAAGTCATTACATGCCACCCAAATACATAAATGATCGCCATGTGTCAAGCAAGTTTGAGGTGTTCAGCTTGGGAGTCATATTCATCCAAAGAGAGTTTTTACTACGCTTGGAAATAATGTGAGCCCTCCGTTTTTGTCAGATCTGATGGTCTAAAAATAGGAGGACCCGGATGAGAGGAACCTAAGTTGTGGTCCGGAACCAAAAATTACATGGGCCCGGAACTGATTTGTAAGGGTATAACAGTATATTGATATCTAAGAAGTTGCTTCTCCAAATAAAAAAGAGTTGCTTCTCTGAGTTTCTGTGAATCAACGGCGAACAGGATTCGTTTGAGATTCTTTATGGGACTTCTTCTGGCAGCGAACGAAGAGACGATGATGGTGCAAGGCAGTAGAAGAACTTGTGAAGCATTACTGCTAGATAGATCTGCCGTCGCCGTAAGGTCCTGCCGCACATTCTTCGCATCGTAGATCGAAGATGACGAGGATGAGAACGGGGGCAATGCGGCTTGATTCTTCAGCGAGCGGCTGGGCAGTGACGCGGCGCTGAGGGGGTTCTATGAGGAGGAGCAGGACAAGGGGCAGTTCCTGTGCCTGGTGTGCGAGGGGAGCGGCGCCAGGGTGGGCAAGAGGTTCACCGGATGTGCCGCACTTGCACAGCACGCCAGGTCGATCGCCCGGACCAAGAGGAGGCTGGCGCACCGCGCGTTCGCCGACGCCATTGGGCGCAGGCCGGATCGCTCCTCAGCCGGTAAGCATCATGTTCTCTCGTCGTGGTCCCGCGCCCTTGGATATGTCCTCGTGTGGCAGAGTCTGCCAGATTGCTGACCGGTGTTAATCTTCTGAAATGCAGGAAGACACTGACAGCGATGGCGCTTCTGATCAAGTTGACAGCTCTCACATCGTAGAAATGGAGCTATCCTGAATTCCTGATTCCTGAGAAGCTGTGCTGTTAGCAAAATACTAAACTACCTTTTATTTAGAATTAGGCGGTGGAATCAGCTGAAAACAGTGGTTCCGCCCAAGCACTGTAAAAATTCTCTCATCCAAATGCTCGCCGGAAATAAAGCCTACTTCTCCTGCCGTGAAATGCCTCCAGAAGAATTTACTAAATTTGTAAGGGAAATAATTATTGTTTTGCATTTTATGTGTTAGTTATTCTCTGCACACATCTCTAGAGCTGGTCTTTGTTTTTATCTTTATTTGCAAATTTTGCAGGTAACTAAAAAGTGGAAGGAAAAGCTTCAGGGTACGTGGGGATATTTGTCTCAAGGAACATACATCCTGCAATTGAAGACTTGTGTAGATATAGTATTAAAATGTGCGAAGAAAGAACGAAAGCAAAGGCCTGATATTAACACTCCACAAAGATGGCCAGCTCCTCGAGCAAAAGCCCTAGCCACATCGCCCGAATTCCTTCTCCGTTCGATCTTCCATCCAACGGCCCAGATTGTTTGGAGCCGATTCTCGTTCATAGCAGCTTCTCATTGTTACCTCGGCTTCTTGTGTTTTTCTTCGCTTCAGTACAGCTTCTACGGCTCCTCATCAGAATCAAGTGCAACGAAGATATATACTCAGCTTTCGCTTCACATTCCGGATACTTCTTTTCTCCCCCCCTCTCTATCCCATCGGTCTCTCCCTCTCTCGTTTCCCCGACACGGAAAGGGGCTACGGCGCCGGGCCTGCACGGCGCCTTGCGGCGGCGGCCCTCCTCCTCCTCCTCCTCCTCCGCCTTCTCCTCCTCCCTTCCTCTCTCCCTCCCTTGGGGCCTGTGGCAGCTCAACGAAACCCTAGCTGCTTCTTCCTCATCGCCGGCAATGGCACCGAAGCTCGGCAGTTGTCACTACTAACCAAAAGATTTTAGGTGACGGGCCAAATTTATTTTGCGTGGCGGGCGGATGCGCCCGTCACCCGAGCAAGGTCACGGTTAAGGGCGATTTGTGCCCGTCACGCAAAAATAAATTAAAAAAAAAAAAAGCGAGCCCATTTGGACCCGGATCACGGGCTCTTTGGGCCCGGTCGCGCCCGCCCGCCGCTAGGTCGCCGGATGCGCCGCCGCGGGATGCCGGATCCGCCGTTGGAAGGCGGATCCGCCCGGGGGCGCCTTGCCCCGCTGGATCCGCCGCTGGCGCCTTGCCCACTGGATCCGCCCGTCGGGCGCCCTAGCCCGCTTTGGAACGCCCGCCGGGCGCCTTGCCCGCCCGGAACCGCCGGCTGGTTCCCGGTCACAGCGTGCACCTCCCTCCTTCTCCTTCCTCGGTAGGCACGACACGACTTCCTCTCGGGGATCCCCGAGCCCTAGCCCTCAAGGCGCGCCCCCCGTCCGCGGCGCGCCGCTCTCACGGGCCCCTTCCGCCGCTCCGTCTCCACCGTGGCGCGGCCGCCACGGGGACCATCGGGGCCGACCACCAGCACTACCACGGAGGAGGACGACGGGGCGTCGGAGGCCAGGCCACGGCGTCGGCGCGGCGTCAAGTGTGACGTGGACGTGGTGTCGTGGGCGGAGCGGCGGTGCTCGCGTCCATGCCCGTGGCCGCCGACGTCGACACCCTGTGGGCGGGGAGAAAGTGAGGAGGGGAGGGGAGGGGATCTCGAGGAGGTCGGAGCGCCGGTAGAGTTCGTGTGCGGGGCGGTTGGAGAAAGTGAGGAGGCGAGTGGTGAAGTCCGAGGCATGACCGAACACACAAACCCTAGAGTTCTCGTATTTATACTTGATGAAGGCTATCGGGCCTTTTTGGGCCAATTGGGCCGTGATCTTTTCATGGTGGGCCAAATAGGATGCCCGCCACGCAAAATAGATTTTAATTTTGCGTGGCGGGCGCGTTAGGATGCCCGCCATGGTTAATAAATGTTTAACGTGGCGGGCGTTTTTATGTTGCCCGCCACGGAAAATTGATTTTCCATGACGGGCAAATTTGCCTGTCACGGTAAAAAAAAAAGGCCCCGCCACGGAAATTCGGGCCATTAACCGTGACGGGCAAAAGATGTGCCCGCCACGATTAATATTTAGTGGTGTCTCGCAAAATCATTTCGTTACTAGTGTGTATCGTCCCAGTTCGTCAGCATCTTCTTCCCCTATTTCCTATCATGGCTGCTCACCCGATGTGCAGGCTGCGGCTGCCAGGCGGCACTACTCAATGGCGACCACCGGTCGCCGCGGTTGCGGCCCCCCCTCTCTCCCCGCGCGGGCGTCCTACAGGCGTCCTGCCGGGCTGCATGCCAGCATGGTGCATGTGCCCCAGCGTGCGTGCTGCGGCAGCATGGCGAGGTTGGTCCCACCCAAGACGCCCATCCTCCAGTGCGATTCCTCAGCAAGATGTTTGTGAATGGTAAGTTCAGCATAAAAGCATCGTGTCGTTCAAATAATCATTACTCTGCTGAGAGGGCTATACATGGCAACAAAAGCTTACACTGAAGAATTTGCCAATAATTAGCACTGAATTGAAAATTAGATGTGTCTTGTTGCACATGGCTGATATAAAATGAAAATAGACTCCTCTTGTATAACATGGCATTCTACATTGTGCTATTTGTTTAGTGCTTGTCAGTTCCTAACTAAAACAATTTTACAATGTCTTGTTTATAAGGTGTCCTAATGCTGTGTTTACTAATGTAAGCATTTTTTTCCTCTTGCAGGGAGTAAGAAATTTTACAAAGCTTGGATGAGTCCGTGCTACAATTTCCGGAGCAAGGTCTGTCGTTATTGTGCTAGATTCTGGTGTTTCTATCAATTTTTAAATGTGATTGTTTATTGATTTCCATATGACCTTCGATGCTAAAAAAAACAATATGGTGACTGCCAAATTAAAAGGCCAAATTAAAGGTCACTTTGTACAGTGAAACTAGGCGATGAAGCATATTTGCTTGTCCTCCTTAGCATGATTGCCGCAACTAATAGTGGATGTCAGAATTTTTCATTTGGCGATTTGTGTGGCAAAACAGAAATGCATTTGATTCTACATTGTGTCGATCTACAGCCAAGAAAAAAGAGAATTTACGTTGTAGTCCTCCTGTTTCTACATGCACCTCATAGGGAGATGGAAAACTTCTTTTTGTTTGATAAAACCAGGTTACCACTTCTGCAATCCTACTTGCTCAATTTCCAAACCTTCTGAAGAAATGAGAGAGGTTTGGTTGATTTCATAAGATGTGTTTGGTCCCTTTCTAAAATTACTGTGCACCTTCTGATTGGCAAACATATTGCATTGCCATATGTCGATATAGAAATTGGTGTCTCCATGGAGAAAGGAGAGAGGTTTGGTTGATTTCACAAGATGTGTTTAGTCACTTTTTAAAATTACTATGTACCTTTTGAGTGGCACAAGTGGTGCACTGCCGTATGTCATATAGAAATTGGTGTCTCCATGGCATTACTTTGGACTACATAGTTTGCCTGTTGATTTGTCCAATATTAAATTTTTTTAGTCATTGATTCTCACCTCCTTTTTATGTTTATTATTATAGATGCAAGGAGATTTTGTTACTGAGCTGAATTAAAATTTGCTAAATCGCTCACTTTTCTGATGTTTGTTTCACTGCTTTTGTTTCTGAAGTGATGCAAGGGGGTTTATGTAATGAGTGGGAACTTACTGGATCACTCTCGGAGGTTTGTCTAGCTGCTTTTATTTCTGAGGTCAGTCGCCTTTGCTTTCAAAAATGGCGCCATGCTCATTTTTCGCACCCTAAAGTATTAGAAGGGTTCAGGTATTTTTAGTAGAAATCATTTGGGTTCATGTATATTTCCTAGATTTAGAGTTGTCATATATAGCAAACAAGGCTGAGAGGGGAAATTATGCTGGCAGCCTCATCAGTTAGCTGAACAGATAGTGCAATATGTTGCTTGGTGCCATGGCCTCGCGAACGTGTTAGGTTCTTTCTCCCTCTATTCTCTGGTCTATATTTCCAATTACATTTGGCTCACTGAAATGGATTCTTACATATTAACATAGTACTGCATTCCTACCATATAAAGATCTTTTATATTCAAATTAATATATGTACGCACAGAATAATATGTCCATTCGTATCTGAACTCAGCTGTTTTATGTAGTTCCAAAATGAGTTGTGTTGTGTCTCAGAATGGCCAGTCAGTACTACTTTGCTAATTCCTAATCAGATGAGATGAAGCTTCTATGCAGCTCTTTACTCCACTGCATTTTACTAATTGCACTTGACATTTATAGAAACTCAGCTGCATTTTAATAATATTTAGACAACCATAAAACACTGTAGGGAAACATACACATGTTTACAGCATACTGTTTTTTTTTTAAAAAAAAATTTTGCAAAGAGCATATACAGGAGATTTGGAGAATTTTCTAACAGTTCTGTGTTGTATTCTGTAGGTCAATTTTGCAAATGGCATTGCACCATGGTTCTTCTGGTCAAGGAACCCACATAACCAAAGCTGGGCAGAACACTCAGAAAAACAAAACGGCCTCATTACAACAGTGTGTGGCCAAAAAGTAAGTATTACATGCATATGAACACATCATTGTAAATAGACCTGCATCGTTTATGCCACAGATCAAAAGTAGAAGATCCATTTGCTTTCTGCAACACTAAAAGTGTATCTGGTTCAGATAAAAAACGACAACCATCAATATGTTAATTGGATGATATGTCGTCATCTAATAATACAGATGGATAGAGGATTCTTGAGATGGATAGAGTTTAGGACCCTTGGAGAAATTACGGTTTACCTCTCTGCTTATTGCTCAATGAAAATGAACACTTAAGCAATTTCGTCCTTGTGATTATGTGATTTTGGGCTCGTGGATATCATGGACATCTGAAGTAAGTGACCATCCTGTTTTGTGTGCCTAAAACTTTATCATGTTGAAATCATGCACAGAAACATTTGATCAAGTATGGGCTACTGTTTACTTTATGTCCATACACCTATCCTTTCTTATTTGCCTACATAATTTTTTTCCCCATACTTACCACTTCAAATCTATGTATACTGCATAGCTTTATTTTTTTGTTTAATACATGTCTGGTGTCTTCTCTTAATTTATGTACCTATTTTGTAGTATGCTGTGTTAAAGTTTTAATTTGATTATATCATACCAGTGTCTTCTTGCTGGCTATTTTGCTTTTAATTTCTTCCAGGAAAGATATTGTGTTACGGTGGCAACTTTTATAGCTGTAGCTACATTTAGCAAATGAAGCTAGGTCCATGGGTCTTGCTAATTGTTAATTAAATAGCGACCATGTTATGTAGATCCTCCAGAGTGACCAGGTAGCTCATTAAGAACAACTCTTTTTTAGAACATTTAGTATTCTGTATTCTTATCCTTTTGTCCTCATGGCTTACTTCATGATTTTTCTCTAGGCTGGCCTGGTAGCTCATTCACCACAAACTCTTATTTTTTCGTTTTGTTGGAGGTCTAAAAGTGTCATCGGCTTACAAAATATAGGTGAGTTAGGGCATTTTCAAAGGATTGGTGACTGGTAAGGGAGGGCTTGAGGGCATTGTGTTTCTTAGAATCTCAAACCTTTTTTTTACCTTTTAGCTTGGCTTTTTTTCAGTGAGTTGTTGGGAGGTTGGCCACCTCAGGACTATGTCTTTCCAAATCTCAATGTTACATTATTCTTCTTGTATGTGTGTATATAATTTTCTGGAAATGTGCCAATAGGGAGACTGCTGTCACTCCCCTTATGCAAAGGAGTCTGCTACAAAATTTAATGTTGTAACACCCCAAATTTTGCCTCTTTTGAAAATAGAATAAAATGATTTTTTATATGTATTTTTGTGCTCATTAAATATAGGTAAATAATATTTTTCATTAAATTAAAATTTAATATAGGGTTTAGAAACATGGTTGTGCATTCATGTTGGTGCATTTGGATTTATTTTGTGATGATTGGTTTTGACTGAAATTAAAAACGATTTCAAATCCCTTGTGAAAATCTATTTGAAAAGAGCTCAAATAAAAGAAAAGGTGTTCTTCTTTTCCTCTCTATTTCTTTTTCCAATTCAGCCCAAGTCAGCCCTGCTGATCTCGCAGTTATCCCAGCCCAAGCCAGCGTCGTCGTTCATCAATGGAGTTGCTCCCTGTGTTCGTAACCGAGCCGGTCACCTCATCCGACCCGGCCTCGCAAGCCACGCACCCCGGTGCAATCAGCACGTCGAGACGGCCTATTTAAGCTGCGCGCGCTCACGCCGCACGTCCTTTGCAACCCTATCACGAGCGCCGCCTCGCCTTGCAACAGCAGCCGCAAAAACCCTAGCTACGCATACGCTGCCCTCGCTTTGCATCTCGCCGAGAACGCAAGGTCTCCCGCCGTTCGCCTTTGAAGCCGTCTGCAGCTTCATCGCCGTTGTTTGCTTGCATCTAGAACTCAGCGCTCCTTTTATATATATACATCTATACCTACTGCCGCCTAGCCCTAACTTGAATCTCGCCGGCAAGAAGCAACCGTCTGCCGCTGCTGCAGCCACCTCTGGACGTGTCCCTGTTGAAGCCAATGACGACCTGTCCACGCTCGCGTTTTTGGTCTTGGTGAGTTATCCTTAAACTTAGCTTCCGTTTGGTTCAGTCCCAGGTCAAACCATGCTCTCTAGGTCCCTTTCTAAGATCACCGGCGAGAACCTCGTCGCCGGCCATGTCCAACCACGACGCGCCGGCTTTCTTCACCAGTGTCAGTTGTTCTAAAATCATCGTGCCAAACCCACAGCTCAGATGAGCGAGCAAGTTCGCTGCACTCCTTCTGTACGAAACACTGCTGTGTCCCAGCCTTGGCCAATGCAACAACGTGCGTGCTTTGAGCTTTCACATCCGACGTCCGATGATGAAGCCGACATGCATGCCTTCATCGTCGTTCAGTAACTCTCTCTAGGTCAGTCCACGTATCATCATAGCTCCGGCTGCATGTACTTACATCATAGAACCAAAACTCCAAAAGACGAGACATGTACTGCAAAGCTCCATCGCCGGCCATGGTTGCACGTTCCAAATTAGCCTGATGACATCATATGATGATGTCATTTGTGTTCTGGCCGTTTTTCTTTGTATAATTAAATCACGAAATACACACCAAATACATCCTCATGCCATCAGATTCAAATGTCCATAACTTTCTCAAATTTTATCCAAATTGATCCGTTCAAATTGCGTTGGATTCGTGATTTCGTAATCTTTGACGTCTACACCGCTGTTCAGTAGGTTTCCAACTTTTAAAATTTGATTTTATATTTAGTTTATTATTTTATTACTAGTAAACTTGTAAAATTCATATCTACGCCGTTTTAGCTCGATTTCGGTGATCTTTTACGTCTGTGTGATCGTAGTGACGTGTAGAATAGTTTTATAAGCTTTTCAAACTGTTTTTACACTGTTGGTGTACTGTTCTAATTGTAGCCTTGTTTGTTATGCATGATTGGATCTATATGTTTGTCTGTTGCTGATTGGAGTCGAGTAGATCGGTGAGCTTTATGTTGTTGATCGCGAAGAAGATTGTGATCAAGAAGAAGTTGACATTCAAGAAGGATTGCTATTGGAGCTTTGGAATTGAAGAAGGATCTTTTATTAAGGCAAGTATAGCTTGGGATCATCCTTGATGTCCTATTCACCTTAATCATTATTTCATGATGCATGAGTCCTCCTTGTTTGCCATTAAGGACTTACCTAGTCTTGATTACTTGATCCTTGACTCCTATGGGTTATGCATTGGGTAGTAAATTGCTAGCGCTCAACCAACAAACATTTATTTATTGCTTTATGGATTAAATCGTGATGATTTAGTTGTTGATGCCATGATACATAGGGCGAAAGAGCTTGTGTTGTTTATTTATGAAGCTCTTAGCCCTCCATAAGGACTTCTTCATTCGTGATCATCCGGGATATACAGTACAGCTATGGGGGTCACATGGCTCTGACTCTAGTTGTTCAAGGGGTCTACCTAACTTTGTTGGTGGTTTGCCGGAATTGGGAGAAACGGGGTTGTAGCTCTGTTGGCCACTTAATATTTTTAGGAGGGTCTTTGAACGACTTTATATGGTCTTCACTTGGTTAGGAGTCGAGAACCTACTCGGGTGGAAACCATGACCCGTAGGTAAAGTGTGCACCTCTGCGCGAGAGTTAACTAAAGCCCGACATGTCGGCCGTGTTGCGGTCATGAACGGCCTTGGAGACATCAATGGATAGAATTGTGTGCTTATTATGTTGTTGATATTAAATCGATGTTGATATCTGTTCACACTTGTGATTAATGGGTTAATGGGATTCCTTTATGCTTAAGCTTAAAACTTGACCAATACTAAAAGCAACCGCAGTTAAGGCGATTGTCGCCTTCTAAGCCTCATAACCCCTGGCTATGCTTGCGGAGTTCGACATGGACTCACCCTTGCTATTTCCCCACACCTCGGGAAGATGTTAGGCTTGCGATCAACCAGTCGGTCGGTCCTCGTGGAGCCTACACCGGAAGATTGAAGAGTCTTTCCGCCGTGCGCTAGCCGAGGTTATCTATTTTTATATTATGTTCGTTATATTTTAAGCATTGTGAATTGATACTCCATTTATTTGTAAACTATATGTGAGATTTGACTTCCGGGGCTCACATATAGCATCATCTGGTTTTGTTCTTAAAACGGGTGTTACAAATTGGTATCGGCTCCGTCCGATTTGTAGGACGCAAGCCTAGTTAGAATTGGACGCCTTTGCATTCTTTTATCCTCGGTTGGTGCGTATATTGCAAGACCAAGATACACTAAATGGATGCATCCTAAGTATAAGAGTCAATGGAGCACTGAAGCACACATCACAAGGAGGGATATATTTACCGGTTCACGAGTGGTGGAATCCATTCACTCGCCTCTCGTTGATCGTCTCGACAAGAATGTCGTGATATCTGAGGTTGTTCATCAAGCTCTTTTGGAATATCTTGGGAGACACTACGAAGAGATGAAGGATGACAAGCGAAAGTGTTTCCCTAGACTTCTACCGAGTAAATCATATTGGGTTATGGATGATCCTAGTATAGAGCAAGATGAACAAATAAAGGAGATGGTCGTGACGATCCAAGACCTCCATCGAGCTGGAAAATAGTCAACTAGAACTTGGCGTAAGTAAGGAACATCATGGGGAGCTCTTGATAAGATTGATCAGTGGAGAAGTCGTGTTGGACTACCAAGGATCAATGAAGTGGAGGACGTGTTTCGACCATCCACACGCAAAAGGTGTTACCCTGGATGTCGCTGTAATCACAATGCCTTTAAGTAGGAATTTATGCCCCTTAAGCAACAAAACGTTAGTAGCGAAAGTTGAGTCATTGTTTGATTTGTGCATCTCTATTGCTTTGTTGAATTGTTATTATGCATATGTTTGTCTTGGATCTTTGTATTGAGTGGAATGATCTTGTTGGTTTATCCACAATTTCATTAGTTTGTAGGATTAAGGTTTAAGGATTTAATGATATAGATAGTTGGGTTTTGGATTTCTCCTGTGTTTCTTCATCCTGTCTTTTCAAAGCATCCTATCATCTTTGGTTAATATCTCTGTTCGTGGTTGACCAAAAATCATGGAATAATCCTGGACAATAGTACAATTCCACATCTTTTCTGAGCGCAAGAATCACCTTCATATCTATTATGGTTTGAGAGATATGAAAATCACAAGATGATACAACCATGCTGTCTAAAATCTGGAACAATCGGTGATGTTTTGGTTTTCTCTCAAAATCTGCTCGTGCAATATGGATGAAATTTTTCTGGGAACAATTAGACTTCTTTAGTTTTCCAATGCCACAAGATTCATCTTTATATCTACTTTGAGTTGTGAGTTCTACCTATGACAATTTGAAGTTTCAGTGCTGCTTGGAATTCATAACAGTTTCGGTTGTGAACTGTTTTCAACCAATTTAACTTCTGAATCTGGAAACGTGTACTATACGAGGGTTGTAGATAATTTGATAAGCTTTCCAATGGTATAAAGTACAACCCGATTGGATTAACAGAACTCGAGTTATTGATATTTTACTGGACTGAAGTTTTTCTGCTCGCGAGGAAGTGCAGAATTACTTGCGCTTACATATGCAAGTGAATTCCTTTTGGAAGTCAGCGGACTATTAAGATGGATGACTCACTGAGGAGAGTGTTTAAGCTACCCTGCTGGTCCCTTAGTAATCCTTTCTTAAGGGGGTAGCCATGCTGAAGAAGTTGCAAGATGAAGATTGATATGTTCTAGTTCTTCACTTGGAAGCATATGCTATCTTATGGTTGAGATGTCAACATTGAGCACATGCATCTTTCCCTCAAGGTTGATGACGGATGGATCGTCTACAAGGAGATTGTGCGCTTGACATGATTGGATTATGTCTCAAGCTATCACAACACTTTGGAGTTTAACTTATAATTCAAGACAAGTTAGCAATGATGATATAGAAATGTGTTGCATGTTGGACTTCTCTACAGTTGTTCTTTGATGAATTTGGAAACTCCAACACTTACAACAAGCATCATGGTGAGTGAGTTTGGAGGAAGATCCCTTTTTAGGTATGACATCTCTAATAGTGGATTGTGAGGAATTTATAGGACCACTGCTATGGATTGGGCCAATCAAGTGTTATGACTGAAAAAAAGGTGATGTTAGCTTAGCTATAGATGCATGAGTCGTTGCCAATGGCCTTAGCAAAGAAGAGTTATGCTGAGAAGATTCGAATGACACCGCAGGACAAAAAGTTTAGATTCAAGGATTGAGCAACCAATGTTTTGAAGTTGGGTGAATAGCCCACTTTGGGATAAAAGTTTCACAAAAGACTTCTACACTAAGTCGTAGTCATAACAATGTGTTTCAAAAAGCTTGTGGTAATTTTAGGTCATTTTAGTTCATTACAGTCTGCACGAATCTTTTCCCATTACCTTGCAATTGTTTGTCTCCATCTGAAACTAACTAAAACCTGACCCTGAGACTGGTGGCCTCCGCGCTGTGTTGTCCAATTTTTTGAATGAAGTGGATAGAGGGTGAGAAACCAAAAAAAAAAAAAAAAAAAAAAAAAAGAATTAGATTTACAAATGGCACATATTCTATTATCAGTATAGCTACGCTGAACAGAATTGGTCCATCAACAATGATTGGTGCCACTGTTGACACCTTGATTAGTAGAGACCCTTTAATCTTACAGGCCCACAATTATAGTTGTCAATTTTAACTGCAGTAAAAAGAATAACCACAAAAAATGCAGTTAAATAATCTGACTCTACCAGATAAAGATGGTTCTCAACACAATGTGGTTGACGATGATGATTAAGAAATTCGCACTTGAGCTACTACAGTATGTGGAAATACTTAGGGAACACAGCTACGTTATGTAGTTTTTATATGTTAATCTGATACATTGATCGGGCTATATATTCTCAGGTAGACTACAATTTTACACCCAGTGCTACAATCCAAGAGACTGGTCTGCTGGAAGAGGAAAAATGGTCTCCACTTAGATGGTGCTCTGCATGTAGTTGCAATTTTTAACTTACAGTTTGTAGTTCTGTCTTCAGGAACAATACGAGAGCCACAGTAAACATGCTTAACCCCTGTAAGCTGAAAAAGGTTGGCAGAACTTGAACTGATGTCTACTCTAGGATTTGGGAGAACTGAGATTTCCATAGACACAGTACGTTCAGACCCAGAGACAAAATACTGAGACAATCAGTTCCTACTATACCAAACGCTTTGTACACAAAGCAAGGTACCGTTGCTACTTATGATGCGGTATAATGTAGAAGACCATCAGTTGCCAATCATTGTTAGACCACCTATTACCAATCGTTGCTATGTAAAATTAGAATATTGCTGCAGCTACAAAAATCCATGTAATGTTAGAACCACCTGTGCACTGTTAGAACCATAGTTTATTGAGGCTTTTAGGTGTATGTCATTAAAAATGTTCGTAATCTCGCCCATGTCCCTGAAAAGTTCAATATCTCACAGCAGCCACAGGTCCAAATTTTTTTCTTTCTTCCACACCATTCCGTCCATGCTCCGCTTGATTTCAGCCGTTTGGGACCCCCTGACATGTGGGTCGGTCAGTGTAAATGTCCTAAATACCCTCCCTCATCCTTTGCTCTTATTTCTTTGTCTCTCTGCGCAGCGGGGCCAATCAGTCAGGTCCATCTTCCACCTTCCACCTCTCTGTCCGACTCCCTTCAGCAGCCGCACAGCGGGCGCATCTCCACATCCAAGGCCGCGCACCAGAGCAGGGCGGGTCAAGGCTTCCCCGCTCACGCCCGAGCGTGCGGGGGCAGGGGTGGGCGGGGCTCCGCCCGCGCGCGCCTGACGAGCACGGCGGGCGGAGCTCCCGGTGTGCACGCCCGCTGCGGCCGGGGCGGGGCTCTCCGCGGCGTTTCTGGCAGCAGCCGCGGCGCGCGCTCGTGGAGTTCGGGGCGAAGCTCCCCTGCGGAGGTGGCCCTGCCCGGTGTGCCTTTCCGCATCCATCGGCCATCGCGGGGCGGCACCGGCGTCGCGGGGGGTGGTGGCGAGGGGCGTGGCGAGTCCACCTAGGTGCACGGAGTCGCGGTCCTCGTAGATGGCGTTGAGGTCGATGATGTTGGGGTGGCCCATGAGGCGCGCCATGACCTCATCTCGAGCTTCACGCCACGCGCGTCGTTGGGGGAACAGGAGCTGGGGGCCTCGGGTGCGCGGATAGGGGCACGGGCGCACCCTCCCCTTCGCGCACGGGCTCGCTGCCGCTCCACCCCTGCTCCACCGCCGCACCACCGTGAGCTCCGCGGCGCTCCGCCACCGCGAGCTCCACCTGCAGCGCCCGTGCCGCTTCTGCGCAGCCCTCCCCTGGGCACTCGCCCCCAGCATCAGCGACACGCAGCGCGCAGCGTTCGCGTTAGCGCCGAGCAGTCCGGCGGCGTCGTTCCCGTCCTGCCACCAATCCCTGCCTGTGCACGCCCACGCGCAGGACTTGGTGTGTGTGTGTGGGAAACGGCGGCCGCGGCGTGTGGACTGGGATTGCAGTGGCTTGGAGGGAAGAGAAGAGGAAGAGGGAGAAAGTTGGCTGGCTGACAAAGCGGACCCCACCATAGGTTAAAATGGTCTTTTGACCTGTCAGTTTGACACCGTTAAGCAGAGAAGCGGACGGAATGGCTCGGGAGAGAAAAGAAATTTGGACATGTGGCAGCAGTGACAGATTGAAGTTTTGAGGGACATGGGTGAGATTACGAACTTTTTAATGGCATATAGGTAAAAGCCTAAAAATCTGTCCATCTCATACTGGTCCATCAACATTCCACCATTCTATATCTTACAAACCACTTCACTCATATTTTGGACTGCACTTTCACTCATATGTTCGACTGCACGGGCGCGCTAGTAAGGCCTGTCTCAATGGAGGGTTTCACCTCCCGGTTTCCAAGACGTGAAACCCATGGTGAAACAGAGTGAAATATGGTCTCTCAGTGTGCAGTTTCGTTGCACGATTTCATAGATATATTTTATCTATTCATGGGACCCACCATTTTGTTTCTACCCCGAGCTGCTTCCATGCCGCTGCTCATGCCATGTCCTCTCGCGTCGGAGGAGCCCTGTTGTTTGCTCTCCGGTGACCTGCCCAGCCTCGAGGTGCTGCAACTGTGGCAGAACAACTTCACCGGGGTGTGCCGCGCCGTCCTGGCCGCAACGGCCTCCTCCAGCTGCTCAACCTCTCGTCGAACAAGCTCACCGGCACACCGCCGCGGGCTCTTCGCAACCTCTCGAGGAGCGGATGGGGACAGAGCTTCGCGCCCCTTGCGGTCAGCGGGAAGCCCGCCGGGCGGAGGTCGAGCTGAGGGCAGGCGAGCGGCGTTGTTGCGAGACAACCTCGCGGGACGGCCTTGCAGATCGACAACGCGGATAGCCGCCAGCGTGCCGCTGCGCCCCAGCTCGCGGACGGCCTTGCGAACAACCTCGCGGACGGCCCGCGCGGACTCCGGCCACTCCCAGCTCGCGGATGGCCTTATAGGGAGCTCCCGCGACGGGCTGCGTGAGGCAGAGCCCACGCTGACGGGAGGGGGGGGAGCCCCGCCGGCGGAGTGTGTCAGCGTCGAGCTCGCGTGAGACTGCGGACGCTTTTGGCGGCGGCGCCCCGGCGCGTGGCGCACCACGTCGGCGGACTTCGCGGCGCGGTCCCCTCGCCGCGCAAGCTTCTTGCGGTGGCGCTCTTCGCCCGGACCTTCCGTGGCTGGAGCCCACTCCGGCGAGGAGCACGGTCGCGTTGCGGAGTTCAGCCTCGGTCCAGCGGGGGGATTTCGCCCGATGAAACTTCGTCAGCTCCCTCAACGGGAGTTTCACGCTCTTCCAATGTCTTGGAACGCTCCCGATCACGTTTCATGGGGATGAAACGTTTTCTTCTCTCTCCTCCTCGTTTCATGCAATTTCATGCAATCTGCTGATGTGGCAGTATATTTAATGTGCATAAAACACCTCATGAAACCCATTGAGACTGGCCAAAAGGAAATTGCAGAGAGCCACTCACATTTTCCAGTATTTAATAAGTACCTGAATGGATTATTTTGCTCCCACATCGACCGAGGAGGAAGTGAAGCCATGTGCGAGGCCCGTGATTGGTGGGTCTGGTCGAGTTCTGTTTTCTTTACCTTTAGCTTATGAATTTGTTTTCATGGTCGGTATGGGCTGCAAATCAGCTTTCGGTGCCCAACCATGTTTATCACTTTGTCCATGCTGCAGTTTGTGTCACCTTTTTCAAGGCATATGATGCGACACTGCACACTAGCCAGTGCTTCTCAGGGGCAGGCATGTGAGCATAGTTGTCGACGCGCAAAGTTGATGCGCGTGATAACATGATAATTATCGTGCTTTGGTGACATTGAGCGATTGCTTTCCAAGCAAAGCAACAAAGGTTCCTCATTTTCAGGAGGGGGGCTGACCGTTTTTCAAAGCAAAACAGCCAAGATCAGCCAAACCCTACGGAGGGCTCATAAAAACTATGAGATACGTATACCGGATAACAGCCAAGATCAGCCAATCTCTATCTCTTCTTTCCAGGATAGGTTAGACAATAGCAGGGGAGGGATAACAAGGAATGTCTTTGGTGGGTCATGGTGGCTGTGGGTTGGGCGCTCTAGAAGACAAGAAATGATCTCGTTCTTTCTAACACCGTGATAAAATCTCCTAAACAGATTGCTTGCAAAACTATTGGTTTGTTGAAGCAGTGGACAAAGCTGGCAAGGAAGGTTGGCGATCTAAATCTGATGCAATCTAGATAGCTCCCTCAGTGTTTCTTTTAGCTATCATTTTGCTGTTTTCTGAGGTTGCTTGTTTTGAAAACTTATGTGCTGTTAGAGGGTCTGTAAACGAGTTTATCTTCGTTTATGTGATGTGTGCGTTGCTGTAAGCTGGAAACCCCAGCATTAAACTTGTTACCTTTCAGCTTTCAATAGAAGCTGGGCATTGTCATGTGTCTTTCATCATGGCCATGTGCCATTTAAATTGAAATTCAAATAGAATGTTTTCATATAAAAACGGTAAGGCCTTGTTTAGTGAATTGAGAGGAATTGAACAACAATGTAATAATAAGGTGGAAAGCACTTCCTAGATATTGACTTCAATTAATGGGATCGAAACAAGCCTCTAAACAAAATTGTTTCAATTGAGCCACTGAAGTTAACAAATTTAGGATTTGTGGCTGGTCCGCTAATTTCCATAAGGCCACAAGAACTGAAATACTGAACCAAATATGAAGCTTTAACTAATTTATCTCACTCAAAAGAACAATAGTTGCGGCCATATCTAATATAATCCCTCTACTCCCTTTTATCAGGCGTATATCGCATATTAAAATTCAAACTTTAAAACCTTTGATCAATAATTTAGCTAACAAGTTTGAACAATTATAATATAAGCTTGATATGGTTAGATCTATAATTAAACAATACAATTCAATAATCATAAAATTATAAATATGAACAATACAATATAAAATAAATAAATCTCTCAATCTTGAAATTTAAGGGATTGTGATTTTTTTGTGATTTTCTAGCAGATTTTAACTACTATGAACGTACCTGCACCGTTCTAATTTATAAGTTGCTTTGATTTTTTTTCATCCATTTTGCTATATTTCTAGACATGCTATTGTATTTAGATGCATAGCAAAATAAATGTACAAAAAACATAGCAAAATACATATACCAATTTTGTGGTTTCCAAGATTGCCATGTCATCTAGAATGAAATGGCGGGATGAAACATACACTCTCAATGCAAAGTTTCATTCCACAGTTTCATAGATATTTAATTCTATGACTCACAGAGACTTGATAATTGTGCCAAGATAGTTTCGTCCCCATGACACCCATTTCTTATCTGTCTTCTTAAATACTCTGTCATGTCATCGAAAGTGCCTATGTGGCAACCTATTTAATGCAATCGAAACTCACATGAAACTCCCATTGAGACTAGCCTTATAATTTGGAACCGAGGTTGTATATATTTGTGGACAGATGGAGAGGATAAGTCAGAACTTTTTGAATGTTATGAACTTATTTATTTGTGGATGGATGTATATATGAAACGATAACATGGAGCGTCTGAATCGGATTTCAAGATCTACAAACAAGGTTGACATGAGAACACGAGCCGGAAAAGTGACCTTTTGAGGGACCCAGTGGGGGTAAACCCCCCCCACCTCTTCTTTTTCCTTTATTGATTTGTATATAAAAAGGGTGCAAAAGGAGCTTTCAAAGCTCAATAAAGAAAAAAAATACATAAGTATTAGGGTGGTATATTCTCCAACCATAGGTTTAAGGGGCCAGCACGGCTCGGCTTGGATTTGATGACAATCAAACCAAGATCATCTTTGAGGCAACGCTTCCAGTTGAAGGTGTTGCATGGTACATTATCAAAGATTAATTTGTTTCTGGAGGTCCATATTGCCCAACAGGCTGTAATAACCACCTCTCTGAACAATGCATTCCCAAAGTTCAATCTGGCTTGGATGATCATATCAAGGGGAGGAAGGGATGTGTCCCATGCAATTCCAATTTGATTCCAACAGGTTAAGCTAAAGGGACATTCAAAGAATAAATGCATAATGGTTTCTTCCTCATTAGTATTGCAAATTGCATAAGAGTGAATCTGAAGCTGCATATTCTTTCTCCTTAGCAAGTTTCTTCTGTTGAGTCTATCCTTGAGCAAGAGCCAAAAAAATAATTTATGTTTGCCCAGGTTATCACCTTTCAATAGCCATTTGAATAAAGGAGAAGCCTCTTGAGTGCCCTGGAGGATTTTATAAGCTTTTTTGGATGAAAAAACAGCAGGGTTATTCCATATATATGGCCATCCTGCAAGTGAATACTGCCATCCTGCAAGTGAATACTTGTGTCGATATTGCATTAAGGTGTGTTAAGGCTGATCGAAATGAAAGGCCTGATATAAAGGGCATTGTCACTGAACTGGAAAAGGTAGAAGACCAGATAAAGGACAGGTTACTAGCATATGATCAGTCAAAAATCTAATTGGCTTCCAGTTCCGGGTACGTTCATTCTGGCACCATGCAGGATTCTCCGCTTATCACTTCCTGCATACAGTTTCATTAGAAAGTTACAGCCAAAAAATTGTTTTACAAGGCTTCTACTCCGTACGTGCATGTGCATATAAAGCCCTAGCTGTTCTTGACATGTCAAACAATATGTTTTTAAAAAGGCTTTTAATTTAGTTGTCATGGCAGGTGTTGCAATGTATTCTTGTTTGATGTGCCTGTAAACACTGGATCTATTATTCTGTAAGACTGACAAAAATGCACAGATCCAGTTGGATTTGTTCTATACATGTGGCATATTGCAAATCAATGACATGAAAATTAACGCAGTCATCAGTCCACTGTCTAATAATACCTTGTTTCTTGCAGAGGAGCTCGGACTCAAACGTCATTGCTGTCGATCCAGCCCAAGAGCTGCGGCTTCTATTTGAGCCAAGAAAGGACATATCCTGCTGCCTGCAGCTAACAAACGAGACGAGTGATTATATCGCATTTAACATAAAGACTAACAAGATAAAGTACTACACACAGCCGAGCAGAGGAATTATGCCACCATGTTCTAAGCAGTATGTCTCTGTAACGTTGCGAGCACAGGAGGCACCGCAGAATATGCCATTCAGGACATGCTCCTTGTAGAGAGTGTTAACCTCAGCAAGGAACCAACATCGTCTGATGTAGAGATCACCGAAGACTTCTTCAAAAAGTCATGACAGAGAAGGTGGTGGTCACAAGGCCTATTGTTTTGGTTGCACAAGATCAACTTAGGGCATGGACGTCCCTGAAAGCACTAAATTCAGAAAGTGCGGTGCCCATGGAAATAAGTTCATGAAACTACCGGCCGATTATTTATATTGCACAAGATCAATTAAATGCTAATACTTATATTATCAGCACGAGCGTTTTGTTCCTCAATTTAATCACACTCAAGATCTATGTTTATGTACTTTGAATAAATATATTATTGTGTGTTTCATGAATAACTACCATTTATTTTTATTAATATGAAGTATGTGATTTGTTCATGAAGTCCTATGTCAAATATCCGATGTTGTATATTGGAGACGATAACGTGGAGCGTTTGGATCAGATTTCAAGATATGTATACCAAGTGGACATGAGAACGCGAGCAGCTTGCCCACTGTACTTAAAGAAAGAGAAAACTGATCTGCAATCTTATTGGGCTTGGGCAGCGACAAGATGTCAGCTTGCGCCGCTATTTCCTCAAAACTGCTGTAATTAGAGTACAGCGGCAAGGCCAGGGCGACACCACGCCGGGCGCGGGGCGGCAAACCAAAGGCGACACCCGCCGGCGCGGGGGCGGCAAAACCAAAGGCGACACCGCCGGCGAAGCGGCAAACCAGGGCGACACCTCACCCGGCGGCGGGCGGCAACCAAACCGGCGACACCCGGGCGCGCGGGCGGCAAACAAAAGCGACACCCCCAGGCGCGGGGCGGCAAACCAAAAGCGACACCCAGCCCGGCGCGGGGCGGCAAGGCCAGGGGCGACACCCGCGGTGCGGGCGGCGCGGGCCAAGGGTGTGACCCCGGGCGCGCGGGGGGTGGCGGCGGCCAGGGATCGAAGCCGCGCAGTAACGAGGTAGGAGCAGCGACCCGAAAGAGCAGGGCGTGGCGCCGTGGCGGCGGAACGAGAAGGAAAACCTAAAGAAGCCCACGGGAGCTCTTCATCATGTTCATTTACCCGTTTGCCCCCGGGGAGGATAGTACTAGATTGCCCTCTGCGTGGGCCTTGGTCGTAAGTGGGAATAGCACCTTGTCCTAAAATGTAACAACGTCACGTGCCCGGACACCTATAAATACGGGCGGACAAGGCGTATTGAGGGACGGTTGGGCGTGGCTTTTTGTGCCATCTAATCGAAGCTGTTATTTTGGGAGTCGCATTTCGGTACCGCGTGGCGCGAGTGGACCCAGCCCGGACCAGGCGTGCCCTCGGCGGCTCTAGCGAGGGCACCGACAATCTAAGCCCGGGTACCACCTCGTCTCATCTGTGGGAGACCCTCGCCCCTCCTCCGCGCCACCGGGTGGCGAAGGGCGAAGGGGGGGGAGACATCCTACGATTGGCGCCGTCCGTGGGGACCGACACGAAAAGCCATGCCGGCAAACACCCGCGAGAACGCGCGAGGGTTGGCGCCGCCGCTTCGGGACACGCCTCCGCCGGGCGCGGCGGCCTCCTCCGGTGCATCAGCCGCCACCCTCGCAGCGAGCCCAACCCCCGCCGGGAACCCGGCCCCCGGCGGTGCCGCCCCAGGTTGCACCCAACCCTCGGCCCGGGCGCGGCCTCGGGGCGGGGCCCACCCCTCCTCGGCCCGGGGCGCGCGCGCCCAACGCCGGGGGCAGGGACAGCGCGGGAGCGCGGTCGAAGCGTATCCCGGCCCACCGGTGTCCACGGTCCAGCAGCCGACCGGCCGCGCGGGGGCTGGAGGCTCGGTGGTGCGGCGGCCGCTGCGCCCGGCTCCCCGCACCGAAGGGGCGTCATCGGAACCCGGAGGGGCGGCGAGGGGTTCACCGGGGCGAAGAAGATGAGGCGGGGGGAACGGCCGCTCTCGGAAGCGCTACGGGCGCGGATCGCGAGAAGCGCGGCAGCTAGAAACCCTCGATCGGCGGCGCTGCGCACCATCGAGGGACAAAGCGAGGCGGCAGGGGACATCTCGATTATCGGAGCAAAGAAGCACGCCGCGGGAGATACATGGTCGCAAAAGGGGCCAGCGTCCCGGCGAGCAGTGCACGGGCACCGCCCGATACCCACCGCCTCCGCCACCCTTAACCACCCAGAACCCCCCGCTACCACCCAGCACCCCGCAGCAAGCTCAAAAACACACCCACGACCTACGAGCAGGCTCACCTTCACCCTCCGCTCATTTGCGAGAAAAACCAACGCCGCACCGAGACCCATCCTCGCGGCCCTCGCACTCTGACCCGCGCCGCCCCTCTCCGCCGCCCTCCAACTCGCGGGTGGCCCACCTCCCTACAGCCATCATCACCTACCCGGATACGGGACAAGCGCAGACCCCCGCCCGGTTCATCATGTCCCTGAAGCGGCCGTGGCAGCAGTAGGGGGGATGAATCCACCATGGCAAAGTCATTCGTCATAGTGGCAAGGGACATCAGCGCAATCATGGTACTCTACCTTACCCCCCGCCACGATCAGCAGCTGGTCGGAGCTCCGAACCGCGCTACAGACAAATTTCAAGGGGGTTGATTCAGCCACTGCTAATTCCACGGAGCTCCTCAGCGTCATCCAGCGCCCAACGGAGCCCCTGAAGGGCTGGTGGCGGAGGTTCCTCCACACCAAGGCCAGAACCAAGGGCGTGACCGAACAAAGCGTCATAATGGCAGCATTGGCGTGCATAAGGCCGGGTCCCTGCCATTCCAAGATCGAAAGGAGGCAACCCAAGACCCTTGCAGAGCTGCATGAAATAATGGAAAAATACTGCAAGGCAGACACCAGCCACAAAGCTAAGCTCGAAGCTTTCCGCCCACAACCCTTGCAACCCCAAACCCCCCAAAGACAACCAAGGGCAGACCCGTCGATTACCAAGACCATGGCTGGAATCGCGGCAATCGACACAACACCTCCGCCCGGCCAGAAAACAACCTACCCACCGAAGCGGACCAACCAGGCAAGGGACCGGCGGCCCTACGGTCGGCCGGGACAGGCGGGGGAGGGACCCGGCAAAGGCAAATGTCTCGCCATTGCTGCGGGGTGGGCAGAGGCCATTACACAAAACAAGTGCCCATATGCCGCCTTAAAAAGGCAAAGAGTTCATGGACACCCGGCAAGCCTCGGCCAAACCAAAGACAAATCAACCACACCAGGAAACCAGCCCAACCCCCCGGAACAACCACTACTCTTACACCCCGCCAACAAATTACGCAACCCGTCCATCCGAGGTTTCCACTACCCGGCTTTCAACCAAAATCCGTACCGGCACACATAAAACCAGCCACGCTATAACCAACAAGGCTATCTGGTGACCCTACCCCCGAACCACCGCATCAATACCACCCGCTCACACACTACCACCACCTCCACCACTCCCAACTTTGCCACCACCGCCCCGCCACCACCAATAAAGCAAGAAGTACTCACAACCTTGAACAACCCCACCTCCACTTACGGGAAATCCTAGCCATCACCGGGGGCTCAAGCGAAGACCATGGTAACAAAGCGTCGGAGGAAAGAATATTACCGCGGGGGTGCACCACGTTGCGGTGGAGGGGCCGCACAAGAACAACCAATGGTCTCACATCCCCATTTCCTTCAGCGCCCACGGACATGAGGCTCGGGGATTACCCTCACACCGACGCGATGGTTATCAAAACGAGCGTAGCTGGGTGGATAGTGAACAAAATTCTGGTCGACACCGGGAGCTCTGCGGACATTTTGTTCGCCTCCACCTATGATCGCATGAAGCTCGACCCGTAACCTCCTGGAGCCGGCCGGCAACCCTCTCTTTTGTTTTGGGGGTCGGCAAGTCGGAGCAATAAGCAAAATCACCCCCTGCCGGTCACTTTCGGAGACCAGCCACACCCCCGGACCGAGAACATAACCTTCGATGTCGTGGACATGCACTACAACTATAACGCTATCTTTGGCAGGGGAATCATCAACACCTTCGGAGCAGTAATTCACCCGGCCTACCTCGTATGAAGATGCCGTCCCTCACCGGGGTCATAGCGGTTTTGGAGATCGGGACCTCGCAAGAACTGCGGAGGGTGCAGTCGCCCCAGGCCAGCGCAACATGCACGCCCTCGAACAAGAAAAAGAAGACAAGGGGAAGAAGGGCAAAGAAAAGAAAGACAAGGATGACCCCGAGGAGGATCGGATGAGACCCCCGCGGCGCCCAACCCGGTGGAAGAAACCAAGAAGATCAAGTTGTTCCCCAAACGATGACTCCAAAGAGGTAACCATCTCCGCCATGCTAGACCCCGACTCGGAGGCCAACCTCACCCAATTCCTTCGAGACCTTTGCGATGTCTTCGCCCGGGTCGCCCGAGGACCTCCAAGGCGTCGGCGAGAATTGATTGAGCACAAACTCAATGTCAGAGAAGGTACAACCCCATGCAAGCAGAAACTCCGCCAAATGTCCGAGGAAAGAAAACAGGCAGTGCAGGTCGAGGTTAACTGCCTCTTGGACGCCAAGGTGATAAGGCCCGTTAAGTACCCAACATGGCTGTCCAATGTGGTGTTAGTCAAGAAAGCAAGCCTCTCTAAGGAAAAGACAGAGCCACTGAGGTGGAGGATGTGCGTCGATTTTACAAGCCTCAACAAGGCCTGCCCAAAAGGCGACTTCCCACTACCGCGCATCGGCACACTCGTGGATGCGGCGGCGGGGTGCGAAATGCTATCCCTACTAGGCTGTTTTTTGAGGTATCACCAAATCTGGATGAGTAAGGAAGATGAGGAGAAGACCGGCTTCATAACACCCTTCGGCACCTATTGCTTCAGAAGAATGGCAGAGGGCCTCCGAAACGCGGGGTCAACTTTCGCGAGGATGACCGCAGAAGTCCTCGCAGACGATAAGGCAATCTCAGCCTACGTCGACGACATTGTCGTCTGAGCAAGTTTAAGCGGGACCACATAGCGGACCTCGAAAGGACATTCAAAGCTCCGCGGGGCAAAGCTGAAACTAAACCCCGCAAAATGTGTCTTCGGGCGTAAGCAAGGGAAAGTTCTTTGGGATGCCTAGTCTCCGCCCGAGGGCATCGAGGCAAACCCAACCAAGATTCAGGCAATCACTCAGATGGAACCCCCAACAAACAGAAAGCTGGGATGCCTAGTATGCCTTTCTTCCAGGCCCTAAGAGCATCGGGACCATTCAATTGGGGCCCGCCGCAGCAGCAAGCCTTCGAGGACTTGAAGAACTATCTCCACAACGACAACCCTCGCCACTCCGGAGCCCGGGACGAAGGTCTATCTGCTATATGTGGGCCTCCCGCCCCCCGTCATGCCGGTCCTAACAAAGGAAGTCCCCAAAAAGAACATCAAATGCGTCGGCTCCCTATCTATTACGTATCAGAGACCCTCGAAGGCCCCAAGAGCAACTATACAGAGCTCGAGAAATTAGTCGCCTACGCGAGTGGTCATGGCGGCAAGAAAATTGAAGCAATACTTTCAGGCCCATGAGATCATGCATACCCTCATGCTTCCCGTTGGAAAACATCTTCAGGAACCCCGAGTCAGTAGGAAGGATAGCCCGCTAGGCAACAGAGCTGGGCGACCACGCAATCAAGTTCGTCGGCAGAACAACCATCAAATCTCAAGCCACGGCGGACCGTGGCGGATTTGGACCCCGACATACACAACCAAGCCGCCAAGCTAGACCCAATATGGATGGCATACCTGGGAGGCGGCGCACGGGGCTCCGGGCGTGGGGTGTCGGCCATCCTCATATCCCCTCGGGCGTGAAGCTCCGCTACGCCGCGATGTTGGAATTCCGTGCACCAACAGCATAGCAGAATACGAGGCAGTCCTGCTGGCCCTAAACATACTCGGGCAATGTCTGTGCGAAGGGCTATAATCGGAACAGATTCGAGGTTATCTCGGGCCATGTTGAAAAGCTTGATTGCGGGGCGGAACCCGAAGCTGCGAGAGGTACCTCCTCGGTCGAGAAAAAGCAGAGGCTTTCTTTCTCGGGCATCACGACCAAAACCATCGCAGGCAGAGACAACGGCGAGGCCGATGAGTGGCGCGAAGGCGGCGACAACGGCGGCGGTTCCACCCGGCGTATTTTTATGAGGTCTTAACAAAACCCGCCCGTCGAAGGACCCCCCGCCCGCGGCAAAATCCGTGAAACGCCATAGCGGCCAAGACTGGAGGGCCCCGATAATAGCACACCTCAAGGGGCACTTCGAACCGAGAGTCAAAGGAAGAAGAGAAAAGGATAGCACGAGAAAGTGCGAGGGTATGAAATGGTTGGCGGCGGTGTACAAGGCCTCGATCACCGCACCATGGCTCAAATGCATCCCGACCACCGAGGGAATAGAAATCCTCGCGGAGGTTCACGAAGGCATCGTGGCTCGCACAATGGCCCCCGCATCGGTGGTCGGCAAGGTCTTCAGACAGGGCTTTTACTGGCCAACCACCCTAAACGGCGCGAGAAAACCTCGTAAAGCGTTGCGAGGGGTGTCGGCTAACGACCCACCACTCAAACCTCCGGGGTGGCGACCACGCCCGATCCGTCCGACTGGCCTCTACAATGGTGGGGATCGATCTAGTCGGACCAATGCCGGGCGGCACCGGGGAAACCTCCGCTATGCCGTGGTGGCCATCGAATACTTCACCAAGTGGATCGAGGCTCGCCCCGCGCGGCTATAACCTGCGCTTTTCGGTCGCGAAGTTCTTCCGGCGGCGGTCGTATGCCGATTCGGCGTTCCAAGGGAAATCACCGTGGACAACGGTACCCAGTTCGACTGCGAAGCCTTTAAGCGGGTTACATTTTCGGATCGGGACCAAAATCCGCCTTCGCCTCGATTAGGCACCCCCAATCCAACGGCCTCGTCGAAAGGGCCAATGGCACAATCCTCGAGGGCATCATTTCGAAACTTCAAAGGCAGGCCAAGGAGAACATGGCGGGCACGACACTGACACCGGTGGTATGGTCGCACAACACCTCCGAATGCGGGGCAACAAAATACACCCCGTTCAAACTATTGTTCGGAGAAGAGGCCGTACTCCCAGAGGAGCTCATCCATGGCTCCCCGAGGGTAACCCTCGAACAAACTCAAGAACCACCCACCCTCGCCAAGGACCTCGTCGAGGAAGTACGCAACCAAGCCGCCCTAAACCTCCGATCCTACCAACAAGAAACATGCAAGTGGCGCGACAAGAAAGTGAAGCCCGAACTCGGGCGTAGGAGACTTCGCACTCACCGGGGAAGCAAAAGCGGCCCGATCTTTGCCGGGAAGTTCGTCTCCAAGTGGTCGGTCGATTCCTCGTCACAAGGTCAACGAGGCCGGTTCATTCCACCTCCAAGACCTCGAAGGAAACGACCTCCCGCGGACGTGGAACATCGACGACCTCCGCAAAGTACTACCCATAGCGGCGCCACGATCCGGCTCTCGCACAAGGAAGTTGTAAGCCATCCCTAGCTGCCCAAATTTCATTTTAGTTCTTTTCATGTACCTTTTATTTTTTCCAAAATCATGCAAGACTCTATCATGTAATCGGGGCTGCACTCTTTTTCCTCACGAAGGGGGTGAGGTTTTTAACGAGGCAAACACCCCAACTATTAATGTACGTTGAGTCTTTGAGAAAAAGTGTACGATTCTCTTTTGAATACCCTCGCCGAAAGGGGCGGGGCAGGTATGCCCCAGGCTAGAAACACCACCGGGGGCTACCCCTCCACACATACTCTAAGACTAAAGCGGACCTATTACAAGTTTGCTATGTAAAATATTACAGCGTTTGTAAACGAAAAGTGAGTACTTGTGATGATGGTGCTACTCCCGGTTCCCATGCAAGCCATGATGGTTTAGCACCTAAAAACCAAATAAACACAAGGGTGAGTGAAAACACTTTCGGCAAGTACAATAGAACCAAAATAACCAATGTCGGGTAGAAATCCATGAGAAATAATGGAACATCGATTAAATAGTAGTTTAAAATGCGAAAGCGGACAAGACTTGAATACTCCTTAGCATTTACGGTAGAAAAGCGGTAAGTGGGGGGGCCTTGACTTACTCACGGGAACTTGAATACAAGAACCAAATTGCACCTCGGATAAACCGGCCTTTGGAATTGAATGTAAATGAAAGCTTGAAACTTGAAGCTCATGAGCTGGAAACTTGAATGTGAACCGAAATATAATACTTGAATATTGGAAAGCGAGAAAAAACTCGAATAATAAGCGTAAAGCTTGCTTCGTCATGCACTTGCCTTAATTTGATGAGAACAAAGCGTCTGCGCTTGGTACTTGCAGCTTCTAACCCTTCTCTTTCTCGTTTACTACACGTAACACATGATGCATCGCTTAACATAACGGAATGAAGCGCCACGTCGCATGATGAAAAGCATATAAGTGCACAAAAGAACTTTAAACAACTTGTGAAATTGAGTACAACCTTCCTTCCCGATACAACTAGGGTTCCGTTTCAAAAAGTATTATAATCACTTGAACAACAACTCCATCACGTGGTTATCAAGAAAGTAACATTCATCACACTATACTAGCCATGCAAGACAAGGTTTCTAACTAAACATTATACGACTTCAACCATGAATACAATGGATCAATACATAACTTAATTACATGCATTCACTAGTTATTCGAGTAACTGTTGTACTTATTACTACTAACAAGTTAGTTATGAGCATAACATCAGGGTGACCAGGTTGCCAAGGAACAGCAGAAGATATTAGTGTTCCAAAGTCTACCAAAAAACATAGATTTAGCATTTCTTAATTAAAAGAAGTATTTTTATCTCATACCAGAACTATTGATTATGGCTCACTAATATTTTTTCCATGAAAGAGCATCATATAACAAGGATACAGAATAAATTTCATAATTTTATCATGCACCAATAAATAGCTATGAAATTCACAAAATCAGCGTATATCCTGAAAAAGAAAGAGAGAAATGACACTGTGCGCACTATTCACCTGAGTCACTGACTTTGCAGTTAGGCCCCTGGAAAATCGTCCCTTCTCAGGCTGAGTCCCTGGTCACGAATGAAAACAGAGGAGCACTGGGGACGGCGATTCCCGATGACGGGGCACTTCGGCGGCGAACCAGAGGTGGGAAAACATCACGGCGATGAGGCGAACACGATGGTGGTCTTGGTTTGGCTCGGGATGGGCCGTGGAGGCGTGGCCACGTGAGGGCAGCGGCACTGCACATCCATGGCCGCTGCTGCTGTGCTTATCGGCCGTGCTCGAGCAGAGAGAAGGACGCCTGGGATTGATGCGTCTAACAGCCTTCCAGTGGCTCGGCCGGCCAGCACAGGCCCTGGCCCGGCCGTGGCTCCTGCTGCTGGCAGCCCGGCAGCCAGCCATGGCAGCCGCTGCTGCACTGCCACTGCTGCTTGGCATAGTAAGAAAAGAGGGAGTGGCCGGCAGCTGCTGGAGAGAGAAGGGAGGAGGAAGGGGCGCCGGTTTGGAGATGAAGGAGAGGGAGAGAGGGGCTGCGCCAGCGCTGCTGCTCCTACTCGGCTGCTCTGCTTTGCTCTATTTTTTTTTCAAACCAAGAAGACAGATAGCAAGGGAAGGAAAGAAGACGACGACGGCCGGCTCTGGTCCTTATAGCATGATGGATAAGCTTCAGGATGTCCAGCTTCGACTTGGTGCTGCCACGACGAAGCAGGAGGTGGCAATTCTCTGGAAGCGGTGGCAGTGAGCAGGCAGGCAGGCACGTAGGTGGCAGCTACGGCTGTTTCTCAAAATAGTGTACTAGTACGTCTTGCTTCCTTCTTCTTCAAATTACTCTCAAAATTATATAGCAACTAGAAAATCTTCCAAAATAAAAGATGTTCAGCTTCTCGAAATCTCCACATTTTCTTTTAGGACCATCTCCAAATTCTAAGTAGTTTAGAAAGTAGGATTTTGAATTTAGGTTTAATAAAATAATTAATTAGCCAACTTAATTAGTGAACAATCATTAATCAACCATCAGAGAATCACAAAACATTATAACTAATGTTTAATGTCGATATATCATGTAACAAACAAAACACACTATTTGTAACATATAAGCTGCAATATATAAACACAAAATGTGTTATTGCCATGATACTTGATAATCAAACACGATAATGATCATATTTAATATTTTAATTACTTTTTCATATTTGGGATGTTACAGCGGCAGTCACCCGCCCTCATCGGCAAAAGATCGGCAAAAGATTGGCCTCGCCGGGCGGCACGGACGCGCCCCGGCGGAGCCAAACCCACGCCCGGGGCTCGCAAAACAAAAGCTCCACGCGGACCCGAGTATGGGCGGAGGTACAGCCCGCGCGCACCCGGCAAGTCACGCCAGGGGCTCGCCAAACAAAAGCCCCACGTGGACTCAGTATGGGCCGCGCAGAGGTACAAAAAAGCCGGCGCCCGCAGCAGAGTCGCCGCCGGGGGTCGCAAAACAAAATCCCCACGTGGACCCGGTATGGGCGCGCGGAGGTACAAAAAGCGGCGCACCACGGCAAGTCACGCCAGGGGCTACCGCCAAAACAAAAGCCCCAGCGGACCCGAGTATGGGCCGGCGGAGGTACAAAAAGCCGCGCACCCTGGCAAGTCACGCCAGGGCTCATAAAAAGCTCTCCGCGCGGACCCCGAAAGTATGGGCCGTGCGGAGGTACAAAAAAGCGCGCCCTGGCAAGTCACGCAAGGGGGCTCACAAAACAAAAGCCCCACGCAGACCCAGTATGGGGCGCTGGTACAGAAAAAGCTGCGCACCCTGGCAAGTCACGCCGTGGGCTCGCAAACCAACCCCCACGGACCCCGACTGTGGACAGCGCGGAGGCACAAAAACCACGCACCCCGGCAAGTTACGCCGGGGCTCGCAAAACGAAAAAGCCCCGCGGACCCGACTGTGGGGCGGAAGCACAAAAACCACGCACCCCGGCAAGTCACGCCAGGGGCTTGCAAATACAGCAACAGCAAAAACCAGATCCCAACAACCACGATCCCAAGGATATCAACAATCAAAGCGCAAGATCCTCGGTGCAACGCAGTAAGTAGTTACACCAACCCGAGGACAAACGTTTAAGTGCCCCCGCTGAGCAAGGACACCTACCTAACCCACCATAAAGATTAGTAAAAGGCTGCACACCATAGTACAGAACCCATACCCCCTATGCCACTATAAAACCAGCCCCAACCCCACTACAACAACACATCGCGAAACACCAGGCCACTAACCAGTCAAGACAACACCAAAAAGCCAATGCGGCCAGAACTAGCAAGCCCACACTCCTACAGAGCGACTCGCAGGACCCCGTACAAATATAGCCCCACCAGCATACCCTTCGACACCACAATGGAAAATGTAAACCACGAGCGGCTAGCAGCGCAACAAGGGCTCCTCGCAAACCCAACCAGCAAAGCTTGCCGGGGAGCCCACGCACTTGACTCCAGCACTCCGCAGAGCGAAGGTTCCAGCAGAGGACACCGCAATGGAGAATGTAACATCCTCCCGAGCGGTAGGCCACCAAAGGAATCAAAGTTCCGAGAGCCCCAACCACGAGGCCCAGCAGCCCGGAGGCGCCAACGCCAACACGAGCTGCAAAGCCGCGGAACCTCGCGCCTCTTCAAGCTCCACAAGAAGGGCATTCGGCGCAAGTTTCCCAACCGTCACCTCCGACACCGCATCAACCAGCCGAAGCGGGCCCCGCGCCCACAACAAATAGGACTAGGAGGCCTCGGGGGAAAAACATGCTAGCAAACAACCCCGCACACACCGAAACCGGGGTAACCTTGGGCGTCGGTAGATAAGGCTAGCTAGTCGGTTTCCTTCGTCCCAAGCAAAGGAAAGCAACGCGGAAAGTCAAATCACGCTGTAACCGTTAACTTGAATCAAAGTCGCTTTCCCTGTGGCGACTTCGTTTGCGTAAAACCTCCCTTGATCCGGCCCGAGCCTCGCTAAAAAAAAGCGAGAGGGCGTCGGCTGCGACTTCGTCTAGCATAAAAAGACCTCCGCGGTCGCCGAGCCTCGCTAAAAAGCGAGAGGGCGTCATTTTGCGACTCCGTCTACGCAAGAAACCCCCGCCGTCAGCGAGCCTCGCTAAAAAAGCGAGGGGCGTCGGCTGCGACTTCGTCTGCGCCAAAAAAGACCTCCGCGGTCCAAATGAGCCTCGCTAAAAGAAGCGCAGAGGGCGTCGGCTGTGACCGTCTGCGCAAAAAACCTCCGCCCCGATCGCCGAGCCTCGCTAAAAAGAAGCGAGAGGGCGTCGCGGTGACTTCGTCACGCCGAAGACCTCCGCGGTCCGGGCGAGCCTCGCTAAAAAAGCGAGAGGGCGTCACGCTGCGACTTTCGTCACATAAAAAACCTCCGCAAGACCCGAGCCCGCTAGCAAACACACCCAACACAAAGTTTGCGGGTCTCGGCCAAACCCTAATCACTTATTTGGGCACAACAAACCTGTAAGGGGGGAACAGGTTTACAACAACCCCGCAAGGGGGAGCAAATTTACAACGACCCCGTAAGGGGGAACAGGTTTACAACAACCCCCGTAAGGGGAGCAAGTTTACAACAACCTCGCAAGAGCGAGCAACTTAATAAAAACCACACGGGGGAGCAACCCTATGACACCTTGTGGAGGCGAGGAAATACAACAATCTTGAAAAACACTTAGAGGCAAACCTACGCCCGGGGACACGCTGTGTACATACAACCCCCAACTTCAACCGAAAAGCCGTTCGGCCGCGTGCTCAACAAAGCCCTCCAAGCACTTCGTCGACAAGTAAGCCCGCAACCCGCTCCACGAACTCCGCCACGTCGACCACGACAACGCCAGGACCGGAGCTTTCACAGCCACCCTCCGAGCCACCACACCCCCGGCTTCCCGGGCGAACCACGATGGCCCCCCATAGCAAGGGTTGAGCCCTAACAACGAGGGGAGGGACCCGAAAGAACCCGCCGCCGGTGGAGACTCGCCGCGATATCCCGGACATCGAGCCGCCACGGGCTCCGCCTTCGGCACAACCACCGCACCCTCGCCGTCCACACGGAAGTCGACCTCGCCCGAAGCGATAGCCCGCGGCCTCCTCATCCCGAGGTCCTCGTCAAGTATGGCCGACGAGGGCCCATAAAGACAACCCTTTGGACTTGCCGTCGGACAGGTCATGTCCGGCGCCACAACATCTCCGCCGCTGGTTCTTCTCATCATACCTCTGCGCCGCGCCCACCAAAAGGCCTCGGCCCTGAGCCCGGGATGCCAGCCGCGGCATGAGCCCAAGTCTCCCCGAGATGAAAATGTCTTGATAATTCATCATCGGGGGACAACGTTTAGCACACCCTCCGCGCGAGCCCGCGAGATCTGCAGCTTGCGGCGAGAGTCAACGATTAGTTACCACCCGTACAAAAGAGCCGCGCAAACCCCGCCCAACGACACAATCACAACACAAAAGCATAAAGCGATAATCATGTTCAAAAACAAGGCGCACCCTCGATGAAGTGGCCACGGACAACACAAGAGTTTTTAACATGGCGGGGAGCTCAAAGCCCCCCGCAGCCCCCAAAGTACAGACCCTAAACTCTCTCTCACACATTGTCAACCTGGCTAGGGTTCGTGGAAGCCAAGCCGTCGGCCCAGCTCGGAGGAGAGGCCTACATGGCTGGCCGTCGTGGCTTGATCCCCGTAGCAACCTCTCCGCCATCCCCCGCGGCCGCGCCCACTGGAGCATCACCCGCCAAGGGTGCACCTTCAACCCGCGCCCCCGCCAAGCCATCGGATGGCTCCTCGGACCTCCGAGCCTCGCCGTCGGTGGCCTCCGCTTCATCCCTTGCTTCGAGAGCGGTTTGCCAAAGCACGCATGTAAGCGAAAAACGACATGGGTCAAATAACCTACCCCGACACAAGGCAAGGAGAAAAATCGGGGCACCGCAAGCAAAAAAAACCTGTACCAGCTTGATCGCGGCTGGGCCTCTGCATAAGCGGCATCATGCCCTGATTCAAAGAAGAATTTCTTCAAAAACCTTCCCACCGGATAGCGAAGGTGGGCGTCCCTCACGGATGGCGCTCATCTCCTCCTTCTTCGGGAACTTGAGCTTGCGGGGCTCATCAAGATGTGGACACCCCGCGAGACCTCAAGGTGTGCCCTGAGCGGGGCCCCACGTAGCCCGGTGCCGCCGCATGATGAACTAGCGGAGTTACGCCCGTTAGCGTCGTCTTCGGCCCGATCCGCGACGGCGGCGGGTTCCACGGCGGCGGCGAGGCGGAGCCCAAAGCGTATGTCGAGGGTTTCCTTCGCCGAGCTCATCTCCGCATAAGCCGGGCCTCGTCGCGCGGATAACCGCGCCTCCCGGCTCCGCAACCTTCTTTGGAGTGCGGCCTCCTCGCCGGACTGCTGGCGGGCCTCGGTGGCGGTCGATGTTGCGGTGCGAGGTCTCCACCACCTCGTCGTGTGTCTTCCGAAATTTCTCGAAGAGCGGAGAAGGCCTCCGCCCTGCTTCTTCGCTCGGCATTAAGCCGCGCCACCTCCGCGTGGCGCGGTCCGGCTCATCCGCCCTCTTCTTGACACCTCCGCGTCGTCGCTTTTGCGTCGCGCTGGCGGCCGACCCTCCGCGGCCCGCGTGAGAACCGGGATCTCGCGGCTTTCACCGCGATGTCCGGCTCGGCTCACGAGCGGGGCGGAAGGGCGACCCGATGCTCGGCCTCGGAATCGGACCCGGCCATACACCGTGCCCGAAACGCCGCTTCGGCCAAGTTGGACTCGGGCGGCATTCCCAATATCGGGGCGGTGTGCAGATCCGACTCCGGCTCCACCGGTCCAACCTCAGCGCGAACCGGGAGTTGGCGGCGCGGCGGCGGCCATGCCCTCGCTT
Organism: Hyparrhenia diplandra; assembly: GCA_015847255.1. NCBI lineage: Eukaryota > Viridiplantae > Streptophyta > Magnoliopsida > Poales > Poaceae > Hyparrhenia > Hyparrhenia diplandra. The sequence continues at coordinate 216,672 of JADLZK010008369.1, forward strand.
TCCACCATGCTCCTCGTCGTCGAGCTCCCCTTCGATCTCGCGGCCCTCCACCGGAATATGGGCGGGCGCGTCGGTGCGCGGCGACGCGCGGAGGGGCAGGCAGAGCGCCCCGTGGAGGAGCTTGGTGCCTCTGGCGCGCAAGCGTGGCCGCCACCGTCGCGACCAACGGGTCGGCCACCTCCCACCGCCTCGCCGGTCGGCCGATCAAGGCGCGCTAGCCGGGTGCGGCAAGTTGACCCTCCTCCTCCCGTGAGGGAGGTCTCCATTGCGGACGGCGAGGGGGCCCGACCCCCATCGACCCGGGGCCGGACCGGCCGTCCGCTCCCCGCTCTCGCTGGAGTTGCTAATGTCATGGGCGAGGCCGCCCCGCCGCCGGCGGGGGCGCCCGCACCGAAGCGACTCGGAGCCCGCGACGCCGGCAGTAGTCACCCGTGTCCACCGGCGCCTTCGCGCCCTACCTCCGCCGTGACCCCCGCGCCCGCCCATGGGGCCCTCGGGCCCGAGCTGCTCCGCTTCTTCCGTGGCTTGACACCGGCCCCGCGTTCACCTCCTCCAAGGCGGGCCCGGTCGAGTAGAACACCTCGAACCGGTCAAGCACTTCGGTTCAACCTCCGGCGTGACCCAAGGGCCCGCCCGCATCTTCTTGAGCTCCGCCTCCTCGCATTTTTCGATCAGCTCCTCCGTCCTGTTCTCAACCTCGACGAACCCGGCGGACGGCCGTCTCCCGCGAGCTGGACCTCCGAACCTGGTGCTCCCGGAGGAGTCGAAGTCGAAGTAACACCGAAGACTTCAGTCCAGTCCACGGTACTTGTCAACATCTTCCACCACCACCCACACTGCGCCGATGACAAGGAAGCACCCTCGCCGCCACAAACTCCTCCACCAAATCACGCCCCGTCAAATCTTGGGCCATGTTGGACAAACATAGCCTCTTTGCACCGCCCGGGCGTTGGTCTCCGCCCCCCTTGCACCTGCGGGGGATCTCCCAAATTTCGGAGAGCCCCACGGCTCCGGCGCCTCGAGGCTCGTAGTAGAACCACCGGCGAGCCACTCCGCCCGGCCACTTGTTCCGCTGCGCTTGCCCGGCGGCGGCGACGGCGCGGTGCGTGAAGGTGTACACACCATGATCTGCGCCCGGTACTTTTCCCGGACACAACCCCGGGCGAGGAGCTGGGTGAACTTGGCGGCGTGGCGGGGAACGCATCCACATCCGGCTCGAGGCCCTGCGACCTTACAGCCCGGGCGAAGATCGAGAGCTTGGTGAAGGCGGGGCGGGGTTCAGCTGATGGAAGCGGCACGAGGTGCCTTAACACCTCCAACACATACCCGCGGACCGAAAGCGAGCCCAGCGGTGAAGAAGTCCGCAAACACCACCGCCGTTCTTCGGGGCTGCGGGACGCGCACGTGCGAGGGGTCGCGCCTTCACCCGGACGATGTACCCCTGCTCCTCGTACTCAGTCAGCTCGCTATCCCCAACCCTGCTAAGAGGAAACAACAGGGTAGGGGAGGTCTCCTTCGCCTTGCCTTTGGAAGCCTCCGCGATCTTCGACATCTCGGCCAAACCAACAAAGGAAAGCCCGACAAGGCCTCACAAAAGCGCGCCTAGAAACCCACGCCAGCGGCAAGCGCCCAAACGGACACGAGAGAGAGGAAAGCGGCGAACGGCGGCCGGCGAGTGAAAGCAAGAGCAGGAAGTTTTCACCGCGGCGGCGGCATCAACTATTTATAGGGGCCGTCGGCCCCAATCGAACGGACCAGGGAACCCCGATCCGTTGCCACGTGCCCCGACGCGGTTCGCGTCCAACGCCCCAGATTCACCACCATAGCGCGAGTAAATAGACCAATCACACTTCAAGGCCCACGAGAGACCGGCCCAGCAGCAACTAGGGCGTCGCTGGCAAGGTTAATCTGCGGGCGCCCAAGTCACCAGCGGGACTCCCTCAGTTTTCGTTGCTGCGGCCCGGCGATATCGAACCACACCCCAGGGGCTTGTTGGGGAGGGACCCTCACCGGGGACCCCCCGGTAGTGTAACACCCGGTTTTAAGAACAAAACCGGATGAAGCTATATGTGAGCCACGGAAGTCAAATCTCACATATAGTTTACAAATAAATGAAGTATCAATTCACAATGCTTAAAATATACTTGAACATAATATAAAAGCAAATAACCTCGGCTAGCGGGCGGCGGAAAGACTCTTCAATCTTCTGGTGTAGACTCCGAGGGGACCGACCGGTTGGTTGATCACAAGCCTAACTTCTTCACGAGGTGAGGGGAAATAGCAAGGGTGAGTCCATGTCGAACTCCGCAAGCATAACATGGGGTTATGAGGCTCAAAAAGGCTTGACACGGGGTTTAAGCTGCAGTAAGCATTTTAGTAAGTCAAAGTTTTAGCATTTATTTAGCGATAAGTTATGCTTAACCCATTAACCCACATTATCATCATAGGTATCGTTCTCATGACAGTCCATCGTCATTCGGTTCCATCATCATCATCATCTCATGTCCATGTCTCAAGTACCATCTCTATTCTGTAATGTCTCCAAGGCCGTTCATGACCTTGAACACGGCTGTTATAACGGTTTATACTGCTTGCAGAGGTGTACACTTTCACTACGGGTCATGGTTTCCACCGAGTAGGTTCGCGACTCCTAACCAAGTGAAGACCATATAAAGTCGTTCAAAGACCCTCCTAAAAATATTGAATGGCCAACAGAGCTACAACCCGTTTCTCGCTATTTTGGCAAACCACCAACAAAGTTAGGTAGACCCCTTGAACAACCAAAGTCAGAGCCATGTGACCCCCATAGCTGCATCTTTGTATATCCCGGATGATCACGACGGATAAGTCCTTACGGAGAGAGTCGAGCATCATGAAAAAGCATGAGCCCGACTCTAAAGTCCATGTTACCAACATTCAAGTCTTTACCATCATATCATATATTCATTTATATCATAATTATTTATGTGGAGCACTAGCAAGAACTACCCATATGCAATAACCCATAGGAATCAATAAACAAGATAACTGGCTAGGATGTCCTTAAGGTTGACAAATTAGACACATGCATATGATTAAATGATTAATAGTGAATAGGTAACAAGGATAGTCCCATGCTATACTTGCCTTAAATAGATATCCTTCCTCAAGTCCAAAGCTTTTCCAAAAACACCTTCTTCATCAACTTCTTGTAGATCACGGTCTTCTCCGAGATCAACAACATAAAGCTCACTGATCTACTCGATTTGAATCAGCAACACACAAACACATGGATCCAATCATGCATGGCAAACAAGGCTACAATTAGAACAGTACACCAACAGTGGAAAAACAGTTTGAAAAGATTATAAAACTAATCTACACATCACTATGATCACACAGACGTAAAGATCACCGAAATCGGAGCTAAAACGGCGTAGATATGAATTTTACAAGTTTCGCAAGAATAAAATAATAAGTTAAATACAAACTCGAAATTTAAAAGTTGGAAAACCTACTGAACAGTAGCATAAACACATAGATTACGGAATTACGAATCCCACGCAATTTGAGCGGCTCAAATCGAATTTAAAATGACAAAGATATGGCTATTTGAATCTGAGCGGCAATTCTATAAATACTGGAACTTGATTTTCGAAATAAAATAATTAAATGTGATTTTGAAAGCTGAAGGGTCTACGATCTAGATATTGGAGGAGCTCAAGGTTTCTTTAACAAAATTTGGATGAAGGGATATGTTTTAATCTAGTCCATAGATTGAACAATGAATGGCTCAAGATGATTGGATGTATTCCATTGTAATTTAAGATTTGTTTTTTTCTAAAGGAAACCGGCTAGAAAACATATGTTGTCATCGGATGATGTCATCAAACAAGCTAATGATCAGCAAGCTAGGAAAAAGGCCATGGCTGGCGTGCAGTGCGCCTGTCAAAGATGGCAACGACGTATTGGAACTATGAACAAAGCGAGAGCAAGATGTGTAGATGTGCTCACCATCAAAGCATTAGCTGACGAACAACGCAGGCGTGCTCGACATGGACAAGAATATGGTGCTTCACGTGGACTGATAACATGTACGTACTCCAGCAGCACGGAGATATGATCAGGAGTCAGGGCGGCGCTTATACCTTGTCGGAAAAACAACCAAGGACAGCGACTTGATAAAAATAGAGAAGCCTGCTGTAAAGCAACATGCACAAACCATGAGATGTGCAGATCAAGATCACGTATAAGAGAGGGACAAGGAGATTTCTCACCGACGGAGTCCACGGATAGCTTGATCAGATGAAAGACGAACGGAGCCAGATGACGTCAACAACAGCGGCACAAGATACTTGGCAGCAGCGACAACAGACGTCGTGCACGTCGATGACAACAGGCTGATCTTGGCAGGATCGCCATGGTGGCAGCAGTAAGATATCATGGCACGCCGCAGTAGTTTGGATCATGCATGCGCGGACGCTGCTGTTGCTCAAAACAAAAGCTGCGAGGGCAAGATATTGAGGGTGCGGCGCCGGCTTATATAGTCCGGATGTGGCAACAAAGATGGAAAGACTCAGGTTCAGGCTTGGTTCACCGATGGAAAGTGACGACGCAAGGAAATTGTTCATGAGGAATAAGAAAGGAAAAGAGAAATTGACGTGCGGCCAGCGTTGTCAACGAACGAGTACAGCAACTCTACTATGTTGTTATCAAGCTGGGTTGGACCAGATCAGAAGCGGCCCAAGAGAAGGAGATGACGAGCAGGCCAAACAAAATGAAATTGTCGCTCGGGTCAAAGGAAAATAAAATAACCGTATGCACTGGTTGGGCTGAAATGAGAGAGGAATTAGGAAGGGAAAAATAGCTTTTCTTTTTATTTCAAACAGAATTTCAAATGAACTTTTCTAACGGATTTTGAATTCATTTTCAAGTTTAACAAAACCAGTCACCACAACAGAAAATATGCAGCGGCATGATTGCACAAACATGTGTCTAGTCTTATAATGGATTTTAATTTTCATAAAAATTATTACTCCTAAATTCAATGCTTCACATAAAATGCAAAAATAAAATCAAATTTCCTATTTTAAAAATCATGCAAAATTTCGGGTGTTACAAATCTACCCCCCTTAAAGAAAATCTCGGCCCCGAGATTAGGAAGATAGAGATCGAAGAGATTGAGATACTCCGTCTGCGAATCTTTGTCACTCCTCGAGGATTTCCATTTTCTTGGAAAGGATTCCTCTTATTTTGTATGCCTATTAATCTTTGTCCGAATAACATGCTGGCTTATTCCAAGACTTTGGTAGGCAGTCAACATAACTCTCGTCTAACTCCAAACCAAATCTCTGTTAACTTTCAACGATTAGACCACTTCTCTAGAGCTAATTTACTCTTCACACCCACTCTGCCACTCTGTTTATACTTCTCTTAGAGAGCACCGAAAGTTGGACAATTTTTTTTTTTTATCCCCATTGATTCCAAACTACACCACAATAACTCTGGACATGTCCACCTCTATGTCTTCTTAGTCCATGATCGTGAATCTTCTACTTCCTATATCTACCTTCCAACGAAACCTTCTTACTCTCTTGGTCCAAAATAAGTTCTGTTACCAAGTTCAAACCATTAGTGACTACATTTCGGTTATAATGCTCAATCCTTAAACATGATCTTAGTCCTTTCCGTTGTTGCTTCGATTAACCTTTGGGATTTAGTTTTTTGTTGCAAAGTGAGCTTCCTTAATCATCAACCTTATGCTATTGATATCACTACTCAAGCTCCTCACACAAGTTGATCCTCGTGTCATATGTACCTTCTTAGCATAACTATCTTTTACTAAGATATCCAAAACATGATGTCACATGCTCCAAACCAACTTAGTGAAAATGTCCTTTGTGAACCCTTTAACCCAAAGTAGACTATTCATCCAATTTCAAACCATCAGTTGCTCAAGACTTTGAATCTAAACTTTTAGCCCAAGGTATCATCTGAATCTTCTTAACATAACTCTTCTTTGCTAAGGGCATCGGCAAGCGACTTCTACACCTCTAGATGGAAGCACCTTTTATAAGTCATCACTCTTGACAAATCCAACTAGAACATGCAACTCAAGACCAAGTCCTTTAAATTCTAGACATAATTCCTCAGACTCAGCTATCATTTGCAACCCATTAACATACCTCCTTCTGCTGAGTGCATCTGCAACAAGGTTGGCCTTACCAGGATGATAGTGCACTTCAGATTAATGATAATATCAATACCAGAGGTTCTCAACACAATGGGCTCAACTGGGAACGCTACCCCCCTTAAAATAAGACTAACAGAGGAGCAACTTACATGTAACTTGCATTGTTCCACCCGATGAATTAACTTGCATGTTATTTTTCATAGCTACCATGGGGATGCTATGGTTTCTAACAAACATCTGAGATATGAATGTTAACAGTTTTCTGGACGAAGTTCCATGACATCAGTTCAGTATTTCGACCATATCTGGAGTTCCAGAAACCCAAACAAGACGTTCTTTATACCGTTGGAAAGCTTACGAAATTCTCTACAATGTTCATGTGTATGACTTTTCCAGATTTTATCATTAACCAGGTCAAAACCGAGGAAAACAGCAAGCTTGCAGAACTGCCTGGCAGAACAGAATACCTCAACTTCCAACAGTCATAACTCATAGCTCATAATAGATAATAAGGTGCATGATAGGTCGTTGGAAAGCTACAGAAGTCTAGTTTCATCCATTAAATTTTCATCCATAACCCTCGAACCAATAAATAGATATCCAAGAAACATTGCAGGCTGCTCCAGAAACAACAGCAGAGACAGAAACGCGATAACCAACCCAAAATGCATATGTACTAACTATAAACTTAATATTCTTAATTTTAGAACTTGGGGACATGCCCACAAAGCTCCAGCACTCATTACAAAACTCCAAATCACTCAAAAGCATAATAATAACACAAAAGTCACACCAAAGTTCACCAAGCACACAAGACTCAACTTTCTAGTCTCGAAACGTGCTAACGACTTCATGGACATGGGGGGTACTAAAACTTATAGACGTGGTGGGGGTCAATCTCATCAAGAGCTATCTCATAATGTTGCCTTAATACTCCTAACTCTAGTTGACTATCTTCCAGCTTCTGATGGAGGACTTGGATTACTACAGCCATCTCCTTTATTTGTTCATCTTGCTCTCTACTAGGATCATCCATAACTCAAAGCGAAATACTCGATAGAAGTCTAGGGAATCGCTTTCGCGTGTCATCCTACATCTCTTCATAGTGTTTCCCAGGATATCCCTGCTTGTGATGTGTGCTTCTATGCTCCACTAACTCTTAAACTTAGGATGCGTCCACTTAATGCATCTTTACTCCACTTGAGCATGTTGATTTGGGTACCGGTCTTGCAATATATGTACAAACCGAGGATGAAACAAAGCTAAGACGTCCAATTCTAACTAGGCTTGCGCCCTACGGTCAAGACACGAGCTGATACCAATTTGTAACACCCGGTTTTAAGAACAAAACCAGATGAAGCTATATGTGAGCCCTGGAAGTCAAATCTCACATATAGTTTACAAATAAATGAAGTATCAATTCACAATGCTTAAAATATAACGAACATAATATAAAAGCAAATAACCTCAGCTAGCAGGCAGCGGAAAGACTCTTCAATCTTCGGTGTAGACTCCACGAGGGGACCGACCGACTGGTTGATCACAAGCCTAACTTCTTCCCGAGGTGAGGGGAAATAGCAAGGGTGAGTCCATGTCGAACTCCGCAAGCATAACATGGGGTTATGAGGCTCAAAAAAGGCTTGACAACGGTTTTAAGCTAGCAGTAAGCATTTTAGTAAGTCAAAGTTTTAGCATTTATTTAGCGATAAGTTATGCTTAACCCATTAACCCACATTATCATCATAGGTATCGTTCTCATGACAGTCCATCGTCATTCGGTTCCATCATCATCATCATCTCATGTCCATGTCTCGAGTACCATCTCTATTCGTAATGTCTCCAAGGCCGTTCATGACCGCGAACACGGTTGTTATAACGGTTTATACTCCAGAGAGAGGTGTACACTTTCACTACGGGTCATGGTTTCCACCAGAGTAGGTTCGCGACTCCCCTAACCAAGTGAAGACCATATAAAGTCGTTCAAAGACCCTCCTAAAAATATTGAATGGCCAACAGAGCTACAACCCCGTTTCTCGCTATTTTGGCAAACCACCAACAAAGTTAGGTAGACCCCTTGAACAACCAAAGTCGAGCCATGTGACCCCCATAGCTGTCTTGTATATCCCGGATGATCACGACGGATAAGTCCTTACGGAGAGTCGAGCATCATGAAAAAGCATGAGCCCGACTCTAAAGTCCATGTTACCAACATTCAAGTCTTTACCATCATATCATATATTCATTTATATCATAATTATTTATGTGGAGCACTAGCAAGAACTACCCATATGCAATAACCCATAGGAATCAATAAACAAGATAGCGGCTAGGATGTCCTTAAGGTTGACAAATTAGACACATGCATATGATTAAATGATTAATAGTGAATAGGTAACAAGGATAGTCCCATGCTATACTTGCCTTAAATAGATATCCTTCCTCAAGTCCAAAGCTTTTTCCAAAAACACCTTCTTCATCAACTTCTTGTAGATCACGGTCTTCTCGAGATCAACAACATAAAAACTCAACGATCTACTCGATTTGAATCAGCAACACACAAACACATGGATCCAATCATGCATGGCAAACAAGGCTACAATTAGAACAGTACACCAACAGTGGAAAAACAGTTTGAAAAGATTATAAAACTAATCTACACATCACTATGATCACACAGAGGCGTAAAGATCACCGAAATCGGAGCTAAAACGGCGTAGATATGAATTTTACAAGTTTCGCAAGAATAAAATAATAAGTTAAATACAAACTCGAAATTTAAAAGTTGGAAAACCTACTGAACAGTAGCATAAACACATAGATTACGGAATTACGAATCCCACGCAATTTGAACGGCTCAAATCAATTTAAAATGACAAAGATATGGCTATTTGAATCTGAGCGGCAATTCTATAAATACTGGAACTTGATTTTCGAAATAAAATAATTAAATGTGATTTTGAAAGCTGAAGGGTCTACGATCTAGATATTGGAGGAGCTCAAGGTTTCTTTAACAAAATTTGGATGAAGGGATATGTTTTAATCTAGTCCATAGATTGAACAATGAATGGCTCAAGATGATTGGATGTATTCCATTGTAATTTAAGATTTGTTTTTTCTAAAGGAAACCGGCTAGAAAACATATGTTGTCATCGGATGATGTCATCAAACAAGCTAATGATCAGCAAGCTAGGAAAAAGGCCATGGCTGGCGTGCAGTGCGCCTGTCAAAGATGGCAACGACGTATTGGAACTATGAACAAAGCGAGAGCAAGATGTGTAGATGTGCTCACCATCAAAGCATTAGCTGACGAACAACGCAGGCGTGCTCGACATGGACAAGAATATGGTGCTTCACGTGGACTGATAACATGTACGTACTCCAGCAGCACGGAGATATGATCAGGAGTCAGGGCGGCGCTTATACCTTGTCGGAAAAACAACCAAGGACAGCGACTTGATAAAAATAGAGAAGCCTGCTGTAAAAAGCAACATGCACAAACCATGAGATGTGCAGATCAAGATCACGTATAAGAGAGGGACAAGGAGATTTCTCACCGACGGAGTCCACGGATAGCTTGATCAGATGAAAGACGAACGGAGCCAGATGACGTCAACAACAGCGGCACAAGATACTTGGCAGCAGCGACAACAGACGTCGTGCACGTCGATGACAACAGGCTGATCTTGGCAGGATCGCCATGGTGGCAGCAGTAAGATATCATGGCACGCCGCAGTAGTTTGGATCATGCATGCGCGGACGCTGCTGTTGCTCAAAACAAAAGCTGCGAGGGCAAGATATTGAGGGGTGCGGCGCCGGCTTATATAGTCCGGATGTGGCAACAAAGATGGAAAGACTCAGGTTCAGGCTTGGTTCACCGATGGAAAGTGACGACGCAAGGAAATTGTTCATGAGGAATAAGAAAGGAAAAGAGAAATTGACGTGCGGCCAGCGTTGTCAACGAACGAGTACAGCAACTCTACTATGTTGTTATCAAGCTGGGTTGGACCAGATCAGAAGCGGCCCAAGAGAAGGAGATGACGAGCAGGCCAAACAAATGAAATTGTCGCTCGGGTCAAAGGAAAATAAAATAACCGTATGCACTGGTTGGGCTGAAATGAGAGAGGAATTAGGAAGGGAAAAATAGCTTTTCTTTTTATTTCAAACAGAATTTCAAATGAACTTTTCAAACGGATTTTGAATTCATTTTCAAGTTTAACAAAACCAGTCACCACAACAGAAAATATGCAGCGGCATGATTGCACAAACATGTGTCTAGTCTTATAATGGATTTTAATTTTCATAAAAATTATTACTCCTAAATTCAATGCTTCACATAAAATGCAAAAATAAAATCAAATTTCCTATTTTAAAAATCATGCAAAATTTCGGGTGTTACAAGTAGCTCCTGGGCTTAAGCTCTCGTGGCCCCCGGCGCGGGGGGCGGCAAGGCCATAGACGACACCCGCGGGCGCTGGGGCGGCAAAACCAAGGGCGACACCCCCCGTACGGGGCGGCAAGGCCAAAAGCGACACCCCGCGGCGCGGGGGCGGCAAAACCAAGGACAACACCCCCTTCGCGGCGCGGGGGCAAACAAAAGGCGACACCCCGGCGGCTGGGGCGGCAAAACCAGGGCGACACCTCCGCAGCGCGGGCGGCGGCAAGTCAAGCGACACCCCCGCGGGCGGGGCGGCAAACAAAGGCGACACCCAGCGGGCGCGGGGCGGCAAGGCCAGGGCGACACCGCGCGGGTGCGGGCGGCGGCGGGGCAAGGGTGTGCCCCAGCGGGCGCGGGGTGACGCGGCCAAGGACGGCCCCAGCAGGCGAGGAGCAGCGCAGCGAAAGGGCAAGCGCGGCGCCGCCGTGGCGGCAAACGAGGAAACCCTAAAGAAGCCCCAGGAGCTCTTCGTCATGTTCATTTACCCGTTTGCCCCCGGGGAGGATAGTACTAGATTGCCCTGTGTGGGCCTTGGCTGTAAGTGGGAATAGCACCTTGTCCTAAAATGTAACAACGTCACGTGCCGACCGGACACCTATAAATACGGGCAGACAAGACGTATTGAGGGGACGGTTGGACGTGGCTTTTTGTGCCATCTAATCGAAACTGTTATTTTGGGAGTCGCATTTCGGTACACGTGACACGAGTGGACCCAGCCCCGGACCGGACGTGCCCTCGACAGCTCCAGCGAGGGCACCAGCAATCTAAGCCCCGGGTACCACCTCGTCTCATCCTGTGGGAGACCCTCGCCCCTCCGCCCGCCACTTCGGGTGCCGAAGGTCAGAGGGGCAAGAGACATCCCTACAGTTCAATCTGGCTTGGATGATCATATCAAGGGGAGGAAGGGATGTGTCCCTTGCAATTCCAATTTGATTCCAACAGGTTAAGCTAAAGGGACATTCAAAGAATAAATGCATAATGGTTTCTTCCTCATTAGTATTGCAAATTGCATAAGAGTGACTCTGAAGCTGCATATTCTTTCTCCTTACCAAGTTTCTTCTGTTGAGTCTATCCTTGAGCAAGAGCCAAAAAAGAATTTATGTTTGCCCAGGTTATCACCTTTCAATAGCCATTTGAATAAAGGAGAAGCCTCTTGAGTGCCCTGGAGGATTTTATAAGCTTTTTTGGATGAAAAAACAGCAGGGTTATTCCATATATATGGCCATCCTGCAAGTGAATACTGCCATCCTGCAAGTGAATACTTGTGTCGATATTGCATTAAGGTGTGTTAAGGCTGATCGAAATGAAAGGCCTGATATAAAGGGCATTGTCACTGAACTGGAAAAGGTAGAAGACCAGATAAAGGACAGGTTACTAGCATATGATCAGTCAAAAAATCTAATTGGCTTCCAGTTCCAGGTACGTTCATTCTGGCACCATGCAGGATTCTCCGCTTATCACTTCCTGCATACAGTTTCATTAGAAAGTTACAGCCAAAAAATTGTTTTACAAGGCTTCTACTCCGTACGTGCATGTGCATATAAAGCCCTAGCTGTTCTTATGTCAAACAATATGTTTTAAAAAGGCTTTAATTTAGTTGTCATGGCAGGTGTTGCAATGTATTCTTGTTTGATGTGCCTGTAAACACTGGGTCTATTATTCTGTAAGACTGACAAAAAATGCACAGATCCAGTTGGATTTGTTCTATACATGTGGCATATTGCAGATCAATGACATGAAAATTAACGCAGTCATCAGTCCACTGTCTAATAATACCTTGTTTCTTGCAGAGGAGCTCGGACTCAAACGTCATTGCTGTCGATCCAGCCCAAGAGCTGCGGCTTCTATTTGAGCCAAGAAAGGACATATCCTGCTGCCTGCAGCTAACAAACGAGACGAGTGATTATATCGCATTTAACATAAAGACTAACAAGATAAAGTACTACACACAGCCGAGCAGAGGAATTATGCCACCATGTTCTAAGCAGTATGTCTCTGTAACGTTGCGAGCACAGGAGGCACTGCAGAATATGCCATTCAGGACATGCTCCTTGTAGAGAGTGTTAACCTCAGCAAGGAACCAACATCGTCTGATGTAGAGATCACCGAAGACTTCTTCAAAAAGTCAAGACAGAGAAGGTGGTGGTCACAAGGCCTATTGTTTTGGTTGCACAAGATCAACTTAGGGCATGGACGTCCCTGAAAGCACTAAATTCAGAAAGTGCGGTGCCCATGGAAATAAGTTCATGAAACTACCGGCCGATTATTTATATTGCACAAGATCAATTAAATGCTAATACTTATATTATCAGCACGAGCGTTTTGTTCCTCAATTTAATCACACTCAAGATCTATGTTTATGTACTTTGAATAAATATATTATTGTGTGTTTCATGAATAACTACCATTTATTTTTATTAATATGAAGTATGTGATTTGTTCATGAAGTCCTATGTCAAATATCCGATGTTGTATATTGGAGACGATAACGTGGAGCGTTTGGATCAGATTTCAAGATATGTATACCAAGTGGACATGAGAACGCGAGCAGCTTGCCCACTGTACTTAAAGAAAAGAGAAAACTGATCTGCAATCTTATTGGGCTTGGGCAGCGACAAGATGTCAGCTTGCGCCGCTATTTCCTCAAAACTGCTGTAATTAGAGTAATGGGCTCCACAGTCTTTAGTCAATGACAATGCCAGTTGCTGCTTTCGGCGAGGACAGGGTGTTCACCTGTAGGTCCAGTTGCTGCTTTTAAAGCACTTGTGCTTCCTTCCTCAAAGACCAACACCACGCTGATAAGTTGATCCGCACCTAACGCTAATTCTTATATCGATGAAGACATAATTTGTAGCACTTGGACTTGCAGCTTTCTTCCAAGAATGCTGCAGACACAATCACGGGTATCCATTTGCATGATGAGATCGACCAACGGGTGCTCAACATGTGATTTGTTTATGACTCAGATGGAGAACAACCCACGATGGGATTCCCTATCATATCATACTATTACTAATTGGAGGTTCTAACGAGGCTCCACATTAATTTCTACCAGATGTGCTAGAAAAATAGATAAATACTAGAAACTCTCACATTAATCGAAAACATCTAGCCATTAAATCAACAGTCTCTAGTGATCAGTAGCCATTAGATATATTTTATTTATAAAAAATACCCATCTCTACCATTATTATAGATTAAGAGAAGGAAAAAAAGATAAATTTATTATTATTTTAAAATCTGCGTACCAAAAAAATAAAGAAAAGATAACAAACATATTGTTTTTCTCTACCACCATCCCATTTGCCAGTGATGTCTGAAGTGATCGTCATGGGAATCTGCTCATCAAAATATGTTTGTGCCCTGGCCGTATAGGCTAAAATCTAGGTATCGACAATATCTATGTACCAAACAATACCATCGTTATAGATTAAACAAAGAAAAAAGAGATAAATCTATTAATTAAAAATCTACATACCAAGAAAGGAAGACAAGATAATAAATATATTAGTTTTCCTACCACCATCCCATCAAGTCAGCCAAATACTTTGTGTCCTAGCCGAATAACCTAAAATAAGGTATGGAAAAATCTATCTATCCACTAAATAAGGTGACAAATTCTGTCAAACATGCATGTGAGCGTACGCATAGAGGCAGCCACCGTCCAGCCGTGCAACCACCACTAACGGTTCGATGCCCCTGCACTAAGGGGACGCAAGGAGGGCCGCAAGGATGGGCGTATCGGTATGTGCCAGGATGGGCATGAGCGGGTGTTCGTCAATGCCGCCACCGTCTAATCGTGGTACCGGCAGCGGGCTCATCTACAGCAAGCAAGGAAAAGAGACGGGTGGCACGGGAACAGGCAGGCCGCAGTGCCATAGCGTCCGACGTCCACGGCATCTAGCTTCATCTACACACTGGCACCAGCCAACACCTACAGACTAAAGGTGTGATCATCTTGCTAAATCGCATAATTACAATTTAATTTCTCTCCTATAAAACACTAAAGTTGTCCATCTTACTAGATACCATACTCCCTTCGTTCTAAATTGTAAGTCGCTTTAATTTTTTTTTTCGGTAAATAAACTTTGCTATATATCTAGACATCACATATGTCAAAATACAAGCAAAATCTATAAATCAAACAAGCAGAAGTGTTTTTAAAATTTAGAATGGAGCGAGTAAAATTTAATTTGGCACGTGTGACATACGTATTCTGTATTGCTTTCAAGTGACTCGACTACGAAAAGAATTCTAAAAAAGTTCTTATTATAATTTTCATTTTAATTCTAATGACCTTGGATTACTTTGAACAAATTGGGTTACAAAATTCTTATTGACCATGTTAGTATAATTTTGTTTGTTCACTTTAATAATCATTTCATTAGATTACTTCGATTTTACATATTAAACATAATACTTTGACGTCTAAGTTTGCATTCAAATTACGCATATCTGCCATTATAAAAGGTACTATATACCTAAATTATCCATCTCAGCCATTATAAAAAAAAAAATAACATAAATCTCTCAAATCTACACATAAAGCGATAATATAATCCTTGGCATATTATAAAGTAATGACACTTGCATTTCACTTGAAGTTATATTAATACTCATCATAATAAATATTGTAAGTTGTTATCCAAAAAATCTTAAATAATTTGACTGAAACATTGTATCATATGAATATTAGTAATTTGGTTTGAAGTATTATTTTTTAATAATACAATATAATAAATTCAACACTTTGAGTGTCATGGTGCATACTAAAACAACTATTTATGCCATTTTAAGAACTAAGAGGGTAGCCTAGGACCTAAAATATTTTTTATGAAAATAAAAAAATGAAAATTCAGAATAAATGATACAATAGTCATTGGAATTTCAAATTGACAACTAGATCAAAATCTAAAAGTCGAAGTATAGATTATGTTTCAACTAAATACATGAGACGATAAGGGCATCCCCAACAAAGGACTAAATAGCTAGGTGACTAGGATTTCATAGAATGAAAAAATTGTCTCGCTAGCTATTCTCTCGTCGCTAGTCTCGCTCACGAAACGAAGTGAGATGCGCTCTGTGGTTGGCTCGTGAGGAATCTTTGCATGCTTTCACCCATGAGAGAGAGGCTCAAGAAAATAAAGAAGACTATAAATAAGCCCCCACATGATGACGTGGTCTGTAAATAGCTAGCAGCCGGCTATTTTCATTGAGGACGCCCTGATGTGGAGCCTGGAGCCGGGGAGTGTTTGAATCCGATTTCAAGATTTGGATGCAATGTGGAGTGGACATGGAAACGTGAGCCGGAAAAGCGACCTTGTCAGTTCAATGAATCTGTCCGATCAGCATGCCACTATACTTAAAAAAATATCTGATCTAGAATCTTTTTTGGGTTGGGCAGCGGCAAGATCTAAGCACGCGCCGATATTTCCACAAAACTGCTGTTAATTATGGTAATGAGCTCCACAGTCCGCCCTTTACCTTACCTCCAGGTTTTGCATGTAAGAACAAGTATAATGATAAAGGTTGTAAGCAGGCTGAATATTGAGTTGCAGGAAAATGGGGAGGAAAGAGCGGAGAAGCGTGCTATAAACTTGCAGCTGTCTTAGGCACAAGAGACAACAAACTTTGTCACAGAGATAAGTGAGTCATGTATTATTAGTGAAGAGCAGCAAATTACTATATGGGTGCGCTGAAAGATAGGCACAATGATCCTTATAGCTAGCGATCGACTGTATTATTAGCCTTGCTCTAATAACAACTAGATTTGGTTTGCATTGAACTAATAACCATGTGTTTCATGCCCAAAGCTAGCTTCCTCCATTAACCATTAACCGAGACGGGAGCTCAGCTGTGGTGCCTAGCAGCGATTAATGAAGGCGACATCCTGTTGTGCCCACCTCCGTCCACCAAAGGTCCGTGCCTCTCAAAACCAATTGTATAGTAGTGTTGGCTTGTGGATGTGCAGCTGTTGAGCGTGCGATGATCGACGATTAAGGAGAAGGTCAAGCAAAGAGTCTGAGCACGATGGGCCAGGAGCGGTGAAGACCAAATGCGAAGGTTTTGACCGTAGGAGCCGAGGGCTAGAGGATGGACCATGGATGACTAGCACTTGGACATATTCACAAACGAGTGTACATGCAAGGACGGTGTTGGAGACACTATTGACTGAGTTAATGATATCGATCAGACCAAGTTAGGTCAAGTGGATCAACAATTGGTTACCGATGACGTTCGAGGATGAGTGGGACATTGTTGACACCTGTTATAGCATAATATTATTAGTCAATTAACATGAAATAAGGGCTTAAGATCAATATCAACATAAGTCTAGGGGTCTAACTAATATATTTCCACAAGTTTTGGTATTTCATGACTTTGCAGGGACTAAACAATAAAAGCATATAAGATCGGTGAGAATCGGAAGAGTTTACATCTCATACGATGACAAGACTTGACCGTGAAGCAACTCAACCCAAAAAGTGGACTAAAACACTCAAGAAGATACCAGAAGACACCAGGAGAAACGAGAGACGAAGGGGAGACAAGCCCCTGGCGACCGCCAGGTGGGTCCCACCTATCGGCCTCAGCTTCCTATGTCGGTTTACCACCGACTTTGAGGTTGTATCTACACCGTTATTGAAGGTCGGTTTGATCCAAGGGTCCCTGTTCATCGCCAAGTCCTATATAAGAAGACCACCTGACCCCAGGGCTAAACCCTAATTCATTATCAACTCATTATCAATTCGAGACCAACTCATCATCAACCATGTCCAACCAAGTCTAGATCAATAGCCCTAGTTCATCATATTAGAAGTAGTTAGCTAACTAGATAGCTCTAGAGGAAGCCAAGTTCATCTTGAATTCCTGATAGTCAAGAAGTAGCGGGAGCAGTGATTCTCGTGGCTTCTCTCTTGTATCCAATCTGTAAGTATATTTGTTGGAATACAATTGATATGACTTTGTTCTATATAATGATTATATTCTTAGTGATATGTATCCATGCATGCTATGATTATATATTTAGTTTTGTGAGTTTGTCTTATATCTTATGCATGGAATCGTATAGCATCCACTTAGATGATCACTATGTGGGTGATAAGCAATGTGTAAACGTGGTGTTTATACAACGTTTATCTGCGATTGCACCCTAGATTCCGGGACGTGTGGTAGATCGCAGGAGTGACAGTCCTGTTGAGTCCTTTGAAGTCCACCCTCCGAATGCTAGGCCAAGTTGAGCCATAATTACGGTGATGATCAAGTTTCATCCTTGATTGTCATTGGTAATGCTTACCATGTGTAGATGTATTGCAACCTTGCCATGATAGCTAGATGTATTTGCACTAATTATAGTATTCATTGACATATGATTAGGAGTATCTTAGGAATATTCTTTCTATTCTTTCTAAACCATGTTAATAGCTCATATGATACTAGTGGCATACTATGATCTTAGACTTGGGTAGTTATCATTTATTATCCATCTTTATCTTGTGACTTATCCTGTTATGAGTATTGTTGGATGCATATGGCTACTCTGCATTATACAGCTGCAAGTGGATCTCATAAGTAAATCACAATCTAAATCATTAGCCACCTCTATCTCTCTTACTTTCTATAGACTCCCCTTCCCCTGTGGTAAAATATAAATACGATACCGGGACGGACTCCGATGAAGTGCTACGGTGGTATTTCTATCCGCGGCGCTTTTGCGAGATATCAAGTTCATCTTTTATCAAGGTCTTTTCAAGAATACCATACCCGCATTTCTTAGAGCGTTATTGCTAGGGTGTGAGGACTAGTATGTAGGTAATGCCTAGAAATGAGTGGTATACCTTGAGTACATATCCTAGTGAGATTAACTCCACTATGGATAATGATATCAAGATTACACCCCACAACTAACATCGCCTAACTCCGCCTTTATTGGATCATGAGATTAACTCCACATCCAAGCTAACATGATTAGATAGATACCATTTATATATTTCTCTCGCCTTCCTAATTTGGATCGTGTTAGAAATATCAACAAGCATTTCGGCGCCGTTGCGGGAAGGGTGTTAGTCACAAACTTAACCAAGTGGTTTAGTTTTCATGGCTCATTTCTAACTTTCCTAGTTTGAAAGGGTGCTAGCCAAAACCCTAAACACACATACATGGAATTAAGAGAGATCACTTGCATCACATAATGCATTGAGAACCCATTATCACATACTCAAACAGGTTCAACCCTGTTTTCTATTTTGTTTTTGATCTTATGCAGGGTTAATATATGTATGAATTGGAACCGTCCAGATAATTTTGTTGAAGATCCTGAAAAATTAATCACACAGACCAGAGCAAAACTCAGACAAACAACAGCACAGACATCATCTTTTGAGACATCAAGACCTTCTGATTCGGACGTTAATCAAGTTGGCGAAAGCTTATCACCTGAATTTGAGGCTATGGCTACCAAGACACTTCGTGAGCTCTTAGCTCCTACCGCGACAACATTCTCACCGGGTCAGAAGGTAGAGGTTGGAGACAATGGTTTTGAGCTTAAGCCGGGGCTCATCAACATGGTGCAATCAAGCCAATTCTGCGAAAAGGCACATGAAGACGCGAGTGCTCATCTCCAACACTTTTACGGAGATTTGCGGTACTTTTCACGATGAAGGGCGTATCGAGACGCCATATTGTTGTGCCTCTTCCCATTCTCACTATTGGTAAAGGCAAAGCAATGGTTCTACGCTTCTGAAGGAGAAGAATACAACATGGGATTTATGTTTCACGGCCTTTTCGCCAAGTTCTTCCCTATAGGCAAGATGAATGCCTTAAGAGGGAAGATATCCAATTTCAACAGACAACACGATGAATCTGTCGGAAGCGTGGGAACGTTTCCAAGAATACATTTCGAGAATGTCCACATCATGGGATGGAGAAATGGCTGCGATGCAAACTTTCTACCACGGGCTAGTTCCTAGTGCTTGTGAGGCGATGGATCTTTGCAGCAGGAGGTGCTTTCTTATCACTTACATTGACCAATGCTCTGAGCTTGTGGAGAAGATGACTACCAACCAATGTTGGAATGAAGAGCGTCAACCCAAAGAGAGGAATGCACCGGTGAAAGAGGTAGATATGCTATCCGCCAAAATGGACCTAATCATGAAGAAGCTCGAGGATAGAGATCCTCAACCCAAGGCAGTCATACAAATTCAAGATTCCCACATGACATGTGAAGAATGTGGAAACACAGGCCACACTAGCGAGGAATTGCCCGGAGATTGTGGAGGACATCAACTTCATCAATAATAACAACAACAATAATTACCGTCCTCAAAGGAATCAAGGTTGGAACCAACAGAGGCCCAACTATCAAGGAAACTACCAAGGTAATAATCAAGGTAACAATTTTAATACTTATCAACCTTCCTTGAGAGACCTAGTTCTTAACCAAGGCAAAGCAATGGAGAATCTGTCTAGAAAGATAGTTTCCAATGATAAAGCTCTAGAACTTATCAATACTAGAATGGAAAGCTTTTCTTCAGCTATTAAAAATCAGCACAGCTTTAATAAGATGATAGAATCTCATATTTCTCAGCTATCTGTTCCACTAACCACACCAGGAAAGATTCCGGGGCAACCGGAAGAATTAGAATCTGCAAATCTTGTTGACATCTTTAATGCAGGTCACTACTATAGAGAGACCTCAGGAAGCAACTGGTTGGATGACTCTATGCCACCCAAGAAGGAAGATCCAGGAAGGCCAGTCATTACGATCCAGATAGGACCGCACACTTTCGACAATGCTCTATGTGACTTCGGCTGAAGCGTGAACATAATGCCCAAGGTAATCTATGAAAAGATTCATGGTGAACCACTTTTGTATACAACCATGTGCTTGCAGCTGGCAGATCAGTCACTATGCTATCCCAAGGGGATACTTGAAGACGTGTGTGTGGGAATTAGAGGCTCTTGCGTACCAGCAGACTTCGCGGTTGTGGAAAGCGGGAGGAAGCGAAAGATCAACGATCATACTCGGTCGACCATTCCTATGCTCAGCTAAAGCAATCATCTACGCCGACAGTGCGAAGATTTGTTTCAACATCAGAGGGAGAAAGGAGAAGTTCAGCTTCAAGAACAAAACACATACCTCTCCTGCTCACCCACAATGGTCTTACCCATATTTACCAGAACCAAAGATCGAGACATACGACAAGAATAAAAGAAAGAATCAGAACAGATACAAGAAGGCGCAGCCTACAAAGGTAATGGTAGTTAATAAGGTAAGTTCTGAAAATGACCATCTACTTTCATCTTCTATACTTCGCAAGCAAAATGATCCAGGTACTCCTACCATCGCATGCTCAATTAATTGTTTAACCTTCTATAATACATTACGCGTCACGGGTCCCGGTATCAATTTAATGGCAAAAGTAACATATGAATTACTATTTGAAAAATTGCTGTTGCAACCAACATTTGTGCAGCTGCAGATGGCAGACCAATCATACAGGGTTCTAGAAGGAATTGCGAAAGACGTACCAGTCAAGATCATGGACCACTATGTTCTTACTGACTTTATAGTCATGGACATGGGGAAGGAAGAAGATCCTCCAATAGTGCTAGGAAGACCGTTCCTCAACACTACACGTGCCATCATCTACATCCATACGGGAGAGATACATTTCCGGTTCCCTACGAGAGAAGGTACGTGTGTATTTTAATAGCTATAATAATTATGAGAAACCCAGGAAAAGCAGGTCAGCTCGTCGCCGCCAAAGGAGGCAGTGGATTAAAGACTCAGGAGATGAGAAGGTAAGTAAAGAGGTTAAATCCCTTACACCTGAACTATCCATGGCGAAAGAAGAATCAACCACTCCAGAGAAGAGTCCACCAGCTAAGATAAAGTGGAGAAAAGAAGAAGACATCTCCCAAATCATCATCGGAAGAAACAATAGAATCATCGGTGCCACCGATTGTGACAACCGATATACCATGGGAGTAATGAGTAGAACTAGAAGTCTGTTCGGAGGACTCTAATCACCGATCCCTCGCCGAAAGGTAACTTCGGTAGTTATCCATATTTAAATTCCCAGCATTGCATATTTATCTTTCCATATCATGTTTATCTTTTAGCATCTTATATCTGCATTTCAAAACAAAAATATTTTGAGCTTTGTTTTGTGAAAACCCTTAAAGCCCCATGCTAATAACTCGGAGGCTTAATCACCCTCTAAGCTATTTCTTTGTGGTGGCCTAAAAAAATAAAATAAAGATGCATAATTGCTTTATCTTTTCTTGCATATAAAAATGAAAATCCAAAAATATATATCCCAGGCAACTCAAAGCAATGTGGCTAACCCCTAATGCTTAATCAAGTTCCACTAGCTTTGTTGTCTATTTGAGATCAGCCGAGGATTTCAAGAGGAGAAGAGTCATGTTAGGCGCCACCTTTGTCGCCATCTACCTCAACTTCTACATTATCATCGAAGACTACACTTCAATCCGGCTTGGGGGAATGCATCCCGATTATCGATAAGTATCCCTATCTATTTTATAGTATTAATTTTATTAAGCTAAATATTTAGTTTGCTATAGAGTTTGTTAAAGAGTCTAATTTTATAAAGTCTAGTTGTTTAAAGAGTCTTTTGTTAGAGTGTGAATAAAATGATCAAGAGAGAGTGTACACCAGTTTGCTTTGCTCAAACTAAAATAAACCCCAAAATCTACCAACATGGAGATGATGAGCAGTTGCTCCGCTGTAATACTTTTCTAGTACCTAGCTTTCAAGCTTAATTTCTCTTGAGCTCCATTTGCAAAATTGCTTTGACTTGATATTTACTCTAAACACGAAACCCGTGGGTTGCAAATGCTTGCTCTAAAGTCTAGGTAATTGACGGATGTGATATAAGATAGTCCGAGCTGCTATTGATCTTACTCCTAGTGACACTAGATTTACGGAGATTTATTTTGAAAAATTAAAATACACATGATAAGTTCCTGTGTGACAGAAAGTGTTGAATCTCCTACCACGAGCCATATATACATGCTCCCTAGATTAGGAAAACCCCTTTGAGATATATATATATATATAGGCAACTTGCTTTGTATTGAGTTTGTTCAATCTTTGTTGACCCTTAGAAACTTGTCATGCTGATCATGTACACTCCACTCCACTCCATTCAACCTCATTCCATCTTGCTACATTTCCACTCCACTCGACTCCATACACTTATATGCTATTTCCACCCTGGAAGTACGCATCCACCATATATATACATCCATTATATATATACACCACTATCCATTCACTCTAGCCACTAAAAAAAAAAATGTTCTACTCTTATCTTGGGAGAGAGCAACCAAAAATATTCCCTATACCCATCCATCCATAGATTTTCTAGCCAATGTCTTACAAAAGCTCCATAATTTGTCTATCTCTCAAAAGTTATTACAAAAAGAGATTTGGGTTGTATTTACAAAAAAAAAAGAGAAAGAAAGGGAGATGAAAAATGGACAAGTGTCCTACGGGCGAGTAGAGCCTACCTCCCTAAGAAAAAGAAAAGAATAAAGGAGAGTTAAAAAATGGACAAGTGTCCGCTGAAAACAATGGGTACTTAGATGCTCGCCTCTCCATAAAAGAAAAAAAAAAGAGATACGACCCAAGTTCTCTCAAAAGTTTCCAAACTCAAAAGAGAGATGATTCCTCAAGGAGCAAAAGTATAGATTATCCCCTCATTCATTCCATACACCTTACTATATTTCCTACTACCATATTCTATCCATCATACACATGCACCACTTGATCAGTGTGACTCGTGACTTAGGATCCATTGCTTGAATTTACAATATATGCTTAGTAAGTAAAATTTAGTTTTCTCCTACCTATGAGATCCGGATATAAAGCCTTAGATATAGGGTAAGAGAGAAGAAGGCATAGTGTGCTCTTGCCTTAGCCAAAAATACCACATAATATGAGAGAAAGGCAACACAACCTTATTGCCTTAGAGAGGATCCACAAATACCACAAATGAGAGATTAGAGAGAGTCATACTGGGAACTTTAAGTTTTATTTGAAAACTTGCAAAACTCCGAAGGACAGGTTGAACAACGAGTTTGAGATCTGATACTTGACTTGAATTGTTCTATCTTTCAATTGCCCAAGATTAAAGAAAAGACTATGAGCCCCAAAAGGTAAAAGGTAATATGGGTAAGTTGAAGGTTGAAAAGTTTATTCTTATCGGAGAGACGGCCCTTACGGAAGCACTCGCCCCCCGGCATCGGCGACACGCGGCGTTAGCGTTAAGCGCCAGGCGGTCGGGCGACGTCGTTCCGATCCCCGCCACCAATCCCGCCTATGCACGCCCAGCGCGGGACCCGTGTGTGTGTGTGTGTGGGAAACGGCGGCCGTGGCGTGTGGATTTGGGATTGCGGTGGTTTGGAGGGAAGAGAAGAGGAAGAGGGAGAAAGTTGGTCGGCCGACAAACGGACCCCACCATAGGTTAAAATGGTCTTTTGACTGTCGGTTTGATTAATCGATAAGCAGAAGCGGACGGAATGGCTCGAGAGAAAAGAAATTTGGACATGTGGCAAAGAAGTGTGATTGAAGTTTTGAGGGACATGGGTGAGATTACGAACTTTTAATGGCATATAGGTAAAAGCCTAAAAATCTGTCCATCTCATCTTGGTCCATCAACATTCCACCATTCTATATCTTACAAACCACTTCACTCATATTTTGGACTGCACTTTCACTCATATGTTTTGGCCGCACGGGCGCGCTAGTAAGGCCTGTCTCAATGGAGGGTTTCACCTCCCGGTTTCCAAGACGTGAAACCCATGGTGAAGCAGTGAAATATGGTCTCTCGGTGTGCGGTTAGATTTGCACGATTTCATAGATATATTTTATCTATTCATGGGACCCACCATTTTGTTTCTACCCCGAGCTGCTTCCATGCCGCTGCTCATGCCATGTCCTCTCGCGTCGGAGGAGCCCTGTTGTTTGCTCTCCGGTGACCTGCCCGACCTCGAGGTGCTGCAAGCGTGGGAGAACAACTTCACCGGGGTGTGCCACGCCCGTCCGGCATAGCGGCCTCCTCGGTACTCGACCCTCGTCGAACAAGCTCACCGGCTTGCCGCCGGAGCTTTTCGCAACCTCTCGAGGAGCGGATGGGGCCGAGCTTCGCGCCACGCGCGGTCGGTGGAGCCCGCCCGCGAGGTCGAGCCTAGGGCGGCGAAGCGGCGTCGTTGCGAGCAACCTCGCGGGCGGCCTTGCGGATCGACAACCTTGCGGATGGCGCGCGCCCGCGCCCAGCTGCGCTCCCGGCTTCAGCGGGCGGCGCCGCGAACAACCTCGTGGGCGGCGCGCGGACTCGGCCACTCCCGGCTCGCGGGACCGGCCTTGTAGGGAAGCTTCGCTTGTTGGCGGAGCGAGCCAGTAGCGGGCGAGGGCGAGCCGCGCCCGGCGGAGTGTGTCAGCGTCGGCGAGCTTCGCATGAGGCGCCGGACATCGCCATGGCCCGGCGCGCCCGTGGCGTGGCGAGACCCGCGTCGGCGGACTTGGCGGCGGCCGCCGCGCAAGCTGGCGGCGGCGCTCGCCGCTCGGACCTTCCGGTGGCTGAGCCC
This sequence comes from Hyparrhenia diplandra, assembly GCA_015847255.1. NCBI lineage: Eukaryota > Viridiplantae > Streptophyta > Magnoliopsida > Poales > Poaceae > Hyparrhenia > Hyparrhenia diplandra. The sequence goes on from JADLZK010008369.1 coordinate 241,892, forward strand.
ACTCCGGCGAGAGCACGGTCGCGTCGCGGAGTTCAGCCTCGGTCGAATGGATTTCGCCCGATGAAACTTCGTCGGCTCTCTCAACGGGAGTTTCACGCTCTTTCAATGTCTTGAAACGCCCCGATACGTTTCATGGGGATGAAACGTTTTTCTCTCTCCTCCTCGTTTCATGCAATTTCATGCAATCTGCTGATGTGGCGGTATATTTAATATACATAAAACACCTCATGAAACCCCATTGAGACTGGACTAAAGGAAATTGCAGAGAGCCACTCACATTTTCCAGTATTTAATAAGTACCTGAATGGATTATTTTGCTCCCACATCAACCGAGGAGGAAGTGAAGCCATGTGCGAGGCCCGTGATTGGTGGGTCTGGTCGAGTTCTGTTTTCTTTACCTTTAGCTTATGAATTTGTTTTCATGGTCGGTATGGGCTGCAAATCAGCTTTCGGTGCCCAACCATGTTTATCACTTTGTCCATGCTGCAGTTTGTGTCACCTTTTTCAAGGCATATGATGCGACACTGCACACTAGCCAGTGCTTCTCAGGGGCAGGCATGTGAGCATAGTTGTCGACGCGCAAAGTTGATGCGCGTGATAACATGATAATTATCGTGCTTTGGTGACATTGAGCGATTGCTTTCCAAGCAAAGCAACAAAGGTTCCTCATTTTCAGGAGGGGGGCTGACCGTTTTTCAAAGCAAAACAGCCAAGATCAGCCAAACCCTACGGAGGGCTCATAAAAACTATGAGATACGTATACCGGATAACAGCCAAGATCAGCCAATCTCTATCTCTTCTTTCCAGGATAGGTTAGACAATAGCAGGGGAGGGATAACAAGGAATGTCTTTGGTGGGTCATGGTGGCTGTGGGTTGGGCGCTCTAGAAGACAAGAAATGATCTCGTTCTTTCTAACACCGTGATAAAATCTCCTAAACAGATTGCTTGCAAAACTATTGGTTTGTTGAAGCAGTGGACAAAGCTGGCAAGGAAGGTTGGCGATCTAAATCTGATGCAATCTAGATAGCTCCCTCAGTGTTTCTTTTAGCTATCATTTTGCTGTTTTCTGAGGTTGCTTGTTTTGAAAACTTATGTGCTGTTAGAGGGTCTGTAAACGAGTTTATCTTCGTTTATGTGATGTGTGCGTTGCTGTAAGCTGGAAACCCCAGCATTAAACTTGTTACCTTTCAGCTTTCAATAGAAGCTGGGCATTGTCATGTGTCTTTCATCATGGCCATGTGCCATTTAAATTGAAATTCAAATAGAATGTTTTCATATAAAAACGGTAAGGCCTTGTTTAGTGAATTGAGAGGAATTGAACAACAATGTAATAATAAGGTGGAAAGCACTTCCTAGATATTGACTTCAATTAATGGGATCGAAACAAGCCTCTAAACAAAATTGTTTCAATTGAGCCACTGAAGTTAACAAATTTAGGATTTGTGGCTGGTCCGCTAATTTCCATAAGGCCACAAGAACTGAAATACTGAACCAAATATGAAGCTTTAACTAATTTATCTCACTCAAAAGAACAATAGTTGCGGCCATATCTAATATAATCCCTCTACTCCCTTTTATCAGGCGTATACGCATATTAAAATTCAAACTTTAAAACCTTTGATCAATAATTTAGCTAACAAGTTTGAACAATTATAATATAAGCTTGATATGGTTAGATCTATAATTAAACAATACAATTCAATAATCATAAAATTATAAATATGAACAATACAATATAAAATAAATAAATCTCTCAATCTTGAAATTTAAGGGATTGTGATTTTTTTGTGATTTTCCTAGCAGATTTTAACTACTATGAGCATTACCCGCACCGTTCTAATTTATAAGTTGCTTTGATTTTTTTCATCCATTTTGCTATGTTTCTAGACATGCTATTGTATTTAGATGCATAGCAAAATAAATGTACAAAAAACATAGCAAAATACATATACCAATTTTGTGGTTTCCAAGATTGCCATGTCATCTAGAATGAAATGAAACTGGGATGAAACATACACTCTCAATGCAAAGTTTCATTCCACAGTTTCATAGATATTTAATTCTATGACTCACAGAGACTTGATAATTGTGCCCAGATAGTTTCGTCCCCATGACACCCATTTCTTATCTGTCTTCTTAAATACTCTGTCATGTCATCGAAAGTGTCTATGTGGCAACCTATTTAATGCAATCGAAACTCACATGAAACTCCCATTGAGACTAGCCTTATAATTTGGAACCGAGGTTGTATATATTTGTGGACAGATGGAGAGGATAAGTCAGATACTTTTTGAATGTTATGAACTTATTTATTTGTGGATGGATGTATATATGAAACGATAACATGGAGCGTCTGAATCGGATTTCAAGATCTAGAAACAAGGTTGACATGAGAACACGAGCCGGAAAAGTGACCTTTTGAGGGACCCAGTGGGGTAAACCCCCCACCTCCTTTATTGATTTGTATATAAAAAGGGTGCAAAAGGAGCTTTCAAAGCTCAATAAAGAAAAAATACATAAGTATTAGGGTATATTCTCCAACCATAGGTTTAAGGGGCCAGCACGGCTCGGCTTGGATTTGATGACAATCAAACCAAGATCATCTTTGAGGCAACGCTTCCAGTTGAAGGTGTTGCATGGTACATTATCAAAGATTAATTTGTTTCTGGAGGTCCATATTGCCCAACAGGCTGTAATAACCACCTCTCTGAACAATGCATTCCCAAAGTTCAATCTGGCTTGGATGATCATATCAAGGGGAGGAAGGGATGTGTCCCTTGCAATTCCAATTTGATTCCAACAGGTTAAGCTAAAGGGACATTCAAAGAATAAATGCATAATGGTTTCTTCCTCATTAGTATTGCAAATTGCATAAGAGTGACTCTGAAGCTGCATATTCTTTCTCCTTAGCAAGTTTCTTCTGTTGAGTCTATCCTTGAGCAAGAGCCAAAAAAGAATTTATGTTTGCCCAGGTTATCACCTTTCAATAGCCATTTGAATAAAGGAGAAGCCTCTTGAGTGCCCTGGAGGATTTTATAAGCTTTTTTGGATGAAAAAACAGCAGGGTTATTCCATATATATGGCTATCCTGCAAGTGAATACTGCCATCCTGCAAGTGAATACTTGTGTCGATATTGCATTAAGATGTGTTAAGGCTGATCGAAATGAAAGGCCTGATATAAAGGGCATTGTCACTGAACTGGAAAAGGTAGAAGACCAGATAAAGGACAGGTTACTAGCATATGATCAGTCAAAAAATCTAATTGGCTTCCAGTTCCAGGTACGTTCATTCTGGCACCATGCAGGATTCTCCGCTTATCACTTCCTGCATACAGTTTCATTAGAAAGTTACAGCAAAAAATTGTTTTACAAGGCTTCTACTCCGTACGTGCATGTGCATATAAAGCCCCTAGCTGTTCTTATGTCAAACAATATGTTTTAAAAGGCTTTAATTTAGTTGTCATGGCAGGTGTTGCAATGTATTCTTGTTTGATGTGCCTGTAAACACTGGATCTATTATTCTGTAAGACTGACAAAAAATGCACAGATCCAGTTGGATTTGTTCTATACATGTGGCATATTGCAGATCAATGACATGAAAATTAACGCAGTCATCAGTCCACTGTCTAATAATACCTTGTTTCTTGCAGAGGAGCTCGGACTCAAACGTCATTGCTGTCGATCCAGCCCAAGAGCTGCGGCTTCTATTTGAGCCAAGAAAGGACATATCCTGCTGCCTGCAGCTAACAAACGAGACAGTGATTATATCGCATTTAACATAAAGACTAACAAGATAAAGTACTACACACAGCCGAGCAGAGGAATTATGCCACCATGTTCTAAGCAGTATGTCTCTGTAACGTTGCGAGCACAGGAGGCACCGCAGAATATGCCATTCCAGGACATGCTCCTTGTAGAGAGTGTTAACCTCAGCAAGGAACCAACATCGTCTGATGTAGAGATCACCGAAGACTTCTTCAAAAAGTCATGACAGAGAAGGTGGTGGTCACAAGGCCTATTGTTTTGGTTGCACAAGATCAACTTAGGGCATGGACGTCCCTGAAAGCACTAAATTCAGAAAGTGCGGTGCCCATGGAAATAAGTTCATGAAACTACCGGCCGATTATTTATATTGCACAAGATCAATTAAATGCTAATACTTATATTATCAGCACGAGCGTTTTGTTCCTCAATTTAATCACACTCAAGATCTATGTTTATGTACTTTGAATAAATATATTATTGTGTGTTTCATGAATAACTACCATTTATTTTTATTAATATGAAGTATGTGATTTGTTCATGAAGTCCTATGTCAAATATCCGATGTTGTATATTGGAGACGATAACGTGGAGCGTTTGGATCAGATTTCAAGATATGTATACCAAGTGGACATGAGAACGCGAGCAGCTTGCCCACTGTACTTAAAGAAAGAGAAAACTGATCTGCAATCTTATTGGGCTTGGGCAGCGACAAGATGTCAGCTTGCGCCGCTATTTCCTCAAAACTGCTGTAATTAGAGTAATGGGCTCCACAGTCTTTAGTCAATGACAATGCCAGTTGCTGCTTTCGGCGAGGACAGGGTGTTCACCTGTAGGTCCAGTTGCTGCTTTTAAAGCACTTGTGCTTCCTTCCTCAAAGACCAACACCACGCTGATAAGTTGATCCGCACCTAACGCTAATTCTTATATCGATGAAGACATAATTTGTAGCACTTGGACTTGCAGCTTTCTTCCAAGAATGCTGCAGACACAATCACGGGTATCCATTTGCATGATGAGATCGACCAACGGGTGCTCAACATGTGATTTGTTTATGACTCAGATGGAGAACAACCCACGATGGGATTCCCTATCATATCATACCATTACTAATTGGAGGTTCTAACGGAGGCTCCACATTAATTTCTACCGATGTGCTAGAAAAATAGATAAATACTAGAAACTCTCACATTAATCGAAAACATCTAGCCATTAAATCAACAGTCTCTAGTGATCAGTAGCCATTAGATATATTTTATTTATAAAAATACCCATCTCTACCATTATTATAGATTAAGAGAAGGAAAAAAAAGATAAATTTATTATTATTTTAAAATCTGCGTACCAAAAAATAAAGAAAAGATAACAAACATATTGTTTTTCTCTACCACCATCCCATTTGCCAGTGATGGTCTGAAGTGATTGTCATGGGAATCTGCTCATCAAAATATGTTTGTGCCCTGGCCGTATAGGCTAAAATCTAGGTATCGACAATATCTATGTACCAAACAATACCATCGTTATAGATTAAACAAAGAAAAAAAGAGATAAATCTATTAATTAAAAATCTACATACCAAGAAAGGAAGACAAGATAATAAATATATTATTTTTCCTACCACCATCCCATCAAGTCAGCCAAATACTTTGTGTCCTGGCCGAATAACCTAAAATAAGGTATGGAAAAATCTATCTATCCACTAAATAAGGTGACAAATTCTGTCAAACATGCATGTGAGCGTACGCATAGAGGCAGCCACCGTCCAGCCGTGCAACCACCACTAACGGTTCGATGCCCCTGCACTAAGGGGACGCAAGGAGGGCCGCAAGGATGGGCGTATCGGTATGTGCCAGGATGGGCATGAGCGGGTGTTCGTCAATGCCGCCACCGTCTAATCGTGGTACCGGCAGCGGGCTCATCTACAGCAAGCAAGGAAAAAAGAGACGGGTGGCACGGGAACAGGCAGGCCGCAGTGCCATAGCGTCCGACGTCTCTGCGGCCCACGGCATCTAGCTTCATCTACACACTGGCACCAGCCAACACCTACAGACTAAAGGTGTGATCATCTTGCTAAATCGCATAATTACAATTTAATTTCTCTCCTATAAAACACTAAAGTTGTCCATCTTACTAGATACCATACTCCCTTCGTTCTAAATTGTAAGTCGCTTTAATTTTTTTCGGTAAATAAACTTTGCTATATATCTAGACATCACATATGTCAAAATACAAGCAAAATCTATAAATCAAACAAGCAGAAGTGTTTTAAAATTTAGAATGGAGCTTAGTAAAATTTAATTTGGCACGTGTGACATAACGTATTCTGTATTGCTTTCAAGTGACTCGACTACTTAAAAAGAATTCTAAAAAAGTTCTTATTATAATTTTCATTTTAATTCTAATGACCTTGGATTACTTTGAACAAATTGGGTTACAAAATTCTTATTGACCATGTTAGTATAATTTTGTTTGTTCACTTTAATAATCATTTCATTAGATTACTTCGATTTTACATATTAAACATAATACTTTGACGTCTAAGTTTGCATTCAAATTACGCATATCTGCCATTATAAAAGGTACTATATACCTAAATTATCCATCTCAGCCATTATAAAAAAAAAAATAACATAAATCTCTCAAATCTACACATAAACGATAATATAATCCTTGGCATATTATAAAGTAATGACACTTGCATTTCACTTGAAGTTATATTAATACTCATCATAATAAATATTGTAAGTTGTTATCCAAAAAATCTTAAATAATTTGATGAAACATTGTATCATATGAATATTAGTAATTTGGTTTGAAGTATTATTTTTTAATAATACAATATAATAAATTCAACACTTTGAGTGTCATGGTGCATACTAAAACAACTATTTATGCCATTTTAAGAACTAAGAGGGTAGCCTAGGACCTAAAATATTTTTTTATGAAAATAAAAAATGAAAATTCAGAATAAATGATACAATAGTCATTGGAATTTCAAATTGACAACTAGATCAAAATCTAAAAGTCGAAGTATAGATTATGTTTCAACTAAATACATGAGACGATAAGGGCATCCCCAACAAAGGACTAAATAGCTAGGTGACTAGGATTTCATAGAATGAAAAAATTGTCTCGCTAGCTATTCTCTCGTCGCTAGTCTCGCTCACGAAACGAAGTGAGATGCGCTCTGTGGTTGGCTCGTGAGGAATCTTTGCATGCTTTCACCCATGAGAGAGAGGCTCAAGAAAATAAAGAAGACTATAAATAAGCCCCCACATGATGACGTGGTCTGTAAATAGCTAGCAGCCGGCTATTTTCATTGAGGACGCCCTGATGTGGAGCCTGGAGCCGGGGAGTGTTTGAATCCGATTTCAAGATTTGGATGCAATGTGGAGTGGACATGGAAACGTGAGCCGGAAAAGCGACCTTGTCAGTTCAATGAATCTGTCCGATCAGCATGCCACTATACTTAAAAAATATCTGATCTAGAATCTTTTTGGGTTGGGCAGCGGCAAGATCTAAGCACGCGCCGATATTTCCACAAAACTGCTGTTAATTATGGTAATGAGCTCCACAGTCCGCCCTTTACCTTACCTCCAGGTTTTGCATGTAAGAACAAGTATAATGATAAAGGTTGTAAGCAGGCTGAATATTGAGTTGCAGGAAAATGGGGAGGAAAGAGCGGAGAAGCGTGCTATAAACTTGCAGCTGTCTTAGGCACAAGAGACAACAAACTTTGTCACAGAGATAAGTGAGTCATGTATTATTAGTGAAGAGCAAATTACTATATGGGTGCTTATTTGAAAGATAGGCACAATGATCCTTATAGCTAGCGATCGACTGTATTATTAGCCTTGCTCTAATAACAACTAGATTTGGTTTGCATTGAACTAATAACCATGTGTTTCATGCCCAAAGCTAGCTGCCTCCATTAACCATTAACCGAGACGGGAGCTCAGCTGTGGTGCCTAGCAGCGATTAATGAAGGCGACATCCTGTTGTGCCCACCTCCGTCCACCTAAGGTCCGTGCCTCTCAAAACCAATTATATAGTAGTGTTGGCTTGTGGATGTGCAGCTGTTGAGCATGCGATGATCGACGATTAAGGAGAAGGTCAAGCAAAGGGTCTGAGCACGATGGGCCAGAAGCGGTGAAGACCAAATGCGAAGGTTTTGACCGTAGGGGCCGAGGGCTAGAGGATGGACCATGGATGACTAGCACTTGGACATATTCACAAACGAGTGTACATGCAAGGACGGTGTTGGAGACACTATTGACTGAGCTAATGATGTCGATCGGACCAAGTTAGGGCAAGTGGATCAACAATTGGTTACCGATGACGTTCGAGGATGAGTGGGACATTGTTGACACTGTTATAGCATAATATTATTAGTCAATTAACATGAAATAAGGGCTTAAGATCAATATCAACATAAGTCTAGGGGTCTAACTAATATATTTCCACAAGTTTTGGTATTTCATGACTTTGCAGGGGACTAAACAATAAAAGCATATAAGATCGGTGAGAATCGGAAGAGTTTACATCTCATACGATGACAAGACTTGACCGTGAAGCAACTCAACCCAAAAAGTGGACTAAAACACTCTAGAAGATACCAGAAGACACCGGGAGAAACGAGAGAGACGAAGGGGAGACAAGTTTTCGGCGACCGCCAGTGGGTCCCATTGCCGGCCTTAGCTTCCTATGTTGGTTTACCTCCGACTTTGAGGTTGTATCTACACCGTTATTGAAGGTCGGTTTGATCCAAGGGTCCCTGTTCATCGCCAAGTCCTATATAAGAAGACCTCCTGACCCCAGGGCTAAACCCTAATTCATTATCAACTCATTATCAATTCAGACCAACTCATCATCAACCAAGTCCAACCAAGTCTAGATCAATAGCCCTAGTTCATCATATTAGAAGTAGTTAGCTAACTAGATAGCTCTAGAGGAAGCCAAGTTCATCTTGGATTCCTGATAGTCAAGAAGTAGCGGGAGCAGTGATTCTCGTGGCTTCTCTCTTGTATCCAATCTGTAAGTATATTTGTTGGAATACAATTGATATGACTTTGTTCTATATAATGATTATATTCTTAGTGATATGTATCCATGCATGCTATGATTATATATTTAATTTAGTGAGTTTGTCTTATATCTTATGCATGGAATCGTATAGCATCCACTTAGATGATCACTATGTGGGTGATAAGCAATGTGTAAACGTGTTGTTTGTACAACGTTTATCTGCGATTGCACCCTACATTCCGGGACGTGTGGTAGATCGCGGGAGTGATAGTCCTGTTGAGTCCTTTGGAGTCCACCCTCCGAATGCTAGGCCAAGTTGAGCCATAATTACAGTGATGATCAAGTTTTCGTCCTTGATTGTCATTGGTAATGCTTACCATGTGTAGATGTATTGCAACCTTGCCATGATAGCTAGATGTATTTGCACTAATTATAGTATTCATTGACATATGATTAGGAGTATCTTAGGAATATTCTTTCTATTCTTTCTAAACCATGTTAATAGCTCATATGATACTAGTGGCATACTATGATCTTAAACTTGGGTAGTTATCATTTATTATCCATCTTTATCTTGTGACTTATATCTGTTATGAGTATTGTTGGATGCATATGGCTACTCTGCATTATACAGCTGCAAGTGGATCTCATAAGTAAATCACAATCTAAATCATTAGCCACCCCTATCTCTCTTACTTTCCATAGACTCCCCTTCCCTGTGGTAAAATATAAATACGATACCTGGATAGACTCCCGGTGAAGTGCTACAGTGGTATTTCTATCTGTGCGCTTGCAGATATCAAGTTCATCTTTTATCAAGGCCTTTTCAAGAATACCATACCCGCATTTCTTAGAGCGTTATTGCTAGGGTGACAGACTAGTATGTAGGTAATGCCTAGAAATGAGTGGTATACCTCGAGTACATATCCTAGTGAGATTAACTCCACTATGGATAATGATATCAAGATTACACCCCACAACTAACACCGCCTAACTCCGCCTTTATTGGATCATGAGATTAACTCCACATCCAAGCTAACATGATTAGATAGATACCATTTATATATTTCTCTCGCCTTCCTAATTTGGATCGTGTTAGAAATATCAACAGACATGCGTCGACATCCTGGAGAAGGGGTAGCGGCTATGCAAGTCCAAGTGGTTTGGTGGTATCAACCTCAAAACTGCAGGTGGTACATTTGCCGGGTTTGCACCTCAAAACTAGGGGAGTATTCTGGGCAGCACGTGGTGTTATCTCCAAGTTATAGCATCGAGGCTAAGCGAAGGGAAGAAGGAATCATGACCGTCAAATGTGTATCAGGTGGCCTCTTATGTAATATGGGACCATATTACCCTTGAGTGGGTTAGTAGGCGCTGTTTGGGGTATGCCCAAGTGCCTATAAATAAGGTTGAGGGCTTGTGCTACAGGTATGTCCAGAATCATCATTTCATTTTCCTTAGGATCACAAAGTGTTCATTGCTTAGAGATCAGAAGTAGAGAGGTAAGCGCCTCTTGCTCTAATTTTCAGTCTTTACAGGGAGGATGAACCGAGGAGGCTAGATCTCTAGTGTATGGAGGAATTCATGGCTGGTTAATCAAAGTGTTTGTTGAAAGCACGAGTTCATCCTTTCCCTCCTCCAAAGTTCCCTTTTTCAATGATATTCCTGGTCATTTTTGGTTATTTTTTGTGCTGCTGCTTTGGCTTAGTATTCGGTACTTTTTGGGAGCATTTGGGACCCTTGGTATATGTTCAAATCATGTTTGAATCCCAGATTCAAGCTTCTTGGTTCCAAGCCTCGAAACTCCTCTTTCCTTGATCTGGGGACTTCCTTGTGAATCGTTTGAACAGGGATTTTGGGACTTGTCTTGTTGACTTCTTGGGTGCTACGACACATGAGAAACATGCCTCCAATCTGCTTTCAATCAGTTTCCGACGAGCACCCACAAATCATCTCCCTTGAGAAATTGTCAAAACCCCAATTTCAGAGGGTTTCTACAAATCATGTGGTCAAGGTTTGATCTTTTGGAGGTGAAATCTTGTGTACACCTTCAAGTTAGCTTAGGAAAGCTGTATGCAAAATTTCAGCCCCTTTCGACTTCATCGATTGAGGTCTGCCTTTTCCATGAACTTCTGAACGTGTGGAGCCTGCACATGTGCGGACCTCTGGACCAAACCGCAGAACCTCTGCACTGTGAATGATGAAATTGGATTTCATGTGTTGCCAGGTTTTTTCGTTACTTTGACCTTGCTCCCGCTTGATGTTTAGGATCTCTTGGTATTGTCTTCAAGATCTATTGTCTGTTTGTCACGTTATGGCCATTGGGACTTGAATTTGCGAGTTGAGACTTGTTAGGTCCTAATTGGGACATAGGCCAAGTTATTATAAAGAATTTTATTCCAGCTAAGGGGTACAATATAATACCATCCTCTTGTGCTGCAAAGGGGTGGGACACTACCAAAAAATGGAATATCCTCCATGAACACACAGGAGGTTGTTCACGTGACGACTAAGCTGTAAACATCCTGTGTTAATATGTACAACACGCTCCACCCACCGCTGATATCACTGTGGCATTCTAATGTCAAGGTCATCGCTTTTATTTCATTCTAATGTCATCGCCGCCGCCACGTACAAAGCCAACCCTTTCCCTTCAATTAATGTTTGTATATAAACTCTGCTGCATCATTTTTTAGAACATATAGTAATGCTGCATATTTCTGTATATATGAGTACATAACCAACTCTTTACCCCAGGTTTTGCAGTGAATTCTTATAGTTTGGTCGCCTGAGATTCTCATCGCTAAGCAGCAGAACACAATAGCTACTCCTGTTCGACCTTTCCCCAGGTTAGTGATACAAAGTAGGAGTATATGTGAAAGAATGGAAGTCAAATTTACTCTTGCTACTTTTGAGCGTATCCTCTTGTACTGGATTCCACAGCTGCCTAAGTGGATAGATGCTCTTCTATCCACCTCAATCCATGTGTTTTAGAGTGGATTGGAGCGGGAAACAGTTTGAGTCCACCCCAATCCACTCCCAACACATGAAATGAGGTGAATACAACTGCATCCAAACAAGCCCTACGGCAGAACAGCCAATGGTTCGACAAATCCACTAGATTAACATATTGAGGTAATTTTTTTTTTTACCTGTCTGATTAGGAACAGGAACCAAGATGAGCCTCGCTGGAAAGGACATGGCTGGTAAATTCGAGTTGCTCCGATCCATTACAAACAACTTTACAAAGGAGCATATTGGCAGTGGTGGGTATGGAGATGTCTACTGGGTATGACGAATAATCACATATATATCATCTATTTTGTATTTTTTTCAAGTACGTAATATTTATTTTGCAATACTTGTATTAAGCTTGGTAAAGTTTGAGCATACATATGGGCATGCATTGTGTTCCCCACGACACTAGTGCCAACTGCTAGGTGGTGCATCATGAATCTGCACTACTGCACTCCATCCCACGTCCCACAGCAGTTTCCACGAATCAACGAGGGAATTGTACCCGTGGCTCGCAGAATCACCTTTGCGAGGGCTGTGAGCACATGTTATCAGACCTGTTTAATCTTAAATAACTGCACAACACAAGCATGTGCTCAATCGACTCTGCTCCTTAATCACAGAGGAAGCAGTGTACATTAATTTCCTCCAGGCTGAGCAAATCCAAAAGGGGTGTGCCTTGTCTTCTAGGTGCAAAGAACTAATACATGGGTGCAGGCGCGCCCACCACATGGAATATTGCCCGGCCTATTGCTTTTTCTCTCATTTCTCACCTGTTCCTTTTCTTTTGTTTTTCGACTGCTAATAAAGTCTGTGTGGGTGCGTGCGTGTGTGTGTTGTGTTGTGTAAATTACTCTAACAAGCTACTAGATCACAACAGGCCACGCTTCATGGGAAAGAGATTGCTGTGAAGAAGCTTAAGGAGCTTGAGGGGAGGGTAAATGATAAGGAGTTTGACAACGAAGTCCGTAACCTTATTAATATTGAACATAAGAATATCGTTCGGTTACTAGGCTACTGCTCTCTAAAACATGAAAAGTATGTTGAGCGCGAAGGTAGTAGCGTTCCAAGTCGAGTTGAAGATACTTATCGAGTCCTCTGCTTTGAATATATACCAGGTGGAAGCCTTCACGAATATATTTCAGGTATATTATTTGCTCGAACATTTATGATGCATGCAAATGGTTCGACAGTTCTATATGTTTGTCCTTTTTCCATTAACTGATTGCAGCTGAAGAACCTTGTCGTCTTGACTGGGCAACGAGTTACAAAGTCATAAGAGGGATATGTGAGGGCTTAAAACACTTGCACACTGTGAAGGGGACGACACCTATTTACCATATGGACTTAAAGCCTGCTAATATATTGCTGGATACAGACAAGACACCAAAAATCGGAGATCTTGGTTTGTCCAAACTTGTTTCTAACACAAGAACCCATCAAACTCAGATTAAAAGGAACAGAGTATGTACACATACAGCTGGTTTTTTTTTTCCAAATACAATCAGTGGCCTGTTTCAACTTTACTAACCGTATCTTTGATGTTGCGATGTCTTGAAGAGGTTACATGCCACCCGAATACATATATGGTAACCCCCCGCTTGTAACAAAGAAGTTTGACGTGTTCAGCTTGGGAGTCCTAATCATTCAAATGCTTGCTGGAAGCAATTATATTTCCAGCTTGTCCCTCGGTGAAATTCTTCCAGAAGCTTTTACTCAACTTGTAAGGGAAATAATTATTATTTTGCATTTTAAGTGTTAGTTCCTCTGCACAGATCTCAAGAGGCTATCTTTGTTTGTTTGTATCTTTATTTGCCAATTTTGCAGGTAACTGAAAAGTGGAACAAAAAGCTTCAGGCCACGTGGGGATATTTATCTCAGGAAACAGCCATCCTGCAAGTGAATACTTGTGTCGATATTGCATTAAGATGTGTTAAGCCTGATCGAAATGAAAGGCCTGATATAAAGGGCATTGTCACTGATCTGGAAAAGGTAGAAGACCAGATAAAGGACAGGTTACTAGCATATGATCAGTCAACAAATGTAATTGGCTTCCAGGTACGTTCATTCTGGCACCATGCAGGATTCTCCGCTTATCACTTCCTGCATACAGTTTCATTAGAAAGTTACAGCCAAAAAATTGTTTTACAAGGCTTCTACTCCGTACGTGCATGTGCATATAAAGCCCTAGCTGTTCTTGACATGTCAAACAATATGTTTTAAAAAGGCTTTAATTTAGTTGTCATTGCAGGTGTTGCAATGTATTCTTGTTTGATGTGCCTGTAAACACTGGATCTATTATTCTGTAAGACTGACAAAAAATGCACAGATCCAGTTGGATTTGTTCTATACATGTGGCATATTGCAGATCAATGACATGAAAATTAACGCAGTCATCAGTCCACTGTCTAATAATACCTTGTTTCTTGCAGAGGAGCTCGGACTCAAACGTCATTGCTGTCGATCCAGCCCAAGAGCTGCGGTTTCTATTTGAGCCAAGAAAGGACATATCCTGCTGCCTGCAGCTAACAAACAAGACGAGTGATTATATCGCATTTAACATAAAGACTAACAAGATAAAGTACTACACACAGCCGAGCAGAGGAATTATTCCACCATGTTCAAAGCAGCATGTCTCTGTAACGTTGCGAGCACAGGAGGCACCGAAGAATATGCCATTCCAAGACTTGCTCCATGTAGAGAGTGTTAACCTCAGCAAGGAACCAACATCATCTGATGTAGAGATCACCGAAGACTTCTTCGAAAAAGTCATGACAGAGAAGGTGGTGGTCACAAGGCCTATTATTTTGGTTGCACAAGATCAACTTAGGGCATGGACGTCCCTGAAAGCACTAAATTCAGAAAGTGCGGTGCCCATGGAAATAAGTTCATGAAACTACCGGCCGATTATTTATATTGCACAAGATCAATTAAATGCTAATACTTATATTATTAGCACGAGCGTTGTGTTCCTCAATTTATTCACACTCAAGATCTATGTTTATGTACTTTGAATAAATATATTATTGTGTGTTTCATGAATAACTACAATTTATTTTTATTAATATGAAGTATGTGATTTGTTCATGAAATCCTATGTCAAATATCCGATGTTGTATATTGGAGACGAAAACGTGGAGCGTTTGGATCAGATTTCAAGATATGTATACCAAGTGGACATGACACTATGGAAGCAGGTCGTTGCGAGTGCAAAACTCTTTGCCGAGTGCCAAATTGGGCACTTTCGGCAAAGAGCCTCTTTGCCGAGTGCTGTGCTCGCAAAGAGAAGCACTCGGTAAAGCGGCCTTTGCCGATTAGTGTCCGCACTCGGCAAAGAGGGACACTCGACAAAGAGGCCTCTTCGCCGGCGTCGACAATCGGCAAACATTGGCACTTTCGGCAAAGAGGCCCCTTTGCCGAGCATCGACACTTGGCAAACAAGGACACTTTCGGCAAAGAGGTCTTTTAAAAAAATTGAAATATTATTTGCCGAAAGTGTCGCAATCCCGACGCCGGTTCGGTAAAGTTTTTTTTATTTTGTCCTCCAAATTTTTCTATAGTCCTCTAACAGTACTTGGTGCTCCATTTTTTAAATTTGGTACATTTCTCGTACCTTTTACTATATTTCTTTAATTTATTTCATTTAATTGAATTTTCTTTTATATGTCAAATTTGAACTGCAAGTCTTTCGAATAAAGCAAAAAATTGAATAGAAAAATGATATTCGTGTTATTGAGTCTAATGTGAGGCCATATCTAGGAATAGACCTAAAATTTTTGAACATCTTGTTCACGAAACATGACCATTCACTTGTGGGTGAATAGTTTTTAAATTCTATAAAAAGCAAACAAAGTCCGAAAATCATGAAACTTGTCGAGATGTCATGATATACTATGTGGAGGCTATGATAAAAAATTGAGAAGGTTTCACGTAACTTGACACATAGGATGCTTACAAACCTCTGAATCTCCGAAGAAGATTCGAGAAAGTTGAGAATGACTCTGTCACATTTGAAGCATCATACGTGACAACTTGCGCGAAAACCTTGTCAAATTTTTATCACAGCCTCCCCATATGAAATCATGCAATACTCGACAAGTTTCATGATTTTTAACTTCATTTGTTTTTTATAGAATTTAAAACAATTCGCCGCAAGTATGTGGTCATGTCTCTTGAACAAGATGTTCAAATTTGAGGTTTGTTCTGAATACGGCCTCACATTGCACTCATGAACATGAATATCATTTTTGCTTTCAAATAACTACAACATTCGATGCACCTGCAGTTCCAACTAGCTTTATCCCAAAAAAACTCAATTAAATGAAATAAATTCAAAAAATATAGCAAATAGTCCGGGAAATGTACCAAATTTGAACATGGAGTATCAAGCACTGTAAGGGACTACAGAAAAAAATTGGATGTCAAAATCAAAAGAAAAAGAAATTACTTTGCCGAAAGTGTCCGCTTTGACACTCGGCAAACCTTCTCTTTTTCGAGTGCCAGCTACATGACACTCGGCAAAATGTTTTCTTTTTCTCGTCCACTATCATTTCCCACGGGTCAAGAAGAGGGACTCTACTTTTTGTGTTCTATATGCATGACCCTTTCCTAACCTGTACCCACGCCTGAGTGCCTAACGCCTTTCCACCCGACCACGGCTCCTTGGACCCGGCGCCTCCTCTTTGCCTCACCCGGTCTCCTCCACTCTCGGCACTACCCCGCCTGATCCCGCATCCTGTGGTCAGACACCTCCTCTCGTGCCCGGTGCCTCCTCGTGCCCTATCCCGTCTTCTCCATGGGGCGGATCTACAGTAATTCGTCGGGTCCGCCGACCCCGATGACTTCCCAAGAATTCCTAGTGACCTTCGTTTTCTCACCAGCTTGGACCCAGTAGAATTTAATGCTGACCCCGGTAACTACAGCCAAGCCCACAGCAGAAAGATGCAGAGCCCACTGCGTTAATGCTCATGCAGCATGCCACCAAGCCCAGAAACACAAAAGTCATCCGCTTGCCGATCCATTGCCATCGGGTCCCCCAGTCACAGGGAACGCGGTACACAGGCGTGATCCGCGCGTGCGGGAACTTTCGTTCGGATCGGAGCGGGAACGGCGTGGTACATGAGGCGGAGCGATGTGCGGGACATGTTCCCGCAGGTCAAGGGGCGGCGATTGGGTGCGTAGGTGGCGGCGGCGGCGTGGTGGCGTTTCGGGCTTGCCTTGTTGTAAAGAGTTACTGCCTAGGCCGGTTAATATGGGACATGTGTATTATGGATGGTAAATGGAAGATCAAGGTATTATAGGACAAATGGGTCTTAAGTGGGTCATATTTGAGATTTTAGGAGTTTGACCACATCAATTGATTCTTGAGTTAATTTTATATTCAGACAACATATGTACACAACGAATTACATGATTATTATAACTGTATAGTTCACTTAAGAACGAGGATTGTACCAAGCTATCGCACCAAAAATAGTTGGTTCACGTTCCAGGTTTTTGAACCATCATTCAGAAAGAAGTATACCCCCTATGAACCAGGAAGCTTTAAATTAACGTCCATGTCCCATGTACCACGTTCCTTGCACCTATGTACCGGGAACTTTTTGTGACTGGGTCCGGTCCTCCCCGTAGACTCACGAACGGCACGGCACCCTTCATTTCCGATCTCTTCTGGATTCACCCTCACGGAGTTCCCCTACTGCTTGGCCGCTTGGCACTCGGCGCCAGGTGCTCGATCGCTCCTCACTGCCTCATGGACTAGTGCCGTGGTTCACTGGATGTTCAGGCCTCCAGCATTCCTACACTGTGCGAGCCTATAGGTATGCCAAAATGTCAAATCTCCGTTAGTAGAGACGCATTGCACAGGTGCCCCTACAAGTACTAGCAAACGTTGGAACTTGATTTTTGATATTGGTTTTGTTTTTTAGATAACTAGGAGGATACCCTTGGCGTTGCGTGTGGTCGGCTGGGGATTTTTTTTTCGCCAGTTGTTATTCATGAGGATAACTTTGTGTATGTTTGAAATAAAGTTAGCAACAACAAATTTGAAAGAAATATATACTCATTGGCATAACGATTATTTAAACTTATGTGTTGAACTTCAAGATTTAAAATCTTGAAACAATAATACTCAGACATGTTGGTTTGCCCATCCCTTACTTTGTTACATCCAATTCCATTATCTTATATTTCCATGTTTAAAATGCAGGTAACTTCTCAAGTTCAACTCAATATGACACGTCAAGGACAAAACTGGAGAAATTAAATCATCTATCAACAATTTTCTTAAATAAATTATTATATATACTTTATGATATATACCTTATTACACCTAGAACGTTTGGTTAGCTTCTTGGCATCACAGCATCCTCTGATCACATCCTTGTTCGGAGCACACAAATTTTGGTGCATTCTTGGCTTCTTGCAGGTGCATAGCACCAGGGCTTCTGTAGCTGTATTTAGGAGGTGAACTAACTCTTTCCACAGAAGTCAGTCACATATAATGCACACCAAGGTTGTGTCACAAACCTAGTACACACACCTCATATTCTGGACTGCGAATCTATGATGCTTGTAGAATTGTCAGATTTGTCTCACTTAATGAACTGCGATGCCTCTAAAATTGCTAGATTTGCTAGTTCTGAAATTTCATTGAATTTATATATGTAGGCACTGCAGATGCCCCGGCTTCCATGTACCTCTTGATTGAACCTGACAAATACAATCCCACCAGATTGGAATGGTTCATACATCAGTTTCATACAATAACCGCTTTGGAGGTTCTGAAAAAGCTGGAAATAATTCATTGTGTTAACAGATTCAGAAGCTTAGATATTGCCTTCAATGTTCTTGCACATTTCGTCAGTTGAGATTTCAAGACATTATACTGAACAAAATAACAGGAAGTTATATATGTAGGCATCATTGACATACAGACACTAAACAAAGCTGCTTACCGATTTTAATTCCTTGAGAAGCAACCATTGGTATCTGAGGAAATGGAACATACACGAATTATAGGGAACATTAAATTCAGATTATGCTGCATTCTGGGCTTCTGGCATGCCACTCAAACATTCAGACCATCGCTGCATTCCATTGCAAAAGCATTCTTTTGCATTTCCTGAAACCATTTTAGATACACAGTGCTATTAACAAATAAACAAATGATTTTAAAATAGTTTCTGTGCTCAATCATAAAAACAAAGCCCTCCCATCTTATTAGAGATATATCTATATTCTATAATATATCTCTTGCCCGTGCATTCTTTGTATTGCAGATCACTTATATGATCATCAATTAAATTTTCTTCTGCCCACCTAGAACCATTTTCAGTTCAGCATGCCTTGGTTTGCTCAAGAAAAGCATGGGCAGGTTTCTTCCCAATCTCCAACATACAGAAGCTAAAAAGACCAAAAATGAAATAGTTGACTTTGCCCCTATAAGTGTTGGGCAACCATTTTTGCAACGCCACTGCTGGATGATTTCCATTTTTTTTCTACAGAGTTAAACTTGACTCTGATTTTTTTTTCATTTGTAAATGTAAGTATATGAACTCACAAGAGACCAGATAGCAAGTGTGGGTCAGGTTCATGTAAACTGACAGTAGGAGATGATAACTAACATGCCCTTTCCTATAAATAAAATTTTACACAGGCATGGTGATCCAAGAGATAGGCATGGTGATCTAGAGATAGGCATGGTGATTAAGAGAGATGGTTTGGAGGCGAACCTGCTTTGAACAGTAAAATTGTCAATGATTATCCATGGGGCAAATCCTCAATCCATGGACTCTGAACAAATATGCAGCGCTACCAATTAAGCAGTTTTAATCTCTGTATGATATAACCTGCATCAGCGAGAGACACAATAACTCACCCATATTCCTAAATCCACACACAAAAGTATCTACCACAGTCATATATCAAAGCAGATACAACAGCGAGAGACACGATAACTCACCCACTCATCAGTTTTTAGCATCAACGGTTCAGCACCACAATGCTTCAAAGTATCCTCATATCTGTCCACAACTCCGCATTCTGGAAGACAGAAGGCAGCTTTTATTCTCCATAACTCCATCATGGTGGCAGAAAAACTAAATGGGAATAGTAATGCCGTTTTCAAAAGCAATCACTTATTACCTTACTCAAATTTTGCATCTTGGAATCAATTTGCACATGGTGGAAGCAGCTTGGACACAATGGCAACGTAGAAGAATAACACAAAACAATGTGATCCCAAAGCAATGGACGGCAACTGGATCAGCTCATCTCTAGCAAAATGCATCTCAGGATTCCCAATCTTTTTGTCTCTGATGTGCAGAGTGGCAGGGGCGGACCCAATAAATCCTGAAAAAATATTGAATTTAGTACCTAGCATAAGAGTCCCAATCTTTTTGTCTCTGATTTGCAGACTGGCAGAGGCGTACCCAATAAATCCTAAAAAAAATATTGAATTTAGTACCTAGCATAAGTGCACACAAAACAGAAATGACATGGTGAGTGCATATGAAACATTTGAGAGCACATCACTGCAGACGTCTTGGAAGTTTATAGCATGTATAGTACGTATTTGATTGGCTAGCTATGCAGAGTAACATGTCATTCAGATTCAGATTACAAATGATTCAGAGTTCACAAACTACAAATGCATACATGTCATTCAGATTCGGTCAAGTCTCAAGTAACATACATGCAGCCAACGAATTACAAATACCAGGCATTCAGTAATCATAACTCAGTAGTCAGTACAGATTTCAGGTTCAATCAATCCATGAACACTTCAAAGGAAACAGAGGAGAGGAGCACGGAGGACATACCGACCTTGGGCCTTGGGGCCTCAGCTTAGGGAGGAGACCCGTGGGGGGGGACTGGTCGGCGGGAGGGGCGTGCGGGGAGGAGCTTCTGGAGAGATGAAGAGACCGGCGGGACCAGCTTCCAGTTGGGGAGGAGTGTGGCCTGCGGGACCACCTGCCCGGCGGGGTCCCAGCGAGGCAAGCGGCCATCGTAGGGAGGTGAGGAAGAAGGGCTGATGGGGACTCCTTGCGAGTAGGTGGCGTCGGCGTGCATGTTCGGCACGCGGTCGGCGCCCGCACCGCAGCCACGACGGCCTCGCGGTCGCGGCGTCGCGGATCTCAAGCACCGCGGTCGGTGGGGAACGCGACGCGGGATTCCACCGCCACGCCGCCGCCGCTCCTAGTGCTCCTCCACGCGGCGGTACTCCAGGAACCGCGCCGCCGTCCACTCCCTGCTCCTAGCCTCCTCGATCTGCGAGGGCGGCGTGCGCGGCGGGCTGATCTGGGGTGCTGTGCATCTCCCCCGTGAACCGGAGGGGAAGAGCTGGCCTATGAGGTCAGGGGACAGAAGGAAACGCCACCGCAGGCTGGTGTAGAAGAGCATGGAAGGGGAGGAGGCGGACGGTCAGCAGGTGCGGAAGAGCAAGGGGAGGAGGCGGGCGGGCGGCTGGTCATCACGTCGCGGGTGGAGAAGGCGGAACAGAGGAGGAGGCGGGCAGACGTCGAAACGGGCCGCCCGCAGCAGACGCTGGTGGGGAAGAAAGGCTCGGCGACGGGATTTTACTTTCGTCCGTGGAGTGGGGAGGATGACGGCTTCACCACGGGCCGGAGAACTCCCTAGTGGGGGTTTTTGCTAAAAAAAAAAAAAAAAAAAAAAAAAGAAGATATAGATGTGATATTGGTTTGTTAGTCAGTTAATATAACTAAATTCACAAGCAGACTATAAAAAAGATATTTTCCCTACAAGCGAATGAGGATTGAGAGGATTAGAAATTTAATCATGGTTGCTTACACAATATTCAGTATCTATTTTAGTGTTTAATTGTGTTGAATAATTTGATAGGCAACAAAGCAAGCTAGAAGGATTCTTGAAAGGAAAAATTCCTCTGACTAGTGCTAATCACAAAGCAGATGTAGAGCTTCTTATGAACCAAGGCAATGCAATGTCTAAATAAGAAGTTAAGTCTAACATCAAAAGTATGTGCACTCAAATATAGGTTTACATAGTAGAAATGTAGAATTATACACGATGAGCCCAGACAGTTGCCCAGGGTCCATATATTTATGGTTTTGGTCACATAGGTCTGTGCCGACTACTGACCCCGGTGACGATTTATTCTAGATTTGCCACTTAGGCCTCCTTTGGGAGCACGGGGCACCTCAGCCCAGGGAGCAGCAGCCCCTAGGGGGATTTTTCTGGACCGTCACTTCCCCCTCCACTTGACGGGAAAGAAGCCCCGTCCCCTGGTGCTATTTGGAAACAGGCTGGGGAGGGGAGATCAGCCCCGTTGCTGCTATGCAATGCAATGCAACAGCAAACGATTGTGCTATACGTTCCTGATGCTTGACGTTCCTGTTGGTCGATAAGCCAGTGCAATGCAATGCAACAGCAAACGTTTGTGCTATATGGTGACTTAAATAAATACGTTGCATAAAATACACAGAAATATGCCAAAATACAGTAGGATCTCAGCCTACATTACTCAGTACTCCATACGGATCTTGAAAAGAAACGTACAAAACCTGGCTCTCAACATGCATACGTTATTTTTGCCATCTAATCCAACAAAGTTTATCTGAACATGCATATATTACTCAGTACTCAGTACTCCATGGCGTTCTTTAGTTTTTGCCAACTCAAATTGAGCAACAGACAAACTAACAAGTTTGCTATTTTCGCCATCTAATCCAACAAAGCTAATATATGGCTTTCAAAATGCAGCAACACAGTGAGGTTAAATCCCTTGTAGCGACACTTGCTATCAACAAGAAGACATTTGCGCTCTAATTCTGCAGCAAAAAATGTAATATAAGTGGAATTAGTAATTTAGCCATGACATCAGCATAGGAAAATACCATATCTCCTCCTTACGATTTACGCACCAAAAGCGGGCAAACCATTGGGCCACGTCGCCTACTTTTCCCGGACGTCAGATCGATCGGCCGGACGGCCGAGATCATGCAACTCCCGGCTATTTTGCAAAAAGCCCTCCAACTATGGCAAAATGCTGCCACAGTCCAGGGCCTCCTTCATCCCTCGCCTTGCCATCTCCTCTACGTTTCCGACACGGGCAAGGCGACAAAGACGGCGCGGCGCGACGCCCTCCTCCTCCTCCTCCTCCTCCACCTCCTCCCGAGCCCTCCCTCGCGACTCACAACTCTCCGGCTTATTGGTCGGCACACCGCGGAGGTGCAGCGGCCTCGGCATACCGGCCTCAACTAGGGGCGGGCCCCACATGGAGGTGTCGAGGTGCGAGGTGTGCCCGACGTCGCGTCCTCAGCACGGCGAGGGAGACTCCTGGCTGTGCTGTGCGGCGAGCTGATCTCCGCCACTATCAAATTCCATCTTTGAAGGCCAGCTGCCACGGCGAGAGCAACAATGGCGGACAACGGTCTCTCCCAGGTGCTTCAGTTTACTCTTTTTAATTTTTAATTTCGCCGTACTTTTCATTCCCCAAAATTGACTTTGTTTATCATAGGGTTTGGGCTTTATCACTGATATTCAGCTATCCATGTTCGTCGGAGGTCATCGCCACATTTTCTGCTGCTGTGGCCCGGGTCTGCTCGATGCGCTGCAGGTACCCAAACCTTAATCACATCCATTGCCTTCCCTTGCTCCCATACTGCTGATGTTGAATGAGGGATGGGACGGAAGAACTGAAGGAAATTCCCCATTATTAAGGTACAATATTCTCAATCCCCTCATATCTGTCTACATTTAGTTTTCTTACATCACTATGGAAAATAGCTTGCTACAACTTGTGTGGTTGACATCTGAGAACACATAAATATTATCCTCCTGATTACTTAAATCTGCAAGTGTTGACTGCAAAGTGCACACCAAGTGCTCGACAAAAGGCCTTGCTAGAATATCTACAAATTTCAAAGTTATACATGCATTTGACATATACCTCAGGCAATAATTTGTTACATCCTTTAACACTAAGCGATGCAGGGAATGATAGAGACCTGCTGTTCCCAAAAAAAGACATGGACCTAAAAAACACTTGCTGAATCAACCTTTTCAGATAGCATACTTAGAAGTCAAAACCAATTGCTTTTTACATTGTATCCAGTACAAAGCAAATCTGATTACCATACCAATTTAGATGCATTGCCCCTCCTCTCTCTCCCTGCTTGTATTAATCAAAATTCTCTGATATAATATCATTAAATTGAGTGCTTATCTGTGGACAATGCTTGTATTACAATAATAAAAGACTTAGTGAGGCAAATTGACACTTCCATGGTTCAGGAACATATTCTAAGCAATGTGTTACATAAATTCACTCAATAATTTCCAAGCATTGTAGATATGGCATCAAACCTATGCTAATTTGGTGCAACTCTCATTCAAGCCCCAACACCCGTGCTTGGTTTGCTTTCCTACTCTTGTTTTTCCCATTATTATGGTTCAGTTTGCGGTGCTTCATTGAAACTGGGCTGCCGCTGCCATGATGGAAATAGAAGTATGCTTTTTTTATATACGAGCTCTCCATTTGTTTTTGTAAAATGAAAAGATAATGGATGCTCAGATGCTAATATGCACTTCTGTTATAAAATTCCTTGCTTATATTTACTAAGATGAAGTTAGAAATGTGTTACAGTTGAACCAACCAACACTATGTAGATGTTACCGACCGCCAATATTACAAAGGGTTTAGCCGTTTAGGGCATGTTTGATTTGGTGCCACTGCGCCACACCACCGAGGCGGCGCTACAGCTAGGGCACTTTCAGTATGTTCAATCTCGTTTTTCTGTTATTGTGAGCCGGCGCTTGCTCTGTTTTAGATGAAGGCTCTGGATGGTTCACTATTTCAGTGTTATTGTCTTTTGCCTATTGCTTGGTAGTTTTAGTTAGGAGCAGATGGATTTTGGTTAAATCTTTAAGATTAACTATATAATTCCTGTGGTTTCTTCTACAGGATGTTTTCAGTTTGAGGGGGATTTTGTCTATCCACAATATTGCATCTTGGTTGTTTTTTTTTTCTATAACACAACTGATTGTTTTGTAATTAAAAATTACGAAGTGTGTAAAGTTAGCAAAACTGTCTTTAACATTTCGGAGTATCAGGAAACTACTTATGAAATAAATACGTCTCTCAATATAATATGGTTGTTTTAGTTTGCATGTACCTGAATGTGGCCTGTTTGGGACATACAAAACATTTGTACTGGCCTGTTTGTTATCAGCCAAAAATAAAGTACTGCATTTATACCCTGCGCAGCTTATTCAAATGGAATGTATATGTTTGAACCACAATTGGCTGCTAATAACGCCTTTCCTGCTGCAATTTACACAATTCGGTGGCCAAAAAGTACAAACGCTCAAGCCATCTCAGATGTAGCTGAAGATGAACACAATTTCCACAAATAAATATGTATCCTACTACACTCGATATATAAGGAAAAAAAATACCTTAAATGAATACTTAACTTACTACACTTAGGTACATAAAAAAAAAAGATACATCTACGGTGCACACTGGCCACCCGCGGCAACGCCGCGAGCATTTCTAGTCATATCACTAGAAAGGGTATCTTTACCATTTGTTTACTAAGATTGTTTTATGCATAATATAAGCAAGGGTATCTGTACCAGGACTCTAGAGGGACATGGATGAGAGGGTGCTTTGGCAACATGACCTGAATCTGAATGTAAACAGCTAGGAAACTCACAGTGACCTCATGAATGTAAGATATATGCAACTGTGCAGATCCTTGCATTAGTTAAGAAACTATAGAACTGAATTTGGGATAAATATGGGCTTACTTCATCCACATGGGCTACTTGCTGAGGCTGAGCGAGAAGCACCAGACTGCAGATTGACTTCAGTATATTGCACTTGTTTGGTGCCATGACTCGTGATTTCATCAATCGCTGTTGAAGGCAAGCCAACATCCATCACTGCACATCTGCTTCCACAGTCACTCTACCCTGCTAAGTGCTAAGTGCTAGCTGTCATTCCTTTGGTTGTGTCGTGGTTTTCTGAAGTGAGATGAGAAGGTTTGATGAATCCTTAAGGATCAGTCTGCTGTGCAGTGGCTTTCTATTGGGACTTGGAGGGTTGGTATTGCATATTGGGCTTTCAACTGAGGAGGGTTTGTTAACTACAGCACTGTTAAATGCATGGCTTCTACTGCATATATCTTGTGTTCATGTTTATCCCAAATTCAGTTCTATAGTTTCTTAACTAATGCTTGTGGTAGTAAAGAATACTTATTTACAGACTGGACAAGCAAAACAAATGGGTATATATCATAAATATGGTCTAAGACAAGGAAACATACCTCTGACATTTTCTTCATTAGCCAAACTAGTCGAACAGCTGGATTTTTTGTCCCCATAAATATCTGTCGATTCATCTCAGATTGAAAGATATCAATAGCATCAGCCTTCTGCCCAATAGTTAGTTCTTCTATGTCTTCCACAATAGCAATGCACTTTTGTACAGAATATTCTTCTGCCTTTTTCCACTTCTCATTAGTAGGAGGCGTATAGAAGAAATTATCTATCATTAGGTAAAAACAACGAAGATCTCAAACAAATTATCAAGAGAATTCTACTTGTTTAGTAAGTCTGCACAGTAAGAAGGATATGTTAATAAATAAATATCTGGTTCTCTGGATGTCAATTGTCAGGCTCAACTCAACTACAAAATATATAGTATATGCTGACATTGCAGGAATTTTCTACCAAAAATACAGAGTATTTCAAGGAAAAGTAATAGCCACTGTCTGATTGCCTGCATATTCTTTTCTCCGTTAAAATCCTGGCTGATCAACTAACAGAGAGGAAGAGGAATATCAGGGCGGACCTCGAAAAGAAAACGTCCTTGTCGAGATGGTGTAGATCCTGGAAAAGATAGCTCTGCAGATCCCGTTCTTGGAGAAGATAGCACCTGACACAACCGGATCAGGAGCAGCCGTCTCAATCTGACTCCAACCCTAGGAAGAAAAAAATGATGAGAAAAAGGGATTGGGAGGAGGAGATGGGGGACGTGAGCTGGTGGAGGTGCACCTGATCCACCGGCCGCCGCCGGTCTCGGTTGCCGACGGGAGCGGAACGGTGCAGCGTCGGCGTCGCCTTCTGGGAGCAGGGCGACGCAAGACCGCGATGGGATGAGCGACGGCGGCCGACTGCGAGCGGCGGCTGTGGAGCACTCCCGGGAAGGACGGCGAGCGGCGGCGGTAAGGACGGCGAGCGGCGGCGGTAAGGACGGCGAGCGGCTGCGGCAAGGACGGCGAGCGGCTGCTCTCGGGGAAGAAGAAGAAAGGGAAAGAAGAAATCGTCTCCCGTCCCGTCAGCGGTCAGCCTCGCTCGGGGAGCGGCGCCCGGACCCTAGCGATGGGGAAGGATCGCCCCGGGAAAATCGCGGGGTCGGGTCGCTCGGCCCCTCGGCAAGGTCTTCCAAATGCTGGGGTGGCTCGACCCGGGGCTAACATCCGCGCGGGGGCCTGGCCCAGGGAAAACGCCGGGAACCCCCGTGGATTGGGCTTTCCAAACGAGCCCTTACCCAGCCTCTTCCCCATCTCGCATCCTGGCATCTGGTGCCTCGGCAGAACTGGCCATGGCAGCCGGCCACCCATGTGAAAGGCAGTACGTAAAGGCACTGCGGAACCTGCCTTTACCTCCTCGTTTTCCTAGATGCATTCATGACAGGCACCACGAAACACAAGTCTCCACTTGACGCGATTATGTAGGGGCGTTTCGGCGAGGGCAGGGTGTTCACCTGTAGGTCCAGTTGCTGCTTTTAAAGCACTTGTGCTTCCTTCCTAAGCGAAGCGCTGGCTGATTTGTACGCTGATAAGTTGATCCGCACCTAACGCTAATTCTTATATCGATGAAGACATAATTTGTAGCACTTGGACTTGCAGCTTTCTTCCAAGACTGCTGCAGACACAATCACGGGTATCCATTTGCATGATGAGATCGACCAACGGGTGCTCAACATGTGATTTGTTTATGACTCAGATGGACAACAATCCACGATGGGATTCCCTATCATATCATACTATTACTAATTGGAGGCTCTAACTGGCTCCACATTAATTCCTACCAGATGTCTTTAGAAAAATAGATAAATACTAGAAACTCTCACATTAATCGAAAACATCTAGCCATTAAATCAACAAACTCTAGTGATCAGTAGCCATTAGATCTATTTTATTTATAAAAATACCCATCTCTACCATTATTATAGATTAAGAGAAGGAAAAAAAGATAAATTTATTATTATTTTAAAATCTGCGTAATGAAAAAAATAAAGAAAAGATAACAAACATATTGTTTTTCTCTACCACCATCCCATTTGCCAGTGATGTTCTGAAGTGATCGTCATGGGAATCTGCTCATCCAAATATGTTTGTGCCCTGGCCGTATAGGCTAAAATCTAGGTATCGACAATATCTATGTACCAAACAATACCATCGTTATAGATTAAACAAATAAAAAGAGATAAATCTATCAATTAAAAATCTACATACCAAGAAAGGAAGCAAGATAATAAATATATTATTTTTCCTACCACCATCCCATCAAGTCAGCCAAATACTTTGTGTCCTGGCCGAATAACCTAAAATAAGGTATGGAAAAATCTATCTACCAAATAAGGTGACAAATTCTATCAAACATGCATGTGAGCGTACGCATAGAGGCAGCCACCGTCCAGCCGTGCAACCACCACTAACGGTTCGATGCCCCTGCACTAAGGGGACGCAAGGAGGGACCCAAGGATGGGCGTATCGGTATGTGCCAGGATGGGCATGAGCGGGTGTTCGTCAATGCCGCCACCATCTAATCGTGGTACTGGCAGCGGGCTCATCTACAGCTATAGATGGCCATGCAGCCCGTCGCCCGTCGGCACGGCCCGTAGCCTGGGGTTTTGGCCCGGCCCAAGCATAACGCGGCCCGGTGGCCCACGGGCCCCGGCCAAAGCGCGGCCAGGCCGTGCTTGGGCGGCCGCCCTGGCCGCGGCACGGCGGCCGAAGCACGGCCTGCTGGAAGAGGTGGCCCGGTAGCGGCCCGGCCATGCTGCGCAGTGGCCTGCTTTTTTTTTAGCCAAACCAAGCGGCCTGCTAACACCACGTTGGCCCATCTACATGCTAACTCCACCTCTAGTGGCCCATCGGCCTGCTCGCTGCTACCTGCTGCCAGCTGCCCTGCCAAGCTAAGCTAATAAGGAAAGGGTTTGAGTTGTGTACTGGTTCATCTTCGTAGCTTGCCTCCGCCGCGCCCGTGCCTGTTTCGCTTCTGCCTGTTGGTGTGTTCTTGAGAAGCAGCGCAAGGTAGCAGTGCGGGAAGCACCACGAGGCTGCGGAGGCGGCGGCGCGTGGAGCACCACGGCGGCAGCAGCGCTTGGAGGCGCGGTGGCGAACGGCGTTCAGCGTTCAGGCACAGGATCTCACGCAAGGTAGAGACGCGAGGCTCGACAGTGCACGGCAGCGTGAGGAGGAGCGCAGGCGGCGGCCGCGACAGCAGCGCAAGCGATCCGTGGTGGCGGCGGCCGTCGACTATATGGCGGGCGCCGCGGGCGCGGCGGCGGGATCTAGCCCTCGTGCTGGCGTGCTGTCGGGCTGCTTGCTCGTGCTCGCCGTGCCGTCGGACCGGCCCAATGGCCCACGGGCGTGCCGTGGGCCGTCGGCTAAGGCACGAGCACGGCGGCGGCATCGCCCGGCCGGCGCGGCGACGCGGGCACGGCGACGGCGGCCGGCACGGCACGCGACGCGACGCGGAGGCCCGCGGGCCGTGCGGCCGGCCCGTTGGACATCTATATCTACAGCAAGCAAGGAAAGAGGCGGGTGGCACGGGAACAGGCAGCCCGCAGTGCCATAGCGTCCGACGTGCACGGCATCTAGCTACATCTACACACTGGCACCAGCCAACACCTACGAGACTAAAGGTGTGATCATCTTGCTAAATCGCATAATTACAATTTAATTTGATCATCTTGCTAAATCGCATAATTACAATTTAATTTCTCTCCTATAAAACACTAAAGTTGTCCATCTTACTAGATACCATACTCCCTTCGTTCTAAATTGTAAGTCGCTTTAATTTTTTTGGCAAATAGACTTTTGCTATATATCTAGACATCACATATGTCAAAATACAAGCAAAATCTATAAATCAAACAAGCAAAAGTGTTTTAAAATGTAGAATGGAGCGAGTACAATTTAATTTGGCACGTGTGACATACGTGATTCTCGTATTGATTTCAAGTGACTCGACTACGAAAAGAATTCTAAAAAAGTTCTTATTATAATTTTCATTTTAATTCTAATGACCTTGGATTACTTGAACAAATAGGGTTACAAAATTCTTATTGACCATGTTAGTATAATTTTGTTTGTTCACTTTAATAATCATTTCATTAGATTACTTCGATTTTACATATTAAACATAATACTTTGACGTCTAAGTTTGCATTCAAATTACCCATATCTGCCATTACAAAAGGTACTATATACCTAAAAAATATATACCTAAATTATCCATCTCAGCCATTATAAAAAAAATTAACATAAATCTCTCAAATCTACACATAAACGATAATATAATCCTTGGCATATTATAAAGTAATGACACTTGCATTTCACTTGAAGTTATATTCACTACTACGTAAATGATTTTCCGTGGCGGACTTTTTTGATTTTTCCGTGGCGGACATTAAAACCGCCACGTAGCTAGGGTCACGGTTAATCGACCAATTTTCCGTGGCGGGCAAATGTCGCCACGCAAAAATCGATTACCGTGGCGGTTATTTAACAATGCCCGCCACGGTTAATAAATAAAAAAATAAAAAAGAAAATCCGGTTTGAAACCTAACGGGCCCGGATTCGGGCCGTCGGGCCGAGATCCGAGCCCGTTGGGGTTTCGAGTCTCACCGCCGCCGGCTCGCCGCCCGGCCACGACGCACACTGCCGCCGGCCAGGCTTTCGCCGCAAGCGGGCGACGCGCCGGATCCGCTTCGGGACGCCGGATCCGCGCTTCGGACGCCGGACGGAGCTTCGAGGACGCCGGACGGAGCTTCCGGGGCGACGGGACGTGCTCGACATTTACCCGCCGCCCGCGCCCGTAGATGGGGGCGCCATAGCCGTGGTCGGGGACGCGGATCCGCGCTTCGAGGCGCCGCCGGCCTGGGGACCGCCGCCGCCATGGCGGTTCCCAGCGCCCGCCGCCGCCCGCTCGAGGTGGAGGGAGCGCCGCCGGCGCCGCCGGCTTCGGGGAGGAGACGGCGGGAGGGAGGCGCTGTCGGCGTTCGAGGAACGGTGGGTGCCTCGGGTGCCGGCAATAAAGAATTTATAAGCCGTGTGCCTCCTCCCCGATGGCGTGGCGCAAGATGGACACGGGACCTTGGCCGGTTTATCCCTGGTTCAGCCAACGGGGCCCTACGTCCCGGCCCGGGGGTGTGTCTCTTTCGTGTTACCTCGCGCTCAAAGGTGAGCTGCGGTAGGGGTTACTGAGGCGGCCGTGGGGGGGAGAGACGCGGGTCTCAAGCCCCACGATCGTGGTTATGATGGTGGTGGTGTGCCGTTTCCTCCCGTGTGGCGGAGTTGAGCGGGCTCGAATCCCCTCCAATCGAATCCCCCTCTCTAATGAGGCATTACTCCCCTTTTTTATAGGAGAAGGAGAGAGATAATGTTTACACGGTGGACGCCTAGGTGGCTAATTCCCGAGGCTACACCGGTTGCATGTCTTATTTGCCGAGGGGTTGGGCGGCTTGGATGTTGCTTGACGAAGACACGCGCCCCGATCCGATGGTGGACGTGCGTCCCCGGCGCGGGCCCCCGAGGGTCTGTGAGGCGTCCCTCACGATCCCGCATGGCGAGGGCCGGTCCCGAGAGGTTCCGGTTATGCGTGTCAAGTGCCCGGGTGGCCCAACGTGGCGTTTTGGCGGTGCTCGGGAAATGAACAGTGTCATCTCGGTTTCCTGTGCCGGGTGGTGTAACACGTCACTGGTTCAGCTTTGCGTCCCATCGTCGGATTGGGGGAGCGATTCGGCGATTCGATTTGGTGGCGTGTCGATGGCACCGGGCGCCTGCTGCCGTGCGACCGCGTGAATGCGGCGGTTTCCCTTCTCGGGCCGGAACCTCCCACGCCCGAGGGTCGGCGACCCTAGATGGGGCTAGTTAGGCGCCTCACCCGAGGATGGAGAGCTGGTCTCCTCGGGCGGAGGCGGAGTTTTGCACCGGGTGGTGAGCTAGGCCACTATCGGATGAAGCGAGGAGATTTCTCTCCGGCCGGGTGAGCTAGGCCCAGCCTCGGACAAAACGGAGATGCGTGGTCGAGTCCGAGCCATGGGTTTGCGCCGACGTGGAACGTCATGGTTATTTGTTTTGCGAGAGGTCCTTGACCTTGTCCTTCGTGGCGTAATAAGCTCTTTGCGTCGTGGTGATTCCATTTGGCCGCTTTGTGGGCCGTTTGCGAGTGCCATCTCGTAGGCCGATTCCGTCATCGTGTGGCGTCGTGGCTCCATGGCTGGTCCATCGTCCGTCGGGCCGTCCCTCCGTGCGGGATGATAGCGGGCTGGGTTTCATGGGCCTTGGCAGGCCGGCAGATTCTCACGGTTCGGAGAATGTCTCGGGGCCCAATATTTAGGTCCCCGACGGTGGCCCGAGCCCCGAGCGAGTGAGGACTCGCAGGGGGTTCCGCCGTTCCGTCGCCTTGTTGTTTCGGGGTGGTTTGTCTACAATGAGTGAGTGCTGAGCGCACTTCCGTTGGGTGTAGCCCCGAGGCCTCGAATGGAATGACGGATTCCTTCGAGGTCTTTTATATCTCGCGACGCCGGCAAGACCCAAAATGACTCTTAAATTGCGCTTATTTGTGCGGAGTCTGTTCATTTTTGCGTGGGCAGCCCGAGGCCCGCGCTTATGTGCGCAAGGTCGACCAGGGCCTCCTCGACTTTTGATCATACGCTCCCTGTCGCCCTCCCGAAAGGGAGGAGGAGGGGAGACACGTCACAATGCCACGTAAGCGAATGTGTCGTGCTCAGGTGAGCGTTTGCTTAGCAGTCTGTTTAAGCGGGGTGCCCGTGCCCTTGCGGAGCAAGGGTCCGCTATGTGATCCGAGATTCACCCCATGAGAACCCGAGGACCGCTTAGCGGATCCGGGGTTTGGGCGGACCAACCCCCGAGGGGCGTGGGCCTCCCACGGATGGGACATCTCTATAAGCGGCACCCACGGGCCTTAAACACGTTTGGGAAATCCGAGCCCGGGGGCCGGGTATAGCTGGTTGTGCATTTCCCTCCACGTCCATGGCTCGGGTTATCACGAGGCGATCAGAAACCCCTCGTGGGCCCGCAACCTGCCTGAGCGTAGGTGTGTCGGCCGAGGCTCGTTTGGTTTCCGCCGGGCGGGGAACCGTCAACGGACCGACTTTTTTTGCCCTCGGGTCGGGCGCCTCTTCGGATAGGGGTGGCCGGACGGTTTACTCGGCCCGGAAGGCGGGGCGTCTAGTCGCCTCACCCAAGGTGGCGCGGCCATTTGCGATCCCGATGGGACGCGACCTCACGTCTTCTTGTCGAGGCGGAGATCGAGGGCTCCGTCATGGTGCATTAATGCGCTGGCGGTTCCACCGCCGGCTTGGCAGCGTTGGATGGCGGTTTCCGTTCCATCGTGGGCCGTCCATTCGAGAGTCGGTTTTGGTTGCCTAGGCGGGCGGTTTGCCTTCCCTTCCTATAAATATGGGGGGTTGCCGCGCGGGCGGATAGTTGCTCCTTTGCTCTTTGCCATCGCCTTCTTGCCTTCTTGCTGCTGCAAAGCAATCGGAGATAGAGAGATAGTGTGGGAGAGATTAAGGGAGAGATTCACTTGCCTTGCGCCGTGTGATCGGGGTTGCTAGCGGTTGCCACCCCTTCGCCTCCCTTTCATCCATGGCGCGGTCGGTAGCGGTGGCGGCGAGGGAGGTGCTCGATCTTTGGCCGTGGCGAGGACGGCGGCGACGGAGGAGAAGCTCCAGCGTCTCGTCGATGAAGGGCTTCTTCGTCCCCCGCACCGATGAAGTGTGGCCGGAGTGGGTTGCTCGATTGGGACCGAGGAGGAGCCTAACCCTTCCGATGGCTACGTGGTGAGCTTGATGGATCTTCACCGGCGGCGCCGGTATCGGGCAGGTTCGGTTCATTCGGGCGATCCTCCACTACTATGAAATCGAGCTTCATCATTCGCCCCGAACTCGATCTCCCGGGCCGCCATCTTCATCACCCTTTGTGAGGGATTCACGGGGATCGAGCCGCATTGGGACCTCGGGTTGTGGTTCTTCAAGGCGGACCTTACCACCGCCTCGATTATGCGCAGGGGCCAACCACGGAGGGCGCCGCGCGTGGGAGGCTGCGGCGCCCAAGTCCACTCGGAGCGCACGGCCGAACCGAGCCGATGGGTACATCGTCTCTAAGCTCACCTCCTCCAACAAGGGGTGGCAAGATCGGTGGTTCTACCTCCGCAACAACGAACGCGCTTCCGGTGTACACCGGGCGTGTCCTCAAGCATCGCCCGCGAAGTGGAACGGGGTCCCCCTGAGGATCATCATCGGTTGGAGGGCCTAAGGCGAGGCGGTCCCCGCGGCTCGAGGGAAGGACGTGAATGCCGCCGCCGTGGTCGCCGCTTTCCATCGGCGTCGGGTGTTGCCGTTGATGGCTCGCCCTTTGCTCATGTGCCGATGACCCCGAGGCCGCCCGGTCTTGGTGCGTGCGGATGTCAGGCCTTCGCTTCCCACCGATGGCCCGGCCAAGAGGGTGAGGGATGCGTTGGGGTCCAACACCCGACACGTATCCCCGAGATCCCCATGCGCCCCCCGACCGAGGGTATATCTCCCCGGTAAGTGCTTCTTGACCGGTGTCCTTGCATTGCTTGATTGCATTGTCGCCATGGCAGTTCTCACTCTTTCTTCCCGCAGGGGCCGTCACGGATGCCCGCGACTCTCCTCCTCCTGTGGCCGGCATTGGATGCCGTCGCCGGGCGGCAAAACCATGCTCGAACGGGCAGGCTGCGGCCGAAAGCGGGCGTTGAAGAAGGAGGAGAAGAAGAAGAGAAACGTGGCTCAGCGAGAAGCGCCGGGCCGAGCAGCGTAGGCGGGCGAAGTCACCCGACACCTCGACCCACCGAAGAGGGCGAGGATCCGGAGGACCGCTTCTGCATGAACTCGTCGGATGACGGCGTGGCGGCTCGGATAGACCGGCCATGGGGCTCCCGACCGAAAGTCGGGGCTTCATTACGAGCCCGAGCCCGAGCCCGAGGCGTCGAGGGGGACCGGCGACACCCGGCGCCCGAGGGCTCTTCCGCCGAGTCCTCGGGACCATTGGCGTTGGCCATGTAGGTACCTTGGCGCCACGGGGTGAGGCTCAAAGGGAGGAGTCGATGCCTCCGTCGCGGGTACCCCCGGGCGCCGCTGGGCACGGTTCGGGGGACAAGCCGGCGACCCCGATCCCGATCCAGCCCCGTGCGCGCGTATTTAACGTCATGGGGATACGGCGGCGCGCACATCGAGCACGACGCCCGGTCGCAGCCATCCCGGCCTCGTCGGGCCGAGGGCGATCCCTCGGGCTTCGTGAGTTTCCTTTGCCTTTGCAATCTTGATCTTCTTCGGCATATGATTGCTTTGTCCCGACCGCGTTCTTGACTTCAGGAAAGCGGGGGCCGCCGTTGGCTCAGCACCCCAAGAAGGCCTTGAAGGCTAAGCGTTTCAACCTCGGTGGGGCCCGAGAGCCGGGGTCGCCCGCCAAGATATCGTCGGCCGCCTTCGTCGAATCCTCTCCGTGGCGGCCACCCGAGCCCGGTGGGGGTCGGACCCGAGCCAAGCGCCGAGGCCACCCGAGGTGGTGGCCCCCGGTGGCGATGGTGGGGTCGGCCACTCACCGATGGTGGTCGACACCGAGAGCTCGGGCCGTGGCCCATGACGTCGGCCTTCGGTCGGCCGGAGCGGATGGCGCCATTCGGAAGGGGGTCGTGACCCGCCGCCCATCCCGAGGAGTCGGGCCCCTTTGTCCGGGAGTTCTCGCAAGAGGAGCTCTTCATGGGCGGCGGAGACGCGCGCGTCCCCGCTGCGCCGACCCCGCCGATCCGGGGGTTCACGAGGCGTATAACCCCGACTTCGCTTACTCCACGTGTCCGGGTTCGAGGACCCTTTGGCGGCGCCGTCTTCGGCCATGACGAGGGCGGTGCCGTGGTCGCTCCGAGGGCCCCCGGACTTCTATTGGTCCGGGTTCCCTGAGCCGCGGGAGTTGCCTGTGGAGGAGATGTATCCCTCCCGAGCCGAGGCCTACGGGGCGGTCCACCTTGACCGGGTAGCACGCCCGGGGGCCGCCGCCGCGGTGGTCGACGACCGCCCCCCGAGGTCCCGGAGTGGAGAACCCACGAGCGGATCCGTCGATGGCCGCCGAGGGTTTGGCGAGGATCGGGGATGCCATAACGGGCCGATTTTGCGGAGGTCGACGCGTAAGTGTCTTGATGGTCATCCCCCCGCATGTCTTCTCGCGCTTGTGTCTTGATGGGTAATGTGGTCGTTGCGGACTCTCCGCCGCTTCGCCGGGAGAAGTCCGAGCTCCTTCGCTGAACGCCCCGAACCGGAATGCCCTTGGTCAAACTCCCGGGTGAAGTTGATCGAGGCCCGGTGAGCGAGACCTCCCGGCTTGCTGCCCTTGCCGAGGAGAGGGAGTCCCACCGACGGACCCCTCGGAGGCCGAGCTTGTCAAGGCCAGGTCCGAGGCCGCCAAAGTGGCCCGACATGGCTCGGATGAGCCATGATTTTGAAGAGGCTCGGATCCGTCCCTCCAGTGTCTGAAGGAAGCCCATGACGAGCGGGACCGGTCCCGGAGGAGGCGTCGGCGGCGGAGATGTGCGATGCCTTGAACACTCGCAGATCGGCGAAGTTGGTGTCCGAGGGCGAGACCCCTCGGGAAGGAGAAGGGCGGCTCCCTAAGTCGCCGCCAAGGAGCATAACGCGACGCCGGGCCGGCGTTGAAGTGCCGTGGTGCGTCTTCCTCCTTAGTGAGCTTGCCTTCAATCGTCTTGTCTTGCTAATTCGGTTTGTGCACCAATTGCCGGAGGCGGAGGAGGTCCGGACCGAGGCCGTGAACACCGCGGTGTGGCCGCCGGCGCGAGGGGGCCGGAGCGGGAGCGGTCGTACCGGGGAGGCGGAAGAGGCCTTGTCGGGACTTCGTTCGCCACTTTGGGGCGGACAACCTAGAGGTTGGCCCCTCAAAGACGCAGCCCGCCCGAGCGCCGTGGGTGGCTACCTCAGGTCCGAAACTCCGGAATGCCTTCGGGCCGGCGCGCGGACATGTATGGCCGTCTTACGCTCTCACTTCCCGATGGAATCCAAGGTTGGGACGGCGTCGCGAAGGCTTCTTCCTCGGCTCCGACGGCGAGGGGAGGAAGTTGATCCCGCCGAGAGGGATCTTTGGCGATGCCGCCAAGACTCAGGCGTATGCGACTTCGTGGGCGGTCTTTGCGACCCGATTGGCCTCCCGCCGAGGATGAAGTGTGTCCCCCGTACTCCCCCATAGAGTCAACCTATGAGGCGAACACGGAGATGGTGGGCCTTGATCAGGATGCGCCCGGCTGGTCCGACGCCTCCCTCGGAGGAAGCCGGTTGTCGAGGGTGTTGCTCGCGCCGAAGCTTCTTCGTCGGCCAGCCGTGAGGCGCAAGTGGATG
Source organism: Hyparrhenia diplandra (assembly GCA_015847255.1). Classification (NCBI taxonomy): domain Eukaryota; kingdom Viridiplantae; phylum Streptophyta; class Magnoliopsida; order Poales; family Poaceae; genus Hyparrhenia; species Hyparrhenia diplandra. The sequence continues at coordinate 279,364 of JADLZK010008369.1, forward strand.
AAGCCCACCCTGCCCCCTGCCCTCTCCTTGTATGAAAAAGTTGGAGCTTGTGAGATGGATGTATATAAACAATGGCACCGCCTGAGGTCTGTGGCCTTGGCGGGTGCATTTATGTTTATGCTACGTTTTTCTCGAATTTGTTCGTTTATTGTGTGGCCGGGTCGCTTCCTTTCTCCGCTCGCGAGATGGTAACCGTGGACGCCATCGGGGCAGTCCATACGGATGCCACTAGGGGCGGTCCGTTTGCCTCGGTTATCTTGCTTTGGATTTGTGCGTGGCGACGACCTTCGCAACTTAAACGATTGTTTCGAGAATGCGCAAGAAAACTTTTTTCTTTCGAAAAAAAAGTTTTGAAAAAAGGAAGGGGAGGGGGTCCCCCGAGGGGGGGTCCCCCATGTAGCCCCCGAGGGAGTTTTAGTCTTGTGCTGGACGAGGCTAAGACTCCCTTAAGGTATGCACAAGAAGTATTTCTTCATAAAAGATGTAGATCTTTTATTGAGCGAAAAAAAAAAACATAAGTGTTTGACTTCTAGTGCGAGGTTAAGGGTAGAAGCGACGTAGTCGTTCTATGTTCCGGCGTTGGAGTAGACTTCGCCCTTCTCATTCTTCAACTTGTAGGTTAGGGCCTTAATATTTCGGCGATGAAATAAGGCCCTTCCGGTGGTGGCGTGAGTTTGTGACGCCCATTGTTGTCCGTCTTCGCCCGAGCACGGGGTCGTTGACTTGGAACTCCCGAGGCCCGGTACCGCTTGGCGTGATACTTCGCGCGCAGAGCTTGTTGGTATCTCGCCGAGTGCGGGAGCGCAACGCTCTCGGGCTTCATCAACTTGGTCGATGGAGTCTTGCCTCGCCCGGCCGGTTGCCTTGCTCGGTGTAGGCTCGCGGCCTCGGGGACCCATATTCGATGTCCGTGGGCAAGATTGCCTCACCCCCATAGACTAGAAAGAAAGGGCTGAACCCCGTGGCTCGGCTTTTCGTTGTTCGAAGGCTCCATAGAACCGACGGCAGTTCTTGGTACCATCTTTTCCGTATTGGTTCGGTGATTGAAGATCCTCGGCTTGAGCCCTTGGGATCATGCCGTTGGCACGCTCCACTTGACCGTTGGTCTTCGGGTGAGCTACGGCCGAGGTATCCACTCGGATGCCATAGTCGCCGCAAAAGTCAAGGAACTTCTTCCCCACGGTTGGTTCCGTTGTCTATGATGATGGAGTTCGGGACTCCAAAATGGGAAATGATATTCGTAAAGAATTTCACCGTTTCCCCCGTGTGAGGGTTCACCACGGCTTGGGCTTCGATCCATTTGGAGAACTTGTCAATGGCGACTAGGGACGTGAGTGTGTCCTCCCCGGCGCCCTTTTCGGGGGCCCAATCATGTCGAGTCCCCACACCGCAAATGGCCACGTAAGAGGTATGGTTTGCGGTGCTTGAGCCGGGAGGTGCGCCCCCGCGTGCGTAGAATTGGCATTCCTTGCGTGCACGCACGACTTGGTTCGCGTCTCGCACCGCCGCTGAGGGCCGAGAAGCCTTGCCCGAAGACTTTACCGACTAGAGTCCTCGAGGCGGCGTGATGGCCACACTCCCCCGGTGAGTGTTAACGAGCAGTTCTTTGCCTTCACCCGAGGGTATGCACCGCATGTATACTCCCGAGGCCCCTCTCTTGTAGAGCTCTCTTTTTTCTCCAATCAGTGCGAAGGATTTTGCCCTTCGAGCCAACTGGCGGGCCTTATCCTCGGTAGCTCCCTCGGGTGAGGTACTCCACCGAGGCTCTCTCCGATCGGGTCTCGGCCGACCGCCATGGCTTCGGTTGCGGCTTGCTGTGTGCTGCCCTCGTGAGCCCCGAGGGTACTCCGAGGGGGTGTACTTGACCGAGGGTTCATTGAGGTCTCGGTGAGGACGTTCGGGAACGGTACCTGGTTGCTGCGACCTTGGCCGGTTCATCCGCGGCCTCGTTGTAGCGTCTCGCCGTATGCTTGTGCTCAAGCCCATGGAATTTTTCCTCCAATTTGCGCACTTCCCGACAATACGCCTCCATCTTCGGGTCGCGGGCACGCCGAGGCCTTCATGACTTGGTCGATGACCAACTCGCGAATCCCCCTCGGTTTCCAACCCGTCGGATTCGAGGTCCGCGATCCGAGACCGTTGACCCGGCGCCGCCGTATTCTCCGCGACGTTGTTGAGGCGGGGAAAAATGCGGCCGGATGGCATACCGTGTGAACCCGAGGGGTGAGGTGAAGAGCAAACCAGCCCCGCGCCTGCCTTCATCATGGATCCATCAAAGTATATGGTCCAAGACTCGGCTTGGATGGGCGTTGGGGGTAGCCAGCGTGTCTGTCCCCACTCGGCCACAAAGTCGGCCAGGACTTGAGACTTGAACGCCTTGCGGGCAGAACGATATAGTTTTGCTCATGAGCTCCACCGCCCACTTCGCCACTCTTCCCGTGGCCTCTCGGTTTTGGAGGATCTCCCCGAGGGGGAACGAGGATACCACGCCATCGGGTGCACGAGGAAGTAGTGGCGAAGTTTCCTTCGCATCGATATGATGGCGCATAATAGCTTCTCGTGATCCGTGAATATCGAGTCTTGGTGTCGGAAAGTACTTCACCGATGAAGTAGACAGGCGTTGAACCGGCAACGTGTGTCCCTCTTCTCGACGCTCAACTACGATCACCGCTACCGACTACCGGGTAGTGGCTATGACGTATAAGAGCGGGGTTTCTCCGGGTTTGGCGGTACTAGGGACCGGTGGGTTTGTTAGGAGCTTCTTGAGGTTGCCGAGGGCTTCTTCGGCCTCGGGGGTCCGTGCAAAGCGTTCGGACTTGCCAAGCCTATAGAGGGGCAAGCCCTTCTCCCCGAGGCGTGAGATGAACTCGCTTAATGAAGCCGGGCAGCCCATGACCTTCTCACTCCCTTGAGATCTTGGATCGGACCCATCTTGGTGATTGCGTCAATCTTGGTTGGGTTTGCTTCGATGCCTCGTTGAGAGACGATAAAACCCAAAGAAGATCCCTGGGACCCCGAATACGCATTTCGGGGGGGTTGAGCTTGACTCCCTTCTTGTTTAGGCACTCGAAGGTTTCCCGAGGTCACCCACGAGGTTCGACATTTTCTTGGATTTGACCACTATGTCGCCGACGTAGGCCTCCACGATCCTTCCAATGAGTTCCCGAAGATGATTTGCATGCACCGCCGGTATGTTGCCCGCCGTTCCTCGGCCGAAGGGCATGGTGAGGTAGCAATACATCCCGAAGGTCGTTATGAACGAGGTCGCGAAATGGTCGGACTCTTTCATTTTGATCCGGTGATAACCGAATACGCGCCAAGAAAGGACAACGTTTCACATCCCACGTGGAGTCGACAATTTGGTCGATTCGAGGCAAAGGAAAGGGAACTTTCGGACATGCTTTGTTGAGACTAGTGTAGTCCACACACATCCGCCATTTCCCCGTTCTTTTTCTCTACTAATTCAGATTAGCTAACCACTTTCGGGGTGGAATACTTCTTTTATGAATCCGGCCTCCAAGTAGCTTGTGGATCTCCTCACCGATGATCTTCCGCTTGGCATCATCAAACGGCGCAAGCGCCGGACGACCGGCTTTGAGCCCGACGGACGTCTAGGGAGTGCTCGGCGACATCCCCAGATGCCCTAAGATGTTCGAGGGTCCCCACGCAAACGTCTTGGCATTGGCGGCGGGAGGAAGTCGACGAGCACGGCTTCCTATTTCGGGTCTAGGTCCGAGCCGATGGTCGGCAGCCTTCTTCTTCGGTTCTTGGGATCGAGTGGGATCTTCTTGGTGCCCGAGGAGGGCTCAAAGCTCTCGGCCGGGGGCGCTTTGGCCTCATGCTCGATCGTGATTTCGTCAAAGCTTCTTCTTCGCCGGCGATGAGTGCCTCGGCAATGGCGAGTGCCTCGGCATACTCCACGCCTCCACGCCGCACTCGTATGCATGATGGTGCGAGGGGCGGCCGTGATGACACCCGCTCGCCCCCGCATCTTGAGCTTGAGGTGCGTGTAGTTCGGGACAGCCATGAACTTGGCGTGAAAGGGCCGCCCGAGGAGTGCGTAGGTACCCGCGGACCCCAAGGATCCCAATGTGAGAGTCTCTTGCCTGGAAATTCGAGGGGTCAAACAAGCAAACCGATAAGTCGATCCGCCCGAGGGGCTTTAGCCGCTTGCGGGGACGACGCCATTGAATGCCGGCCCTCCGGGCGGATCTTGACTTGTCTACCCCGAGGAGGTCGAGGGTTTCTTCGTAGATGAGGTTGAGGCTGCTCCCTCCGTCCATAAGGACTTTGGTGAGCCGAGTGTTGGCGATGATGGGATCCACCACCGCTGGATAAGCCCCCGGGTTCGGGATCTGGCCGGGGTGATCCGACCGGGTCGAAGGTGATGGCCCGGTCCGACCACTTGCGCAGCCTTCCGTGGTTGCCGGCCCGTGGCATAGACCTCCCGACGCCTCCTTCTTGCCGCCGCACGGACATGTTGCCGGTGCCGCCGAAGATCATGAAGCGCTTATTCACCTTCGAACTCCTCGTTGCCCTTGGCGCCACCCTCGGAGCCTCTTCCTCTTCACCCTCGGGGATGGCCTTGAGCTTGGCGAAATGTTGGCGTACCCTCTTGCACTCCCCGAGGGTATGCTTGACCGGTAGCTATGGTTCGGCATGGCTTCTTGAGCATGTCATCGAAGGTTTCTTGTGGCGGGGGCGGGGCCCCTTGCGATCGACCGCAACCACCATGTCTTCATCGTCCGCTTGGGCGGCGTGGGGCCCTTGCCCTTGCGGCTCTTATCTTTCTTCTTTTTCTTCTTGCTCTCCCGAGGTTGCGATCCCTCGGGCTCCTCTTCCTTGCGCTTTCCCTTGCCGAGCCCCGATTGAACGAGCCCCAACAGCCTCCTCACCGTTGGCGAACTTGGCGGCGATGTCCATCGGCTTCGTTTGCCCGGTGGGAGTCCGGTGCCCCGGCTTCTTCACGAGGTCTCGGCAAGTGGTGCGGCCAAGAAGGCCCCGATGACGTCCGAATCCGTCACATTAGGGGGCTCGGTCCGGCCGCTTGGAGAAGCACCGGATGTAGTCGCCGCAAGGATTTCGTCGGATTTTTGTCGGCGATTTCGGAGATCCCACGAGTTACGGGCGTAGGTATGTGCCCCGAAGTTATCGCGGAAGGTTCTCACCAAGTCCGCCCGATTTGATATGAGGTTGGGTGGAAGGTGTTCCGACCATGCTCGCGCACCGGAGAGGTACAGGGGCAAATTCGATTATCACTTTGTCATCGTGTGCCTCGCGAACCGGCATGCCACCGATAGTCGCCCGACCATACCTCGGGACGAGTCTCTCCCGTGTACTTCTCGAGATGGCTCGGGGGCCGAAACGCGCCAGGGTGGTGCCCTCCCCGATGTCCCCCCCGGTGAAGGCACGAGGCCGGGCGGATCGGGGGAGTACCCTCGGTCCTCGACCGCCCTGCGTGTGCCTCGTCCCCGCTTGTCCCCCCGAGGCGAGCCACCTTCATGGCGAGCCATTTGCCGCTCGATGATCGTGCAACGGTTGTCGTCCAGCACTCCCGACCGGCCTTGCCGGGCTCGCTCCGATCGGGTGGGACGGAGCCCCGCCGACTTCGCCCCGATTCCTCTCGCCCGTGACGTCACGGCCCGATCCCGGAAGCGGAACTCTCTCGTTGCACCGCCGCCTTGTCAAGGAGTTGACGGAGGCCTCCCGTATGCGCCTACCCCGGTGAGTGGAGGGCTCGGGCATTTCGCACCAACATGGCGGTGCGCCGCCACGCTGAGGCCGGCTCGCTTGAACGGGCCGCTATGCCGGGGATTGAGGCACTCCCGGCCCGGCCCGCGGGCCCGCCGCCATTGTGAGCTTGAGGTGCCCTCTACCGCTCGCGCCGAGCCTCGCTCCCGTTGGATGTTTTGCCCGGGGCCGCCGGAGTCGGGCGCATTCCGCCCCCGATTCGCCTCAGATCTCGTGGCCGGGCGTTTTGCCGCCGGGGTGCCGGCGCCCGCATCGATGGACCGGGGCGCCGCCGGCGGGCCGGAGCTCGTCGGCGCACGTCCGCGCCGCTCGCCGAGACGCCGCTGAACCGGCCATCCCGTGGCGGGACCTCGACATTGAAGCATTCCGCGTGGGGTCATAGTACCGTCTTCATCGTCGGTGCACGGTGCGCCAAACGTCCGGAGGAGGTTTCGATTCTCCGGACGGTAGAGCGAGTCCCCGCCCCGGGACCCAGGCCCGGTTGAACCCGGGGGGTGGCATGACGACGGGTCGCCCCGCGTCCTCTCGGAGGATGCGCTCCTCCAGTGAATGTCCATGGGATAACGCCTCCCGTGAACGACGGGTGGTCCGCTCGTGCTCTCGGGCGAAGGCTTCGACCGAGGTTTCAAGCCGGCGAGGATTCCGGGACTCCCTCCTGATGACCGGAGCGGAGGCGTTTTCCCGACGATTAGGGTTTCGGGGTACCCTACCACGAGCGGGTGGCGGGTAAGGTATTTCCCGGGGCCTAGGGTTTCTGGGAGCCCTTCTCGCGAGTCGGCGCCGGGGATACGCCGACGGATTCGAGAATCCGTTGCTTGACGCCGCTTTGCGCGGCGCTGATGGTCCGCCTTGCCCGCCTTGCGCCGGGCGGCGTGATGATGGGTTCCGCCGGGGGCGATGCTGCCCTTCCTTCTACCGGACGTCGTCGCGCGAATGATCATCTCGTAGTTGTGGCCGAGCGCCACAAATGCGTTCAAGAACAAGTGGTGTTCGCTACGGAGCTCGTGTTCCCGCGAAAGCGGTGGAAACGAAGGCGGAAACGCCATGAGGGCCGATGGAGATGCAGATTGCACACGGCGACCTACCGGCGCGCCAAGCGCCGGCGTTCGAGGAACGGTGGGTGCCTCGGGTGCCGACAATAAAAGAATTTATAAGGCGTGTGCCTCCTCCCTCGATGGCGTAGCACAAGATGGACACGGGACGCAGCGGTTTATCTGGTTCAGCCAACGGGCCCCTACGCCGGCGGGGGTGTGTCCCTCGTGTTACCTCAAGGCCAAAGGTGAGCCTGCGGTAGGGGGTTACTGTGCAGCCGCGGGAGAGACGCTGGTCTCAAGCCCCACGATCGTGGTTATGATGGTGGTGGTGTGCCGTTTTTCTCCGTGTGAACCGGAGTTGAGCGGGCTCGAATCCCTCCAATCGAATCCCTCTCTAATGAGGCACTACTCCCCCTTTTATAGGAGAAGGAGAGAGATAATGTTTACACGGTGGACGCCTAGGTGGCTAATTCACGAGGCTACACCGGTTGCATAGGCGCCGCCGAGGGGTTGGGCGGCTTGGATGTTGCTTTGACGAAGACACGCGTCCCGATCCGATGGTGGACGTGCCGTCCCCCGGGTGCGGCCCCGAGGGGTCCCTGGAGGCGTCCCTCACGATCCGCATGGCGAGGGCCGGTCCCGCAGGTTGCCGGTTATGCGTGTCAAGTGCCCGAGGGTCCGCCCAACGTGGCGTTTTGACGGTGCTCGGGAAATGAACGGTGTCATCCCGGTTTCCGATGCGGGTGGTGGTAACACGCCACCGGGTTCAGCTTTGCGCCCCATCATCCGGATTGGGGAGACGATTCGGCGCTCGATTTGATCGGGCGTAATCGATGGCACCGGCGCGCCGCTTTTGGCGCGATCGCGATTGAATGCAGCGGTTTCTTCCTCCGACGGAACCTCCCACGCCCGAGGGTCGGCGACCCTAGACGGGCTGGTTGGGCTGCCTCACCCGAGGATGGAGAGCTGGTCTCCCTGGCGAGGCGAGTTTTTGCGCCCGAGGGTGGTGAGCTAGGCCACCCTCGGACGGCGCGAGATTTCTCCCGGCCGGTGAGCTTGGCCGGCCTCGGACGAAACGGAGATGCGTGGTCGAGTCCGAGCCATGGTTTTCTTCGTCGACGTGGAACGTCATGGTTCGTTGTTTTGCGAGAGGTCCTTGACCTTGTCCTTCGTGAGCGTAATAAGCTCTTTTGCGTCGTGGTGATTCTATTTGGGCCGCTTGTGGGGGCCGGCCCGCAGCCATCTCGTAGACCGATTCCGTCGTCGTGTGAGCGTCGTGGCTCCATGGCTCGGGGTCCATCGTCCGTCGGGCCGTCCCTCCGTGCGGGATGATAGCGGGCTAGGTTTTCCGGGGCCTTGGCAGCCGGCAGATTCTCACAGTTCGGAGAATGTCTCGGGGCCCAATATTTAGGTCCCCGACACCGCCGGCTCGGTGGAGGAGAGGGAGGGGAGGGCCGCCGTCCGGGCGAGAGGAAGAGGAGAGGGGGCCAGGAGCGAGGAGGCGCGGGAGGACCAAGCGGGAGAGGGAAGGGAGGGAGGTGTCGATGTCGAGGGAAGGGAGGAGAGGGGGCCGGGAGCGAGGGACCTACTGGGAGTTCGGAGGGAGTGGTTGGTTTCTAAGTCTGTATATATATCCGTGGACACGGAAATGGGCTTTGGGCTGATGGGTTGGGCCTCATTTTACGGGGCGGTCTTATTACAATAATCGCCACAAGATTAATCGATAACCGTGGCGGACATTGTAAAATGCCCGCCACGATTATCCCTTATTAACCGTGGCGGTTATTTTACAATGTCCGCCACGGTTAATCGATTAACCGTGGCGGTTTTTCCTTCGGCCGGAGGGGGTGTTAAAGCCACCTATTTTCCGTGGCGGTTTCTCAAATGCCCGCCACGGAAAATAAAAATCGAACACCACGTAAAATCAATTTTGTAGTAGTGATTAATACTCATCATAATAAATATTGTAAGTTGTTATCTTAAAAAATCTTAAATAATTTGACTGAAACATTGTATCATATGAATATTAGTAATTTGGTTTGAAGTATTATTTTTTTAATAATACAATATAATAAATTCAACACTTTGAGTGTCATGGTGCATCGAAACAAATATTTATGCCATTTTAAGAACTAAGAGGGTAGCCTAGTACCTAAAATATTTTTATGAAAATAAAAAAATGAAAATTCGAATAAATGATACAATAGTCATTGGAATTTCAAATTGACAACTAGATCAAAATCTAAAAGTCGAAGTATAGATTATGTTTCAACTAAATACATGAGACGATAAGGGCATCCCCTAACAAAGGACTAAATAGCTAGGTGACTAGGATTTCATAGAATGAAAAAATTGTCTCGCTAGCTATTCTCTCGTCGCTAGTCTCACTCACGAAACGAAGTGAGATGCGCTCTATGGTTGGCTCATGAGGAATCTTTGCATGCTTTCACCCATGAGAGAGAGGCTCAAGAAAATAAAGAAGACTAAAAATATGCCCCCACATGATGACGTGGTCTGTAAATAGCTAGCTGCCGGCTATTTTCATTGAGGACGCCTTAATGTGGAGCCTGGAGCCGGAGAGTGTTTGAATCCGATTTCAAGAGTTGGATACAATGTGGAGTGGACATGGGAACGTGAGACGTAAAGGCGACCTTGTCAGTTCAATGAATCTGTCCGATCAGCATGCCACTATACTTAAAAAAATATCTGATCTACAAACTTATTGCGTTGGGCAGCGGCAAGATGTAAGCACGCGCCGATATTTCCTCAAAACTGCTGTTAATTATGGTAATGAGTTCCACAGTCCACCCTTTACCTTACCTCCAGGTTTTGCATGTAAGAACAAGTATAATGATAAAGGTTGTAAGCAGGCTGAATATTGAGTTGCAGGAAAATGGGGAGGAAAGAGCGGAAAAGCGTGCTATAAACTTGCAGCTGTCTTAGGCACAAGAGACAACAAACTTTGTCACGAGAGATAAGTGAGTCATGTATTATTAGTGAAGAGCAAATTACTATATGGGTGCGCTTGAAAGATAGGCACAATGATCCTTATAGCTAGCGATCGACTGTATTATTAGCCTTGCTCTAATAACAACTAGATTTGGTTTGCATTGAACTAATAACCATGTGTTTCATGCCCAAAGTTACCTGCCGCCATTAACCATTAACCGAGATGGGCGCTCAGCTGTGGTGCCTAGCAGCGATTAATGAAGGCGACATCCTGTTGTGCCCATCTCCGTCGACCTAAGGTCTGTGCCTCTCAAAACCAATTGTATAGTAGTGTTGGCTTGTGGATGTGCAGCTGTTGAGCTTGCGAAGATCGACGATTAAGGAGAAGGTCAAGCAAAGAGTCTGAGCACGATGGGCCAGGAGCGGTGAAGACCAAATGCGAAGGTTTTGACTGTAGGGGCCGAGGGATAGAGGATGGACCATGGATGACTAGCACTTGGACATATTCACAAACGAGTGTACATGCAAGGACGGTGTTGGAGACACTATTGACTGAGTTAATGATGTCGATCGGACCAAGTTAGGGCAAGTGGATCAACAATTGGTTACCGATGACGTTCGAGGATGAGTGGGACATGCGTCGACATCCTGGCCGGAGAAGGGGTAGCGGCTATGCAAGTCCAAGTGGTTTGGTGCTAGTAACCTCAAAACTGCAGGTGGTACATTTGCTGGGTTTGCACCTCAAAACTAGGGGAGTATTCCAGGCAGCACGTGGTGTTATCTCCAAGTTATAGCATCGAGGCTAAGCGAAGGGGAGAAGGAATCAGGACCGTCAAATGTGTATCAGGTGCCTTCTTATGTAATATGGGACCATATCACCCTTGAGTGGGTTAGTAGGCGCGGTTTGGGGTATGCCCAAGCGCCTATAAATAAGGTGGAGGGCTTGTGCTACAGGTATGTCCTGAATCATGATTTCATTTTCCTTAGGCTCACAAAGTGTTCACTACTGGAAAATAGGCTAGTTCTGTGCGTTTTTAATTTTTACGTGTGTTTTTTTTCAAAACGCAAAAATTACAATTTTTCGAGTGTTTTTAGAAAAACGCACGTAAAAATACAAAACACACATAAAAATGATATAATTTTCTGTGCGTGACAATTCACACACGGAAAATTTTGACAAGCACGTAAAAATGTTAATTATTCTGCCGGTGTTTGCAAAACGCTAAGAAAAAAATGTATGTATGCACGAAAAAAATGACTATTATTCTGTCGGTCATTCGAAAAACGCACAAAAAAAAAAAAAAAAAAAAACATACGCATTTAAAAATTCAGACCGACACCTCCGTTTTGGCGTTCACACTCGGCGTTTTGGTGTTCGCGCTCACCGTTTTGGCATTGCGCTCTCTACCAAAAAAATGAAAAAGAAAACTTCTTTACCCCCCCACACTCAAGCCGCCGCCACCCAAATCCCGCCGCACGCACTCCGGCCGTGTGTTTGGTTGAAGGGATGGGTCGGACTCGTTGTTTTGAGCGTTTGGTTGGAGGTATGAGGGAGCGGAGCGAACCCAGAGAGGAATATTCGGTGTAGATGCGGGTTGGCTCCCGCCGAAATCTGGCGGACGAGTCCGCTCCGCTCCCGCCGACGCCGCGTCTCGCTCTCCCGTCTCTCTCCCATCCGTCTTTCTCTCTCTCTCTCCCGTCTGTCTCTCTCGTTCTCTCACCCGTCTCTCTCTCGTTCTCTCTCCCGGCGGCGGGCATGGCGGAGGAGGGCCGGGCGCGGGGAGGCTTTGGCAAGCGGAGGGGCCGGGCGAGCGCTTAGGGCGGCCGAGGCGAGCGCGGGGCGGGCGTTGAGTGCCCGGGAGGCGAAGTGCGCAGGGAGTCGAGCACCGGGAGTCGAGGGGCCGGAGTTCCTCAAGCAGTGGCCCGCCGCCGCCGGCGCACGCCGCCATGGTCAAGGCGGTAGGCGCGGCGGTGGCCTTGCGAGATCTCGATTCGTGCCTTGCAAGATCTCGATGCGTGCCTTCGTGGGAGAACAGGGGGTGGCCTTCGAAGCGGGGGGTGGGCTCCGAGCACGCCGGCGAGGGCGGCCGGACGACGAGGAAAGCGCAGCGCCGGCCATGGCTTCAGCCGAGGGGCGGGGCCGGCCATGGGCTTCGGCGTGGGAAGAAAGGGATAAGGTCGAGAAGAGGATGACAGGTGGGACCCACGGTGTCATGGCTAACGGTGTTAAAACATCCTCCGTTCTTCGTTTTGAATCCCTTCAACCAAACACGGAGGCGGAAATGGCCCAACCCTCAAAAGAGTGATACAACCAAACAAGTGGATGGAACAGCTCCAACCCCAAAATGAAGGACGGAGCCAACCCGTCCCTCTGGTTCCGGAACCAAACACACGGCAGGTCTCCCCTGTCGCTCCATCCCAAATCCCGCATCCGCCGCCGCCCCAGGTCCGCTGCCGCCCCAGGTCTCCCGTCGCGCCGCCGCCACAGCACCTCCCCAGGCCGTCGGCGACCGCGCCCCTCCTGTGCATCCCCTCCCCAGCCCGCTAGAGACCGCGCCCCCTCCTGTGCGCGGGATGGCCTAGGTGCTCCCCGACCGCACCTCCACCTGGCTGCTGGGCACTGGGTGCCAGCCGCTAGCCGCCGGTGCTCCGGGGCATGTCCCCAGTGACCTTTCCCTCCACTGCTCCTCTCGACGCGAGGACCCTCCTCTCCGTGTCGGTCTACCCCGTCCTGCTCTTCCATCGTCCAAATCAGGCCACCAGTGCAGTCTGCTTCGGTCGAGGTACACTTGTCTCTTCACAGATTCGATTTTTGTATGAGATGTCGATTTATCTGAGTGTCCACTTGTATGAATTTTCAGTTGAAGTCTGCTTCCGTCAAGATTTGGTCAGCAGTACCGTGTGCTTCAAATCTGAATCAAGTTTTCAGGTTGTCTCCCCTAAAAATGTAGGGATAAATAAACCATGTTTAGTACCTAAAGGAAGCACATCAGGCTTAGTGGCCTCACTAATAGCATGAAATCAATTTTACTGAAATTCTAATCTCATCTCCCTGATGTACTGCAGCAAAGATTTTGGAAGCAAGGACTGAAGGTTCCTGTTGGAGGTAGACAGTGAAGGGTTGTTGAGTACCTGAAGGTTCACCTTGACTGAAGGTTCCTGTTGGAGGTAGAGAGTGAAGAATTGTTGAGGACCTGTGATTGAGACTCAAGGTACAATTTTTCTTCACTGGATCTATTTGTTGTATGATGATGTTGTTATTCTACATTTTATTTGTGTGCCCACTTGTCCAGGTTTGGAATGTTTGTCCTTGCTCCAAAAATGTTCACATTAACTGAAAAATATAATTTTTTCTGTCGGTTTTTCTATTTTTTCCGTGCGGAAAAACACACACAAAAACTTTTTTTTAATCTGGGCAACTTAATTTTGTGTGTGTGTGTGACCTTTAGAATTTTTCTAACGGTGCACGGACAGAAAAATGTTTTTCTGACGGTATCTGAATTTTTCTGTGTGTTTTTGCACGTACAGAACTAATCCATTTTCCAGTAGTGGTTCATTGCTTGGAGATTAGAAGTAGAGAGGTAAGCGCCTCTTGCTCTAATTTTCAGTCTTTACAGGGAGGATGAACCGAGGAGGCTAGATCTCTAGTGTATGGAGGAATTCATGGTTGGTTAATCGAAGTGTTTGTTGAAAGCTCGAGTTCATCCTTTCCCTCCTCCAAAGTTCCCTTTTTCAATGATATTCCTGGTCATTTTTGGTTATTTTTGTGCTGCTGCTTTGGCTTAGTATTCGGTACTTTTTGGGAGCATTAGGGACCCTTGGTATATGTTCAAATCATGTTTGAATCCCAGATTCAAACTTGATGGTTCCAAGCATCGACACTCCTCTTTTCTTGATCTGGTGACTTCCTTGTGAATCGTTTGAACTGGGATTTTGGGACTTGTCTTGTTGACTTCTTGGGTGCTACGACACATGAGAAACATGCCTCCGATCTGCTTTCAATCAGTTTCCGATGAGGACCCACAAATCATCTCCCTTGAGAAATTGTCAAAACCCCGATTTCAGAGGGTTTCTCCAAATCATGTGGTCAAGCTTTGATCTTTTGGAGGTGAAATTTTGTGTACACCTTCAAGTTAGCTTAGGATCATCGAAAAAAAAAAAAAAAAAAAAAAAAAAAGGTAGCTTAGGAAAGCTGTATGCAAAATTTCAGACCCTTTCGACTTCATCGATTGAGGTCTGCCTTTTCCATGAACTTCTGCATGTGTGGAGCCTACAAATGAGCGGACCTCTGTACCAAACCGCAGAACCTCTGCACTGTGAATGATGAAATTGGATTTCATATGTTGCCATGTGTTTTCGTTACTTTGACCTTGCTCCCGCTTGATGTTTAGGATCTCTTGGTATTGTCTTCAAGTTCTATTGTCTGTTTGTCATGTTATGGCCTTTGGGACTTGAATTTGCGAGTTGAGAGTTATTAGGTTCTAATTGGGACATAGTCCAAGTTCTTATAAAGAATTTTATTCCAGCTAAAGGGTACAATATAATACCATCCTCTTGTGCTACCAATGGGTGGGACACTACCAAAAAATGGAATATCCTCCATGAACACACAGGAGGTTGTTCACGTGACGACTAAGCTGTAAACATCCTGTGTTAATATGTACAACACGCTCCACCCACCGCTCATATCACTGTGGCATTCTAATGTCAAGGTCATCGCTTTTATTTCATTCTAATGTCATCGCCGCCGCCACGTACACAACCAACCCTTTCCCTTCAATTAATGTTTGTATATAAACTCTGCTGCATCATTTTTTTAGAACATATAGTAATGCTGCATATTTCTGTATATATGAGTACACAACCAACTCTTTACCCCCAGGTTTTGCAGTGAATTCTTATAGTTTGGTCGCCTGAGATTCTCATCGCTAAGCAGCAGAACACAATAGCTACTCCTGTTCGACCTTTCCCCAGGTTAGTGATACAAAGTAGGAGTATATGTGAAAGAATGGAAGTCAAATTTACTCTTGCTACTTTTGAGCGTATCCTCTTGTACTGGATTCCACGGCTGCCTAAGTGGATAGATGGTCTTCTATCCACCTCAATCCATGTGTTTTATAGTGGATTGGAGCGGGAAACAGTTTGAGTCCACCCCAATCCACTCCCAACACATGAAATGAGGTGAATACGACTGCATCCAAACAAGCCCTACGGCAGATCAGCCAATGGTTCGACATATCCACTAGATTAACATATTGAGGGAATTTTTTTTACCTGTCTGATTAGGAACAGGAACCAAGATGAGCCTCGCCGGAAAGGACATGGCTGGTAAATTCGAGTTGCTCCGAACCATTACAAACAACTTTACAAAGGAGTATATTGGCAGTGGTGGGTATGGAGATGTCTACCGGGTATGACGAATAATCACATATATATCATCTATTTTGTATTTTTTTCAAGTACATAATATTTATTTTGCAATACTTGTATTAAGCTTGGTAAAGTTTGAGCATACATATGGGCATGCTTTGTGTTCCCCACGCCACTAGTGCGAACTGCTAGGTGGTGCATCATGAATCTGCACTACTGCACTCCATCCCAACGTCCCACAGCAGTTTCCACGAATCAACGAGGGAATTGTACCCATGGCTCGCAGAATCACCTTTGCGAGGGCTGTGAGCACATGTTATCAGACCTGTTTAATCTTAAATAACTGCACAACACAAGCATGTGTTCAATAGACTCTGCTCCTTAATCACAGAGGAAGCAGTGTACATTTTCCTCCAGGCTGAGCAAATCCAAAAGGTGTGTGCCTTGTCTTCTGGGTGCAAAGATCTAATACGTGGGTGCAGGCGTGCCCACCACATGGAATATTGCTCGGCCTATTGCTTTTTCTCTCATTTCAAAACTGTACCTTTTCTTTTGTTTTTCGACTGCTAATAAAGTCTGTGTGGGTGTGTGTGGGTGTGTGTGTGTTGTGTTGTGTATATTACTCTAAGAAGCTACTAGATCACAACAGGCCACGCTTCATGGGAAAGAGATTGCTGTGAAGAAGCTTAAGGAGCTTGAGGGGAGGGTAAATGATAAGGAGTTTGATAACGAAGTCATTAACCTTATTAATATTGAACATAAGAATGTCGTTCGGTTACTAGGCTACTGCTCACTAAAACATGAAAAGTATGTTAAGCACGAAGGTAGTAGTGTTCCAAGTCGAGTTGAAGATACTTATCGAGTCCTCTGCTTTGAATATATGCCAAGTGGAAGCCTTCAGAAATATATTTCAGGTATGTTATTTGCTCGAACATTTATGATGCATGCAAATGGTTCGACAGTTCTATATGCTTGTCCTTTTTCCATTTACTGATTGCAGCTGAAGAACCTTGTCGTCTTGACTGGGCAACGAGTTACAAAATCATAAGAGGGATATATGTGAGGGCTTAAAACACTTGCATACTGTGAAGGGGACGACACCTATTTACCATATGGACTTAAAGCCTGCTAATATATTGCAGGATACAGACAAGACACCAAAAATCGGAGATCTTGGTTTGTCCAAACTTGTTTCTTCCACAATAACCCATCAAACTCAGATTAAAAAGGAACAGAGTATGTACACATACAGTTTTTTTTTTTTTCCAAATACAATCAGTGGCCTGTTTCAACTTTACTAACCGTATCTTTGATGTTGCGATGTCTTGAAGAGGTTACATGCCACCCGAATACATAAATGGTAATCCCCCGCTTGTAACAAAGAAGTTTGACGTGTTCAGCTTGGGAGTCCAAATCATTCAAATGCTCGCTGGAAGTAATTATGTTTTCTACTTGACCGGTCGTGAAATTCTTCCAGAAAAATTTACTCAAATTGTAAGGGAAATAATAATTATTTTGCATTTTACGTGTTAGTTTCTCTGCACAGATCTCTAGAGCCTATCTTTGTTTGTATCTTTATTATTTGCCAATATTGCAGGTAACTGAAAAGTGGAAGGAAAAGCTTCCGGGTGCATGGGGATATTTGTTTCAGGAAACAGCCATCCTGCAAGTGAAGGCTTGTGTCGATATTGCATTAAGATGTGTTAAGGATGATCGAAATGAAAGGCCTGATATAAAGGGCATTGTCACTGAACTGGAAAAGGTGGAAGACCAGATAAATGAAATGTTAAAAGCTTATGATCAGTCAAAAAATCTAATTGGCTTCCAGGTACGTTCAATCTGGCACCATGCAGGATTCCAGCATACAGTTTCATTAGAAAGTTACAGCCAAAAATTGTTTTACAAGGCTTGTACTCCGTACGTGCATGTGCATATAAAGCCCTAGCTGTTCTTGACATGTCAAACAATATGTTTTAAAAAGGCTTTAATTTAGTTGTCATGGCAGGAGTTGCAATGTATTCTTGTTTGATGTGCCTGTAAACACTGGATCTATTAATCTGTAAGACTGACAAAAAATGCACAGATCCAGTTGGATTTGTTCTATACATGTGGCATATTGCAGATCAATGACATGAAAACTAACGCAGTCATCAGTCCACTGTCTAATAATACCTTGTTTCTTGCAGAGGAGCTCGGACTCAAACGTCATTGCTGTCAATCCAGCCCAAGAGCTGCGGTTTCTATTTGAGCCAAGAAAGGACATATCCTGCTGCCTGCAGCTAACAAACAAGACGACTGATTATATCGCATTTAACATAAAGACTAACAAGACAAAGTACTACACACAGCCGAGCAGAGGAATTATGCCACCATGTTCTAAGCAGAATGTCTCTGTAACGTTGCGAGCACAGGAGGCACCGAAGAATATGCCATTCCAAGACATGCTCCATGTAGAGAGTGTTAACCTCAGCAAGGAACCAACATCGTCTGATGTAGAGTTCACCCGAGACTTCTTCGAAAAAGTCATGACAGAGAAGGTGGTGGTCACAAGGCCTATTGTTTTGGTTGCACAAGATCAACTTAGGGCATGGACGTCCCTGAAAGCACTAAATTCAGAAAGTGCGGTGCCGATGGAAATAAGTTCATGAAAGTACCCGTCGATTATTTATATTGCACAAGGTCAATTTAAATGCTAATTCTTATATTATTAGCACGAGCGTTGTGTTCTTCAATTTAATCACACTCAAGATCTATGTTTATGTACTACAACAACAACAACAACATAGCCTTTAGTCCCAAGCTAGTTGGGGTGAGCTAGAGATGAAACCCATATGAAGAGGCAAAAGACAAAAAGATAAAGACGGGGGTAGATAGAAAAGGAAACAAAAGTCATGGTTCAAAGCACGTTGATAGCTAGCCTCCATGCGCTCCTGTCCAAAGCTAAATCCTTGGAGATATTCCACTCCTTAAGGTCTCTTAACCGATTCGTCCCAAGTCGGTCTAGGTCGACCTCTATCTCTCTTTACATTATCTACCCGCTCTAGAACTCCACTACGCACCGGCGCCTCCACGAGGCCTCCGTTGAACATGTCCAAACCATCTCAACCGATGTTGAATCAATTTCTCCTCGATAGGAGCCACCCCAACCCTATCCCGAATATCTTCATTCCGAACTCTATCCCTTCTAGTATGCCCGCAAAACCAACGCAACATACGCATCTCGATCCACGCCACCTTTGGACATGCCGCCTTTTGTAGGCCAACATTCAAAGACCATATAGCATCGCCGGACGAATCGCTGTCCTATAGATCTTCATTCCGAAATCTATGTTTATGTACTTTGAATAAATATATTATTGTGTGTTTCATGAATAACTACCATTTATTTTTATTAATATGAAGTATGTGATTTGTTCGTGAAGTCCTATGTCAAATATCCGATGTTGTATATTGGAGACGATAACGTGGAGCGTTTGGATCAGATTTCAAGATATGTATACCAAGTGGACATGAGAACACGAGCCGTACAGCTTGCCACTGTACTTAAAAGAAAAAAAACTGATCTGCAATTTTATTGGGCTTGGGCAGCGACAAGATGTCAGCTTGCGCCGCTATTTCCTCAAAACTGCTGTAATTAGAGTAATGGGCTCCACAGTCCACCCTATCAGCGGCAGTCTTTAGTCAATGACAATGCCTTTGTTTCTTTTTTTTTAATTTAATTATTTTATTTATCCACCACGCTTACGCGTACCTCCATGCATGTTTTAAAATAATTCTGCCTAAGATCGACATCTCTTGCTCTAATCTAAGCATCAATTTGCTATACTAGTCCATCAACCCGTGCATGAGCACGGGTTAGAATCAAGATTAGTTAGTGTTTTTTTTTTTTTTTTATTCTCTAATACAATAAGAGGTACTTCCTCCATCCCAAATTGTATGTCATTTGACTTTTTTGACACAATGTTTGACCACTCATCTTATTTAAAAATTTATGAAAAATATCATTTCTTTTGTGGTGGCTTTCTTTATTAATAAAACTTCTTCAAGACTGACTTAAATTTGACTATGTTTGCCCAAATTTTTTGAATAAGATGAGTGATCAAATTTGGGATAAAAAGTCAAACGACTTACAATTTGAGATGAAGTACTCTATAGTCGCTTTCCAATTTTGATAGACTTATCTTTAACTAATTAACTAAATGTTTTTATCTACAGCCATAGTTTTCCTTTTGCATCTCACCTCTGTGTAACTTTAATATGCATTTAGTTGAAACCACGGCAGCTTAGCTTAAACTACAATGACTGTTGTTGCAGCCCATACCTTATATGATATAATGTATTTAATTATTTAATTTTAAATTCAATCTTATTAATCCTACAATTTTTTATTCTCAAATAAAGTTGAAACTCTTAGTCTTAATTATAATATCTATAATGAACTCTCCTTTTGTACTTTCTATAAATAGGAATCTTTTTGTCATAAATTACACTCATAAGTACTATGAAGGCATAAATAATCATTTTTAACTTGCATCACATCGCATAAGATCAATGCTAGAGCTTGAAATTGAAATATATATAGGATAGGATGGGGCAGCTAGCGGTGCTAATATCAAGAAGATATGTAAATTTAAATTCCTCATTAGATTCCTTACTTAATGGGTCATGAATAAATAAGGTTCCCACGAAAATTTGGTTATAGACTATTTACAATGTTTTTGCAACATATAGAAACTATATAAATAATAAGCCCTTCACTTATTGAAACCTTATTCTCCCTTTAGCTCTAGTAAAGGATAAGTACATTTTTAATTATGTGATTACATTAGTTCCCAGAGAGTGCTCACAAACTATGTGATTAGGCTTATTATATCTTTTGAATAATGAAAAATATATCATAATCAGAAGAACAAAAACAAATTATTAGCATTTTACAAACCATAAAAGTCAGGACATATATAGATCTAAATGAAAATCTAAACTGTTGACTTACATATTGATGAATTGCTCAAGCATGAACATCTAAAAGTAGTACAAACAACATTAAGCACACTTGACTTGGCTAGTTATTTGTTGCGGTAGTAGAAACATGTCGCACTTCATGGATACAAAACACCCAAGAAATTAAGTGAGCATCCAAAGTATTGTAATTTTGACTACAATATAAAAGCATCTCCAAGTGCCATTCTAAAATTTACTCTATAGATCATTCTTTGAAGATTCATTTGACTACATTTTGTATATCTTAGGCTAGAGAGAAATCTGGAATATAGGATACCTATATTTGGAAATCCAATAAACGAGGTTCTCTTGAAGTTCCCTAAGACCAGATTGGTCATGTGCATGTGGTAGTAATCGATTTGTTTTGATATTTTTTCAATATACAAATCTGTAATTTGGCAACGAATTATTAGTATTATTTTTAAAAATATCTAGTGTCCCATGTCATACCATGGCCCTTCATAATCTAGTAGAGAAAACAACAAAACAATAACCATATATTTTTGTGGGATTTTACAAAGTGATTTAAATAATTCATGTTGTTGAAACTGGAAGCCACTACTAACATATAGGATTATTATATCCATGTGTCCTCCTAAATTTAAGCCACAAAAAAAAAAAAAAGGATAATTAGATCACCTCACAACCTGGAGCGCTTCTAAATCAGACTTTACCCCCCATAGGGTGCATCCTCACAAAAATTCTCCCATCAATATTTATGTACTCCAAGATTCCTCAATCTCAAATCAAATAACATAAGAGCATCTCCAGCAGTACTACCCAAATCGGACTACCTAAATGTCTATTTGGGTAGCTACTTAATTTTCTACTACATATATTTTACTCTCAACTGCAGCAGTGCTATCTAAAATGGACTACCCAAATCCATTCCAACAGAGAATGACAGATTGACCCCACATGTCATAGTGTATCTGCTTCTTGTTTCCATGGATGGAGCAGAGCAAAGCCACAACATCGCCGCTAGGCTGCGCGCTGGAGCTCGTGCTGGCTGTGTCGGGGAGGGCCAGATCTTCTAAGTGTGGAATGAAACTGATGAGCTTTCCCAGTTACAACCAATGATTTGGAGTTCAGATATCATATAGAAACCACATGTATGTACCCAATGCAATGAGTTAATCAAAATCAAGCGTGCTAGTAGGTATCAATAAACTCCAATACAACATATACCGAATACTGAATCAAACTGGAACAGTATGCATCGGTAGCAACATTGTAGAAGAAACCATAATTAAATCTAATTATCTTGTAGCTTATTTGGGATACAAATCCATGGTATTTTATCCCCATCGGCAGCCCGGACGTCGAGCCTGGAGGCTGAGGCAACCGCTCCAGATGAGAGGGTGGGGGCGACAGGAGGGTGGGCAAACCACCTTGCTAGGAAGAAATTTCAAAAAAGTTCTGGAGTTGGACAATCCATCAGAATGCAAATCACCTTGCTACTGAAGTATCATTTGAGAAATAGGCTTGGATATGAAAAGCCAAGGAACCCCAGTATAGAAATTGTTGGTGTGGCCCCAAAGCAGGCCACCCTGGTAGGACGGAACACCGAACGAAACTAGAAATGACTCACAAAGGTGGAAACGAAACCAAAGCACTCTTTCTATTGATTTCACTCTGTCTTTTACAACGCCCTCGGGGGCCTATTTATAGTCCGTAGACTCTTACAATTCCTCTTATGCCCTCTACCTACCCCTGGATTCCTCGAGCTCCTCGCTGATGGCCGGGGGTAGAGTGGTCCTTTCTCGCCTTGTGATCCTACCAACCCCCGCCGGGTCCATTCGCCGCCGGATCACGAACACCGCAAGATAAGGATAGGTCGCAGCCGGCCGAAGCTCATCAGGCCCGCGGCCGAAGAGTTTCACTTTCGCCACGGGGGATCGAAACATCGCTGCACCGGGTGTATGAACATCCACACTACGCGTGGGGCGAAAAGCAGCACATTCGGTCCCACGGCCGGATGTTACCGCTTTCACCACCACGCGGACGACGGCCGTTGAACACCTAACTTCGCCGCAGGGACTGGACCCCGTCCGTGGTCCAAGCCGAATGTCTAGACTTTCATCCCAGGAGAACGAAAACTGGAGGCTCGGCCCCCCGCCGCCCTGCCCGAAGTCTCGGCTTTCGCCCTGGGTGGTCGAAACTCCGAGGCTCGGGCACCGTGGACGAAACTTCGAGGCTCGGGCCTCTCGGGCCTTCGGCCCGCGGTCTTGAATTCATAAGGTCCTTGGGGACCGAAACCCGCAGCCTTCGGCTTGCATTGAGCGAACGAGGGACCGCCGAGGCCATCTCCGGCCTAGTCTCCCCTTTCGCTTTCTTTAGGGCCGAAGTATGGGATGGCGGTGGTCCGCTTCCCCCAACAAGAGCCCCTCGAGGCCAAGGGCGGGGGGGTTTCGCTGCCCTTGGTCGCGACCATTCGGTCTCTTAAGAAACCCCCTCGTAGCGCGGAGCCGAATGTCTCTTGTTGTATTTGCCTTTATTATTTTTACGCTTATGCCACTCTTCTTGCTTTTTGTTATTATTATTTATTTTTTATTTGTTATGATTTTCCTATATTCCGCCCGGGAGGCTCAAAGAAACAGTTCGGATGCGTTGACGAACCGACGGCCGCCTCGTGACGCGTGACCTTAATCGTTTGATGGGATGGTTCCTCGGGCCGCGCGTCCCCTTCCCCTATATAAAGGGTCTGGCGTGGGATGAAGTCGACCCCCGGCTCATTCTGCCTTCTAGCGCGCTCTGCCTCCTTGCAGTTTTTGCGCACTTGGCTTTCGGTTCTCTGGAGCTTTCGGCCTCGAGGGATTCGGCCCGGGCATTCGTCTTGGTAAAGATTTCCCTTCTCTAGTCCTTTCCTATTCGGTAGTGTTGGGCGCCCATTTTTTTTATTTTCGGTTTTTTTCGCTTTTTGCCTTTGTACTTTAGGTTTCGTTGGTTTGGTAGAATGCCGGATCCGATTGCTTCAGGGTCCGCCCTTCGATGAAAGGTTCCGGATCCTCTTCAAGCAGCTCGTCGGGGTTCGGATTCGTCTACGAGCGGTGCAGTTGAACAAACGACGCCCGCTCCTAAGCGTCAATCCGCACTTGTATTCCGGCCGCAGCGAGGAGAAGGCCGAATCGACACTTCCGTCGCACCGCAAGTTGCGAATGAGATGGATGAGGATGTTGATATCGAAGGGTCCCCATCCGTGGAAACTTTCCGGCGCGGGTGAGGCCGAGGCCTCCTTTGGTGCCGTGGATGGATCAGAGGATGGCAGTTTTTCTTTAGCCGAAGGGTCCGGGGAGAATCCGGGGCCTTCGGCCCGGCGGGAGGTATATTGGGCTGGTACCTCCCGGGTCTCTGAGGATGTTCGAATGACTACGTGCGCGCAAAGGGAGTTGTGGACCGACCGGACACGGTCCTTGTGCCGAGCGCCGACCGGGAGAAGTATCCGAATCCAAAGCCCGGTGAGGCACTTGTATTCAAAGACTATTTCGTAGCTGGGTTTCTACGCCTTGTGAGGATGCCTTTATCGGTGGGGTCCTTGACCGTTTCGGTTTTCTGTTGCATCACCCGACTCGAATGCTTTTATCCGCTTAGGGGCATTTGTGTGGGCCATGAAAATGATGGGAGCCCCTCTGTGTGTGGACACATTCGTCCAGTTCTATGCTTGCCATAAGAAGCCAAAGAAGATTCGAGACGAAAGGACGGATGAGCACCGTATCGTGCGGTTTGGCGCCTACACATTTATCCCTAAGGGGAATATTCGCCCTCGCTCTGACGTTTTGTAACAAGTGGCCAAGATGGACCGAGTTTTGGTTTTATGCCCGAGTCAGTGCCAAGGACGAAAGCGATGCTGTGAGTACATGTTTGTCCTTGAACAGTACTCTTGTTAGCGAATGGTGCCTATGCGAGGGAAATGCCACGCACATTATATTGAGAACATTGAAGGGGATGCCGGCTACCCCGGCCTTTCTTGCTACCCTCTAGCGGCGAGTACTCGTGATTTGACCGAGGAGTGGATCGCCATGGAGATTCGCCCCCTGGCGCGAATGTTCAGTTTGGCATTGACCCTCCAAACTTCGATTATGAGGCTATTCAGATTGAGGCTCGGCGTCGCCCACGATTTCATTCGGACAAGACTTTTTTTGGATTTCGTCACCGATGAAGCAGATGCTATCCTTGGCTCGGTGAGCACCCGCAAATACAACATGGTGCACGAGATTGTGGGTGGCGAGTGCTTGTATTAACCGAGCTTTTTTGATGCAATGGGCGTGGTCTATCCGCATCGGCCGACTCCGGCCGGCGAGGGCCGAGAAGACAAAGACGAAGGCCAACTTCCGGGGAAAGCCGTTGTACAAGATTCGGCTCCATTTGAACGAATCAAGAGGCAAAGGACTTCTCTCGCACAGAAACCAAAAGAAGCCGAGGATGTTGAGGTAGGTCGCGACATGGCAAGGGTTCCGGTCGACGCAGCCGAAAGGTTACATTTGGTCGTACACGCACTTTCGGTGTTGTTACTTCCGCTTTGGTACTTAGCCTTGCCACCTTGTGGATTATGTGCTTTTTCGGCGGTTGCTTGCTTTTGACTTTCGTTATTTGCTGTTAGTTTAAGTTCGGTTTGGCTGATACCGTTTTGCTTGGGCTGTGTTTCGTGCAGGTGATTTCGAGCGACTCAGAGGAAATGGCTCCCAAGCAGGTGAAGGACCCTTGTGACACCCTGAAGGATGCTGATGATTCGGCCTCCTGGGGTCCAACTTTCGGCAAAGTCAAGCGGTCGCGGGAGCCGGCTGTTGTTCTTTGCCGCTCCTCCGAATGCTTCCTCAGCCCCTGCCACCCGAAGAAGCGAGAAAAATAGGCAAGGGACGCTACGGATTCGGCTCCCGCCAATGCCTCGCTTCGACTCCCAAGGGTGCCCCGGGTAAGTCTCGGTTCTATCGGGAATTCGTCAAGACTTCCGGCATTCTTAAGGATTGCCTGTTCGGCCACGACGTTCTTTCACTTGAGGCGACTCTAGTGACTTCGGGAGACCACCGTGTATTCGGGGTTTAGCTCTCCCGAAGAGATGAGCCCCGGAGGGAGAAGACTTACAAACTTGCTCGTTGTCTAGGAGCATATTCGGATGCCGGGTGGTGGCGCATGTGGACCCTCGCCCTCTGCCCCTCCTTCCTTTCGGATAGGGGGTCGGTTTTTACGGATTGCTCCACCTCCTTCACGGCCCCTCGGATCCAGAAGGAGCTGCCAAGACCGAGCCCCAAAGGCTTTTTGAGGCTCTTAATTTTTACGCTACTAGGGTAAGCTTCCGTCCTTGATGTTTCATTTCAAGCTACTGCTTTCGTCTTGCTTATAGCTTTGCTCTTTATGTTTTCTTGTAGTTAATGCTTGTCGCCCAAACCCTAGAAAAACAATTCCAGGGCCAAGGCAGTAAGGCCCTTGAAGCCGAGAAGGCCAAGGCTGAGAAATTAAGCAAGGACCTGAAGAGCGCCAACGCCCATAGGCTCAAGGCCGAATTTCGAGCCGAGATAGCTGAGAAGAAATCTGCAGATCTGGAGCAGAAAGTGAAGGACCCGGAGGAGGAGCGCAGGCCGAAAGGGACCGCAACCATTCGGTTACTCTTGCCACTGAGCGCGAGGTCAAGGCCGGGGTTTCGGTCCTCCAGCACCTGCTGTCCTCTTTCGGTGATGAGGCTATCCCCCCTCAGGGACTCGGCTATGGGGAAACCCCTTCCCCGCTTGTCCAGAGCTTAGGGGCTGAGTGCGCGGGTGGAGACCGGGAGGGGCTATGCCTCTCTCGAGACCCTCCGGGCATTCGGCTCGCCCCGCACGAGCTAGAGTACGGGCACCTTGAGGCCGTGGAGCCGAAAGAGGATCCGTCCGACATCGGGCGGACGCCGCTCCGGTCCTTGCAAAGTACCGGGAGATTTTATGAAGGTTTCGGCGCGAAAGGTGGCAAGGATCTTGCCTTGTACCGCGCAACCGACTCCCGAGCAAACGTAAGTTTTCCTTTCGTCATACACCCAAACCTTTCGTCCTTGGAGAGATTCGGCTTTTGTCGGTTTTTGTCGCTAATAAGTGTTTTGATTGCTTTTCCGTAATGAACATGAGAAGCAAGAGATTCGGGCCAAAGTGGATGCCTTCGCCGGGAGAGGGACCGCAGGGCCTCGTGCGACGAAACGGCAGCCCCTCCACCGACATGGGTACTCCTCCGGCTCGGGACAATGCCGGCCGACGCTAATAGGGTAGAGAATGTTTGAGAAACTCCCGATTCGGCCCTAGTGGCCTGGAAGTTGTAATGATACATGTTTAAATTGTTGTTAAATGTTTGGCAAGGTTCAGGGAGGGGACCTTTAACTTTATGGAGGATGTTGTCCTAAAATTGAGTGTGACGGATTCGGTGTTAGCGGGGCTTCCTAGCACAACTTTCGTGAGAGGTTCCCTGAAGCGAATGAGCGAAGTTTTTCGCGTCTTGGCATCGAAAAGTTGCCCGTAATGGAAAAGCGAATGCACGATTTTTGGAAGACTTTCGTTCCTTACGCTAGGCAGAGAAACTTAGTCCGTGGTGTGTTGCTCGAACCAAAAGTAGAGGTAGAAGACGAAAACCAGAATACTTCCGGCTCCTCGATACCGTTATTGTGGTGTTAAAGACCTTGATCTTAGTTGAAAAGTATGCGATATTCTGTGTTTTTCGCTCATCCTTCATTTGTGCGCTTGTGTGATGTTATTTTTGGCATAACACGTTTTGGTTCTCACAAAAATCATTCGTTCTTAAGAAACCCCCTCCCCCCTTTTGCGAGGATCGAAAGGTATGTGACGTCCGAAAAGTTTCTTTTTGATGGATTCGGTCCCGGCCCTCTTTATTCTTATTACACGGGTGTTTGTGTGTATGGTCATGGGCCCGGCGCAGCTTGTGGCGAATGCTAATTTTTGTTACATTCGGTTACCATGGTACCTCAGCTTTTCTTGGGTTTCTAGCGATCTGTTACACGAGGCTAGGAGCCGAACCCTGTGTTTTGAGCACTCATCGCATGATCGTAGGCTTGATATTATTGCCACATGGCGCGGTCTAGCCGATCACGGGGGTTTGTTTCGTGGCTTTCGGCCTTCTTGCACACTCGACCAGCTTCAGTGTTGCATCGATAGCTTGGTAGAAGTGGACCCGCACGAAGTTGGAATGCGATGTCGGGCTTTACCGAGCATTCGGTGATTCTCATTTTCGATGCACTTGTGGCCAAGATTTGCCTCGGGCTAAAATCACGGGAGTTTCGGCCACCTTGAGTAATCATGGATGTGCCTCGAGTTGGTTGATGCGCTTTTCTACGCAGCTCTTGGAGAGTTTTTCCGGGGACCTCTACTTGGTAGAATTGTCCTTCAGCTAACTCTTTCCAAGCAGCAACCTAAGTGCAAGTGGCCTGGGCTAGGCCTATCTGCACCTTTCTGCTTTGGGTGACCGAAAGCAACCTGTGGTTTCCTGAACCCTCTCAATCCTAATGAGCCGGAGCCCCTGTGGATCGAAGTTTATATACATGGGCTATGCTTTTTTGGTGGCTATTGAGGGGTTTTTCCATTCTTTTGGTCGCTCTTGTGAGAGAGGCGGCCCTTGGGTGTTATTTTATAGTAGCCCTGCTTGTCCTTTGCTTGATCTCAAGCTTTTATTATTTTGATTGCGCAAGGACAGTCATTATTTGAGTGACCTGTGTAATCGGGAAGCATGTGCTTTCAGACGCCCTTTATTAGTGGGGTGTACTTATTTTAGTCCTTCTCTGGACTTAAGTTGGCTTTCATGCCGTACTTCATTCTTTACTGTCCTGGCTGAACTTTAATGGTCGAATGACATTATTGTTGGGCTTCTTTGCCCATGTGCCGAGTTTGGCTCTTGGTCAAATTCGGTTAGCTTTTAGCGTTTTTGCCTTTGCTATTTGTTTTGGAAGTTGTCACTTTTTGACTTCCTCTAGACTTTCGACCCTTTATTGCCTTGGTCTTTTGGCTTCCCTGCCATTGTTTGCTGATCTCTTCGGCATATACATTCTCGGGTACGTTGTTCGCCGAATATACCAAGTGTGACTTAGTCACTTCTTGTTTTCGGCATTTTTCTTGGTATTGCTCTGGTCTTTGGGGAAAAGAACCTTTATAAGGGGTTCATGACCAAATGTTTACAGGTTGCCTCATTAAAAAACCTCACACACCCGGAAGGGCTTCCCCTGTGAGGAAAAAGAGCGCAACCCTACTGTACTTTCGTACTTAATCATTACAGACCGAAATGAAGAAAAAGAAAATTACAACTCCCGGATTGGGGAGCATTCGTCGGCGTAGAATCGACGGAGATTGTCCGCATTCCACGTGTGGGTAGTTTCATCGCCTTCTTCCGTTCTCGGCCGAAACACTCCGGGCTTTCACCATGCTTGCGACGATGAAAGGCCCGTACCATTGGGATTGCAACTTGCCTTGTTTGTCCGCGTGCCGAATCGGCGAGGTTGCTTGGGTAGATGTTCTTCCGTAGGACCTTTTTGTCCCGCCCGCTTTGTGTCTCCTTGTGGTAGTTGTCGAGGTTCTTCGCCGCCCGCAACTTTCTGAATTCGGATGTGTTAGCATCTACATATCTTTGAATTTCAGTTACATACGCTATTTGTGTACGAAAGGAACCGAGCTTCAGCTTCTTACGGTGTTCTTGCCTCTTCCCCGCACAAAGAACCGAAATGGAGTAAATCCAGCTTGCTCGGGACTTGGAGATGTTGTGACCCCAAACGCAACTTGATCATTTTGGTCACCACTTCCCTTTGCTTGCGTCCCATAGAGATTTTGAGACGGCCGAGAAGATTAGGCCGTTGGCTTTCTCGACGGCTCCGTTGCTCTGAGGGTGATAGACTGATGCGAAAGTCACCTTGATAGACAATTCTTCATAGAAGTTTCTGAATTCGGTCGAGTCAAACTGCTTGCCATTGTCTACTATTATGTATGATGGAACTCCAAAACGGCAGACTATCTGCTGCCATACGAAGCTAATCAAGGTGGCCGAAGTGATTCTGGCGAGGGGCCTTGCTTCTATCCATTTAGTAAAGTACTCAAGCGCCACAGCTGCGAATCTAACATTGCCCGGAGCTGTTGGTAATGGCCCTACTATGTCCACTCCCCAACGCTGCAATGGCCAAGTTGGTACTATCGACTTGGTTGGGTTTGAGGGTGCGTTTTGCTTCTTGGCGA
The DNA here is from genome assembly GCA_015847255.1 of Hyparrhenia diplandra. NCBI lineage: Eukaryota > Viridiplantae > Streptophyta > Magnoliopsida > Poales > Poaceae > Hyparrhenia > Hyparrhenia diplandra. Next base: position 308,657 of record JADLZK010008369.1, read on the forward strand.
ACATTTGACAGCTTTCGCATGTTTTGACAAGTTGCTTTACATCTTCGGCCGCTGAAGGCCAGTAAAAGCCTTGCCTCATTGCTCTGTGAGCGATTTCATGGGGTCCTCTATGTGCTCCACACATGCCCCCATGTATTTCGTCCAAGAGCTTTTCGTCCTTCCTCGGTGCTAATGCATTTAAGCTTTGGTGCTACGATGCCATCCTTGTATAGCTCGCCTCTGATGATTGAATAATGCTTGGTTCGGGATTCCATCCGCTGCTACTTATGCTTGGATTCGGGCTCATATGTGCCTGTTAAGAATGCGAATATTGGGCTTCTCCAGTCTTGGCTTGCGATGACATGAATTGCCCTAGGTGCCTCTTCTTCTTCTCGATTGCCTTGACCGAAAGTTGTTGGAAAAATATGTCCAGCGGGGTTGGTATCCCTAGCGCTGCTGCCTTTGCTTTTGCAATTCATCCGCCCTCTGTTTTCATTGCGTGGTATGTATTTTATTGTGAAACCTGAGAAATGCTTCTCCATTGCTCTTACTGCTTGTAGGTACTGATTAGGGACGGGTTCCCTTGTCTGTGTACTCCTTTCACTGAGTGTCCGCTCACCACCCGAGAATCTGTATGAATGACACATCTCTTGACACCCATAGCTCTTAGCTTTCAGAGCGCAAGTAAGACGGCTTCGTACTCGGCTGTGTTATTTGTGCTTGTGAACCGTAATCCGCTGCGTATCTTATGGGCCGGACCCTCTTGAGGGGTGAGGATGGCCGAAATTAGGCGCCCTTTGTCGCACTGCAGCTCCATCGCAAAATGCCGTCCAGGTTGGTTCGTCAAAAAACAACTGGACTTCCTTCGCCGGCGGCAGGTGTCGATCCGCTATGAAGTCTGCTATCGCTTGCGACTTTATGGCCGATCTGTGTTCGTAATCGATTACGAACTCGTTCAATTCGGCTGCCCATTTGCCTACTCTGCCCACGGCTTCGCTATTTCTGAATAAGGCTTCCAGGGGCTGAGAAGAGATGACCCGAATCTTGTGTGCCTGGAAGTAATGCCTCAGCTTTCGGCTTGCCATCAACACGGTGTACGCTATCTTTTCCAACTCAGAGTAATTCAGCTTTGCTGCCGCAAGAGCTTCAGACACGTAGTAGATGGGGAACTGTTTGAGCTGATTGTCATGCTCCCTTTCTTCTACCAGAACTGCACTTACCGCAACTGGAGATGCTGCCAAGTATAATAACAGAGCTGCCTTTGGGGATGGTTTAGACATAGTAGTCAGACTGGTAAGGTAATCCTTTAGGTCCTGGAAAGCTTTCTGCTGCTCGGGTCCCCATTCAAAATTTGTGCTATCTTTGAGCACTTTGAAGAATGGCAAACCCTTTTCGGCTAACCTTGAGATGAACCTACTGAGCGCTGCTAGACGGCCTGTCAGCCGCTGGACCTTCTTTTCGGTATGTCAGGAGGCTTCATGTCAATAATAGCCGCGATCTTATCCGGGTTCGCCTCGATACCCCTTACTGACACCAGGCACCCCAACATCTTACCTTTTGTGATGCCGAAGATACACTTCTCTTGGTTTAGTTTGAGGCCACTTCGCCTTAGGTTTGTGAAAGTCTCTCTTAGGTCACTGATGTGTGACTCTTTCGTGCATCGCTGATTATTACTATATCATCCACATAGGTTACCGATTCTTCTTTTTCTTACGGTCTCTCGAACACTTCGCCTCGACATTACGGAGAAGGTGGACCCGGCATTCCGTAGCCCCTCTGGCATTCCTTTGAAACAGTAGGTTCCCCCCGGAGTGATAAAGCTTGTCTTCCACTACTACGTAAATGATTTTCCGTGGCGGACTTTTTTGATTTTCCGTGGCGGACATTAAAACCGCCACGCAGGCTAGGGTCACGGTTAATCGACCTATTTTCCGTGGCGGGCAAATGTCCGCCACGCAAAATGGATTAACCGTGGAGGTTATTTAACAATGCCCGCCACGGTTAATAAATAAAAAATAAAAAAGAAAATCCAGTTTGAAACCCTAACGGGCGGATATGGGCCGTCGGGCCCATTCGAGCCCGTTAGGGTTTCGAGTCTCGCCACCGCCGGCGGCTCGCCGCGCCCGGCCGTGACGCCGGATCAAGCTTCGGGGACGCCGGATCGCGCTCGGGGCGCGCCGGATCGGAGCTCGGGACGCCGGATCGGGCTCGAGGGCGAGCCGGGACCGTGCTCGACACCGCCCGCCGCCGCCGTAGATGGGGACGCCATAGCCGTGGTCGGGGGACGCGAATCGCGCGCGTGGAGCGCCGCCGTCCTGGGGGACCGCCGCCGCCATGGCGGTTCGATTCCAGCCGCGCGCCCGCGCCGCGCCCTTTCGAGGTGGAGGGGCGCCGCGCCGCGCCCGCTCGGGGAAGGAGACGGGAGGGAGGCCGCCGCTCGGTGGAGGAGAGGGGAGGGGAGGCCGCCGTCCGGGCGAGGGAAGAGGAGAGGGGGCCGGGGGGCGGAGGCGGCGGGGAGGACCGACGGGAGGGGGAAGGGAGGGAGGTGTCGATGTCGAGGGAAGGGAGGAGAGGGGCGGGGAGCGAGGACCTGGGAGTTCGGGAGGGAGTGGTTGGTTTTCTAAGTCTTTGTATATATATCCGTGGACATGGAAATGGGCTTTTGGGCTGATGGGTTGGGCCTCATTTTTACGTGGTGGGCTTATTACAATAACCGCCACGGGCATCGATAATCGTGGCGGACATTAAAATGCCCGCCACGATTAATCCCTATTAACCGTGGCGGTTATTTTTACAATGTCCGCCACGGTTTAACCGCGGGCGTTATTTTACAATGTCCGCCACGGTTAATCGATTAACCGTGGCGGTTTTTTTCCTCCGGCCGGGGGGGGTGCCAGGCCACCTATTTTCCGTGGCGGTTTCTCAAATGCCCACCACGGAAAATAAAATCGAACACCACGTAAAAAATCAATTTTGTAGTAGTGTTCTCTTCGTCCCTCCGGGTTCGAGGTGTATCCGATGGTACCCGGAGAAACAATCAAGGAGGCTCATTCTCTCACGACTGAAGCTAACTCAATGAGAGTATCTACTCGGGGAGGGAATATGGGTCTTTCGGACATGCTTTGTTTAAGTCAGTGAAATCTACGCACATCCTCCACTTCTTGATTTTCGGATCAGATGTCTTCTTCTGGACCATGACCACGTTTGCCAACCATTTGGGGTACCGAATCGGTCCGATACCCCTGCGTCCGAAAGCCTTTGAACTTCGCCGCCGCAACGCTTCTTTCTTCGGATAACTTCCTCAGCCTCTGTTTCTTCGGTCTTACTGTCGGTGCTACGCTCAGGTTATGCTGAGCCAAGTTTCGGCTTACTCCCTTTAGATCTTCTCACGACCATGCGAACACATCCGCATTAGAGTCAAGGAACGCGGATAGCCGGGCTGCCTCGTCAGGTTTAAGCTCGAGCCTATTATGACCTCCCTTTCGGGGCCTGTAGTGGACAATGGGACCTTTTTGTGGATTCGGCCGTGTCCACTTTCGGCTCTCGACCCTTTCAGCCTTTGGCTCGTTCTTCTTCTTTTTCTCTTCTTCTTCCCTTCCGGTTAGGGTCACCTCATTGATCATGCCGTAACCGAGGGATCGACTTCAAGATCTATCTTTCGCCGCTTCCTGGTCTCCCCAGATGGTAACCACACCGAAAAGGCGAAGGAATTGTTGGCATTTCTTAACGCAATCAAAGGAAACAGTATAAAACCCATCCCCAATAAGAGCGTCGAGAAATGCGCCGCCGACATTCCCAAGTAAACCACCATGTCGGTGATCCGAAATGGAACTGTCAACGGATAGATCTTGCCATCTTAGATATTCATCCGCAGCGCACGGATCTATCATTGTAGCATTTCACCGGAAGTATTCGGGGTATCGTTATTTATATTTTCCCAAAGGAAGGCATGTGATTAATAAATTAGCATGGCATCTGAATAGAGGAACATGTGTTTGCTTAGACCAAAATGTTCATAACAGGGGGTAAGCAATAACGGTTCATGGATAGTGTGACACACACTTAAGAATCCACCAAGCAAAAGGATAAAGAAAATAGATAAAGAATAAATGAATAAATGAATAACCTAATGGAGTAGTTCTAATGTATCTAGTCATGGCCATACAAATGAATAGTTAGGATCATATGCAAACCGATTTAATCATGGTTAGGTCTAGGATAGCGGGAGACTCCTGGATACCATACGGCCCGATAGGAAGCATTTACGAACTCCCTAGTAACATACGAACGTGGGGGATTTCAAGGGACGGTCAAGGCTTGTCACGACCAAGCCGCCTACCCCCTCAACCGTGGCATGCCCACATATCCGCGCGAGGTGTCGTAATACCCCGCACCATGCCCGCATATTAGAGCACTACTCTTGTCCCCCCAGATCCCCACTCGTCGAATGGACGGACTAGAACAAGAGCAAACCCGAAGGAACAACGAACCGATATCCCACCTCTAATCAAGTTAGGCATATGATGATCGATGATGAACTGTAATGAACATGTCAAGATTATGATATGTAAACTATATGCTAGTTCATATACCAACACAAGAACATGAACAAAACTATACTCTAGTTCATAAGTTAGGCCAAGAACATAAATAGAAGACTTGCAAATAGAAGAATGCTCCATAGAGTGGATGTATTACCAAAGCACTTTCTTCTAGGAGACAAGCCCTCCTTGTAGCTCTTCTACTCCAAGTGTTAACTAAGAAAGAATAAAGAAGAAAGAAGAAGAAGAAAGAAGAAGTAGAAGAGAGAGAGGTAGAGGTGGTAGAGAGAGAGATTGCTGGTTTCTTTGGACTCCAAGTGGTGTGTGTTGAGAGAGGGAGAGAGGGGCCTACTTATACACTTGGAGGTGGGGCCTAAGTGCTAATTTACATCAAAACCGACCTGGTAAACCTTCCTTGTATGCGCAAAACCGACCAACGCAGGGCGGAAACCCCGTTTGAAAGTGCACGAACCGCCTCCCGAGGCCGGGCCGAAACCGCCTTAGGGAGGGTGCGGCCGCACTGTGTGGTGCGCGCGCAGACCCCCTCGGGCTCGGCCTCGCCCCGGTCTCGTGGGTGTCGTTTTCGCCTCGAAAAGTTGTGGACCGGGCCGTGCTCGGCCCATTTGATGTTTTGGGTCGATTTGCTCTTGGGCTTGGGTTTTGCAATAATGCGCTTTCTCGGAAGGCGTTTTTTGGTCGATTTTCCACTTGCTTTTATTATAAATCTGCAAAATAAAATACAAGACACTACAAGTGGAATTTATTAGTGATAAAAGTATATGAGTATAAAAAGGTTTAATTTTTCCCTTTATGGTAGTAAGTTGACGGGAAAAATATGTCGTTGGTTACCGCCAACAGAATCTTCATACACGGGAAGCTCGCTTGATGATTGCATCAAACTTGCTTATGGTGCCTCCGCCAAATATAGCCGTGTATGGATAGTCTATGTTGACTATGTCGAATGTGATAATTTCGGTTTGACACAGGCCGACCTCACCGAATGTTACAAATGATGTCTTTCTTCCCAATGGCGTCTATTCTCTTCCCTCCCAAAACCGAACAAGGCATTTCCCCGCCGGCTGGAGTGTTCTCAGGTCCATGTCCATGCACCGGAAGGCCTTAATGAACAAGATATCTGTCGAGCTTCCATTGTCCACGAGGATGTTGTGCAAAGGTGAATTTGTCCACATGCGCAGTTGCTATGAACGCATCCGTGTGAGGGTAGTCTCTTACCCGAAAGTCACTTTCGTCAAACGTGATTGGTACCATAGACCAGGCCGGCCTGTTTAAGGGTAGCCTGGGTGTCACCGCGGTGTACTCTTCTCACGTAGTCTCTTCTAGCTTTCTTGCTTTCGTGCTCGAGGTTGGATCCACCAGTAATTGCATAAATGTGCCCCTGAGATGGCAGCACCGAGTTTACGAGCCTGCTATCTTGACTGCCTTCGGGCTTCATCTGCACATTCGGCCGCGGCCGTTCTAAGTTTGCCGGAGAGGATGCTGCCATAGACGCGAGCTTGGGGGCTGCGGGCGCAGCCTGGGTAATTCAGGAGTACTGCCCCGCCGGAGTGATGGCCTCAGGCGGGGGGTCCGACGGAGGTTCCGTAGGAGGGGATCCGGCCGGTGCCGCCGTAGCCTTAGATCTTCCTCGCCCTAGAGCCATGGGTTGCCTGCACAACCACGGTGGGCGCCAATATTGGTGTGGCCCCGAAGCAGGCCACCCCTGGTAGGACGGAACACCGAACGAAACTAGAAATGACTCACAAAGGTGGAAACGATACCAAAGCACTCTTTCTATTGATTTCACTCTGTCTTTTACAACGCCCCTCGAGGCCTATTTATAGTCCGTAGACTCTTACAATTCCTCTTATGGCCCTCTACCTACCCTGGATTCCTCGAGCTCCTCGCTGATGGCCAGGGGTAGAGTGGTCCTTTCGCCTTGTGATCCTACCAACCCCCCCGTGTCCATTCGCCGCCGGATCACGAACACCTGCAAGATAAGGACGGGTCGGCTCCGGCGAAGCTCATCGGGCCCAGCGGCGAAGAGTTTGGGCCGGCTGGGGGATCGAAACATCCCCGCTTTGGGTGTATGAACATCCACCTCACGCGTGGGGCTTAAAGCGGGCACATTCGGGTCCCACCGGCCGGATGTTTTTTTTTTTTTTTCGCCACCACGCCGGAGGACGGCCGTTGAACACCTAACTGCCGCAGGGACGGACCACGCCCGTGGTCCGAGCGAATGTCTCAGACTTTTCGTCCCGGGAGAACGAAACTCGGAGCATCGCCCCCGCCGCGCTCGGCTCGTGCCGGAAGTCTCGGCTTTCATCCTGGGTGGTCGAAACTCCGAGGCTCGGGCACCGTGGGACTAAACTCGAGGCTCGGGCCTCTCAGCGCTCGGCCCGCGGTCTTGAATTCATAAGGTCCTTGGGGACGAAACCCGCAGCCTTCGGCTGCATTGAGCCGAACGCGGGACCGCCAGGCCATCTCCGGCCTAGTCTCCCTGCTTGCTTTCTTTAGGGCCGAAAGTATGGGATGGCCAGGGTCTGGCTTCCCCCCAACAGAAATATTATCAAGCATGATTGCATAAAAGCCTTTTGGAAGCTTTTCTGCTAAGCTAAAAGTAAGTGTTGTCTTAAAGTGGGAAGGAGCAATATGAAAAGCTTCTTTGACAGCAGAGTACCTCAAAATGCCGAGGATAGCTTTTGAGAGTGCTTCTGCTCTCTGAACATCTCCAAGATTGTATTTCCTAATGAATCTGTCCACCTGCAATACTTTACAGGTGATTGCTAAGCAATAGTTTCTTCGAAATAAATTAGTTTTGTCCTGTAAAATAAGGCTATATTAGTTTTGAAGGCAATTCAATGAATGAAAACTGCAGAGTTCAAGAAAGCAGGTATGGAGAATGCTTCGCCCTTTCGATACTTACAAACTGCTTGATCTGAGTACATCACAGCTTTATCAAAGAGGTGGACACCCAGTGGTCCAGTCAAAATCACGCTTAATCACTTGATTTGAATCTGTTGATAAGTCGTATTTAACAATCTTATCACCATATCCCACTCTGATACTCTGAAAATAAAATGTGTTGTGAGGACCAATCTTCCTGCCAAAAGGAATATGCTAGTATTAATTGTTTTCCAAAATGAAGCTTGTCTGCCAGTTGAGAACTTGTATAGAATAATCAATTAATCAATTCACCTGGTACTTGACCGTCCGTGGAGACGGAGGGAGTCGAGGTCCTCGTTGGGCAGCTGGTACTTGAGCGTGAAGGAGCGGCCGCCGAGCAGGGACCGCGAGAGGCGCGCGTGGACATCGGCGAGCGATGCGTGCCGGTCCACGGCCACGATCCGGGTCTTCCAGTCCAGGTAGCAGAGCGACTTGTCGGTCGAGCGCGGGACGATCCGGCCCCTAAGCTACACATCAGGCGGAGCCGGCCCCTGCTGCCCGGCAGCCGCGGTCGAGGACGGAAGGGCTCGTCCCACGAAATCCCACCCCGGCAGAGAAGACTCCGTGGACTCGGCGTACCCGGGCCCAGGGACTGGGCCCCCATGCCGGCGGCCATCGCGTTCCCATCCGGTGGCGGCGCCGACTCCCTGCCCGCGCGCCACATCGAGGCCGTAGTCCTCCCACAGCATGCGCCTAGTTGTCGATTTGGTGTTGCTGGTGTTGCTCTCCGGTTCGGGCTCCAGGCCTGCCGCTGCCCACCGTCATCGCCGTTGGAGATCGTGGCGGCAGCCCTGCGGGTATGCTTTTGTTTTCGGGAAGATCAGGTTTCAACATTCAAACCTGCGGGAGGGGATCTTTTTATTTCCTTCCGTGCATTAGATTTTTTTTTTTTTTTTTGAGAATGACACAGCATAACGCAGACGCTCACAACACGACGCGACACTCACCCCTCGCGGAACACAGGTACGCAAACCCTACCCCTATGAGCACCTCCGAAGGACCGAGCACCCGGCAGATCGGAGATTCTCGAAGTCACCATTGGCGCTCGCCGCCGACGGGAGCGCCGCTACCACTTAATGCACAACGCCGGAAATCCCGGGAAAATCCCAAGAAAAGGTGCGAGCACCGGGATTTGAACCCCCTGGTGGGTAGCGTCCCACTGGACCGCCCCCTACCATTGGACTACAAGCCAATTCGCTTCCGTGCATTAGATACGTCACGGGTTTCTTTTTCTTTTTTCGCCACCTCGGGATTCGAACGCGCGGCGTTCCTTCGTTGTTCGTTCCTAGAGGAAGAGGCCACGGGATACGGGAGGGTGAGGGTGCGGGGAGGTGAGGGCGTAAGATGTTTTGCATCAAACTTCCAATCTCAGCCCTCGAATTAGATGATATTGTTTTGTGAGCCATCGATTTTGATGGAAGGAGATTCCTATGTGTAATTTCCTGTGTGCACTAAGGTTAGACACCTCTGTGGGGGACGTTTTGTTGGGTGGATCTAAAATAATTCCAACTGTGACATTATAGTATAGATTCCAACCGTGACATTATAGTATAGATAGATAATGCGTTGATTTGGCTCTCCACCATTCGTTGTGTAGTGGTCATCAATATGTCTCTCTTCTATAAGATCATCACTGGAATATTTTTTGCATACAAACAATTATGTAAAATTGGAAACATGGTGCACATATAAAATATAAATAACATTATGAATTTTTTGTACCTGTTTTGTGCTTGGTCTAACTATTCTAGGTACATACTCCCCCTTGCATTGGTGAAGGAAGTCGTTTTGGACAAGGTTTTGATCAAACATTGGGAATATAAATGATCAATAACTTTTAAGTTGTTGAGTTTGTAAATGTGAAAATTATATGAATAGATTTGTCTTAAAAAATACTTTCATAAAAGTATACATATATCACATTTTAATAAATATTTTTATAATAACAAGAGATCAAAGTTGGGTTTTTGGCGACCGTATCACCGTCCTAAACGACTTCTTTTACCAATATGGAGGAGTACGCACTTAGAGGAGGTGGAAATCTAATCTAATGTAATCCAAATAAAGATGCGTACCTGTTTAATTTGCTTGACGAAGGAACATGTGGGGTCATTCCCCTCACGCACGCTCATGCATCCACGCACGCGCCGCAGCTGGCAGGCCACATGCATACGCCAATGCAACACCCCGGTCCCCGGATGTTTAATTTCACGCTCCCATGCATACAAGCCGCATGTACTGCTTCGTGCGAACACCTTGCTCCCGCACGCCGAGAGGAGGGTCTCTGTTGCCCGCCCGCACGCTCTCCGTTAGTCATCTGGATGCATCTCTGGCCGCCTCAGTACCTTTGTTGATGGAAACAACATTATAGACGGCGGAATCGAGATAGATTAGATCGGTTACCACGTGCACAAGGGTTTATATTATTATGTTGTTAACTGGCAGAGGTGGGGAATAGATATAGGGGGAGATTTTTAAGTTTTTAACAATAATGCCAACGGTGGAGAATTATGTAGGGAGTTTAATAAATCTAATGGTTATGGTTGATCAAGGCCTACCAATTGATTGCTTGATCATTCTGATTATTGTGAGAATTTCTATTATTTATCTTTTTTCTTAGCTTCTGGTGAGAATTAACGTGAAGCCTCCTTTGGAGTCTCCAATTAGTAATAGTAAGATATTTAATATATAATATGTTACCCTTTTTTTCTTCCACGGTCCCCTATGATAGTGGTGTGTTGTAGTATTCATGCTAAGGGCGTACCCAATAATCTAGCTAGCTTTTTAGCGATTTGACAACTATGTCGTCTCAAGAGTACGGCTAATAATACATCAGCAAGGCGGCTCTAAGGGCAGTTCCAACAGTGGAAACTGGGTGTGACGTCCAAAAAGATCAGGTCAACAATAGAAGCGGTCTCACACAATGCTAGAGTCTTTATGTAAACAAATGTAATAAATATTAGAGTTTCTGTCTTATCCATTCCTCTCCCTGCTCTCGCTCTCTTGTTCTATCCCAAACTCACACATGAAGAAGGCACGCGAGCGAGCGCAGCATTGGCGGCCGGCGAGCTCGAGGCAATTCACTATGCCCGATTTGGTCTTCAGTGTCGTTTCAAACCCCCTTCACTGTCGGATTTTGAACCCGCACAACCAAACCGTCATTGATTGGGGTTGGCATCAGTGTCGTTTCTTCTGACCCGACACTGATTGGTTCTTTTTAGGAAATCCCAAAACAAGCTGAAAAAAAATAGAAAAAAATATTTTAAACTTGGGAGGCCCCCATTGGTTAGCTAGTGGAATTAGAACCCGTGACCGGTATTTATCATGGGCTTTTTTTAGTTTACTTATTTTATCTGCCTCCTTCTTAAGCCACGTCAGCGCAATTTCAGTTAACAAAAACGCATCCCACTCATCCCGCACGGCAGTGCTGCCTCCGCTTCTCAAGCACACCACCCTGCCGCCCTTCCCCGACCCTGCCTCCATCCGGTCATCTCTTACCCTACCTCTTCCCCTTCCCCACGAATCCAATGCCGCATTAAAGCACGAGAAACTGCCATCGCCTGCTCATCTATATACCCGCAATTGGAGATGCAGCACCGCAGCATATATCGGCGAGCGCAGAGCCACAGATAGCACTGTGAGGTGTCGAAAGAAGCATCGTGGCGGGCTCCGTCTTCTCCCCTCCATCGCCTGCGGCCACAATCGAGGCCAAAGCGCTACACGCCAATACCTAGGACATCTAGAGGAACACCGCGATCTCCTCCACCGCAAGCCCCCTCAAGACCATCCGTCCTCTTCCGGCTAGAGCTAGACACTGCACGACGCCCCCTGCGCCGGCGTACATGCGGAGGAAAAGCACGAGCAGGAGGCCAGCATGCCCACGCAGGTACTCACTTAATCTTTGCATTATATAGAGATGGAGAGGACGACGACTGTGCGCGACGGCCATCTCAATGAATGAAACTGCTGTAATGCTGTCCTCCCTGGGCAGCTCCGCCTCGGTCATGCCAGCACACGCCCCTTCCATGTACTGTGTTGTCTGCATCAGCTCCTGCGCGCCGCCTTACTGCCTTGCAGCAACAATCCGGCCGCCCACACCAGCGCCGGCATGAAGCCGTCGTCGTACAGGTTCAGGCAGTACGACCACATGCCAGCGGTGGCGCTCGGCGCCCTCGCAGCCGCAGCAATGCTGTTTGCTTAACCATACGGAGCATTAGCCGCATTTTGTTTCCTAGTTAGTGGATGCCAAGCGAGAGAAAAAAAGACAATCTGTTTCCTATTTAGCCACATTGTCGTAGCAGCATTGCTGAATGAGGAAAAAAATACCATCATCTGTTGATTGACGTGATAGAAAATAGTATCCAGACAATAAACAGCCCTAGGAACTAATATTAAATTAAATAAAAAAAAAAAAAAAGACTAAAACCTATAAACTTTTTGTGGATTATTAATATTAGAACTAAGATAATCATTGCAAATTCCCTCAGCGATGCACGTACATATATACATCTTCTAGTTCTTAGTGATTAACATTCTAACACATTTATATTCTTTCTTCATACGCAACGCAACGCACGAGTAATCCTGCTAGTACACTATATATTTAAATTTAATATATATTATAATTACCCGTTTTCCATCCATGGTTCCCCGGGACAGCAGTGCTATGATGTCTTCTTGCTAAGAGCGTCCCCAACAATCAAGCTAGATTGTTAGCGATTTGACAACCACGTCATCTCAAGAGCACGACTAATAATAGAATTAGCAAGTCAGCTCTAAGGGCAGTCCCAACAGTGGAGACTGGGTGCGTTGTCCAAGAAGACCACGTCAACAATAGAAATGGTCTCACAGAATGCTAGAGTCTTCGAGTAACAAAAATGTAATAAATATTAGACTTTCCCTCTTCCATATCCATTCCTCTCTCTCCTCTCGTTCTCTGGTTCTATCCCAAACTCACAAATGAAGAACGCAAGTGAGCGAGCGCGGTGTTGGCGGTCGGCGAGCGCAGGACAATTCACTATGCCAGATTTGGTCTTCAGTATCGGTTCAAAACCCCATCATTGTCGGATATGGAACCTGCATAACCAAAACCGGCAGTGATTGGGGCATGGCTTCAGTGTTGGTTCTTCTGACCCGACAATGATGTGTTTTTTCAAAAATCATGAAACAAGCTAAAAAAAATAGCAAAATAGTATTTTAAACATGGGGACGCCCCCACCGGTTAGTTAGTGGAATCCGAACCCGTGACCAGTATTTTCGCGGGCTTTTTCTTAATTTGCTTATTTTATCTACAACGCTTACGCATACCTCCATGTATGTTTTAAAAATCCTTGTGGCTAGGATGCGCATCTCTCCCTCTAGTCTTAGCATCAATACACTATATATTTAATATATAATATATTACCCTTTTTCATTCCACGATTCCCCGGGATAGTGGTGCTATGTTGTATTTCTTGCTAAGGGCATCCCAAACAATCTAGCTGGCTTGTTAGCGATTTGACAACCATGTCATCTCAAGAGCACGACTAATAATACAACTAGCAAGACGGCTCTAAGAGCAGTCCCAACAGCGTAAACTGGGTGCGATGTCAAGAAGACCATGTCAACAATAGAAACGGTCTCACGCAATGCTAGATTCTTCGCCGTAATAAAAATGTAATAAATATTAGACTTTCTCTTATACATTCCTCTCTCTTCTCTCGTTCTCTGGTTCTATCCCAAACTGATAGATGAAGAACGCGACGCGAGCAAGCGCAGCGTTGCGGTCAGCAAGCGCAAGGCAATTGAACCGTGGCAGGTATTTTAATCTTGGCGAGACCCCACCGAATAGCTAGTGGAATACGAACCGCGACAGGTATTTTTCATGGGAAAATCCCGTGCTTTGCAGCCGGTGGGATTTGAACCCATGACTTCCTCCTCGCGTGTACCCTCCTCTACGACTACACCCCTTTGTCACTTGTGTCCATATTTCATTTTGGTTCCCCACGTATTATTACAAACCGAGTGCAAATTGATTGTTTAACGCCTAAAAGACATTCCACTGAAAAACTTGTTAACTACAATGTTTTATAACCTTTCGAGATCTATATCTTTCATTTTGGTTGTTTCTCCATCTGAAATCATTTATGAAATTTGAATTTTAAATTTGAGAACTTCAAACCTATTTTTCCTATACAACATAATTTCAAATGAAAAAGTTGTTAAATACATAGTTTCATAACTTTGAGACCTACAACTCTTATTTTAATTGTTTTTCATCTCGAGGTTATTTGAAAAATTCAAATTTGAAATTTTAGAAAGTTCAAACGCACTTTTACATGACAGGAGTGAGTGACCTAAAACCCTAAGTCGGGTCTTATATTAGTGATGGCTGGATTGGGACTTGTTCGGGCCTGTTGGGCTCGCCCTTTTCAGAGGCCGACCATTAAAGCTGACTGCCTGCGTTGTCTTAAGATGCCTGCCTCCGTAAATCTGTTTTCTAAGCTGGGCAAAAGTGTCTGTCTCGGTGAATAAAAAATACCCGCCTCCATTAATTGCGGGCATTAACCAAGGCAGGCAAAAGGGGCGGTAAGTTTTGTGGGATGTCACGCGAAAAATCAATTTTGTAGCAAAGTCTTGGCGTTGTTACCGACATGGAATAGCTCGCCCATTGCTTTTTCTCTGATTTCTCAACAGTACAATTTCTTTTTGTTTTTCGACTGCTAGTAAAGTGTGTGCGCGTGCGTGTCAGTGTGGGTTGTGTATATTACTCTAAAAAGCTACTTGGCTACTGTTATGTAGGAGAATGATGAGGAGTTTGATAACAAAGTCATTAACCTTAGGGACACTGAACATCATAATATCATTCGGATACTTGGCTACTGTTATGTAGGAGAACATGACTATGCTGAGCGTGAGGTAAGGTGCCAAGTCGAGTTGAACATGTTCATCGAGTCCACTGGTTTGAATATATGAAAGGTGGAAGTCATCACAAACATATTTCTGGTATATTATTTGCTCGAACATTTATTATGCGCATTCAAATGGTTCGGTAGCTCTATATGTTTGTCCTTTTTCCATTAATTGCAGATGAAGAACCTTATCATCTTGATTGGGTGACATGTTACAAAATTATAAGAGGGATATGTGAAGTTTTAAAACACTTGCATACTGTGAAGGGGAAACTATTTACCATATGGACTTTAAACCTGCTAATATATTGCTGGATAACGACATGACACCAAAAACCGGAGATCTTGGTTTGTCCAAACTTGTTGCTTCAACAAAAACACGTACAACTGAGATTGTCAAAGGAACACAGTATGTAGATACACAAGCTATATTTTCCAAATATGATCAATAGCCTATTTTTTTTCGAGAAGATGAATATCCTGTTGCAACTTTACTAACCGTATCTTTGATGTTTACGATGTCTTGAAGTCGTTACATGCCACCCAAATACATAAATGATTGCCAGTCAAGCAAGTTTGAGGTGTTCAGCTTGGGAGTCATAATCACCCATCGAGAGTTTTACTACGCTTGGAAATAATGTGAGCCCTCCGTTTCGTCAGATCTGATGGTCTAAAAATAGGAGCAACCAGATGAGAGGAACTTAATTTGTGGTCCGGAACCAAAAATTACATGGGCCCAGAACTGATTTGTAAGGGTATAACAGAATTTTGATATCTAAGAAGTTGCTTCTCCAAATAAAAAAGAGTTGCTTCTCTGAGTTTCTGTGAATCAACGGTGAACATGATTCGCTTGAGATTCTTTATGGGACTTCTTCTGGCAGCGAACGAAGAGACGATGACGGTGCAAGGCAGTAGAAGAACTTGTGAAGCATTACTGCTAGATAGATCTGCCGTCGCCATAAGGTCCTGCCGTACGTTCTTCGCATTGCAGATCAAAGATGACGACGAGGATGAGATCGGGGGCAATGCGGCTCGATTCTTCAGCGAGCGGCTGGGCAGTGACGCGGCGCTGAGGGGGTTCTACGAGGCGGAGCAGGACAAGGGGGCAGTTCCTGTGCCTGGTGTGTGAGGGGAGCGACGCCAGGGTGGGCAAGAGGTTCGCCGGATGCGTTGCACTCGCACAGCACGCCAGGTCGATCGCCCGGACCAAGAGGAGGCTGGCGCACCACGTGTTCGCCGACGCCACTGGGCTGCTGCTCGGATGGGACGCAGGCCGGATCGTTCCTCCGCCGGTAAGCATCATGTTCTCTCGTTGTGGTCCCGCGCCCTTGGATATGTCCTCGTGTGGCAGAGTCTGCCAGATTGCTGACCGGTGTTAATCTTCTGAAATGCAGGAAGACACTGACAGCGATGGCGCTTCTGATCAAGTTGACAGCTCTCACATCGTAGAAATGGAGCTATCCTGAATTCCTGATTCCTGAGAAGCTGTGCTGTTAGCAAAATACTAAACTATCTTTTATTTAGAATTAGGCGATGGAACTGGCTGAAAACAATTTAACGGGAGGAACCACCGGTTCTTCCCAAGCACTGTAAAAATTCTCTCATTCCAAATGCTCGCCGGAAATAAAGCCTACTTCTCCTGCCGTGAAATGCCTCCAGAGGAATTTACTAAATTTGTAAGGGAAATAATTATTGTTTTGCATTTTATGTGTTAGTTATTCTCTGCACACATCTCTAGAGTTGGTCTTTGTTTTTATCTTTATTTGCAAATTTTGCAGGTAACTGAAAAGTGGAAGGAAAAGCTTCAGGGTACGTGGGGATATTTGTCTCAAGGAACATACATCCTGCAATTGAAGACTTGTGTAGATATAGCATTAAAATGTGCGAAGAAAGAACGAAAGCAAAGGCCTGATATTAACACCCCACAAAGATGGCCAGCTCCTCGAGCAAAAGCCCTAGCCACATCGCCCCGAATTCCTTCTCCGTTTGATCTTCCATCCAACGGCCCAGATTGTTTGGAGCCGATTCTCATTCGTAGCAGCTTCTCGTTGTTACCTCTGGCTTCCTGTGTTTTTCTTCGCTTCAGTACAGCTTCTCTGGCTCCTCATCAGAATCAAGTGCAACGAAGATATATACTCAGCTTTCGCTTCACATTCCATATACTTCTTTTCTCCCCCTCCTCTCTATCCCATCGGTCTCTCCCTCTCGTCTCCCGACACGGAAAGGGGCTATGGCGCCGGGCCTGCACGGCGGCTTGCGTGGCGGTCCTCCTCCTCCTCCTCCTCCTCTGCCTCCTCCTCCTCCTCCTCCTCCTCCTCCTCCTCCTCCTCCGCCTTCTCCTCCTCCCTTCCTCTCTCCTCCCTCGGGGCCCGTGGTAGCTTGACGAAACCCTAGCTGCTTCTTCCTCATCGCCCGGTGATGGCACGGCTCGGCGGCTGTATCGTCCAATACGTCAGCATATTCTTCCCCTACTTCCTATCATGGCTGCTCACCTGATGCCCTCTCCCTCACGGACACGCGCTAGCCGATGTGCAGGCTGCGGGCTGCCAGGCGGCACTACTCAATGGCGACCACCGGTCGCCCGTGGTTGCGCCCCCCCGCTCTCCCTCGCGGGCGTCCTACAGGCGCCCTGCCGGGCTGCATGCCAGCATGGTGCATGTGCCCCAGTGTGCGTGCAAGCGGCGGCAGCATGGCGAGGTTGGTCCCACCCAAGACGGCCATTCTCCAATGCGATTCCTCAGCAAGATGTTTGTGAATGGTAAGTTCAGCATGCAAGCATCATGTCGTTCAAATAATCATTACTTTGTTGAGAGGGCTATACATGGCAACAAAAGCTTGCACTGAAGAATTTGCCAATAATTAGCATTGAATTGAAAATTAGATGTGTCTTGTTGCACATGGCTGATATAAAATGAAAATAGACTCCTCTTGTATAACATGGCATTCTATATTGTGCTATTTGTTTAGTGCTTGTCAGTTCCTAACTAAAACAATTTTACAATGTCTTGTTTATATGGTGTCCTAATGCTGTGTTTCCTAATGTAAGCATTTTTTCCTCTTGCAGGGAGTAAGAAATTTTACAAAGCTTGTATGAGTCCGTGCTACAATTTCCGGAGCAAGGTCTGTTGTTATTGTGCTAGCTTCTGGTGTTTCTATCAATTTTTAAATGTGATTGTTTATAGATTTCCATATGACCTTCGATGCTAAAAAAAAACAATATGGTGACTGCCAAATTAAAAGGCCAAATTAAAGGTCACTTTGTACAGTGAAACAAGGCAATGAAGCATATTTGCTTGTCCTCCTTAGCATGATTGCCTCAACTAATGGTGGATGTCAGAATTTTTCATTTGGCGATTTGTGTGGCAAAACAGAAATGCATTTGATTCTACATTGTGTCGATCTACAGCCAAGAAAAAAAAGAGAATTTAGGTTGTAGTCCTCCTGTTTCTACATGCACCTCATAGGGAGATGGAAAACTTCTTTTTGTTTGATAAAACCAGGTGACCACTTCTGCAATCCTACTTGCTCAATTTCCAAACCATCTGAAGAAATGAGAGAGGTTTGGTTGATTTCATAAGATGTGTTTGGTCCCTTTCTAAAATTACTGTGCACCTTCTGATTGGCAAACATAGTGCATTGCCATATGTCGATATAGAAATTGGTGTCTCCATGGAGAAAGGAGAGAGGTTTGGTTGATTTCACAAGATGTGTTTGGTCACTTTTTAAAATTACTGTGTACCTTTTGAGTGGCACAAGTGGTGCACTGCCGTATGTCATATAGAAATTGGTGTCTCCATGGCATTACTTTGGACTACATAGTTTGCCTGTTGATTTGTCCAATATTAAATTTTTTTAGTCATTGTTTCTCACCTCCTTTTTATGTTTATTATTATAGATGCAAGGAGATTTTGTTACTGAGCTGAATCAAAATTTGCTAAATCGCTCACTTTTCTGATGTTTGTTTCACTGCTTTTGTTTCTGAAGTGATGCAAGGAGGTTTATGTAATGAGTGGGAACTTACTGGATCACTCTCGGAGGTTTGTCTAGCTGCTTTTTTATTTCTGAGGTCAGTCGCCTTTGCTTTCAAAAATGGCGCCATGCTCGTTTTTCACACCCTAAAGTATTAGAAGGGTTCAGGTATTTTAGTAGAAATCATTTGGGTTCATGTATATTTCCCAGATTTAGAGTTGTCATATATAGCAAACAAGGCTGAGAGGGGAAATTATGCTGGCAGCCTCATCAGTTAGCTGAACAGATAGTGCAATATGTTCTTGGTGCCATGGCCTCGCGAACATGTTAGGTTCTTTCTCCCTCTATTCTCTGGTCTATATTTCCAATTACATTTGGCTCACTGAAATGGATTCTTAGATATTAACATAGTACTGCATTCCTACCATATAAAGATCTTTTATGTTCAAATTAATATATGTACGCACAGAATAATATGTCCATTCGTATCTGAACTCAGCTGCTTTATGTAGTTCCAAAATGAGTTGTGTTGTATCTCAGAATGGCCAGTCAGTACTACTTTGCTAATTCCTAATCAGATGAGACGAAGCTTCTATGCTGCTCTTTACGCCACTGCATTTTACTAATTCCACTTGACATTTATAGAAATACAAGTCCTTGGGCTTGTGCTTTGATTATAATATTTAGACAACCATATAACACTGTAGGAAAACATACACAAGTTTACAGCATACTGTTTTTTTTTAAAAGTTTTTGCAAAGAGCATATACGGGAGATTTGGAGAATTTTCTAACAGTTCTGTGTTGTATTCTGTAGGTCAATTTTGCAAATGGCATTGCACCATGGTTCTTCTGGTCAAGGAACCCACATAACCAAAGCTGGGCAGAACACTCAGAAAAACAAAACGGCCTCATTACAACAGTGTGTGGCCAAAAAAAGTAAGTATTACATGCATATGAACACATCATTGTAAATAGACCTGCATCGTTTATGCCACAGATCAAAAGTAGAAGATCCATTTGCTTTCTGCAACACTAAAAAGTGTATCTGGTTCAGATAAAAACGACAACCATCAATATGTTAATTGGATGATATGTCGTCATCTAATAATACAGATGGATAGAGGATTCTTGAGATGGATAGAGTTTAGGACCCTTGGAGAAATTACGGTTTACCTCTGTGCTTATTGCTCAATGAAAATGAACACTTAAGCAATTTCGTCCTTGTGCTTATGTGATTTTGGGCTCGTGGATATCATGGACATCTGAAGTAAGTGACCATCCTGCTTTGTGTGCCTAAAACTAACCGTCTTATGAGCAGATTATCATGTTGAAATCATGCACAGAAACATTTGATCAAGTATGGGCTACTGTTTACTTTATGTCCATACACCTATCCTTTCTTATTTGCCTACATAATTTTTTTCCCCATACTTACCACTTCAAATCTATGTATACTGCATAGCTTTATTTTTTGTTTAATACATGTCTGGTGTCTTCTCTTAATTTATGTACCTATTTTGTAGTATGCTGTGTTAAAGTTTTAATTTGATTATATCATACCAGTGTCTTCTTGCTGGCTATTTTGCTTTTAATTTCTTCCAGGAAAGATATTGTGTTACGGTGGCAACTTTTATAGCAGTAGCTACATTTAGCAAATGAAGCTAGGTCCATGGGTCTTGCTAATTGTTAATTAAATAGCGACCATGTTATGTAGATCCTCCAGAGTGACCAGGTAGCTCATTAAGAACAACTCTTTTTAGAACATTTAGTATTCTGTATTCTTATCCTTTTGTCCTCATGGCTTACTTCATGATTTTCTCTAGGCTGGCCTGGTAGCTCATTCACCACAAACTCTTATTTTTTCGTTTTGTTGGAGGTCTAAAAGTGTCATTGGCTTACAAAATATAGGTGAGTTAGGGCATTTTCAAAGGATTGGTGACTGGTAAGGGAGGGCTTGAGGGCATTGTGTTTCTTAGAATCTCAAAACCTTTTTTTTTACCTTTTAGCTTGGCTTTTTCAGTGAGTTGTTGGGAGGTTGGCCACCTCAGGACTATGTCTTTCCAAATCTCAATGTTACTTTATTCTTCTTTGTATGTGTATATAATTTTCTGGAAATGTGCCAATATGGAGACTGCTGTCACTCCCTTATGCAAAGGAGTCTGCTACAAAATTTAATGTTGAACGTGCTTTTGCTCCTCCAGTAATGCCTATATAGTGACTCCATACGGATCAGCCTGAAAACGCTCTGTACACTCCCTTCTGGAAGGTTAAGACAGCCACAATAATCTGCGGTGAGTCTTCTGATTGTTGACTAAAGAAAAATTCATGAACTGTAATTCATTCTAAATCCATAAATCGTAGTCATAACAATGTGTTTCAAAAAGCTTGTGGTAATTTTAGGTCATTTTAGTTCATTACAGTCTGCACGAATCTTTTCCCATTACCTTGCAATTGTTTGTCTCCATCTGAAACTAACTAAAACCTGACCCTGAGACTGTGGTGGCCGCGCTGTGTTGTCCAATTTTTTGAATGAAGTGGATTGAGGGTGAGAAACCAAAAAAAAAAAAAAAAAAAAAAAAGAATTAGATTTACAAATGGCACATATTCTATTATCAGTATAGCTACGCTGAACAGAATTGGTCCATCAACAATGATTGGTGCCACTGTTGACACCTTGATTAGTAGAGACCCTTTAATCTTACAGGCCCACAATTATAGTTGTCAACTAGTAGAGACACCCGTGCAAAGCACGGGCTAGGAAGCAAGAAATACAACATTCTATATGATTATACATGGAAGCAAAAGAAACAACAGTGGTAACTACAGATGTATGACATGAACATAGCTGTGTTGGTGAAAATATTTCGAAGACATACAAATTTTGCAGTGTCGCAATTTGTTTGTCAGGCTAAGACACACTTTCGAAAAAAAAATTTTTTGTCAGCATTTGTAGTAGTGCAACACTTTCATAGAATGCAAAGCCGCATCGCTTATGGCACTCACTGTTTCACCTGCTGTCATGAAGGTCCAATCTTTTAGTACTCCATCGACTACCCGCGACACTTGCATCTTTTGAAGTGCCTTCCATCATGGAATGATTATAGCCATCTGTAGGTAGTTGTTTCATCATTATAACCTGGTAAATTTGCAATTTATGTCTTTTTACCCAAACCCAAAGGTACTCTGATCAACACCTACAAAAACAGGAACATGGGGATACATATTTTTGTATTAGATTAGAATTGAACATGGGCTTCATAGTTACTGTAACATGTGTTAGGTGCTTTAGATAAACTGGAGGAAGTCACTGGACCAAGTTGTCAGATGACATTCAGAATATATGAGAAATATTGGAAAAGAGTAGATTTCAAAGTCCATGTTCAGCAAGCATAAGTCGTAGGCCTTTGTACACACTACACAGACTGCACCATATTTTAGGGTAATATGGTAGGGTTATAGACTGAACCTGTAGCTATAATTATAAAGTACATTAGGAAAACTGATGAAAACCTTCCATGTGGGATTATTTACTGTTAAAAGAAAGGCAAAATGTGGCACTTTGACTAATATTATACAAAAAAAAATCTATTATCCGATAATATGTGATAATGCAGCATATAGTGACCTAAATTTTTGTAGT
Source organism: Hyparrhenia diplandra (assembly GCA_015847255.1). Taxonomy (NCBI): domain Eukaryota; kingdom Viridiplantae; phylum Streptophyta; class Magnoliopsida; order Poales; family Poaceae; genus Hyparrhenia; species Hyparrhenia diplandra. The sequence goes on from JADLZK010008369.1 coordinate 330,621, forward strand.
TTATTATTAAGATCAAAGACAAAACAAAGGTTCGGCCTAGGACAAAACCGAAACAGACTTACATTGGGGATGAATGTCCCACGGGGTTTAAAGAATGTGTAGGTAAAATAGTACGTCTGATCATGCAAACTGTAGGTGGCAAGAACATTACCCTGGTATGGATTGTCCAGATGTAGACATCGTGAACTATGCCTTGTGTCCATGGTGTCCCCACGAATTGATTTTGGATCCTGACAAACGACAAAAATGATTACTTTAAGAAGTGTATTCAAAGTTTGAATTATACTTAAGAGAAGAAAGGAGAGGAACATAATAAAATAGAATGGAATTTATGAAATTGAAATTGAAATGCAATTTTCGTAAAGCAGCAGAAATAAATTCGGAAATACTGAATCGAAAAAAGTTTTAGAAATTTGGAGGCAAGGGGTATATTTTTTTCGTGTAAATGATAGTAGTATATGATGTCTGAAGGAGCAGGTCATTCTTAACTGCAGCGAACTGTCACAGTGTATGTAAAAGGATTGTAGCACGCCATCAACATCTTAATGTAAAGATTCTGCACACTATAACGACATATAGATGGAAGATTACCGATGAGTTAAATAAACAATAAAATTATTAGTCACTCTATTAGCAACTATATCATGGCATAAAAGATCTGATAAGGCAACATGCTTAATTTATCTGAGGGTCGGCAACTGATAACTGTACAGTGATACTATGGTTTATGAGGAAATATGTCGATTAAAACATCATGTACAACATCAGTCATTTGGTTTGAATTATGTATAGGGTATACTATATTTGATCCTAGAAATAATAAACTGAAATTTACTTTTAACTAATTAATAGCTGCTGTATCGTGCAACAATCTAACGCAAGAGCAGTTTGAGCTAACAAATATCTCTAAATTTTGTTTTTACTATATCTTAAGTTGAAAAGGCCAAATTAACCAACTTTTGTTTTCATTATCTCATAATTTCACAGCAAGAATATTTACGGGTGTTTTTTCTAGTATTATTTTGAGCCAATTAAATCCTACTAGCAGTAATTAACCAAAGTTAGTGTTGAAAATAAAGTTAAGAGGTCAACACAGCCGTGCGTACCAGCCAGGAGCTCGCAGGCTGTGGAAGGGAAGATTGTGGCGGGGCGACGGCGTCGGAGACTGTAGGATGAAGGCGTGCCGATTCGCCGACCGAGCGTAGCTCGTCCGCCTTGGGTCAGATGGCGAGGACGGTGAGGCCGAGAGGAGTAGTTGCTTCCGCCGCAGAGAGGCAAAGGCCTTGCAGGGGTCTGGATCGGGGCGGCAGCGGTGGCAGGAGGAATGAGGGGTGGGGTCAGGCGGCATGGACGGCGAGGGCGAGGGCGAGGCGGAGGAGTTGCCCCTACGGGAGGTGCTGCGTGGGCCGGGACCGGGAAAGAGGCAGTGAGAGGAAGATGAAGGGGCGGCTGCAATGGAGAGGCTCGGAGACGGAGATGCGGCGTCGGCGACGACGGTGCCTAGGTGGATTTGTCGGGTCGAACCCTGAGCGGAGACGGGTGGAGGGGCGCAGAGGTTTCGAGAGCGTGGTGTTGCGTGGAGGGTTAGGATCTGGATGATGCTGATCCAACGGTGTTGGAGAAGTACTGTTGTGAGTACAGCGAAATGGGTCTAGGACGGAAAATTTTGGGTGCACGCCTTTCATAAGTTAAGTTAGATTTTAACTGCAGTAAAAAGAATAACCACAAAAATGCAGTTAAATAATCTGACTCTACCAGATAAAGATGGTTCTCAACACAGTGTGGTTGACGATGATGATTAAGAAACTAGTGATTTATTGGCGCCCACATGCGCGAGTCATGGCCACAGCTCTATTTGAAAATGAAATAAATAACCCAAAATAGTTCATACAGATATTTAGTGATCCGCCGGTGATGTCGCAAAACATAGTCGATGCATATAGTTCATACAGATAGCAATGTTAACACATCGATTAATGCGATACTTAAGTCTAGCCATAGTAGTTGGGGGCATTTTGATTGGGATATGTAGTATGGATTATAAAATAACCAATAACCAAGAATAAAACTTATGGAAGAAAGCATTTCAAAAATATATATTACATCCACTTTTCGTCGTAGAAAGTATCACACTTATATAGTAACGCTTTTTAAAAGCATTGAACCTCCATTTGACTATGAACCTACAGACCATTGGCTCCATCTCCTTATTTAGATACTTTGCACTCCTATTGCACCATCACCTTCATTTCTATGTTCTGGTAATTACCTCCTATTGCAGCAACATCTTCATCTCCTTGGTCCCCAAATGCTAGGACACAGAAAAAGAAAGAATAAGCTCGTGCAAAGTCTCAGATTTTCTTGAGGGATGCTATGAATCTGCTTCAGCTATTCATACACCTAGAGATAGATTTCAAGTTTCAATTGTCTACAGTGAAACAATAAAACAACTATACATAGCAGGAATTGATCACCCTAAAGAAATAGAGTAGGACTGCAACAAAAAGTGAATAATTCGAGCATTAGCCTACCGTATTTTTTATCCATTATAAGGGGACATTAGAGAAGTAGAATAAAAACATGAAACCAACAGTAGCATATCATATTTGCACCCCATCAACACATGCGTGCTGCACTCATGGCTAGAAGGTTAGAGAAGGATGGACTCACTATTTGTGCCTTGCTCCTTTTCCACCGAGGTCCACAGTTGTTGATCTGTCTATATGTACAGGAATGCCAACGATCCTTTCAGCAGCATGTGGAAAAATGAAATGAGAAAAGTATTACAGCTTTACTGCAATAATGCATAGATGAGCTTGCAGAATATGTATCACTGCTATTATACAGAAGATTTTACCTCTCCAATTCAGTGGGTCCAAAAGCCTCCAAAGCACATTTTGAGACACAGGGATGCAGTCATATGAATGTATCTGCACCCAAGAAAAAAACACAATTCAGATCAGCCAAAGCTCACTGCGGACAATCATCGAATTTGTTGACAACATGCATGTTTCGATGATATACATTTGGAGACTAAGGTGAGCTGGAGACTAACACAATATCTTATTTGTAGAGCTGAACTTCTATGGTCGACACTTCTTGATCTCGGTTGCACTAAATCCAACTAAATTTGACAAACATGTAGAAGTTTGAAAATGATTTAGAATAAGCTTTTTAAAGAGAGCGTATCAGTTTCAAATTTTGCCACTTTTAATTGTACCCCAATAAAGAAAAGGTAAGGAATGACTACGCATGTAATCAAGATAGAGCGGTGCTAGAATCTTCAGGAATAATAACATCTATTATAATTTCAGAAATAGATTAAGATGGATTACCATAGTGTAAAATTATTACATATGTGCAGGCCTCAATTGATGTAACAGTGACTAAAAACTCTTAAAACAATTGAAGTATAAAGCAGAACCTTAAGACATGGCCAAAGACTAATGTCTAATGTCATTTTGAAGTATGCATAAGAACCCTAAAATGTGTCGTCAAAATCATGGACATCTGTGTTCCCCTTGTAGACATCTGCATGAATGCTGGAAAAAAAAGAGAGGATACAATGTGAGTGAACTCTCAAGTCAAACATTTGAATTTTGGAGACCTTCCTAATCCTAATATTATTTCAGTTGGGACCTCCCCTACTGTTCTCTTGAAAAGGGGGAAAATGCCATGGCCATAGCAACACTGTTGGAGCAACAAATGAAAATGTGCAGAGACTTTAGAAGGGGGCAGAGAAGTTAAGCATGATTCTTGTAGAACTAACAGGGCTACTGGTTTTAAGGCAGAGGAAGATAACTCACTAAAATGATGAATTGAACCTGGAAGGTGTCCTGTACAGGATTAAGAAAGTGCTGCCCTTAGATCAGCAAGGGATAAATGGATCAGAAAATATCATGCAGCAATAAATCTCTTTTAATTTCACTATATTTAAATTTTTTGAAGACACCACTAGCTGACAAAGGCAGGAGTAACCAAAAATGTACCCATGATAGCAAGCAACATATCTAAATGGTAGCTAAACAGGGTCATAAAGATAACTGGACATTCTAAGACGGGCAAAAATAAACAGGCACACCCATGGGAAATTAAGCACATGTGCCCAAATAGATGTGCAAGGGACCTTACATTTTGTCGTTGGTACTGTGCCACTGCAACATATAGCTGATGTAAAAGTTGTGCATAAAAATTGATTGTGAGAGACCTTCTATAGAGGTTGGTAACCGAAAGCAACATGGTCGTGCTTTTGTTGTTGGTGGCTTTTTTCTAAGACAAAGCAAGTCTATGAGATTGAATCAGCAAATAAGACTTGTATTAGTGAAGACCCACCTAAATCCTTAAGTGGTCGGGTTTACTAAGTAAATAAAATTTTAAATAGATGAAAATAGCTAGGGGGCTCTTTGAGTCTTAGAAGGCAACACGCATTGCAATTGAAAGGTTTTATGAGCGGTGCGTGTTAAAAACATAAGATATAGTCTCGGACATGAAAAAAAGGAGTCGCTAAAAATAACCTATGGATAAACTCCACACATATTTCATTTTCAGCCATATATGCTTAGAATTTGTCATTACATTTCAAAATTTATCACCGTAGGCGTTGTTGTTGCATGGGCCGCATGCAAAAGGACAAGACTGGAAATCCTACAAATGCATTTGGGGAGCGAAAATTCCTAAATATTTCCAAGACATTCAGTAGCATTCGGGACCGAAACAATGATGGTCCGCTCCTAGAAGTTATGAAGCTGGCGGTAATTCGAAAATTCAGTCTATGAAACGAAAAAAAAAAAAATCCCGTTGTATAGAAGATAGTAAGGTTCATTAAATTTATTTACTACATCGCTGGCCAAAGTAGTTCGAAGTTTTCCAAAATGATGTGCAATATTCAATGCGGGGAACAATGACAAGGCACAAAAATTAATCATTGGATTCGGTCTAAGCCACCTACATGACACAAACTGGTTCACACAATACACGAAGATAGCAAGCAAAGGTGGTCATCGGCACCATGCACACACAGGCCTCCATGAATGTAATTAGCTACACAAAGCTAGCACAAGTAAGGCAATTAGAGGCAAAGCACACGAAATGTAGCAGCCCAAAGACGAGGTGCAAAACTCTCAAGGAAAATAACATACTATAGGAAGCCTTCCAATGCAACCAGGTATCAACTAATCAATTAATAATTGAAAAGTCTACTCATAAGGCACTCTCACACGGCTTATACAAATTATAAAAAAAAAGGACCTTTGACATATAAGAAAACCTAACTCTATAACTCATGCTCAAGTTCGGACTTAAAATTTGGGAAGCATGTAATCATCACTTGGCCTCGGACTTATGTTCCTTTGTTATTCCTTCCCTAGATAAGAGTCATCGGTGGCACCGACTTTCTAAAGCCCAAAACAACGACAAAACCAAGACCAAAGCGTCCATGGAAGCATGCAAGCCATCCACCCTAAGCCATCAACCCGGCTAGGCTAAAGGAGTTGCTTAGAGGTGGATGTTTCACATGTTTTTATGACACTCCCAAGAAACACCAATAGCGAGAACCAACTCAGTGCCCCCCTCCTCTCAAACTGAAGTCGTCATCGACCATGCACTCAAGCCAACAGATTACGCCAAACCGATAATCACAACCAAACATACCTTGAGAAGATTCTAAATCCCACGATAGCGATAGAATCATGTGACACATGCAGCCCAAGCCATCAACCCAGTCAAGCAAGGAGTTGCTTAGGCAAGCATGTATTGCATGACTCAATAATCTGCCACATCCATACATGAGCATAACGCCCATAAAGTTCCAATAAAAGCAAGAGCCAAAATCCGGAAAACACAAGCAATGCAAAGAAGAGGAGGAAGAGCAGGGGAAAGGTGGCCCGGTGAGCGGGTGGACCGCTATCGGTATATTCGGCTGGAAGAGCAAAGCAACACCGTCGAGCCTCTGAGAGCAAACACACTTCAATCAAACATGTAGACTGACAATATTGAGCAAGAGGGAAGAACAGATATGAATTGAGAACACAAAACGTATCACTAACAAATCTACAAACCTCTCCTACACATATGAGCTTGTGCAAAGAACGTCTATGCAACCGCACGAAGTGACAAGATCATTGAAAAAAAAATCTCAGCCATAAATTGTCTAAGTAATCGCACAAGTTGTATATTCATTTGCATATCCGCTAGTAATCGAAAATGTTTGATGATTTGGTATCGGCCAACAAAAGGTTAACACTGTAGAAATATATTTCATAGTATATCTCTTTCAACCATGAGAGCCCAAACTTCTTCAAAGAGAACCACAAATGTTAAATAATTCCTCTTTCTACCTCGGACCAAGTATAATAGAAAATATATTAACACTGGAGAAATATATTTCATAGTATATCTAATGAATGTTTCATGTTATAGATATATATTAATGTATTTTTCTATAAATTTTGTTAAAGCTAAAGATATTTGAATTAGGAGTTTGGTACCCAAGCATGAGCATAAAACAAAGGCTGACTAGCCAATATTTTGAGATCTCACGAGAGAAAACGGATCACTTATACCGGACATAACTTTGATAATATCTTACGTATGCCAACTCACGAATTGTAAACAGTGGCAAGAAAGGATTCCCACCATGAACAAGAATATGAAAGTCGGTCAAACATTTGAGTAGATCGCACAGGGGCATGTTACTACGTTAGCTTAAAAGAACTAAGAATTTCTACATATAGGGGCACCATGGCAAGTTGTGCAAGGGATTCGGTGGGGAACGAACGGATCCGGCCATGGAGGCGTCGTGGAGGCCATGGATCGACCCGGGGAAGGTCGGCGAGTGAAGGGAGAGGGAGGAGCGAGGGAGGGAGGCCGCCTTCACCTTGGGTTACTCGTGCCGGAAGTCCTCGCCGCCGGCCGGCTGGCAGGCGTGGTGAGCCGGCGGGGTGGGCGCCTTCCACGGCGCCGGAGGGCGCCGCTGGCGTCGGCGAGGGAAGAGGCTATCGGCGACGGGGCGCCTTAGCTGCCGTGCCGTGGATGGCGACGAAACGGGACCGGCGACGGTCACGATCGCCGGCTGTGGTGCCTCCATCACCATCGCTATCGCCATGGCCTCCGGCCCGGAGGGAGAGGAGAAGCAAGGGTTAGGGTTAGGTTTGAAACCATGGGCGGTGACGAGCCGAGAGGCGGGGCAATCAAGGAGGGGAGGGACGTGTGGGGGAGGGGAGCAGGGCGCCGCCGCCATGGTCGCCCAGCCCGCCACCGCGGGGGGAGCGCCGCCACCACGCCGAAGGTGGGGGGCGACGGCGGAGGCCTCCCGCAACGGGCGGGATTGGGAGAGACGGAGAGGACGAGAGTGTTTTTTTTTTTTTTTACCGGGAAGAGGGGACGGTATATATTTGGGTCGATAACAGTAGTAAAAACAAGATCCGAGGCGTCCAAGTCGAGATCGGACGGTCAAAAAAATTTTTGCTACCGTGGACGCCGTCGCCTCAGCGTTTGCTCCACGGCAAATATTACTTTTAAATTCGCAGACTTGAGCTACTACAGTATGTGGAAATACTTAGGGAACACAGCTACGTTATGTAGTTTTTATATGTTAATCTGATACATTGATCGGGCTATATATTCTCAGGTAGACTACAATTTTACACCCAGTGCTACAATCCAAGAGACTGGTCTGCTGGAAGAGGAAAAATGGTCTCCACTTAGATGGTGCTCTGCATGTAGTTGCAATTTTTAACTTACAGATTGTAGTTCTGTCGTCAGGAACAATACGCGAGCCACAGTAAACATGCTTAACCCCTGTAAGCTGAAAGATGTTGGCAGAACTTGAACTGATGTCTACTCTAGGATTTGGGAGAACTGAGATTTCCATAGACACAGTACGTTCAGACCCAGAGACAAAATACTGAGACATTCAGTTCCTACTATACCAAACGCTTTGTACACAAAGCAAGGTACCGTTGCTACATATGATGCGGTATAATGTAAAAGACCATCAGTTGCCAATCATTTGTTAGGCCACCTATTACCAATCGTTGCTATGTAAAATTAGAATAATGCTGCAGCTACAAAAAGCCATATAATGTTAGAACCACCTGTGCACTGTTAGAACCATAGTTTATTGATGCTTTTACGTGTATGCCACTAAAAATGTTCGTAATCTCGCCCATGTCCCTGAAAAGTTCAATCTCTGACAGCTGCCACAGGTCCAAATTTTTTCTTTCTTCCACACCATTCAGTCCATGCTCCACTTGATTTCAGCCGTTTGGGACCCCTGACATGTGGGTCCGGTCAGTGTAAATATTCTAAATACCCTACCTCATCCTTTGCTCTTATTTCTTTCTCTCTCTGCGCAGCGGGGCCATGCAGTCAAGTCAATCTTCCACCTTCCACACCTCTCTGTCTGACTCCCTTCAGCCCGCACAGCGGCGCATCTCCACATCCAATGCCGCGCAGCAGAGCAGGGCGGGTCGGGGCTCCCCCCCGCTCTTGCTAGGGCAGGGCAGGGCTCCCCGCGCGTGCGCTAGAGCAGAGCAGGGCGCGCCAGACCAGAACACGGTGGGCAGCCCGGCGCTCGCGCTCGTGGAGTCTGGGGCGAAGCTCCCTGCACCGAGGTGGCCCTGCCCGACGCGCCTCTCCTCGTCCATCGGCCGTCGCGGCGGCACAGGCATCGCGGGCGTGGTGGGGAGGGGGCACGGCGAGTCCACCTTGGTGCACGGAGTCGCGGTCCTCTTAGATGGCGTTGAGGTCGACGACGTTGGGGTGGCCCGCGAGCCGCGCCATGACCTCATCTCTTGCCTCACATTGCGCACGTAGTCGGGGAACAAGAGCCTGGCCTCAGGTGCGCGCGGATAGGGGCACGGGTGCACCCTCCCCTTCGCGCGCGCGCTCCGCCGCCGCTCCACCCCTGCTCCGTTGCCGCACCGCCGCGCGCTCTGCCGGCACGCGCTCCGCTGTCGCGCCGCCGCTTCTGCCCAGCCCCTTGTGGAACCAGTCGTCCCTAGCATTAGCGACACGCGTGGCGTTCGCGTTCGCGCCGTGCGGTCCGGCGACGTCGTTCCCGTCATGCCGCCAATCCCTGCCTGTGCACGCCCGCGCGCGGGACCTAGTGTGTGTGTGGGAAGCGGTGGCCGCGGCGTGTGGACTGGGATTGCAGCGGCGGGGAGGGAAGAGAAGAGGAAGAGGGAGAAAGTTGGCTGGCTGACAAACGGACCCCACCATAGGGTAAAATGGTCTTTTGACCTGTCAGTTTGACACTGTTAAGTAGAGGAGCGGACGGAATGGGTCGGGAGAGAAGAAATTTGGACCTGTGGCAGCAGTGAGAGATTGAAGTTTTCAGGCACATGGGCGAGATTACGAACTTTTTAATGTTTATTGTACCAAAAATCTGTCCATCTTATACTGGTCCATCAACGTTCCACAATTCTATATCTTACAAACCACTTCACTCATATTTTTGACTGCACGGGTGCGCGGAGGCGCGCGCTCCACCACTAGTAAAGGACATTGTCACTGAGGACGACAGCGGGAGAAGGAAGTGTCGTCTTGTGCAGGAAATTGCAGAGAGCCACTCACATTTTCCAATATTTATTAAGAGGCTGTTTAGTTGCCATGCAACCCAAAAAAATTTTGGGTTGAAATTTCTTTAAGACTTTTTTCGTTTGTATTTGGTAATTATTGTCCCACCATGGATTAGCTAAGTTCAAAAGATTCGTCTCTCGCACTTTTCGCCTAAAACTGTGCAATTAGTTTTGTTGTTTACCTACATTTAGTGCTCCATTTATGCGGTAAAAGATTCGATGTGACGGGTACTGTAGCACTTTTTGGGTTTGCTTTTTGCCTTTGCTTGGCAACTAAACATGCCCGAAGTACTTGAGGGCATCCGCAATGGTAATAGCTAGTAGTAGCTACATAGCCCTGGCGATGTGGAGGTGAGAGATAAAGAAAAAGATCATTTTTATACTATTGGACCCACACACTCCTCTCACATATTTTTTGGGCTACGTGAAAAAGATCAACTATTTGGTCATCGTAGGTGACTCTCTCTCCTACTTTTTCATGCCACGTCAGATCTCTTATACTATTTTCATGTCACGTCGGATATAGCTAGCTAAATAGTTAACCATTGCAGACGTCCGATTATTTTGCTCCCACATCGACCGAGGAGGAAGGGAAGCCATGTGCGAGGCCCGTGATTGGTGGGTCTGGTCTGGTCGAGTTCAGTTTTCTTTACCTTTAGCTTATGACTTTTTTATTCCATGGTCGGTATGGGCTGCAAATCCACTTTCGGTGCCCAACCATGTTTATCACTTTGTCTATGCTGCAGTTTGTGTCACCTTTTTTTCAAGGCATATGATGCGACACTGCACACAAGCCAGTGCTTCTCAGCGGCAGGCATGTGAGCATAGTTGTTGACGCGCAAAGTTGATGCGCGTGATAACATGATAACTATCGTGCTTTGGTGACATTGAGCGATTGCTTTCCAAGCAAAGCAACAAAGGTTCCTCATTTTCGAGGAGGGGGCTGACCGATTTTCAAAGCAAGACAGCCAAGATCAGCCAAACGCTACGGAGATACTGTGCTGGAAAAAAAAAAAACCCAAATGAAGGTAAATGTATGTTTTGTGTGTTAATTTTTTTTTTACAGGTGTTTTGTGTGTTAATTGATTGGAGATCAAACTTATATATATATGGGACTACGCGGCCTTTAACGAAAGTACAAAACCTTAGTTCGTTACATGTAGGCGAGCATCTTTCGTATGGAACGAAACAAAATAGAATATCGATCCCCATTAGTCCTCTAGATAGTGTTCGCACACGAACACGTCACGTGTGCCCCAGCGACGAACGCGATGTGCAAGACACGTCGCAAGGGGAGTCTAGTAGAGAGCACGATACGCAGGACACGCCGGCGAGAGCTCTTGGAACCCGACACCCCACGCTCCCGGGAGGGACCCCGTCGGGGAGAGCGACGGCGATAGGCTGCCCTAGGTCGGCCCCTAGGACCTTGTGCTCGCTGTCGCAACGTAGTAGACGACAACGAAGAACAAAAAGAAAAAAACTAGAGCTGAGAGAAAATAGTAGATGCAAAATAATGTAGTAGATTGATTTGTGAGATTGTGTGTTGTCAATCGGCCGTGACCCCTTATATTTATAATACAGGGCGGCTGGACTTTCCAAATCTTACAGCAAACAAAACCCGAACAGAATACAAAGTCATCTCGTATCTTGATTAGACTTCTTTTCTTATTCGGTTGACGAGGATCACGTCCAGGTAAACACAGAAAAATTCAACACGCACAGACCTATTCCATTTTCCAGTAGTATCAACTCCAATACCTTCCTATCCAAATATGTATGCATGCGTGTGCTGAAAGCTCTCGGACTCCCATCATGTACGTTTACCTTAATCACTGCATCATCGGTCAACTTGTTGATCTCCTGAACGCTTGTACATGCAGGAAAAGGTCCATGAAAACTTCTGCAGTGGTCCAGATATATTTACCAATAATAGTAGCTCCCCATTACTGTCCAAATAAAGTTCTCAACAAGACTGTTAGGCTGAAAATCTGAAATATACTCGTGATGTCAAAATTGACCATCAACACATGCCCCCCTGTTTTTTGGCAAAGCTTGTGTATGTCAAAAAAACCATTGAGAGCACGGGGCAGCAAAGTACCTTGTAGCGACTCCACCAAATATGAATTTCCAGGAACTAACTACTCTCACAATCTTGAAAGGACCTTCCTAACCTGGAGACCACTTCCCAAACTTGTTATCCTTTGAGCCAATTGGTAAAATCACCTTCCACACTAGATCACCAGCTTGAAAGCTTTTCAATTTAACTTTCTTGTTGTATGCTCTTGCCACCCGTAGCTTGTCTCGGTGACTTCGTCAATGTTGTCCATCATTCAATTATGAAAATCCACCACCGATAAATCATTTTGCTTCGCTAATCTCAAAGCGCCCAGATTTACCTCCACAGTCAAAACGGCCTCTTGTCCATATATAAGCTCATATGGAGTTACTTTAGTTGCACCGTGCCTTGAGATCCCTATGCGCCCAAAGAGCGGACAACACCTCATGCCATCTTCTAGGATTATCTTCAATCTTCTTCTTGATGAGCTTGATCAAAATTTTATTTGTAGACTCTGCTTGTCCATTAGCTTGGGCATAATATGGGGAGGAATTCAGCAACTTTATCTTGTATAATCCAGCAAAATCTCGGACTTGAGAAGATATGAAAGAAGACCCTTGATCCGAAGTTAACATTTGAGGAATACCGAATCTATGGATAATATGCTCAGTTATGAATTGGATTACCTCCACATGTGTCATATTTTTTAGAGGTACTGCTTTAGACCACTTGGTAAAATAATCAGTAGCAACTAGCACAAACCGATGCCCCTTAGATGATGGAGGATAAATCTGTCCAATAAAGTCCAATCCCCAACCTCTGAACGGCTATGGCTTGATAATAGGATGCAACATAGCAGCAGCTAACTGAATATTACCAAACTTTTGACAAGCTTCACACCCTTTGTAATATTTGAAGCAATCATTAATCATCGTCGGCCAATAGAAACCTGCACGCCGCAGCAACCACTTCATCTTGTGTGCCGACTGATGTGTACCACATATGCCTTCATGTACCTCTCCCATAGCAACTCTCGCTTGGTCCTCATCCAAGCACTTCAAAAGAGCACCATCAACAGTCCGGTGATAAAGATCAGTGTCAATCAATATCTACTTGAAAGCCATCCGCCGAACCGTCCTATCCACCCTCTTGCTGGGATCTTGCAAGTAATCAACAATGGGCTTCCTCCAATCTTTTGTCTTTACCTGCACAAGATTTTAAATTAGTGGCCGAATCGGTGGGCTGCGGTTTGGCCTTGCCTATGTTAGCAAGACAAGACATCAGCTCTTGAGCGACGTAAAACACGCCGCGATGAACGTGATAGCCGGATGCTTGCTGCGCTAACTCATTTGCTCTCCAGTTTTCATAACTAGATATATGAGAAATACTAAATGAATCCAAGGTAGCAATAACATCTAGACATGTATCAAGATAAATATTAAGTGATTCATTATAACATTGATAAACCTTGGATACTTGCTGTACTACTAACAACGAACCACCAAAAGCCTCAATATGTGTAGCACCTACAGCAACCAATAGCTCTAGGCCGAACAGTAAAGCTTCATATTCGGCTTGATTATTTGTGCAAGAGAATTCTAAGCAGCACGAGGCTTCAAAAACAGTGCCATATGGAGAAATATCAACAACACCAACACCTTGGCCATCGCTACAAACTGAACCATCAAAATATAATCTCCACGGTGCAAAGGAAATAAGGTTCAGATCAGTAGTATGCCTATTACCAACCTGATGCTCAACAATAAAATCAGCAACAATTTGGCCTTTCATAGTTTTCAAAGGTTCATAAGCCAAATCATATTCAATTAAAGCATAAGCCCACTTACCAATTCTACCACTAAGAATTGGTTTATGCAACATATATTTAATGACATCAGTTTGACACGCTATTGTGCAAGCACTAGAAAATAAATAATGTCTCAACTTTGTGCAAGCAAAATATAGTGAAAGGCAAAATTTTTCAATAAAGGTGTACCTTATTTCAGCATCCAATAAACGCCGGCTCAAATATGCAATACAATACTCCTTTCTTTCAGTTTCTTGTGTCAAAACAGCACCAATCACTCCATCTTCCGCTGCAATATATAGCCTAAATGGCTGTCCATTTTGGCGCTTTCAATACCGGTGGAGTAATCAAATAACGCTTGATCTTTTCAAATGCCTCTTGCTGTTTTGCCCCCAAGTGAAATCAGCATCGCTCTTCAACCGAAGGATAGGTGTAAAAGCATCAACTTTCCCCGACAAGTTAACTATGAATCTCCTCAAATAATTGACCTTGCCAAGGAATTTTTGCACATCTCTCTTGCATTCAGGAATCTGAATTTTCTGGATGATTTCAATTTTTGCAGGATCTATCTCTATGCTATGTTCACGAATAATGTAGCCTAAAAAATTTTTCTAGCCGATACGCCAAAAGCACACTTCAAAGGATTCATCTTCAGATTATACTTTCTCATTCTATCAAAAGCTAAACGTAAATCGGCCAAGTGTGGTTCAATGGCATCCGATTTGACAACAATATCATCAATATAAACCTCTAAGATGACTCCAAACAAATCATGAAGGATTAAATTCATAGCTCGTTGATATGTAGCACCAGCGTTCTTCAAGCCAAAGGTCATTACCACCCAAGAAAACGGGGCAGCGGAAAGCTGTTTTCGATATGTCCTCTTCGGCCATAAAAATCTGGTTGTACCCCACATTACCATCAAGAATCCAGAGGCCTCATTAACAAGCATATCGGCTATAGGCATAGGATACTCATCTTTGGGTGTAGCTCTATTCAAGTCTCTGAAGTCAATGCACACCCTCAATTTGCCGGATCCTTTCTTCTCCACAGGAACACTCATTAGCATGTATCCAATCATGACCTAAAATCACATTGTAATTACCTCGCACCTCAGCGACAAAGAATGCAGCGAGCAAGGTCTTGCTTCCAACCGTGAGCTCCACATAAATAACTCCTTTGGTCTCTATCTGTTCTTTGCCTTCAAAGCCATTGAGCACCATATTAGTTTTCTTCATATCTTCATCTTGCAACCCCAATTTCTTGAAAACTAAATATGGCATAAGGTTGACCACCGCTCCGCCATCAACAAGCATCCTAGCAACCGGTGATCCATTAATATGTCCCTTAATGTACAGCGGCTTCAAGTTTTCACCAGTTCTTTAGGCTTCTGAAATATGACATTCTTGGGGCCAAAATTCAGCTGGGCGACCTCCCCTTCTTCACCAACAGCATGAAACTCAGCGGGTAAATAATAAACCATATTCATGTCCTTACCTTCCCTGTTGGGTGACGGCTCAAAATCCACCATCTCCTCGTCATCTCCCAAGCTGAATACCGATGTCTGTGATGGAGGAGATGTTGTAGGTGACATAGGTGGGGTTGGAATGGCCTTAGACACTTCCTGAATGGGAGTAAAAGCTGCTGGAACAGGTGGAGGTGCTTCTGTTTTTTCATCAACCTTAGGCTTCCATACTTGTTTCGGATTGATGACAGGCCGAATTAAGTTGAAAAATTCATCCCTGTACTTCTCCATTTTTTCCTCCTTTTGCTGATTTCTCATGCGCTGCAACCTCCTCTTCTTAGTCTTGGACAAGCCAGGAGGACACCATATCGGCTGGATATATTTAGGATCAATCTTCTTGGTGCCGCTGGTACTAGCTTCATGATCATTAGCTGCTGAACCTGACTGTACTGCAGCCAAAATACCACTAGATTTAGCCGGATTACCAATAATAATCAGCCCTTTACCCATTTCTTTGATCTCCACATCTTTAGTACCAATTTTGATAATATCAGCACTCGTAGAGCTCCCTTCTTGCTTGCTTGCTGATTCTGAAATTCCAGCACTTGGTGACTTAGCACGCCATTCTTATCTCATGATCTTCTTCTTTGGAGAAGCTTGTAATGGCCGATTAGTACCGCTGTCCAAACGGCCTTTTGCAGAGTGAGTTAGTCTCTCAAATACAGGTCTTCTAGGTGCTGCCCACCCAGGATGAAAAGCATATGGAGCCATTGGGGGCTGCTCCCACCGTCCATAGTAATCTCTCCCATAATATGGCACATAAGGAGGTGGCGCCATCCATGGTGCAGGAGCCCATGGTCCACATGGACCATGTTGTTGCTGAAATTGATGGCGTGGAGGCGACCTTGGACGTTTCAACTGTGATGGCCGATTAGAGCTAGAACTGGCCGCTTCTTTAGCATATTTGGACAGCAACATATCAAATGTTGGCTTGATCTTTTTCTGCTGTACCTTTGCTTCATTCACCTTCCACTTGCCAACCTCTGGACTTTTGGGCTTGATGAAATTTGCATGACTTCCTTGCTGCACTTGCCCCCAGGTACAGAAGCTTTCATAGTGATTTTCAATGTCTCCTTGCCATTGGGGGCCTTCTCAAGCACAACCTTTCCTCCCAAGACCTTGTCATCATTGGCGATTATAACTCTAGATTCACCGATAACAATATTTGACTTCCCTTTAGCCGCTTCAGCTTGTTCAGGCCGAAGTAACACCTTTTGGACCTCCAAATTTAATGTGTTCATGGGGAAGGGAGTCTTGTCAACTTGCATTTCAACAAAACTCAATCGTCCATCATTTTATAGCCGATTGGATCTGTCGCTTCGAAAAACATTACAATCGTTAGTAGCATGGGAAAAAGAATTATGATACTTGCAATAAGCTCGCCGTTTCAGCTCTTCAAACGGCGGTAAAGTATGTGAAATTTTAATGTACTTGTCTTTCAGCAAAGCATCAAAAATCTTATCACATTTAGCAATATCAAAAAGTAAATTTCATCTCTTCTTCACGATTCTTGCGAATCGGCTTAAGAGCACTACAAGCATATGGTTTGGCCTTTGAGGGCCAAACAAATTCAGCAGCATAGACATCAACTTCATCATCCAAACTAGAATTATAATCAATAACATGCATGCGAGAACGATCAGTTTTAGTCTTATAACTATCTTTAATATCTTTGCTTCGGCTCTCTACAGCCAAAGCTCGCTTTAAAACTTGGTTAACAGTTAGAATTCACTGCCTTCTAATTTTTTTTTTTTAATGTGAGTTCTTAAACCATTAAGCACAAGATCAGCTAGGTCTCTTCCTCCTATCACAAGGCTATAGCACCGGTTTTTAACATCTCTAAATCTTTTAACATAATCTGAAACCGATTCATCATGCTTAAGCCTAACCGATGTAAGATGTGATAGCTTAAATTCATTATCGCCGCTATAAAAATGATCATGAAATTTTTGTTCTAGCTGTGACCATGTAGTTATAGAACCAGGAGACAAAGCAGAAAACCATGAAAAAGCAGTACCGGTTAAAGATAAAGGAAATAAACGAACTTTCAGCCCCTCTATAGAACCGGCTTCACCTAATAAAGCAAGATATTGACTAACGTGCTCCCATGTGGTTCTACTATCCTCACCATTAAATTTAACAAATTCAGGAACCTTATAACCTTGAGGATAAGCAATGGCATCAAAAGAGGATGGGTATGGCTTTTGATAGGTACGTCCTCTAACCTTCGGCTCAATTCCGAAGGACTCAACAAACATCCTATGCATGTCTTCTCGTATTCCAGCCATAACATCTTCTAAATTGGCTGGGAGCATTCTGGGTGGTGGCATAGTAGGGTTTACAGAGGTGTTGCGTGTATTAAAAATAGGCATCGGCGGTGCAGAAAATTGTGGCATGGTTTTACCTGACGCCGAAACTCTAAAGGATGGTATGCTAACAATAGGATCAGGATATGAAGGCATTAACATTAGTCCACTTCAAGGTTTAGCTTGCTGTCCAGAAAAGAAATTCAACGGCATGCCATATTGGGGCTGTTGTGGCAATTCCGATGAATTAATAGGTGTTGTTGGATTAGGATTCAGTGCATCAGTAGATGCACTCACTTGACTATCAGAGGACTGTGGCGTATTATCCTTAGCTTTCAACATATTTATCATAGATTCATTAAGAAGAGTATTATTCTGTGCAACACAAAACTGTAATTCGGCTAACTGCTCCGGAGAAAAAGCGCTACTTACAGGATTTTGTACCTTTTCTTTGCCTTGTAGAGATGGGAACGTGATATCACCAACTGCTTTGATCTTGCCATCACGATCCTTTTTGAAGTTGGCGAGAAATCTATCCATATCTTCCTCATCACGCTTCTTCTTGTATAATTCATAAGCTTGGCGTGCTCGTCAGACAATTCATCAAAGCTAGGCTTGATGATATTGTCTTTGCTGACTTCTGAAGGCTTTGGGATGTTTTCATGCACGATGGTCGGTGGCGTAGATGTACCGTGATTTTCCTTCCCTAGCGGAGTCGCCAAAAAGTGCGTTCGCACACGAACACGCCACGTGTGCCCCAGCGACAAACGCGAGCGCGCAAGACACGTCGCAAAGGGGAGTCTCGTCGGGGCGCGATAGGCAGGACACGCCAGCGAGAGCTCTTGGAACCCGACACCCCACGCTCCGGGAGGGACCCCGTCGGGGGAGAGCGGCGGCGATGGGCTACCCTAGGTCGGCCTGACCGCCCCTAGGACCTTGTGCTCGCTGTCGCAACGAAGTAGACGACAACGAAGCACAAAAAGCAAAAAACTAGAGCTGAGAGAAAATAGTAGATGCAAAATAATGTAGTAGATTGATTTGTGCGATTGTGTGTTGTCAACCGGCCGTCACCCCTTATATTTATAATACGGGGTGGCTGGACTTTCCAAATCTTACAGCAAACAAAACCCGAACAGAATACAAAATCATCTCGTATCTTGATTAGACTTCTTTTCTTATTCGGTTGACGAGGATCACGTACAGGTAAACATGATATACGTGGACTCCGGCTTCAACTCCAATACCTTCCTATCCAAATATGTATGCATGCGTGTGCTGAAAGCTCTCGGACTCCCATCGTGTACGTTTACCTTAATCACTGCATCATCGGTCAACTTGTTGATCTCCTGAACGCTTGTACATGGAGGAAAAGGTCCATGAAAACTTCTGCAGTGGTCCAGATATATTTACCAATAATAGTAGCTCCGCATTACTGTCCAAATAAAGTTCTCAACAAGACTGTTAGGCTGAAAATCTGAAATATACTCGCGATGTCAAAATTGACCATCAACAGACAGTTGAACTTGCTCCTGGGACGTACCAAATACTCCCTCCATCTTGCCAATCCGAGTACAACTTGCACCTTCTTCCAGCCACATAATTTGTTTGTGCAAAAACCTTTTCTGATCTTTTGCTGGAGTCATATACATGAGATTGGTGGAGATGTGGAATACAGAAGTACCACTGAAAGTTAAAATCTTCTTACGGATGGCCTGGCATGGTAATGTACAAACAGTGGAGCTGTCAATGATAAGGAATTGGAACAAAGAAGTGGGGTGCAAATTCTGTGGTCAAGAGGAGTTAGTTGATCATGTGCTGTTCTAGTGCCCTATAGTTGTTGCTACTTGGTGCTGGGTCAGAAATAGTTTAGGGTGGCCCAAAATTCCAATCTCTATCTCTTCTTTCCAAGATACGTTAGACAATAGCAGGGGGAGGGATAATAAGGAATGTCTTTGGTGGGTCATGGTGGCTGTGGGTTGGGCGCTCTAGAAGACAAGAAATGATCTCGTTCTTTCTAACACCTTGATAAAATCTCCTAAACAGGTTGCTTGCAAAAGTATTGGTTTGTTGAAGCAGTGGACAAAGCAGGCAAGGAAGGTTGGTGATCTAAATCTGATGCAATCTAGATAGCTCCCTCAGTGTTTCTTTTTAGCTATCATTTTGCTGTTTTCTGAGGTTGCTTGTTTTGAAAACTTATGTGCTGTTAGAGGGGTCTGTAAACGAGTTTGTCTTCGTTTATGTGATGTGTGTGCGTTGCTGTAAGCTGGAAACCCCAGCATTAAACCTGTTACCTTTCAGCTTTCAATAGAAGCTGGGCATTGTCATGCGTCTTTCATCATGGCCATGTGCCATTTAAATTGAAATTCAAATAGAACATTTCCAAATAAAAACGGTAAGGCCTTGTTTAGTGAATTGAGAGGAATTGAAAAACAATCTAACAATAAAGTGGAAAGCACTTCCTAGATATTGATTTCAATTAATGGGATGGAAACAAGCCTCTAAACAAAATTGTTTCAATTGAGCCACTGAAGTTACCAAATTTAGGATTTGTGGCTGGTCCGCTAATTTCCATAAGGCCACAAGAACTGAAATACTGAACCAAATATGAAGCTTTAACTAATTTATCTCACTAAAAGAACAATAGTTACGGCCATATCTAATATAATCCCTCTACTCCTTTTTATCAGACGTATACACATATTAAAATTCAAAATTTAAAACCTTTGATCAATAATTTAGCTAACAAGTTTGAACAATTATAATATAAGCTTGATATGGTTAGATCTATAATTAAACAATACAATTCAATAATCGTAAAATTATAAATATGAACAATACAATATAAAATAAATAAATCCCTTAGTCTTCAAATTTAAGGGATTGTGATTTTCCTAGCAGATTTTAACTACTATGAACGTACCCGCACCGTTCCAATTTATAAGTCACTTTGACATTTTTTCATCCATTTTGCTATGTTTCTAGACATCACTAGTACATGAATGGGATATAATTCCAATTGGGAAACCCCTTTAGTCGGTTTCCCAACCGGGATTGCCCATTCGGGACTAAAGGTCCCCCTTTAGTCGGTTTGGGCAACCGGATTAAATAGCGACCTCTATATGAACCGGGACTAAATGATTTGCCAGGCCAGACCTCGACACCCTCTTTTTGTTTTAATTTTATTTTCCCATATTTGTTTTTTTCTTATTTTAGTTGCTGTTTCTTTGCAATTACAAAAGAGCTTCCCGTCAATTCACGAGATACATACAAATAAAATAATGATAATTTAAACAAAATCATTACACATAAGACGTGTCCAAGTAGCTCTCCAAAGTTCATGCAAACATAGTTCATTACATGCATAATCTTAATTAGCTCAGTACAAACATAACAACTCAGAATAGTTTTATTACAACTAACAACCAAGACTAATTTAAATTCCTAGAACTTCATGACGCCGTACCACGTACTCGGAGAAGTGCAGGTCATTAATTTTATACAAGCGAACGTAACTGATGTAGATCAATGTATTTATTAGTACACTCTCCTTTGCTTCACAAGATCGTTCACAAGGTCTACTCACTATCATGAGCAGTGGTCCAGAACGCCCTCTAGTCACAATAATTCTTTCCTGGATCCCCTCTGTAATCAAAATAGGTTCATCAAATTGCCATGTATAACCACCCAATTGATGAAAGACTTGGTCTACAATGGCTTCATAACTACAACCTGCATAGTTTAAGTCATACGCCTCCCTCTGCAGTGTTGGAAAAAAAATGTGGTTGTTCTTATCATAACCTTGCATTTATATAAACATAACAATGAATCTAGATTTGGATATGAGTCATGAAACTAATCACATCGTTTATGTTGTTGACATAAATAGATTCACAAAATATCACAATATCATGGTTCCAAAGCTCGATTCTAGTGGAGGAGTATGTTGGAATATTATACCTAATCCTTTCAAGTACCTTTAAACATTCTTGCACAGCATATTTTTTGCTTTCGCTAATAATGTGATATTGGCCACTACCCATCTTAGAGATGTATCTGATCGACCTTGTTGGTTACCCGCCCTAGCGAGAATAGGGAAACCAATTCTACATCGGGTGTGTCCATTCTCTCGAGGGATTATGTCAACTTGAATGTAATGAACCCCAAAATGTTGAAGTGTCTCTTTGAACCATGGTATAGGTTGAATGGTCTATATTTAATAATTATATATTAGACCAAAATATGCTTGGATATCAGAACGAAATGTTGAAGTGTCTCTTTGAACCACGGTATAGCTATTACTTACTATGCTTGGATATGGGTAGTTTGCCCTCGGCAATGTTGGTTCGAAGCCCAATTCAAATGCATAGTTAGCTGGCAAATCTGGTGTAGGTAGGTCTGCGGCCATCTCTTCTCCTAAATTAATGTTGGTTTTAGAGTAGTGATACATGTTACTAACAAAGTACATATGCAACAACAAAGTCATATTTTCGCCATTTCAACATATATTACTAACAAAATAATGATGTTACTTACAAAGTCACATTTTCTACATTTTACAAATAATGTTACTAACAAAGGAACTTATATATAAGATAAATATACATTATCTACAAAACAAAATATATGCAAACCCCACGGTGGCGTGCGGATGGCAAGGAGGAAGATGGTGGCGTGACGGCGGCAAGGGAGGACGACGTGAGAACGAAGGGGTGTGTCGGTGGCACGAGGATGGCGGGGCGGGGTGGTGCATCGGTGGCGCGATGTGTGGGGTGGAAGACGGCGTGGGCGCGGGGGCGTCGTGGCGTGGGCACGCGGGGGAGGACGATGGCGTGGAGGGGCGTCGGTCGGGCGTGAGGGCGGCGAAGAGGAAGACGACGGGGTGGGGGAGTGTCGGTGGCGTGACCACGGCGGGGAGGACGACGTTGGGGGCGGGGGCGTCTTAGGCGTGACAACGGCGTGGCGTGAGGGGGCGTCGGTGGCGCCGAAGGGGGGGGGCGAGGACGGCAGAGAGGACGGACAGTGGAATGAAAATCGAATGAGATTGGGAGGAAGAAGATAGCGCCCAATTTGTATTTCTAGGGTTTTGGTCCCTGGTTGAACCACAACCCGGGACTAAAACACCTTTATTCAAGGGGTTGAACCACAACCGGGACTAAAAGCCCTACCCTTTAGCCCCGGGTTCAGCCACGGCACGGGACTAAGCCAAAATTTTGGCGCCCCCAAATCCTCTGCTGCCACTGCATTTTTCGTTTCCCGCCCATACTATGTTTTTTCGGATATATCCAACATGTATGCACTTTGGATATGAATTTAATTAATTTGATGTACTTGTATGTATGCACTTTGATATGAATTTAATTAGTTTTGATATTCTCTATGTATGCACATTGATATGAATTTAATTAATTGTGATGTACTCTATGTATGCACTTTGATATAAATTTAATTAATTTTGATATACTCTATGTATGCACTTTGATACAAATTTAATTAACTTTGATGTACTCTATGTATGCACTTTGATATGAGTTTAATTAATTTTGATATACTCTAATTTAATTAATTTTGATATATTCTATGTATGAACTTTGATATGAATTTAATTAATTTTGATATACTCCATGTATGTACTTTGATATGAATTTAATTAATTTTGATATACTCTATGTATGCACTTTGATATGAATTTAATTAATTTTGATATACTCTTTGTATGCACTTTGAAATGAATTTAATTAATTTTGATGTACTCTATGTATGCACTTTGATATGAATTTATTTAATTTTGATATACTCTAATTTAATTAATTTTGATATACTCTATGTATGCACTTTGATATGAATTTAATTAATTTTGATATACGCCATGTACGCACTTTGATATGAATTTAATTAATTTTGATATACTTTATGTATGCACTTTGATATGAATTTAATTAATTTACAATAACAAAGCTATGAAAATAAATTCTCATTTAACATAAGCGCATAATAAATGACATATACACGATAACAAAGACCTTAAAAAAAGCTTACATATATGGTGGTAAGAAAGACCTTTATTCAAATAGATCAATGTTATCATCAAAGTGTACAAACACATTAAAATTTTGACCACCTCGGTAGAACTCTTATAGCATCTCGGGTCAAACAAGTGCCGAGCTAGGTCGAAGAATTGCTGAGGCGCCCACTGGATCAGAGTCACGCCGGAGATGATGAAGAAATTCATCATCAATAACCTTCTTTGAAGGTTGGAGAGAGGTAGATTTGGAGTTTGCATTGTCTCATCTTTCTTCCTCATTGAACCTCCATGCTGCTGATAACACGAGTCCGAGGCGACCGACCGGATGGGTCCGTGAATTTTGGCGGCGTCTCAACCTTCGGCGTTGCTTTCGATCTTCAGTAGAACTCTTCTAATACCTATTGTGTGCACCATTTTGGTGGACTACAGTGCATAATGATATCTGTAGTGGAGGGCTTTCTCCCAGAGAGTGGCCATATCTGTGTGCATAAAAGATTGGCAAATCGCATAAAATGTGTCAAAAATTCATTGCAATAATCATATGTAACATAGATGTATAATAAATAAAAATAAACATGACATATATGATAACAAAGATCTACTAATTAAACATAAATTACATTTATGGTAACAAAGATCTTAAACAAAAATTACAGATATGATAAAAAAAGACCTTAAAAAAAGAGTTACGATCACGATAACAAAGACCTTTATTCGAATAGGTCAATGTTATCATCAAAGTGTAGAAAACATTAAAAATTAACCACCTCAGTAGCACTCTTGTAACATCTAACCACAAAGAATATCATTGAGGCAGTAAAATTGAGCATCGTAGGAGGTTATGGCACTTGTTTCCGGAGACTATGGCAGCGCCTCTGGAGACTATGGCATTGTTTATACCAATGCATTGCCGCTGTGATTTCTTAAAAGCCCACCGGTGCCCAACAGTGGAGAGCAAAGCTCCAGGATTCACTGATCGGCATGACTCGAGAGGAGATCAACATATGGATATGATCTTCTCTCCCCAGAGGATGCCATATCTCTTGTGAACTGTAAATCCAGAGTCTACACTCTAAAGCCCATAGGACCGGATGACTTTGTCAACCTTGCGGCTTTTGTAACCTTGGGCGTTGCTCTATCTTCAGTAGAACTCTTCTAGCACCTATTGAGCGCACCATTTTGGACTACAACGAATAACGATATTTGTGGCTTTCGCCCACAGAGAGGCCATATCTATGTGTACAAAAGATGGGCAAATCATAGAAAATGTGCCAAGATACATTGCAATAATCATATGTAAATGTGTACTCTAGATAATGTGTGAAGATACATACATGAATATAAGCTAAATGATGTATAATAAACAAAAATGAAATCCACCGATTTGTATCTACCACACATTTATATGTTTATGAATAAAACATGGAATGCTCTACACATTTAGCATTGAAAGATTGGAAGATGGAGTTGCTAACCTTCACAAGATTGTAGATGAAGCTCTCACGGCCTTGGGCAAGAACACTACTGTCCCCCACAGATGAACACACGCGAGCAGCAAAGAGTAATAATTGAGCTATGTTCGGCCGTTGGGGGACGGTCGAAGCAGCTATATATAGGACAAACTTTCAATCCAGGTTGGTTGAGCTCACCGGGACTAAATGATGGACCTCTAGTCCCGGTTGCAGCCACTACCCGGGATAAAGTTGGTAGTCGGTTTGAAACAACAACCGGGATTGAAAGTCCATCTTTAGTCCCGTTTTTACCTACCCACCGGCACTAAAGGTCCACGCTCCGAAAAGCCTGCTCCACTATCCGTTGGGCAGAGGACTTTAGTCCCGGTTGGAGCTACCAAATGGGACTAAGTCTTTCTCTAGTCGTGGGCCCAAAAATGGCGGGACTAAAAGCTCGACCAAAAAGTCTGTTCTCTACTAGTGCATGTTATTGTATTTAGATGCATAGTAAAATAAATGTACCAAAAAGAGAGCAAAATAAATATACCAATTTTGTGGTTTCCAAGATTGCCATGTCATCTAGAATGAAATGAAACTCAGATGAAACATACACTCTGAATGCAAAGTTTCATTCCACAGTTTCATAGATATTTAATTCTATGACTCGGAGAGACTTGATAATTGTGGCGAGAGAGTTTCATCCCTATGAAACCCATTTCTTATCTGTCTTCTTAAATACTACGTCATGTCATCGAAAGTGCCTATGTGGCAACCTATTTAATGCAATCGAAACTCACATCAAACTCGCATTGGGACTAGCCTTATAATTTGTAACTGAGGTTGTATATATTTGTGGACAGATGGAGAGGATAAGTCAGGTACTTTTGATGCTATGAACTTATTTATTTGTGGATGGATGTACGTATATATGAAATGATAACATGGAGCGTCTGAATCGGATTTCAAGATCTGGAAACAAGGTGGACATGAGAACATGAGCCGGAAAAGTGACCTTGTCGATCGGTTCAATGAATCCATCCGTTCACATGCCACTAGTACTTAAAAAAAAAAAAAAGAGTGAAATGCATTGGAGAATGTATGGACTTTGAAATCCATCCGGTTCAATGAAACGCATCATCACATCGCTAGATGTGGAGGGTCTGTTCACTGTTCTAGAGTGTCGCCGTCCACCTCCCATGCCTGGGCGACAACTGTGCACTCCGCCTCCTTTTCTGCTGCCCGCAGCGAACACGCGGTCGATTCCCCACACGCCGGGGCATCCAGCGTGGCGTAGCCAGCCGCCCGAGTGGATCGGCGGCGAGAGCGCGTAGACTTCCCTGCTTGGCGGTGCCGTGTCGTGCCCGTCCTGCGTGGGATAGTAGCTGCCGCTGGCGCGCTCTTGCTCTCGGGCCTGCAGTTATGGACCTGCAGTGCACAATTTAAAAGTTGATGGACCCAAAAAGCCACTTTGAGAGTTGATGGACCTAAGTGAACCTTGGCCAAAAGTTGATGGACCCAAAATGCCACTTTGAGAATTGATGGACCTAAGTGAACCTTGGTCAAAAGTTGATGGACCCAAAATGCCACTTTGAGAGTTGATGGACCTAAGTGAACCTTGGCCAAAAGTTAATGGACCTCGGTGCATTTCACTCAAAAAAAAAAAAAAAAACTGATCCATAATCTGATTGGGCTTGGGCAGCGACAAACTGTCGGTATCGCCCTTAGGCCGTCTCAATGGGGGGTTTCATAAGCGTTTCATGCACATTAAATAAAGGCCACATCAGCAAAAGTTTACTTTTGCATGAAACTCGAGGAGAGAGAAGAGAAAAGTTTCATCTTGGTGAAACTCTCTTGTACGAATACCAACTATCTACGAGTCATTAAATTAAATGCCTATGAAATCACAAAATGAAACTCTCCATTGAGAATAGGGGTTTCATCTAAGTTTCTTTTCATTTTATATGACATGGAAGTCTTGGAAATAACATAATGAAACTCACCATTGAGACTGACCTTATTTCCTCAAAACTGCTGTTAATTAGAGTAATGGGCTGCACAATCCACCCTATTAGCAGCAGTCTTTAGTTAGGCAGTTGTTTCTTTATTTTTAATTTATTTATTTTATCTACCACGCTCGTACCTCCATGTTTTCAAATCCTGCTGCCTGAGATATGCATGTCGCTCTAATTCCACATTTCCCCAGGTTAGTGGTGCATTGTTGGACTCCTTCTAATGTCCTCTTGTGCTGGATAGTCGTGGCCTGGGAGGAAGACAACGAAATTGTATGGTTGTAGTGTTGAGGAAGAAGAGGGAGGAGGGTCACGCACTCAATTAACCCGTGATTTCCTTTCTACCATTATTGCCCAACAAACCTTGGCGTACAATCTTATTGCGGGTAAGTATTTTGCTTCTTTTTTATCCTTGTTTCCAAAAATTGTGTATAAGCGTATGCAGTAGCCAACCCTTTAATTACCTTATTACGCCCATCAGGCGTGGGCTCCTATCCGGCCACGCATGATTCCAGTGTGATGAGCCATTAGTGATTATGCAATTGAAGAAATCATTGCATTAATTCTTGCTACTGGCTGCGATTGCGTCTCGCAAAGGTGTTTATGTAGCAGGCCTAACAGCCCTATGTTGTCACATAAAACTCTTGTCATCTTAATGAAACACGGGCCAAAACAACCCGTTCGCGAAAAAAAGGTTCAGGAGCTTCTATTCTTTGATAATGGACTGACGAATCTGAATGAGAAACTGCCGACAAATCTGCTCAATCAGTCAACCTAAATGTGGTTCGGTCTGCCTCGACCATTGGGGAGGAGTTCATCCAGGAAGACTGAAATGCTTTTGATATTTTAGAGTGGTGTGCACCTTCAATTTAGAAACTAGAATTCTGTATACAAATCACTTTCCATATCAAAAGGGGAAGAACAAACCAATTACTCTTTCACATTATATCTTGAATATTAGTGATTTTGATCTTGTCCTCTTTTTTCATGTAAATATTTTTTTTGGGACGTGTGTGTTTGTCATGGCATTGTGTCTACAGTGATGGAATTCATAACAAGTGGTGGTTCATTGCTGTTTTACTCTGTAGTAGTACTAATCCGACCCTTCCGTGCATCCATTTACTGTTATATTCACTAAATTGTGGTAGTTGCTCTGATGATTGAGGTAGTTGCTTCGAATATTTGCACAGAATTCTGCATATTTTTTTCTTAATTAAAGTAGGTGTGATCTTCCTTTTAATTTTCTGGTTGGACAAGTTGGAACTCGGAACCCTGTGAATTTCATTCCCTTGCTGTTGATTTTACTCACTGATGATCCACATCCTTGTGAGTGTGTTGTATTATTATGTAGATTCTCTCCAAGACCATTCGTCCATTCCCTTGTCAGTGTACTGCAACAATAATTTTTGGTATGTGTTGACACTCAAAATTGTCCAAGTGCCAGTGGTCAGTTGAATTGTCAGAGTTTGCATTGACGGAGAGGAAAGGAGAATCAACATCATTCTTCTAACAGATCGGCTTAGCCGATTATCTATCTGGCCAGGCCGGTTCCCTTTGTTGCCGTATGGACTACAGACCCTCATGTGTCCCTGCCGGCTGCTTTGCTTGGTTTGCACTGCTGTTAGCAAGCTGTACTGTTCCCTATTGCCTGAACAAGCAAGCTGCAGGATCGATCTAGTCATTTATTGGTTGCTTTGCACGCCTAGCTGAATGGCAAGACTGCTGACCTCTCTGTCATCTACTGCTGCTTGTTAGCATATCCTACGGACCAGACTGTTTTGTTCCCGTACGACAAACCTTGATCAGCTTCCTGCCTAACCGGCTAAGCTAGTGCAGCCATCGGCCAGGCCGTTTGACCCTGTGCCGTGTGCTGTGCCCACTCGGCCTGACCGGATTGGATCGGCTAAGCCGGCCTTGCTGCTCATCAAGCTAACCTGGCTGCGCTCAGCCCCGCAACAATCGGCCTAACCGGTCTAGGACCGGCTAAGCCGGTTTGTATGTTCCAAAACGACCAGGACTCTAATTGTCAACAGTATGCTTTTTGTGGTATGTGAACTCACAGGCGTTTCTGGTGTTAGGAGTTCAGAACTCTGTTACTTTGATTTTTTTTGCCCAAGAAACAACAGCGATGGACATTGAGCGATGCAAGATATGGTCGCCACGCCAGGAGCTCCAGCTCAACCACAAGCCATTCTCACCTAGGTTCGTCCTGTCCGGAGATCACATGTTGCATTCCTTTGCCACACTCGACACCCTCCATGTCAGTACTCCTATTCAGGCTAAACATAGTTTACCATTGTTGCTTCATTATTGGGTATTTTCTTGGTAGATGCATGAACTCATATTTAGTATTCTATGTGCCAAATGCAGTATTGTCAGATTCCTTTGTGAAATATTAGTTGAAGATGAGGAATTGGTCCATTTTGTATCTTAATCCCAAAGTAACAAGACTGCTTTAACCCAATCCAATTTAAAGTATTAAATGTAATTGATAAATATTTGGGGTGCAGTTATAAGTTTTGTTTCTGTTTGTCGAAGATGTATGCTTGACAGTCCACCAAGTGGTTACCCACGTTGGTAGATTGATCGGCGAAGTGCATGAGACCACGAGACCAAGATCTAGATGGTTAACAGAGGCACGGGACACAAGATTTATCTAGGTTCGGGCCGTCGGGCGTGACGTAAAACCCTACATCTTTGCGCTCATTTGTGCGTATTGGCTATCGTATACAATGATGTATGAGATCATGGTGATCTCGAGATGATATCTAGGGGGTCCCCTGCCACTCCTTATACAGTCTCAAGGGACAGGGTTACAAGTAAAGTAACCGATGTGGTACAATTACAAGTCTTGTGGTGCACGCCGGGCAGCGTCGTGCGCCGCATGTCTTGGGCCAGGCCACCCCTAGTCGTGCAGCCCATGTAGTCCGCCGTGGGTACCCGGGGGTGTATCCCCCACGGCTAGTCCCCGAGCTCCTTGTAGCCGCTGTGCAAAGTTGTCGCGCGAGGTTGGCATACAGGAGCCATAGGTCGGTGAAGCGTATGCAGATATCTGTGAAGTCTTCCTCCGAGGTCCTCGAGCCGCTGGAGAGGTCGTCAAGTGGCAAGGCCTGACGCCCGAGCTCCATGAGAGGTCGGTAGGCGTAACCACAAGGTCTCCGAACAGTCTGCCGAGGTCGGTGGACAGCGCGTTGAGCTGTGTAACGCCATGGCCTAGCTCCGAGTGACATCAGTAGAGCTCGAGCATGGTGCCGGAAGGGTGTAAGGTGCTCTTGTATCTAAAATTTTGAAGTTCTTCAATCCTCCCCCAAGTGTGCCCACGTCGACGCAAAAGTCGATTTGCGGACGTACAACTTGGAGGGTCTTGATGCAGAGTCGTAGTGTAGAAACCAGCACATTCACCGCGAGGTGAAGTGTGCCCACTTAGTCCCCGAGCCTGGTAGTAGGTGGCGAAGTCACGTGGTGCCAGGGTCCAAGTCTTCTTGTAGTCTTGGCGAGGTCGGGCGAGCTGCAGAACAGTCCCTGAGCACCGTTGAGGGGACTGTTCAAACAAAATTAGTCGTTGGTGGCTGAATAAGCTAAATTATCCTTTCCATTTTTTTGCAGCAGGTCTTCTCATGGGACTAACCTTATGGCTCAGACTGTGATAGTAAGTTCAGATGGAAGAATATGCAAGTTCCTCATCAAATTGAGCTGCTTTGAAGGCATAGATGCAACCACATGCCAGGTGGTTCATTCTGTTCTCTCCAGTCCCCAGGTTCAAAAATTTTCATCTTTGTGTTGTAGTTATCTTCTATGAGTGCAAAAAAGAGAATGTTTATGCAGAGTAAGGTTGAAAACGGAACGGAAAATCCCGAGTTCGACCGCATCGTTTTTCTACACTTGACCCGATCGATTTCGTATTTTTCGGACAAATTAAAATTCGATTTGAAATTTGAACAAAAATTCGAACTCGGAACAGAATCGGTTTGGGCTTTGTTCGAGCCCGATTTCTACATTTCTACGTTATATTCAGAATGTAACCGAATTCGAAATTTGGTCGAACCGAATTTGGCAGCCCACATACCACAAAGTCTGACTGTACAGGCAGCCCACTAACCCAGCCCAATCAGTACAACCCGCTGCCTTCCTGCCTCCCCGCGTGACGCCCTCTACTCCCGTGCCTGAGCAACTTGACCGTCGCCTCCACCTCTGACCTCTCTATCCCGTTGGACTCAATCCTGGCGGCGCCATACGCCGTCCCCAACCCCAGTCCTCGCGAGTCTCGAGTCGAGACTGCGAGTCCGCGACGGCCGCGCCTCCGAGGCTCCGCCTCCACCAGACCCCACCGGCCGCCCGACCCGCCGGCTGCCCGACCACGAGGCAGTGCCGCCGGCCGCCACCCAACCCCGAGGCAGCGCCGCCGCCCGCCCGTCGCTGGCGCCCGCTGGAGATGGTGCTTCCGCTCCTGGAACGAACGGCAAGGCGGGCAAGCCCAAGACCAAGTGCATACGCTGCATTCTAGAGCCACCGCCAGCACAGGCAGCAACGGCTTCTCCAGCAGCAGGTTTGGGAACTTTTTTTTTTTTGTACTGATGCCGCCAGTGATGATTGACGAAGATTTGCGATTTGTTTGCTTGATTACACTGAGGAATGCGAGAATTGTATTCTTATTATCAAGTATTGGTCTGCTCGCGTACAGTTCCTACTAATTCATATATGTAAAGTGATGATTGATGAAGATTTGCGATTTGTTGTTGATTCCTATCGCAGTCGTCTTGAGTCAGAGATGGTACAGGCATTAATTTGCACAAAGGATTGGGTTGCTGCAGCAAGTAAAGGTGCCTACTTTATACGTTTTCTTCAGTTAGATACTTGTAATTGCAGCCGAATAACCCATTGATTTTTTCCTTTCATTTTATTTCAGATTCTAAAATTCTTGGATCAACTGTGAGTGATCTTGAGGTTGACACTTGGACTAATGTTCTGGCTAAAATGAAAATTGAGTTATGTTTATTGACTCTTTCCTATGAAATATACTAGTTATTGACTGCTTCCTATGAAATATACATCTAATTTTAATTAACTTTCCAAACTTGTAGGAAAATAACAAGGATGATGATGAGGATGCTATGAACTGTAGATGTTCATGTCTTGATAAATGATAATTGCTTGCTCTAGACTTGTATTTGCGTGTGTCGGCACTTGTTTAAAGTTATGAATTGTGGGGACGGTATTTCGCATTGAATTTTCGTGATACCGACCGTGTTCAATGTAAGTTCGATCGAATTGGTTCGTGTTCGACATTCCGTAAGTTCATGTTCGTGTTCTTGTCCGGCTTTACCGTATTCGTTTTTCGTTTTTCGTATTCAAATGTAAAAGTAGAAAATGGTTGAGGTGTTTTTCGACCGAGTTCGACCGTTTTAATCCTTAATGCAGAGAGATGCTAAGCTGCAGCAGTTCATGTCACTCTACTGTCTCAGTAGTAGTGTACTGCACAACCTTCTTTTTTTAATTCTTCTGATTTTCTTATTTGTATAATCATAAAGCTGACAAATTAGCTGATTTCTTAGAAGCAGTACTCAGGCTGTTTTTTTCCTCCTTATGGTAAATCCCAATCCATGGTGTGTAAATTTATGAGAGATAACAACAGAATTGTAGAAAATTCTATATTTCTTCTCTTGGACTTATTTCTGCTAGAGTTAGTGAAGTGTTAGTGGATCTCCTAGCAGACCAGTTTGTGTATTGGAACGTGTCATGTATGATAGTGATCTAGGAAGTAATAGCAACTTGTTTTTGAAGAGCCAATTTCTCATTTGTGTGTGATCTAGTTTTGGATGGTTTGGAATTTGGTTGCTAATAAAAGTTTCTTGGCTCTTGCTATTTTGGCCTACTTTGGTCCAGGATTGGCACAAAACGGAGCGGTATGTACAGCTCTGCATGCATGATGTGCTAATTATTGGGTGTTTATGAAGCTGGCCCATAAGGAAGTCTATTGGGTACTGGATAATGCAAAGCAGACTATAGGTTACTTGATGAAGCTTGATGAATTATCCTTTTGGTGATGGTGATTGTTGTACTAGCTGGACCACTTAATTGGAAGTGATCTTTTGTTTTTGCAAAGAAACTCGCCTCCACATGAAGGAGAGACGTCTGAGGGATGTTCCTTCATCTCCAGTCAACTACCACGTTACCTACCTCTGCCTAAACAAGCCATGAAAAGGTAATAACATCTCATGTCTACTTTTGCAATTTTTGTGAAGATTTATCAAAGAAAGCTGTTGGGGAGCTTTGCTTTAATCTGGCTGAAATGTCTCGAAGAACTGGAGTGGTAATATGCCTTTTCCCTTTTTTCCCCATCTTTAGGTCCAGACTATCTTGTCTACCATTTTCACTCTAATTTTCAGGACTTTTGCCAATTTGAAGCTCCCAATATTAACTGCACATCCAGGTCAAGTTTTAACATGACGAAGTCGTGCAAATGAAAGCAAGCTGAACATGACGAGTCGTGCAAACGAATGTTTTGACAGCTTCCTTGAAGATCTGCAAGACATGATTAAGGACTTATTTTGAATGTAACTTAGATGGTTAATATGAGAAATAACTTACTATTCATTCTTATGCAAAAGTGTTTCCCGGATTGTATACATGCTCAAATACAATTGTGTAAAATTAAACTATGGAAAAAAACATTGGTTGTTTTTATGTATATTCCAAAGATAAAGCCGTAGCGTTAGGCATTATACTAGTATACTTATGTTCTGCTAGTAGCCAAGTAACCGAACAATATTACGTTCAATCTCCCTAAGGTTAAGGACTTCTTTAACAAACTCCTTATCATCTAGTCGCCCCTCAAGCTGGTGAAACTTCTTCACAGCAATCTCTTTCCCATTATGCATGGACTGTTGTAATGTATTGTAGCTTGTTAGAAAATGGAAAAATCTCGGCCTCTTTGACCACACATAGCCAGTAGATTGTTAGATAGCTAGAATAACATATATTCTTTAGCAGTAGAAAACGAAAAGATATGAGGATGTTGAGAGATGAGAGAAGTACAGTAGTAGTATCAGTACAGATAGAGGAACCACTAGCAATCTGGCATGGCCCAGAGGCAAATGAACATCTTCAGAACCCTTTCCAAAAAACAAAAAAATAAAACCGAGTCCATGGTCACATCCACATGTTCTGCACTTTCTCATGGCAGGTTATTCGGTGGAATGTCCTAACAGGCCAAGGAAAAAGGAAATTCCGCCGGCCACCTAGTGCAGTTCCGTAGCCGATAGGTAGAACAGAATGACCGATGGTTCTATGGCGCGGCTAGCACAGGTCGATCATTTTCATGATCAAGCACGTGGTTACCAATGGGTGAGTGCTGGAGCCACCAAGTTTGATCGCTAAATTTCTGAGTAATCATATATTCATTCATATAAATGAAACGAGTGACTATACGATGTCTCAGTGATGTCTTCTTAAATCTTTAAATCCCTTAGGGCGCTTGGAACACAAAACACGTCATCGTTGTATACTCAAACTTCTTCTACCTTAATACAATGATGCACAAGGTTTTTTTCCTTATTTGAGAAAAAAAGTACAAATAGAGGATATATATGTGATTAGTCGTACCCGGTAAACTTCTCCATATCCACCACTGCCAACTTTTTTCTCAGCTGAAAAGTTGTTTGTAATATTTCGAAGCAACTCAAGTTTAACAACCATGTCCTTTCCTGCAAGGCTCATCTTGGTTCCTGCCGAGACAGCAAAAACAACTATTTATCCACTTAATAAGTAAACGAGTGACACAGCATGGCCCTGACTCCTGAGTCTCTCATGCCTTAGGCAACCGTGGGGAAGGAGTAGCAAGAGTAAATTTGACATGCTTTCACATAGAATTTGTATACATCACTAACCTGGCGAAAGATGAAAGGGAAAGAGCTATTATTTTGCAGTGTAGCGATCAGGCGGTAGGATTGCAAAATATGGAGGTAAGTAAGGTAATTAAAGGGTTGGCTACTGCATACGCTTATACACAATTTTTGGAAACAAGGATAAAAAAGAAGCAAAATACTTACCCGCAATAAGATTGTATGCCAAGGTTTGTTGGGCAATAATGGTAGAAAGGAAATCACGGGTTAATCGAGTGCGTGACCCTCCTCCCTCTTCTTCCTCAACACTACAACCATACAATTTCGTTGTCTTCCTCCCAGGCCACGACTATCCAGCACAAGAGGACATTAGAAGGAGTCCAACAATGGACCACTAACCTGGGGAAATGTGGAATTAGAGCGACATGCATATCTCAGGCAGCAGGGATTTGAAAACATGGAGGTACAAGCGTGGTAGATAAAATAAATAAATTAAAAATAAAGAAACAAGTGCCTAACTAAAGACTGCTGCTAATAGGGTGGATTGTGGAGCCCATTACTCTAATTAACAGCAGTTTTGAGGAAATAAGGGCGCATGCTGACAGTTTGTCGCTGCCCAAGCCCAATCAGATTGCGGATCAGTTTTTTTTTTTTTTTTTTTTAAAAAAAGTACTAGTGGCATGTGAACGGATGGATTCATTGAACCGATCGACAAGGTCACTTTTGCGGCTCATGTTCTCATGTCCACCTTGTTTCCAGATCTTGAAATCCGATTCAGACGCTCCATGTTATCGTTTCATATATACGTACATCCATCCACAAATAAATACGTTCATAGCATCAAAAGTATCTGACTTATCCTCTCCATCTGTCCACAAATATATACAACCTCAGTTACAAATTATAAGGCTAGTCCCAATGCGAGTTTGATGTGAGTTTCGATTGCATTAAATAGATTGCCACATAGGCACTTTCGATGACATGACAGAGTATTTAAGAAGACAGATAAGAAATGGGTTTCATAGGGATGAAACTCTCTCGCCACAATTATCAAGTCTCTCCGAGTCATAGAATTAAATATCTATGAAACTGTGGAATGAAACTTTGCATTGAGAGTGTATGTTTCATCCGAGTTTCATTTCATTCCAGATGACATGGCAATCTTGGAAACCACAAAATTGGTATATTTATTTTGCTCTCTTTTTGGTACATTTATTTTACTATGCATCTAAATACAATAACATGCACTAGTAGAGAACGGACTTTCGGTCCGAGCTTTAGTCCGGCCATTTTTGGGCCCACGACTAGAGAAAGACTTAGTCCCGGTTGGTGGCTCCAACAGGGACTAAAGTCCCTCCGCCCAACGGATAGTGGAGCGGGGCTTTTGAGCGAGGGACCTTTAGTCCCGTGGGTAGGTCAAACCGGGACTAAAGATGGACTTTCAATCCCGGTTGTTGTTTCAAATGGGACTACCAACTTTATCCCGGTAGTGGCTGCAACCAGGACTAGAGGTCCATCATTTAGTCCCGGTGAGCTCAACCAACCTGGATTGAAAGTTTGTCCTATATATAGCTGCTTTATCTGTCCCCAACGCCGAACACAGCTCAATTATTACTCTTTTGCTGCTCGCGTGTGTTCATCGTGGGGGGACAGTAGTGTTCTTGCTCAAGGCCGTGAGCTTCATCTACAATCTTGTGAAGGTTAGCAACTCCATCTTCCAATCTTTCAATGCTAAATGTGTAGAGCATTCCATGTTTTATTCATAAACATATAAATGTGTGGTAGATACAACGGTGGATTTCATTTTTGTTTATTATACATCATTTAGGTTATATTCATGTATGTATCTTCACACATTATCTAGAGTACACATTTACATATGATTATTGAAATGTATCTTGACACATTTTCTAGGACCTCGGAGGGACGATTTCACCGATCTCGTGATACGCTTCACCGACCTATGGCTCCCCTGTATGCTGACCTCGTAGCGACAACTTTGCAGTGGCTACAAGGAGCTCGGGGACTAGCCGGGTGGGGATACACCCGGGTACCCACGGCGGACTACATGGGCTGCACCACCGGGGGTGGCCTGGCCCAAGACATGCGGCGCACGACGCTGCCCGGGGTGCACCACAAGACTTGTAATTGTACCACATCGGTTACTTTACTTGTAACCCTGTCCCTTCAGACTATATAAGGAGTGGCGGGGGACCCCTAGGTATCATCTCAGATCACCACGATCTCATACCTCATTGTATATGATAGCCAATACATACAACAGAGCGCAGTACGTAGGGCTTTACGTCACGCCGACGGCCCGAACCTAGATAAATCTTGTGTCCCGTGCCTCTGTTAACCATCTAGATCTTGGTCTCATGGTCTCATGCACTTCGCCGATCAATCTACCATCGTGGGTAACCCCTTGGTGGACTGTCGAGCATACATCTTTGACAAACAGAAACAAAACTTATAACAGCACCCCAAATATTTATCAGTTACATTTAATACTTTAAATTGGATTGGGTTAAAGCAGTCTTGTTACTTTGGGATTAAGATACAAAATGGACCAATTCCTCATCTTCAACTAATATTTCACAAAGGAATCTGACAATGCTGCATTTGGCACATAGAATACTAAATATGAGTTCATGCATCTACCAAGAAAATACCCAATAATGAAGCAACAATGGTAAACTATGTTTAGCCTGAATAGGAGTACTGACATGGAGGGTGTCGAGTGTGGCAAAAAGAATGCAACATGTGATCTCCGGACAGGACGAACCTAGGTGAGAATGGCTTGTGGTTGAGCTGGAGCTCCTGGCGTGGCGACCATATCTTGCATCGCTCAATGTCCATCGCTGTTGTATCTTGGGCAAAAAAAATCAAAGTAACAGAGTTCTGAACTCCTAACACCAGAAACGCCTGTGAGTTCACATACCACAAAAGCATACTGTTGACAATTAGAGTCCTGGTCGTTTTGGAACATACAAACCGGCTTAGCCGGTCCTAGACCGGTTAGGCCGATTGTTGCAGGGCTGAGCGCAGCCTGGTTAGCTTGACGAGCAGCAAGGCCGGCTTAGCCGGATCCAATCCGGTCAGGCCGAATGGGCACAGCACACGGCACAGGGTCAAACGGCCTGGCCGATGGCTGCACTAGCTTAGCCGGTTAGGCAGGAAGCTGATCAAGGTTTGTCGTACGGGAACAAAACAGTCTGGTCCGTAGGATATGCTAACCAGCAGCAGTAGATGACAGAGAGGTCAGCAGTCTTGCCATTCAGCTAGGCGTGCAAAGCAACCAATAAATGACTTGATCGATCCTGCAGCTTGCTTGTTCAGGCAATAGGGAACAGTACAGCTTGCTAACAGCAGTGCAAACCAAGCAAAGCAGCCGGCAGGGACACATGAGGGTCTGTAGTCCATACGGCAACAAAGGGAACCGGCCTGGCCCGATAGATAATCGGCTAAGCCGATCTGTTAGAAGAATGATGTTGATTCTCCTTTCCTTCTCCTTCAATGCAAACTCTGACAATTCAACTGACCACTGGCACTTGGACAATTTTGAGTGTCAACACATACCAAAAAATTATTGTTGCAGCACACTGACAACGGAATGGACGAATGGTCTTGGAAAGAATCTACATAATAATGCAACACACTCACAAGGATGTGGATCATCAGTGAGTAAAATCCACAGCAAGGGAATGAAATTCACAGGGTTCCGAGTTCCAACTTGTCCAACCAGAAAATTAAAAGGAAGATCACACCTACTTTAATTAAGAAAAAGTATGCAGAATTCTGTGCAAATATTCGAAGCAACTACCTCACTCATCAGAGCAACTACCACAATTTAGTGAATATAAGAGTAAATGGATGCACGGAAGGGTCGGATTAGTACTACTACAGAGTAAAACAGCAATGAACCACCACTTGTTATGAATTCCATCACTGTAGACACAATGCCATGACAAACACACACGTCCCAAAAAAAAAAAAAATTTACATGAAAAAAGAGGACAAGATCAAAATCACTAATAATCAAGATACAATGTGAAAGAGTAATTGGTTTGTTCTTCCCCTTTTGATATGGAAAGTGATTTGTATACAGAATTCTAGTTTCTAAATTGAAGGTGCACACCACTCTAAAATATCAAAAGCATTTCAGTCTTCCTGGATGAACTCCTCCCCAATGGTCGTGGCAGACCGAACCACATTTAGGTCGACTGATTGAGCAGATTTGTCGGCAGTTTCTCATTCAGATTCGTCAGTCCATTATCAAAGAATAGAAGCTCCTGAACCTTTTTTTCACGAACGGGTTGTTATGGCCCATGTTTCATTAAGATGACAAGAGTTTTATGTGACAACATAGGGCTGTTAGGCCTGCTACATAAACACGTTTGCGAGATGCAATCGCAGCCAGTAGCACCTAATTAATGTAATGATTTCTTCAATTGCATAATCACTAATGGCCTGATGCGTTCAGCACTTCACCTAGCGTCTTCTGCAGTTTAACACAAGTTAGGGCAGAGAGATTGGGAGAAAATAAAAGATTTTTGACTAAACGTAAAGGAGGCAAGAAGCAGCTGGCTAGTTGAGAAACATACACATACATACCTGCACTCGATCAGCAACCTCATCCGGCGCCATGCACCGGCTTGCCACAGCCTACAAGTGCCACCGCCGCACGCCCACAAGACACCAAGGGTCATGACTGGCTCGCACACGCATATTGGCAAGAGCGGTGTGGCCGCAGACGTATGTATCGATTGGGAGGATCCAAATTTCCTCGTATGGGCCACCACCATCCGTGCATCCGTGAGGGCCGGAGGGCTCATCACACTTTGGAATCATGCGTGGCGGATAGGAGCCCACGCCTGATGGCACGGCCGCCCACCGGACCGGGAGCTTGAGAGGGAGCCCGGACGATGTTGGCAAGGGAGAGTTAGGGGGGCGAGTGGGTGAGCTGCTTGCGGGGGAGCGGCCGCCGCCGGCCAAAACCCTAGCCGCACGCTAGACTACATCGGGAAGGATCTAGACGTTTCTTTTTTTTGTAGAAAAAGAAGAGAATGGGCACGGGGTGGGAGTCGAAACCTTGCCACCTGAATGCCGCGTGCCGCAAGGGACGGTTTAGGGGAGGAGCGTGAGATGGCGGTGCGGGGTGAGGTCAGGGTGTAAGATGATTTGCACAAACTTTCAATCTCAGCCCTCGGTTCTGATCTAGCTGTTTCATCAGCCATTGATTTTGATGGAGGGAGAATTCTATGTGCAATTTGTTGGGTGCATGAAGTTTAAACCAGTACTACATAATTGATTTTGCAAGGCACTTCACTTTTATTAACCGTGGCGGTTTTTGAAAAAAACACCATGGTTAATCAACGCCGGCTGAGCCAGCCCTGAGGGAACAAAACTGCCGGCGGCGAGGGCTTGGGATCTGGCCCTGTGTTGGCATTTCTTAGCGTCATCACTAGAGATAGATATTGTCCCTAGCGACACCGCCAAGAAACGCCAGTGATAGATAGATTCATTTGTTACAGAGGTTAATCCGCAAGCGCACAGATCTATCATTGTAGCATTTCACCCGGAAGTATTCAGGGTATTATTATTTGTATTTTTCCAATGGAAGGAAGGTTTGTGTAAAGTCTAGCATAGCGATGGCAATAGCCCACAATGTATTTTTGAATAACCATTAGTCTAGTACAGGGGTAAGTACATGATAATTCGGGATAGTGAGAACACACTTCGAGGTACTACAAAGATAAATAAAAAGAAGGATAAATGAAAAATCTACGATGAGCAGGCAATTCTAATAAAGCCTTTGCATAGAACTCTAGTAATCATATGTGGTAAATGAATAGGAATAGAACTAAACCAAGATGATAGGGAGATGCCCGTAGCTGGTCTACCGGCCGATAGACACTTTTCGAACTCCAACTCAACACCCGAACGTGGAGGAGTACTAGGGACAGATAGGGTTGTCACCACCGCCTCCTACCTCATTACCGTGGAATGCCGACATTTTCGATGGTTACTATATACGTGGGCACCACGCCCACGTGTATAGAAAACTACCTAGATCCCCAGGGACTCCGACCCTATGGATCGACAAGCAAGGATAAAGGCAAACCCGAAGGTACACCAAACCATCACCCTAAGCATAACTATACAACTCTCCATGAATGACATATGGACAATTAGCATAAATTTTGTCATGTCATGTCACAATATATTAACTATAGCCTAGTTTACATATTATGAATATAACATGAGGATAACTATACTCTAGTTCATATACATTGCAATATGAATATAGGGACTTGAATAAAGAAAGGAACTCCATAGTAATATTACCAAAAGATCCTTCTAAGGAGACAAGCCCTCCTTGAAGGTCAACCTTGCTCAAATACTAACACTAACTAAAGAATTACAAGTGGAGAGGTAGAAGCTCAAAGGTGTGTGTTCTACTTTGAAGAGGAACTCTACCCATCTATTTATCTGAAGGAAAGGGTCGGTTCGCTCCCTAAATTAAGTTCCCCCACATGCAACCGCCGCTAGAGTACCAGAAGGAACTGCCTTTCGAAGCATGGCCTGACCCGGCTCCGGCCGGACCCAGGCCAGCTCGCCTCGGCACCGCCTTTCGGTGGTGGGCTTGTGGGCCGTCCTGGACCGTGATCCTGGTGGGGGAACGGTCCATTTCTTCGTGCATTTGGCCTTCTTCATCTCCTATGGACATAGCGCAATTCTCTGATGCTATTTCGTCTTTATTTGGCGTATTTTTTACATTTTTCACGTTTAGACCTGCAAAACATATTTTCTTCAAATACAAGTGGAACTAGGTTAGTAGTAAGGGTATATGTGACATAAGTTTGCGGTTTCTCATGAAATAAACATAAATTGGCGGTATAAGATGGTCGATAATGACCGCCAACACCTACGGCGGCGCGCTGGGATCTCGCTTGGCGGCGGCAGCGCGCACTCGCATCTCCGGCGGTGGGCGGCAAGGCGGGCATCTCTCCTGCGGCGGATCGGCCCAGCGAGCGGCCCGGCCTAGGCGGGCGCGACGGCTTTGCCATGCCCAGATCCGCCCGCTAGGGTTTGGATCCGCTTTTCCTATTTTTTTTTTTTTTATTTTTTCTGGATTAAGCGTGGCGGTTGGTTTTGGGGTTTAGAAAACTGCCACGGTTTAACCGTGGTCTTCCGTTCGTGGCGGTCACAAAAACCGCGACGGTTTTAAACCAAAAACCATCACAGTTAATTATTTCTGTACCAGTGAATCCCTCAGCGGGGGCCGTTTGTTTGGGTGGACCTATATAATTTGAGAATGACATTATAGTAAAGATTGAGTGCCAAGGCAAGCCACCAATTCGAGCTGAACATGTTGATCGAGTTCTCTGCTTTGAATACATGCAAGGAAGCCTTGACAAACATATTAAAGGTATTATTATTTTACTGGAACACTTATCATGCATCCAAAATTGCAAATGGTTTATCAGCTTTATATAATTTTGTAGTTTCCATTAATCGCAGATGAATCTTGTGATCATGATTGGGTGACAAGTTACAAAATTATATGAGGAATATGTGAGGGATTGAAACACTTGCATACGGCAATGGGGAAACCTATTTTCCATATGGACTTAAAAACCTGCTAATATATTGCTGGATAAGAACATGACAGCAAAAATCGGAGATCTTGGTTTGTCCAAACTTGTCGCTTCAACAGAAACCCATACGACTGAGATTCAGAAAGGAACACAGTATGTAGATGCACCCTTTCCTCAGCCAATTATTTTTTAAAATATGGAAACCCGTAATCAATGACGTGTTTCTACTTTGCTAACCATCTATTTGATGTTTACGATATCTTGAAGAGGTTACATGCTCCCTGAATACGTAAATGGTCGCCGTGTATCAAACAAGTTTGACGTGTTCAATTTGGGGGTTATAATTATTAAAACTAGTTCACCAACCCGTGCTCTCGCATGGGTTAGAATCAAACACTAACTAATAAGAATTACTTATATTAAATTTCTTATTCTCTTCACAAATATTCTGAAATAATAGCTATAAAAAAGGTACCCTATAGTCTATATTTATTTGAGATAATTTATCAAATATTGATTTATATGTTTTTCATCCATATCAATAAGTTTTTGTTTTTTACATAGCACCTTTGTGTACTTCAATATACATTTGGTTAAAACATTTGCTTAAACTATGACAGTTTTAGTCGTCTCTATTTTAATGACACAAACCTAAATTTTGTTTTTTCTTGAATTTAATGCTTATTAATTCCTCAAATACAACAACTATTATAGTCTAGCGATTTAATGGAATGTTTTAGATTTTTGTAAGAA
The DNA here is from genome assembly GCA_015847255.1 of Hyparrhenia diplandra. Taxonomy (NCBI): domain Eukaryota; kingdom Viridiplantae; phylum Streptophyta; class Magnoliopsida; order Poales; family Poaceae; genus Hyparrhenia; species Hyparrhenia diplandra. Next base: position 373,570 of record JADLZK010008369.1, read on the forward strand.
TTTTACGATCTACCTTTTTTATGTCACCCGTTTTTCGTTAGTAATAGTTTGTATGATTAATCTTTTTAGCACCATATGTATTTAGTTGAAATATAAATAAATTTAGAGTGTTTAACCTTTAATTTAATCCCTTTATGTGATATCATGAAAATCTATACTTTAACCTTTTGTTGGGGGCATAGTATATGTTCAAGAACCCCCTTGTGTTCTCGGGGCCCAATTGTAAAGACTAGGGATCCAACATGTAGAGTTTTAGGCCCCTTGTGAGCCCACGGTGGCATTTTTGTAAATACTAATATTTACTAAGGGTAATAAAAAGGACAGCCCTTTCCACCTTCCCTATAAAAGGGGAAGAGGGGGAAGGAGAGAGGGTGCTGGAGGCTTTTCATCTCAACTGTTATCTCTCGATGGGGGTGGCTTGCTTCGGTGCCACCCCAACATTGGCGCCCACCGTTTGCACGAACCCGGTGAACAGACTAGTAGCAGCAAAGCGAGGACCGAACATCTCTTCGGCAATGCCTCGTTGCAGCGGCCAACATCTCTTCGGCAATGCCTCTTCGCAGCCGGGCGAGCACCCTTGGGCGAAACACCTCTTCGCATTAGGCGGACATTCTTGATCCGGGGCGAAGTACCACTTCATGCGGCGCATGGCCCGAGCAAGCTCTTCCCCGCGCTCGCTTTATTCGGCGCCGCGTCGCCACCGGCACATCTGCAAGCACACAAGAGAGGCTCACGGCAACGACGAGCATTCCAACCTCCGGGACGCCTCCCTCTCCGCCCACTTCAACGACATTGCTGCCGCGAAACTGAAGGCAAGCTTCGGCCGCCGGCCAGGCCGCACCATTAGCTGTGTTTTGCATAAATCCGTGTGAAAGGGGGTCTCGCCTTCAGGGGATTGCAAAATGGAAGTGGCAGCCCAGGCATTGAAGCGAAGCTCCAGGTTTGCGCAAAGGGTAATCCAAGAATCAATCTCGTGCGTCACTTATTCTCCCCTCTAAATCTGAACTTTTTCCCTTTCTATGATTTTCGGAGGAGTTCTTGGGGATTTTAAGGGTTAACCGATTTGATTGCAGTTTGGGGTAAAATTCTTTAGGCAAATCGGTGCTAGGACACATGTGAGTAAGTCTAGGGCGATTCGCCCACCTAATCTGTCACTTAGGCGCCGCAAATTCGTGCCTGCATCTCTTTTCCCCTTGTTCTTCTAGGGCTTCGGTTTTCTGAAATTCATGTTCCAATCGGTTCAGGGGTTTTCAGTTGGTGCAATTTACCCTTTTGCTCGAACTGCGAGTGCCAAGATTATCTTTGACTCGTTTTTGGTGAATTTTCTTTTTTAGAGCAGCTGAACAAGATTCAGTTCTTTCAGCCAGAGGCTCCGGTTGGCAGGCATTTCACCACTACTCACCGATTAACACCAACCGAAACCGATTATGATTTCATACTCAGATGCTTGTAACTTAATTGTCAATGAAGTTTGCAGTTTTGAGCTTGATCCATAGAGGACATCAGGACTCAGGAGCAAGGACGTTGGTTGTGGAGCGTGAGCAGCTGAAGCCCATGACTGACTCGGCTCCAGAAGCACATCAGGACCTGTGAACCAACCGCAACAATGGTGTAAGCAACCATTATCGAACTGGATTTTCTGTTTAGTGTGATAAAAAAATCCAGGCATGTCGGAGATAAACTAACATTGGATTATATCATCATTGCTCACCATCGAAGTTCTCTAGCAACCATTACTCGTTTTATAGTCAGTTGGGCTTAAATATACAGTGACTTCACTTGACCATTTCATTTATAGGCATATCAATTTCAGTAGTGCAATTAATCCACTATATATGTTCAATGCCGTCTCTGCTTTTCGTTAACTGCAATGTTTTTTTAGTAAGAGCAGAGTTTCTCTACTTCCTTTCGGTTTGTCAGATCTGAACCTGCAGTATTGCTCTCTGCAGTAGTATCTAACCGAAACTAGACTTATATACTAGCACTTTCTGTTTCTAAGAAAATAAAACTGCTTGCTAAGGTTCACTCTTAAGCTTTTGTCTCGGGTATGATTACAGTACCAATGTTACTTTCAAAAATCTTCACCTCGTCAAATTTTAGTCTGTACAATCCTGCTTTCATATTCCACAATATAAGCACATTGTGTATCAATTGCCATGGCACATATGTTAGCACAGGTCCAGCGAAAGCTTGGCTTTTGATTCGTTCGCAAAAGGATTTTGCCGGGCAGCAGCTTTGGCGACAGCGAAAGCTTGGCTTGTGAGTCGTTTTTTTTTTCGGTCGTAAGAACTTTGCAGGCAGCAGCTCAAGCATACTGTGGGGGCAGACAGAGAAGTCGCCACCCCCATCTTCAGATTATAGGACCTCTTGTAGCAATCAACCGAAGACAGCACTTTCGGTAGGTATAAAACCGAAGGTCGTGTATTCGGTGAGTCTTGTCTTTCAAAGCCGGAACGGCTGTCGTGCACCGAATGCGCGATACGCCGAGTTTCACGGGGTGCTTCGGTGCGCACAGAACCGAGAATTCCGGTTTCGGTCGCCTGACTTAGTACGTGCACATGCATTTTCACCTAAACCTGCCCTATGCGTTCCTTTCTAGAGCAAATTGTCCTACTCTATAAAAGTTATTCGGCATTCTGTTATTTTCACTCTGAAAATGCTAATCTTCGCCCAGAATCTGTTATAGCCTCTCTACGTCGTTTTAACCAAAGAAAAACTTTGCATCCGTGCATTCACTAAGGATTCGGTTTTAGAATAACCAGGGCAGTAGTACATCTCTGAACTCATTCTTTCAATACTGATATCCTGTGCTAGACTCGTCCCTCTTATGATATGTAATGTTATCATTTCGGCATAAAAAACCACCAAAAGCATGTTTGCTCTCTTTGGACTTTAGATCCCGCCAAGCATTTCCAATAATACTAACACATTCTTTTGGTCCGACATATTCGCATATCGCAGCACAAGGAGTCTTTATTTGCTGTTTCTAGGAATTGCATCCAGAGCATAAAAGTACTGTCATTTCGCACGACCGAAATGTTAGTCTGCCGTTGGTGAATGCAAACCCGGCGCCTCAACAGATAAACTTCTTTCTATTTTTTCGTTATAGCGAAGGGACAGGCCGACGGTTCCCACCCTTCCACCAGGGCAAAATGGCTTTCGAACTCCAAAATCCACTTCGGTCTATACAAATATGCCACATCCCAAGCAAAAGCCGCCCGCTGCCGTTTCGGTTTTCAGAAACAGCACACCTTCTGATTCTATTCCCTCGCATGCAAAATACTTCGCAGCTCAAATCACAGTGCAAACACGCGAAGTGCTTTAGCTCACGATAGTAAAGTGAAACACCCGAAAGAAGTTTGGCACACCCAAAAGAAGTTTGACACACCCGAAGGGAAGTTCGGCACAGCCGAACTTGTCCACTTGCGTTTCAGCAGAGCGAAGAGAGAAGCGGTGTCTTTTCTTTTCGCACAAGCTCCCGGCGTTATACGCATGTTAACAAGTTTAACCCGATCGAAGTGACGCTTTAATTTGAATATGCATGGAGACCAGTGACTCATAACTCATTTCGCATGGGCGAAATGACGGCCGTTTTTTGTAGCACAACAGCATATAGCAAAAACGATTCTTGTCACCATTTCGTTCGGGTCGGCGAGGATATACTCGCGCCTAAGTGTCGCTTTCGTTTTGGTCTAAATCATTAAAAAATAATATTTGTTTTAAAGATTACTCTAACCAATACTTGCAAAAGGTTTTTGTCAGCTGCGAAAGCTACAGCTACGACGAGGACAGAACCAAGTTCAGACTTCGCTGAGATATTTGCATACTTGCCTGACAAAGTCGCATGCAAAGCCATGCGAATGACCATGCCGGCCCATGCTGCATGGACAACAAGAGCAGTTTCCTGGAATTTTTCAGATCGGCAAGCGCCAACAGTTGCGAAAGCACATAACTCCGGACTTTCAGCCAGCAGCGAAAAGCCATGGGCCAGGTCGTGGACCAACTGCCGAATAAGCGACATCTCTCATATTGACAACTTTTCCATTTCGGTACAAAGAAGTCCATTTTGAATTCCATCCTTCGCTTCAGTTATAACTTGCTTTGTATTATTTCGCTGTTGTCGTATGAGCTTCTATGAACAGGTCAGTACATGCAAGCAAGCATGCGCGGGACACACCCTTAGATACCGCCAAAGGCAAGGAAATCGCCAGCAGCACGAATATCATTTCAAGATGATGAAATAGTATTTCGTGTCCTGTACAGCCTTGCTCTTGAAAGACAAGTGAAGCGATTGCCTTTCCCAAAATTTATTTAATTATACCCGATTATTGTGTCATACTTTGTTTTATCCTAGAACTGGTGACTTCTCAAAAATATAGAAAGTGTTTATATTTCAAATGTGCAGATTCGTTTTAGGATACAGTGTAACACCAAGCTATTACACAGGGATTGCTAACCTGTCACAACAATGTCTCTTCGCTTACTCGGTGATTACTACTTCAGCTTGTTTCTTCGCTCTTAAAACACTTTCATCATATACATGAAACGAAAGCCAAAAGGCAAAAGACTTGACGACCACCGAAAATGGGGGCGACGCAAACGAAAGCCTAAGAGCTTACGACTTCGATCCTCCAAAAAGGTGAGGGCGAAGCTAAAAAGGAAAGCCAAAACGCAAAAGACTTTGACCACCAAAAAATGGGGTGAAGCAAATGAAAGCCTAAGAGCTTATGACTTCAATCCTCCAAAAAGGTGAGGGCGAAGCTAGAAAGAAAAGCCAAAAGGCATAAGACTTCGACCACCCGGAAATGGGGGCGAAGCAAACAAAAGCCAAAAGGCAAAAGACTTTGACCACCTCAAATGGGGGAAGCAAACAAAAGCCAAAAGGCACAAGACTTCAATCCTCGAACAAGCAAAAGGGCGAAGCAAACAATGGCCTAAATCATGCGAAAAGTGCTTATGGCCTATCTGGGCTTAAGTAGAGAACCCGAAATTCCTTCGGGAAACAGCTTCATATCGAGCTTGCAAACTTTGTTCCTTCACTAATTGCAAGCAACGTATGGGTACATGAATATTCCTTCATTTCCAAAACATATTGTGCACTCAAGTACAATCGAAAACAAGGAGCAACTAAGTCGCACCTTGGGTATTCGAACGCTAAGGTAACGCGGGCAAAAGTTTGTAGAAGAAATCAGCAAACACGCCATAATGCCGAAAGCGAATAGAGTGAAATTATTAAACTCACGAAATGTAAAATTAGATAAGGCTCAGGTGAAGATGCCTATAAAAACACGCAAAGAACGCAATAATAAACGCAAAAACACGATCCAGCCGAACCTATTCGCAGAACCCGTTCATCGAAGCCGTTGAACCCCAAGATAACAATCGAGAACCTAGCCCGAAGATGAAACGATGAATATCTAGGGTGCAGCAGGACTGGACGGACTGGCCGGACAAGGGGATGGCATACTCGTTTTCACCTATATTTGGCATTCCCCAACGGTCGGAATCTGAACGAGCCTCGTTTTAGGCTCGTTTTCGCCTATATTCGCCCCTCGTCCCAAAAGTTTGGGGGAGTTGGCGCCAAAATTATATGAATGCGCGAAGGGCTCATTTTTCGCTATATTAAGCCCCTCGCCTCAAAAGTTTGGGGAGTTGGCACCGAAATTACATGAATGCGCCGAGGGGCTCGTTTTTGGCTATATTCGCCCCTTGTCTCAAAAGTTTGGGGGTTGGAGACGAAATTACATGAATGCGCCGAGGAGCTCGTTTTCGGCTAGTTTTCACCTATATTCGGTCATCGCCTCAAAAGTTTAGGGCGGTCGGCGCCGAAATTACATGAATGCGCCGAGGGCTTGTTTCTCGCTCATTTTCGCTTATATTCGGCCCTCGTCTCAAAAGTTTAGGGAGTTGGCGCCGAAATTATAATGATAACGCCGAGGGGCTCGTTTCCATTGAGGAGTTGCGTCAAAAATTGTATAAAGACGTAAAGAAGCTTGTCTCTTTGCCTTTATTCAATAAAATACGAATAATATATATTGAAATCGTTTATATGCAGGCAAAATAATAGCAATAAATAAATAGTGATAAAACACTAATAAAACGAACCTCAAAGGTTCACCAGTTCGAATGATCTTTTAGGAAGAGGTCTTCAAGCGTCGCCTTTCGACCTTACGCCAACGATTCGGCATCATTGAGTCGTCCCTAGGATTTTTGGCCTCTCCACCATTATCTTCAAGAAAGTATCGCGACGCCAGCCAAGAGGAGTTGGCGCGCAGATTTAATTGGACAACCAATTCGTCCGATGAGAGAAACTTTGCCCGACGCCTGTAAGAAGAATTCTGAAGCAGCGATAGGATCATCTACGACTACTTCAACAACACCAACTGCCACGCCAGCCTCGACAGTGTTGCAAGGAGCGAAGGGATCCATTGAGGATCAACAGAAAAGAAGTCGAAGGTTTCAACGAAGCAGCCCCGAAGCTGTTCACGTGAAGATGAAAAAGGGCGTAACAGGAGCCAAGCTGCAATTGGGACCGCACACTTACTTTGTATTCAGCTATTGAATTTTGTACCTTCACTCAAAATTGAATAGCTGAGAGGCTACTGTTGGGGGCATAGTATATGTTCGCAACCCCCTTGTGTTTTGGGCCCAATTGTAAAGACTAGGGATCCAACATGTAGAGTTTTAGGCCCCTTGTGAGCCCACAAGTGGCATTTTTGTAAATACTAATATTTACTAAGGGCAGTAAAAAGGATAGCCCTTTCCGGCTTCCCTATAAAAGGGGAAGAGGGGGAAGGAGAGAGGGGGCTGGAGGCTTTTCATCTCATCAGTTATCTCTCGATGGGGGTGGCTTTGCTTCGGTGCCACCCCAACACCTTTAGCTTCCTTTATTCAAAATTTTCATGCTTTATTTTATTAAAAAGAATATTACATGTCCTAGGCTACCCTTTTAGTTTAGACACCGTCATAAATAGTTGTTTCAGCATGCACCTTACCATTGAATATGTTGAATTCATTGTATCATATTAGTATTGTTTTTACTAAACATTTAATTCTTAAAAATAAGTTACTAATATTCATATGAAATAATGTTATGATAAATGTTTAAACAATTTTCAAGACAACGATGTACAAATTTATCGACAACAGTGTTAATGTAACTTACAGTGAGTTGTAAGTGCAATTACTACATGGTTTGCTAATGATATATTTCCACGCTGATAAGCCCTGTGAAAAAACAATTATTTATACTAATGTAAGTTTTAACTTATGTCTGTTGAATTATTGATGGTAATTATTTGTATTAGCATTTACACGTATATTTATGAGACTTTTATTAATTTTTATGATGATTGAGAGGTGGATAATTATGGTACAAATTATATAGGTATATGTATTACATTACATTATCTTTCATAATGTCATTTATGGGTAACTTTCATAATGATAGAACACATAATTTATAAAAAACTATTGGATTAGTCTAATTATATTTCATAATTGTGGAGGTTTGAATATTTCCACATCGGCTTTATTCAAACTCCGCGGATCATGGTCCTCTAATTTTTAAGCAATATTGGCATGTCACTCGAGGTAATTCAGTGATATTTATGGAGTTGCGAACGGGCCTCAGGCCTAGTTGTTGGAGCTTCTCATTAGCGCCCCAGAGGCCAGGTTCGACTCCTCATGCAGACAAATTTATAGGTTGGGTTAAAAAACTAAAAAATATAGGTAGGGGCTCTCCTACCGATGGTTCAAAAAATCTTTATTATTTGGTTATTAAAAAATTATACATGTTGTTCAATATGTATTATCAAAACTATTTTGTCTTGAAGTAATCGAAGGACATTTATCTTAAAATGAAAATTATACCTAATGGTAAATAAGTATCATATCATGTACGCCGCACAGGGACAACGCACAGGGGACAAAATAAATTGTAACTATGCAATCTAGGATGATGTCCATACCTTTACTCTACACTAGGTAAATGCCCGTGCATTGCAACAGGAACACATAATACCATGATAACATATGTACAAGCGCAAGAAATATTTAAATGTGAAACATCAACATGTTAGAGTAACATGTATATATTATATACATTCAATCTATAACACGTGAACAAGACATAATTGCTTCTCCTGTTTCTTTCCAGCTTTCTCTATTACCTGAAATTTAGATGGATACAACCAATCTTAGTAACAAATGACACAAATGCAAGAATATAACAAATGTGCAAAATAGAAGACAATACTTTGTCATCAAGTGAGGACCTCTTTGTAGGCAATATTTTTCGTGTATCTACCATTTATTGCTTTCTTATTTTTCTTATCCTTCGTATAAGTGAGTGGGACAGCAAGAATCCTAATGTTTGACCTGCCCCGTGGCTCTAGATAGCGGAACATACGGTGATCATGGGAGAATACCGGCTCGGGCAAATACACACCAACATTGGGGATAGTCCCGCCTCGGGCCTTGTTAATCGTCCACGACAAAGCGAAGTCTCACAGAAACGCTTCCTCTTGGACTTGAACGGGAACATCTCATCATCCGATGGGCATATGGGTATCCGTGGCAAGAAGACTCGTTTCCGGCATGGTCTCCGACCATAATTTCTGCATCGATGGTATTTCTTTCGAACCCACGAACCACCAAACTGGCTCCATCATGAAGTCCCAGCCGAAGGGTCGATATTCCTTAGCAATATGATCGGGCACCCGGTCTTGAGCTTTAACACATGTGGAGGCAAACCGCTAGTGGTTAAAGTGTTGAGGAACTCAGGTGGGTAGTAGTTGTGTGGATCATCCACCGCACTGTCAAAGCTGTGGTACACCATTTCATCCCCTTGGAAACGGCTTATCATCTTCATGTTAATCCTATCAACCCAGTCATTCTTTGGCGATAATATTGCTCGTGAGGTGATGTAGCTCTTGTTTGATATATTGGCATTAAGGTCAGGGAATATGGAGTCAATTAGCATATCAAGATCACTGTCTTCCCCGGTCTGTGGTATGCATATATCATTAGGAAGGAGGATTTCACCATCATCATTAGCCTCCTCAGTACCTCCCCTGATGCGTAGCAAGTAGGCCGCAAACTATGGGTTAGTCTTTGCCCTCATATTGCAAGCACCGGTTTGAGATGTCGCATTGAATTCCAAAGGTGCGACATCCGTATCGAGGCACCAACTATTTGAGCCCTTAACCCTTTTCAAACAACTGGGAGAACCTGCCTAAAATCTCCCCCAAACACTATAGTCTTTCCCCCAAACGGCAGGTTAGGACGGTCCATGGAATCATGAAGGCTGTAGTCTAGCGCCTCGACACCTTGCCTCTTCATCATCGTGACCTCATCCCAAATAATAAGGATGCTTTCCGAAGCAGCTTAGCTGTACCACTCTGTTTTGTGAAGGTACAATGTTTACCATCTTCGAGGGTGTGGGGAACCCCCAAGCGCGAGTGCGTGGTTCTACCACCAGGCAATATTGGGGCTGCAACACCAGATGTTGTTGTTGCCACGGCAATCTTGTTCTGACCACGTATAGTAGCAAGCAAGGCTATGTATAGATAAGTCTTTCCGGTGCCACCAGGCCCATCCACAAAGAACAAACCCCCTTGCCCGCTATCAACAGCAGACATAATCTCATTGTAGGCAGCTTGCTGCTCCTCGTTAAGGGTCTTTGATAGTTCTAAGTCATCAGCGCTTGCCTGAACATTAGTCTCCTCAAAAATCTCTCTAGGAATATCGTTGGATGGATCATATGTGTTGTCGATCTTAGGAAGTGGCAACTTATCTATCTCCTTGTTCATTGATTCTAACAAATTCTGAATATGTATGAGGACCATCTACTCCACTGCGTAGCTAGACTGGTTTTTACACCTATAGTCCTCTGACATTGCATCCTTGTGCTTTTCCTAGAGCTCTTTCACACCACTCGGCTCACAAAATACCAAGATTGTTGCAAAGAGCCTTCGTAGTGCAAATGGCATCATCCATTGAGTAGCTTCAGCAAGGCACTCATGCAGTGTGTTGTCCGCTTCAATAGGGCCCCTTCTTTCTGTAGCTTCTCGAAAAGTAGGTAGGAGTCTGCAAGAAACCGTCATTAGATCAGTGAAGGAGGTCGCACCAGGCACATGGTTCATAAGAAGCCTTAGGTAGTAACGTTCCCCTTCGGCCGGATTGGCAGATACAACTCTTCCAATTTGTCTTAAAGAATTCTTTTGTTTCCTCCTAATCCATATTTTGCCCCGTGAGTCCCACCTATAGTACTCGGGAAAGTCCCGATATAATATGTGTTGACGGTAGAAATACCCTGTTTTTACATAGTCAAACCGTCAACAAAGTACTCCTTTTGGAAGCTAACATACATATAAACAATGATTTCTTATGCAAATAACCTAGTTCCACATGTAGATGTCATTCTTTGTATACAGATGTGAAACTAGTGGAACTCATTTGAAATGACACATTTGGTCACCATCCAGTCAACACCCCAAGTATGGCCATTGGACAATTTGACACCACCATCATGAACTCCATGTCCTATGAAGCTTCCACACAAAATTTGAAGTCATTTGGCCACAAGACCTACATCGGCCGATGCATGACCATTTCATCCCGAGACATCGACATGTGGGGACACCTTCTAGAAGAGTTGAGAAGGCCAAGGCCCAATGGACCAAAGATCGGCCGACCATGATACTTTGGCCCAAACTCTTCCAATGCGACCTGCCACATCACTAATCCATGGGGGAACAAGAGAAGGATTGATTGGTCCGTCGGCCAATACGCCCCATGGATCGTGTTGGTACAAAATGAACGCCACGGCAAGTTCCGGACTCAAGACACGTAAACCGGCGGTGGGGCCAATGTTCCAAAGCACTGGGGGTGGCCCATTGTCATGGACCATGGTCGGCCGACCATGGCCCATTTGGCCAAGGACGCCCTCCCACGCCCATCACATTGTCCACATGCTGAAATTACCTCACACGTTGATCTTAAGGCGGTTGCATGGCGGTTTGATCCAACGGAGGGCAATAGAGGTCACGCGGATCGATGACATGGCGCCGAGTAGCCCCTACTCCACCTTGGGCTATAAATACCCCGTTACCCCCCCTCACTTCCAAGACATGACCACAAGGAGAACTCCACTCCAATGTAGTAGGCTAAGCCCCTGCTCCTTTAGTGTAGTAGTAGAGTGAGAGAGGGAAGTCTTCCTCGAGGAAGCCCCGGCCCTGTCGGGAATCTCCTCCGAGGTGTACCTCTCGGGTGTACTTCTTCTAGTGAGTAATACATCGAGTTCTTTTATACTTTGCATATCCGGGTTTAGTATAGTAGCTATTCACTCGTTCTTCATTGGTACATTGCTTTGCTTTTTAGTAGAGTGTTCTAGCCTAGCTAAGTACTGGGGGTTAGAATAGTAAGAGTTAGCGTAGGCGTGGTGTCTAGGCTATACCTTACCGCTGTATGCCGCTTGCTGCACGGATGGATTGTGATAGCCAATAAGGTAGTGACAGCCCTTCGGGTCTCTCGTATAGATCACCACGTGTTTAGGCAAGTTCTTAAAAGGTAAGGCTCCGGTAAAATAGTAGTTTGGTAGTGGTGACTTTATTCACCGATTATCACCCCCCGCCTCCAAGTGTCCGAGGGTCGATAAAGCCACGTTTAGCTACCTAGCCTATCCGGATATCATAGCTATAGAAAACCTCTCAACTCAACTACCAAATACACACCTTGTGTCATCATAGGGACGAGTCTTGATTCTTTGTTAGTTCACTTCACGTTCCTCGTGGAAATCGATACGGAATACTCCCGGTGAAAAGCTACACCGACCGTGCGGCTTGCGGTTTATCGTTGCCATACTTAGGTGTATCAGTCCTTTAGTGGTAACACTAAAGAACTGTCAACAAGTTTTTTTCGGCGCCGTTGTCGGGAACGGTAGCCGTCTTAACATTGAATTGGGTCGTCCGAAGTTATCTTTTATTTTTACCTTTCTTTTCTTTTTTTTCCTTTTCCACAATGAACCAAACACCCATATCCCATTTCGCCGCTCCAAAGGGCGCTTGTTTGGAGCCTCCACCATCATCACAACCCATCCATACATCTAGCTATGAGCTTTCGCCCGGGCTTCATAGCCATGGTTCAGAAAAACCTTTCTTCGGGGGACAAAGATGAGAACCCCTATGCTCATTTTTGCGTGAGTTTGAGCAATTGTGTTCATGTCTTCACATTGAGGGCATGACACGAGATACCCTTCGTTGGAAGCACTTTCCGTTCTCTTTAACGGAAAAGCTAAACAATGGTATGCTCGCTATGTAGAGAGTATAGGAGGAGAATGGGAAAAGCTTCAAACCAAATTTTGTCTTACCTTCTTCCCTATCTCCCGTGTTGTCCATCTTCGAATAGAGGTCCTATCCTTTAAATGAAGGAAAAGGAATATCTGGGCATAGCACGGGCCCGTATCACCCGATTCAACATCATATGGCCCTGACCTTGGTATTTCTAAACCGGCATTATTGCAACATTTCTATTATTGCGGCCTTACCAAGGAATCAGCCCAAAAAACCTTGACATAGCTTCTGGGGAGCTTTCTTGCGTCTCCTCGTTAGTGAAGGGAAGAAAGTTCTCTCTAGGATCTTTGAGAACACCCCTTACACTAACATCTACGATGAAGCTTTAGAGGAAAACCCAATCCCCAAGCAAAAAGGAGATCTCAATGGCACAAACACCACCATTCCTATCCAAAAGTCCCGCCATCAATCCTGAACCACAAATACCCCAGTTGCGAAGGAAGAAGAAATTCAACCTTGAAACATCCTTACAAATTCGAAGAGGATCTATTTCCCGATTTTGCTGATTATGGGAACACCTTGAATCACCATTTCCAAAAGGGACCTTCAAAGAGACACCATTCTAAATCCCTAAATGAAGGATCTCGTCAAAAGCATCCCAAATCATCATCATCTTACCTCTCAAAACCTCAAGTGGGGCATAAGTCTATTGAAGAAATGTCGAAAGTGAGCCCATAGAAGGAGAATCAAAACATCAAGAAGAATCTAGCCTCTTCCCTTCTATGCCCACAACCGATATATTCTCAAGACCCAATTCTAAACCAATCTATCGCCCCGAAAGCACCCCCATTGTACTTTCCCTTATGAGTCTTATGATCGCCGATCAATGACTCTAGGAATGCAAAGGATGAGCTCAAGTCAATCTCTTCTATCCCGTGACTCATCCAAGTCTACAGGAGGGGACTTAGATAGTCATGAAGAAGAAATTGCTCATCCTCTTATAAAGCTCGGTCCGAGACCCCTCTATCCAAGAGAAGTCTTGGGACAGTGAGATGACCATGGAATGTCATAGGCATGGAATGACAGAACCAAAGTGTTTACCTATGGAAATTCATGAGACATCAACTTTAGAGCTTGAAAACAAAGAAATCAAGGATGATCATGGAAGCTATTTTCTACCCTTCTTTCAAAATTCATGCTTCTTTGATAAATATTCCAAATATATCCTCCACTTTACCACCACCAACCATAAGGGCTACAACCCACTATTGTTCCTTGTCCATAAAATATTTGAAATCATGGTTGTAGATGCTTATGTTTATCATAAGCATTCCAAATCTCATAGTAGTTTGGCGTGACGTAAAGATTGGTGTTGGAGGGGAAACGCTATCACCAATATGAGATTTTTAGAGGTTTCCCAAAGACAAGCTTATGTCTTAAAACAAGCACTTCCTAAAGACAACTCGAGATTTCATCACACTAATAAAAGTTGTCAAATGACTCTGTAAAGAAATCTTTGAGACATAATTGTGAAAGTTTCCTTCGGGTATTTTTGTCACTAACCCTTTCGGGTTTACACAAAAATAATGAAGGATAGAACTACAAGGTAAATCAATCTAAACACCGGCAAAGCATGTTCGATGGAGGACTCCATCACCTACACTTGGTATTGCTTTGCATCAAACGCTACAAAATCCAAGTGTGGGGGATGGAAGTCTCTAAAGAACTCATGACATGCTTCATGTGTTGTTTAGTTGTTTCTACTTTGCTTTTGCATAATGTCTTGCTCACTTTGCTTAGTCATAAAAAAAAAAAAATGTATCATTAGTTCACCATTAATGTCTCATCTTAATTATGCAAATGAATCTTGTTAGACCTTTTTCTGTTCTAAACATGTTGGGTTTGAGAGTAATGTATACAAGGCTCTCATAGGTTATTTAAATTAAGCATGGTGCTTAGGTTAAATGCCCTTCCTTAATCAAACAAGACATGGTGTCAAGTTTGATTATTTGAACTAAAAAGATGTTTTGCATAGAATTAGGATGCAAAATTTGATTCATGTTCTTAGCGTAAGTTCTCGAGAATGTTTGGTGAACAATAAATGATTGATACTCCAACAAGGGAAAGTTGATCTCTACTAAATACTAAAACCTATATTTGTAGCATGGAATATCACCCTTAGCTAGATAACACCATTACCCCAACTTTGCTTCCTTTGGGTATGTGTTGTCAGCTAATCTCTTTTAGGAAAGAATATGGACACGCCATGGCAAGATGATTAAAGGGTTCAACTCCAAAGACAAGACGATCCTCACATCCAACCCAAGACCCAAGCTATTAGGACATTGAAGATGCTAGAACATCAAGATGGCCATCCTCATCATCAACAAGTATGATGACAACTTCTTTGAGGTAAGTGGCTAGCAAATTAATTTCTTGTTCATATGCATAGCCAAAAAAGATGACGTGACAAAGTACCCTTTCAATAATGATTTAACTAAAAACTGAAACCACATGTCCTATTTTTTTGTGGTTTGCATATGAAATTTGACTAGCTCTTCTAGATCTACATAGTTGAAGTATCTACCATGCAAAATTTGAGCATGTTTGGCCATCAAAGGTGCATCGGCCGATGCACTAAAAAGTGGCCAATAGGGCCCAACTTTGGTGAATATGTAGAGGAGAGCGTAGAGATGAGTGTGACGGAGTCTGTTTTCCCAAATCCAAAAATATGAGGGTCGGCCGACCTAGGAAGTGAGCCTTCTCGGGAGCTCACGGACACTTGAGGCATTTTGGGAGAGTTCAAGGATGACATCCCACTAAACGGTTCAGACCCGTTGGGTCGAACCCACATCGGCCGACTCATCCATTCTAGTCATTTGGCTCGGGGCGAGTGAGATGATTATAGGAAGTCATAGTGATCATGCTTAGACCATTAGGATGGGTCGGGACACAACTTGGCACATCGGCCGACCCCTACTAGAGCCTTTTGGCTCGAGGGCGGTAAGGTATGTTCTAGACACACTATAGAACACGTCTAGACCATTGGTTCGACTTGTGTGTTTTGGTGCATGAGCCAACCTGTGCACTTCACACCAAATTGGTCACCTAATGTTCGAGAGGCCTCCCTATCATTGATGGAGGAGCCGCCCGAGCTCGAGTCAAAACGGGAGTCGTTGGCACACCTCTCTCCTTAAGCCTTTCTACCCTCACTTCTCTCTTCACCATCAGCCCCATACCCACCACCACATTTGGCGCCGCGTCAATGATCCGGGTAAGGAACCCAAGGGCCCATCCATAAACCCATAGCGCCCAACATACATCAAAATGACATCATGATCATGGACATCATTGATGTGACTCCACTAGCCATAACCCCTACTAGAGACCAACCTAGGCATCGGGATGTGACGGTTGACGTGACCTTAGGTTGGCCAATGCAGTCCACGATGCCAAAACACACATGTGGCATGCCTTGAGCCCGGTCTCCACATAGGGAGGTGCCCGAGTTACGCCCATCGTATGAAATCTCTAAAAAATGAACATTTGAGTTACGCTAGTGTTTTTCCACTAGCGTAACACCCGCACTTGATGTTTTCTTTGCTGATATGTCTCAGGCCGTGCAAAAGCCAGTGTGGGGGTGATCGGCCAACCACCCAACAGAAGGATATCAACGTTTGGACCCTGCCACGTTGATCACCTTCGCATCAAGAACACACTGTGAAAATTTGAGCCTGAACGGCCACAAAAGGTTGGTCGGCCGACCAATCAATTTTCAAGAATTGGAAAAAACCGCCGGGCGAGGATTGATCTATCGGATGAGAGGAAGAGCACCACGGTGGCGATTTGTCAAGTAGCTCAAAAAGTGGCATCGACCGATGCCACCTTGGACCCCCTGGGCCCACCTGTCACAACATCCGGACACTTCCCCACTGGTTTGCAATTCTCATCCCCTCATTTTTCTATTCATTTTAGATTATATCTATTCGTTTTATCCTTTTTTTAATTTATAATTATAAAACTAGAAGAAGCACCTGAAAATAAAACTTTGAAGAAGTAACATTTTCATGACATCTTGAAGATAAAATGTCATAAAGTTTATTTCTTGTGCAAACTTATGTTTGTGGGAAAAATACATTATTAGGGAAAAGTCATATTGACTAAGATGTTGTGACTTGTGATATAGTTCGAGCTTATGCATCAACCTCTCTTTTACTCAAGGTACTTGGAGATTTGTCTTGATAAAAACATAAAACCATAGTGTCACGCACTCCTCAATGATGAAAATACCAACCAAAGCCATATGCATTACTCATACATGTTCGGCGCCCCACATACGCTACTTGCGGTTGTATTGAGTTTTGGCAAATCTAGTGACCCTTGTTGAGGATTATATCATGCTCCCAAGATCAAGATCACGTACACTCCCATCTATATGCTACTTCTACACTAGAAGTACGCACTACATCCCTTTTCCCCGTTCCACCATCAAAATGCTCTATGCTTTAAGTTGTGATCTCTCTAGATATATAGATGGTGAAAAGAGACATTAGCTATGCAAAAGTAAAAAAAAAAAAAAAAGAGAGAGGAAATAATGGACACAAGTCCGAGGGTGAGTAGAACCCACCTCAAAAAAAAAAAAAAAAGTTGGACACATGAAGGTCCAAGTATGTATATTTATGATAGCCATGTCTCAATAATAATAATAATAATAAGGTAGAGAGAGAGATCACATCCAATGAAGGAGCAAAACAAAGTTATCCATATTTTCCACACACATGCACATTCTTGATCTAAGGGCATGATACTTCTCTCTTAGGATCCTAGTTTTGACTTTACAATATATGCAATGCAAGTATGCAATCATGTTTATCCCTACCTCGACTCCACATAGACCTTTGTAGTAGGATGAAACAAAAAAGGCACTTTCATGTTATGCCGTGGTGAGGATCTATACACTATTGAGTGACTTGAGAGTACCCCAATCGAGGAGTATAAGTGATCTATGTGATTTTCTTTTTTTTTTATATATATATAAAAAAAAAAAACTCCAAGAACTAAGATGTGAATGCGGAAGATGACTTGCTTTGAACTATTCCATTTCCCAACTTCTCAAGGATTTATGATAGACACAACCACATATCCCACTCACATAGGAAATGCTTAGAAATAATCTTATGGTAGTTCAATATCTCATAAGTGTTATGTCCATGTTTACTTCAACCTCCCTCCTTTGCTTGAGGACAAGCAAAGATGTAAGTGTGGGGATCTTGTTGACGGTAGAAATACCCCTGTTTTACATAGTCAAACCGTCAACAAAGTACTCCTTTTGGAAGCTAACATACATATAAACAATGATTTCTTATGCAAATAACCTAGTTCCACATGTAGATGTCATTCTTTGTATACGATGTGAAACTAGTGGAACTCTCGGCTGAAATGACACATTTGGTCACCATCCAAAGTCCAACACCCCAAGTATGGCCATTGGACAATTTGACACCACCATCATGATCTCCATGTCCTATGAAGCTTCCACACAAAATTTGAAGTCATTTGGCCACAAGACCAACATCGGCCGATGCATGACCATTTCATCCCTGAGACATCCCGACATGTGGGGACACCTTCTAGAAGAGTTGGAGAAGGCCAAGGCCCAATGGACCAGCATCGGCCGACCATGATACTTTGGCCCAAACTCTTCCAATGCGACCTGCCACATCACTAATCCGTGGGGGAACAAGAAGGCACCTCGATTGGTCCGTCAATACGTCCCATGGATCGTGTTGGTACAAAATGAACGCCACGGCAAGTTCCGGACTCAAGACACGTAAATCCCGGCGGTGGGGCCAATGTTCCCAAAGCAGGGGGGTGGCCCCAGGTCATGGACCATGGTCGGCCAACCATGGCCCATTTGGCCAAGGGCGTCCTCCCCGCCCATCACATTGTCCACATCTTTGAAATTACCTCACACGTTGATCTTAAGGCGGTTGCATGGCGGTTTGATCCAACGGAGGGCAATAGAGGTCACGCGGATCGATGACATGGCGCTGGAGTAGCCCCTACTCCACCTTGGGCTATAAATACCCCCTTACCCCCTCACTTCCAAGACATGACCACAAGGAGAACTCCACTCCAATGTAGTAGGCTTAAGCCCCGCTCCTTTAGTGTAGTAGTAGAGTGAGAGAGGGAAGTCTTCTCGGAGGAAGCCCCTGGTCTGTCGGGAATCTCCTCCGAGGTGTACCTCTCTTGGGTGTACTTCTTCTAGTGAGTAATACATCCGAAGTTCTTTTATACTTTGCATATCTGGTTTAGTATAGTAGCTATTCGCTCGTTCTTCATTGGTACATTGCTTTGCTTTAGTAGAGTGTTCTAGCCTAGCTAAGGCATGGGGTTAGAATAGTAAGAGTTAGCGTAGACGTGGTGTCTAGGCTATACCTTACGATGTATGCCGCTTCTTCGCACGGATGGATTGTGATAGCCGATAAGGTAGTGACAGCCCTTACGGTCTCTCGTATAGATCACCACGTGTTTAGGCAAGTTCTTAAAAGGTAAGGCTCCAAGTAAAATAGTAGTTTGGTAGTGGTGACTTTATTCACCGGATTATCACCCCACGCCTCCAAGTGTCAGAGGGTCGATAAAGCCACGTTTAGCTACCTAGCCTATCCGGATATCATAGCTATAGAAAACCTCTCAACTCAACTACCAAATACACACCTTGTGTCATCATAGGACGAGTCTTGATTCTTTGTTAGTTCACTTCACGTTCCTCGTGGAAATCGATACCGGAATACTCCCTGGTGAAAAGCTACACCGATAGCCGTGCGCTTGCGGTTTACCGTTGCCATACTTAGGCGTATCGGTCCTTTTTAGTGGTAACACTAAAGAACTGTCAACAATATGCCATAGGGATGTTCGGACATCCTGTTCATCTCAAAGTATTTGTAAGCATCGACCTTTCAACACCCGGATGGTTAACCACTATTCGAACACCCTCCCTTTGGTAAAATGACACCAAGTGCATGCCGGGGAAGATGGAGGTGCAAGGGCAACAATCGAAGGGGACTATTGGTATTTATTAAGTGCTAAAAGAATATGAAGGTTTCATAAGCGCCATGAGAATACCATTGTAGCTTTTCCCTAGGAGAGTATTCTAGAGTATCGTATCCACAGGGAAGCTTTGGCTAAAGAATCTAATAAGTCACAATCATGCATCTACTAAGTTAGCAAACCACTAGACTAAAGTGAGGGGGTAAGTGATAAATGGTAAGCATAAAATAATAACATACCTAAGATTATAAAAGAGTAACTAAACTAATCAAGAGGTTAATGGGAGAGATCAAGGTTCCTATGTTCTTCTATATTACTTAGGTTCTATGATAGCAATCACACTAATGCACTTTGGGACATCGGAACACTAGCCACGAAGAAAAGAGATGAGAATGGGGCTAGGAAGCTCCGACTCACGGTCCTACAAACACCAACCCTAACGCGTGGTGGAATACGTCGGCCGTCGGGGCTGTCACCACACAGGGCTACCACAAACTATCCATGGGGTTGGGTGCAATCTCGGGTAACCTATAGCCTAGACACCAAGTCTACACTATAAATTACTACTCTAGCTACCTAGCATAACTAGAGCCCTCAATACGAGTGGAGATCCCATGCAATACCATAACAACTATACTTAACCAAATATATGAAAGTCATGGAAGTAAATAGAGAAGATAAATATATGAATCATAAGTCTTACAAAGAAAGGATACAAGACATACCAAACTCTGTAGACATCTCGAGAAAGAACCACGGCTCCTCTCTCCCTTACTCTTGATTAGATCTAATCTAGATCTAATCTACCTCTAATTACATGGCTAATCTACTTCTAATTACATGGCTAATCTACTTCTAATCTAATTCTAATTTACTAATCCCTGAGAGAGAGGTGATCCTTACATTGGGATACCTCTACAACTGAGAGATAATGAATAGAATGAATTACAACTAAATTAGGGTTTAACCCTGGGGGTAGAGGTATGCTTATATAGGCCTTGGCGATGAACGACAACCATTGGATCAAACCGACCTTGAATAACGGTATAGATACAACCTCAATGTCGGTGGTAAACCGCCATAGAAAGTTGACTAGATTTGGTGGAAATACCCTGGCGATCGCCATGGATCTTCCTGGCGACCGCCAGGATCCTGTTGCACAATCGAATCTCCTTCCTCTTGGTGTCTTCTGGTGTCTTCTAGAATGTTTTAGTCCACTTTTTGGGTTGAGTTACTTCACGGTTAAGTCTTGTCATCGTATGAGATGTAAACTCTTAGAGTTTTCACCGTTCTTATCTGCTTTTATCTGTTAAGTCCCTATAAAAGTATAAATCACCAAAGATCATGGAATTATGTTAGTAAAGCCCCTAGTCTATGTTGATATTCATTTTATGCCCTTATTTCATGTTTAGTTGACTATTAATATTATGCTATAACAGGTGTCAACAGGGACCTATCACTTATGTCAAAACCATATATCCTCCACAAGCCTTCTGGAGGATTTACCCATCTAGCATCCCTATACAACTACTGCCCTTTGTGCATGGGCAATTGCGATTAAGTTCTCCACAAGGGCCATGCATCATATGCTTTGTAACCATTTTATATAGTTCTGGATACTTCTTCTTGTTTGGGAGCTCAGCTGAGATGAGAAGGTCATACTGCTCTGGACACATGATCTTGTACTTTCTATCCATGATTAGCAAAAATTGTGCACGAACCTTTCCAAGGATGTCCTTTTTGAGCAACTTGTCCTTAAGCTCTTCCAGTTTTGCCCTAAAGACCCGATCAATGAGGTCTGGATGGTCCTGTGGTGTTTGTCTAGGGTACAACTCACGCGTGATCTCATCCCACTTTGGATTACATGTCATGGTTAGGAAGAAGTCCGGTTTTCCAAACCTCCGCTTTTGGTGCCATGGCATCCAAGTACCTACACTTCATGTCCCTCGGACCTCCGATAAATGATGAAGGCATCACGGTGCTCTTTCCAACGGCTTCTGATCTTTCCTCACCGGCATGCAGGCTGCCAACCAGTCCTTGGTAGAGGTCGGCCCTAATCTCTGTTTGATGATTGAGTATGTAATCCAATCGAGAACTCTCAATTTTGATGTACTTGTCCACCGCAAACTGTTGGAAAAGACGTTGGCCATAAAGTATGGGATTAAAGATTCCTAGTCGTATTTGGAACTTGTAGCAGTAGTAGTCACGCACAGAAACACATAAATTTCCTGGAGATTCTACCAAAAAACAAATATGGTATTAGAGCTATTTCTAGGATTAATGGTTTGATATTATACATGAAAAGCATATGGATATAAACAAACCTGTCTCTTCTTCTTGTGTACCACTATGAGCCTTACGCAGGGCACGAGCTGCATTGACATCCTCCATAGTAACATCTTTTTTTGGGATATCCATATGCCAAACAAGCTCACCATTAGATAAGAATAGTGGATATGAAAGAGCATCATAACACCCATGGTATGATCGGATGCCATGACTGCTCCTATCTTTCCCATGCAGAATAACACTTTTCTGAAACTGACCAAGGAGTTCACTACCCTCGATCCAAATAGCAGCCACCTCCTTAGCGACCAGCATGTTGTATCTCCTTTGGTCCAGTTGCTGATCAAGGTTAAGTTCGAGGCAATAGTCATCGAGTTGTTCAACCTGCCCCATACTTCTCAAATGTTGTGAGTACGGGTTGTTACGAAGGATGGCCACCAATCTATCTATAACTTCTTTATCTTTTTCATATATCTCTTCATGACACCTTCGGTACCGGTGCTGAAGGGATGGATCATCATCATAGAAGTAAAGCTCAAGATGCCTGGGTACCTTACCATCTTCTGTCCCAAATGACCTTATGTTGTGATAGATCATGCCATGTGCACGAAAGGTATATATGCCGGTGTTACTCATGTTAGCAGTAGCATTGTCGAGGCAACAGTAGAGGGAAGTGAAGGAGAAGTGACCATTGAAAAACCTAATATTCTTATGAAAGTGCCTAGCGTCTGCGTCAGAGCTCGTATAAAGCCTCATGAGATGGTCTGGTATGACTGGTTCACTCAGGTCGATCTTTCCGCTACGGCAACAGAACCCAGGTGGTTCTTTGGGAAACCTCTTCGCACCGCAGTGGCGGCAATTAGGGACAGGTTTTAGCATGTGTGTCTCTGTAGGCATGTTACTATACACCTTTTAAAGACGGGTCAAGTACTTCAGGTCGGTCGTGTCGTCCTCAGGAGTATCACTTTGGACATCGTCATCTGATTCCTCTAATGAAATGACATTGAAACAAAAAATTAAAGTTAGATAATGGAGTGGTTGTTTAGAAAGGTATTCGGTATTTCATACAAGTACCTTGCCCAGCAAATAGGTACCCCTCATCCTGTTCTTCATCATCTTCAAATATGTCGCCCCTCATCATCATGGCCGGACCGTCATAGTGTCTTGAGACATTACAGCTTGGGTAACAATAAAGGAAAACAAATACCATAAAGAATGTTAAAAGTAGCGCAAATTACCGATTTCATCCAATAATGGTTGTTCGGTGTTGCCGATGCACTTTGATTGCTTGGTCCATCGCTTTTGTCAATCACATAATGGACATGCTTGAGATAGGAATAAAGTTGTTTCATGACAAGGACTGAGGAAGTGAGGCCTCGTTATTTACCATTGTTGGTCATGGTTGACTGAGGTAAGGGCATATTTTCATCAGCGTGGTCTCTAGTTATGTGTTCGTCATCATTGTTAGCTTCTCCCGTGTTACGATTGATGCGACGCTCAAAGGCAGCATTACGAATAACCCACTCACTGGGGGCTTGTTGTGGGTCCACTAGGCCCTGTTGAGTTTGCAGTGGGCCACTCCATCATTGGATTAAAGAGTGGATTCTCCATTGCAATGGACTCACTGTTTAAGGTGTGTTTCTGTGCCTCCCTAAAGCGGTTTGTAGTCACTATCATTGCCTCTTTACGAGATGGGGTTTTATTATAAAGCCTTTGTCGTTGGTGCCTCTGTTCCCGTTGCTCAGGTGTCATGTTTGCATGGCTCTTCCTATTCGACACACGATGAGCCAAGATTTGCTCCTGGGTGCGCTGTGACTGGATTTGATGATTCATAATTATGCTGCGAGCAGTAATTGCCTCACCACCTACATAGTTGTGTCTTAGTTAAGCTAGTTCAAGACAAGCAGAACACACCATATTCATGAACAATCCTCATTTGTATAGTAAGCTACTGATAGACACAAAGGTGTAGACATCGGCGCCATAGTACCAATAATTTAATTACCTGGTAACAGATTGGATATAAGTTCATCATCAATGTTATTTGCATGGATTGAATCATTCCTATGCAACCAATCATCTGTATCATTAGATTCCACATTTTCCTTGTTTCCTGCATACTCACCATCTAACAATTGTGACAAATCACATACTTAAAATCTCAATAGTAATATGTATATTATAGTCACCAATTTTTGTACCATACCCCCATTGGTAGTTTCGACAAGCATGTGTTTCTCCTTTCTTCTTTTTATATACGACTCTCGACGTTTTCTATTTGTTTCGTCCCTTTTTTCTTTAGACATTGTGCGACGTTTTCTATTTGCTTCTTCCCTTTTCTCTTGAGACATTGTGCTCCATCGAGCACTATCTGTTTCCCTTTTGCGTTCTTTAGATCTTCCTGTTAAGAGCCATGAATCAGCCATGTTACACATCATGTGAAATCCTAATATAGTAAAACAATGTATCGTAAGAGTACCTCCGATAGTAGTGTTGGAAATGACTCCGAGTGGTGTACGTGAACCGCCATCCTCCATTTAATGAAACCCTAAAAAACTGCAGAACATGTTTCTAATATTAGTTTGAGTTGCCTATTCCTATATAGATCACAGCATGAGAAAAATGCAAATCAATAAACATTATCCAGTAACCATCGCAAATCAACAATCAACAAAATTAATCTCTAAAAAGTGGTCGAAGCTAGCATGCATAATAGATGTAACCAAATGGCAAATAACCAAGGACTCCATACAATAAAATAGCAATATATTGAGACAAGTGATAAATAAGTACACTCATAGAGTGCTCAGAGTAACTATTGGGCATCTACCACATAGCAAATTAATAATCTACCACTTATCAAATTAACCAAGTATTTAAGAGGAGGCACAGGAAGGTGTTTTTTGGTCGAGCAAAATGAGAACGATATCAACCTGCAAGAATCAAAGGTCAAGACGTCAAGGACCCTTGTACTGCCTCCCGAGCAGCTGCTCCGTTGGGGGACCTTCACAACAAAGGTGGGGGACCTTCACAACAACGTACTCTAGCCTTCTGGTACCAATCCTCTTGCTGCCGCTGCACCACTGCTGCTATCCTGGATGAACAGGTCGCTGATCAGCTGAAAATAATTACGAATGAAAACAGGAGTGCATAAGTTATTTGATAGCATCATCAGACTCTGTATTCATGGTACCCAATCATGTTGTAAACTAACTTGCTACGATGCATTTTATATTCCCAGCCAAATAAAACAGGAGTACATAAGCTGCTAATACTGAAGGATAAATTCAGATCTCTCTTGCACCTTTGTGTAAGAGTACACAGTAAGCTGTACGGTATCATGACACCAATTTGGTCAGGTGAGACCTTGTCATTATAGTTGACTAAGCTGAGTAGTTCGCAAGGAAAATGCACGATTGTCACAAGCATAGCAGTCATCATCGTATGGTCTCTAATAGGGGCAGGTAAAACAATATTTTAGTGATTATAGGCTGACAGTTCATAGAGATTAAGGCATGTTTTGAACCCTTTCCAAATTAAAAACCTGTAGCCTGGAACCACAAAATCTGGTCAGCTGAATGACCGTGATGAAGTGCTACTGCTACCAAGGTAAATCCTAGGTCATGAGGAGAACGAGGATTGACTCAGACCATCAAATACTTTATGAGCTGTTGACTCCTCTATTTGTAGCACAAATATATGAATATGATTTACTCAAACAAAATAAAGCAACAAGAAGGTGTTATGTCAGTACCCATTTGATATCATGAGACAAAATTCTAATTTTTATGCCATAATTAGCCGACAGTAAGTTGAACTGGTCATTTCCATTTCCTATCATGAGAGTCCAAATTCTAATGTTTTTGCCATAATTACAAAGTGTTTCTACAAATGGGTAAGTACATAGCTAGCTTGAAATAAAGAACATTTTTTTGTGAGTAATATCATTGTCATATATAAGCATGTAAGAATAGGGACCTCATGTAAACAATAGGCTGTTCTGACAATAGTCCCATGATTCATGGAAAACAACATTTCACTCAAGGATAATTGATGATATTTATGACTTCTCATTCGTTTTAACATACGCTGAAATCTGCAAGCACTACAAACCAGCCCATGAATTATCCATTTATGCAAACAGAAGAGAATAGGTAGCAAAAACTTACCAATCCACGACCTGCTGGATCTTGGGCTCGAAGTCCTTAGTCTGGCAAGTGTGCATATAGAGAACACAAGCAAAGGAGGACGGCAACTGACCTCCTGCTGGGAGAGCGAGATTTCAGACAACCAGAACTATTAGACCTTTTTTAACAAAAAAAAAAAAAAGAAAGCATAAACAAATTTGACTATGCAATTATTCTTGAGACTAATTAGTTCACAGGGGAGGCCACTTGGATGACACTACCAATGTACTTTCCCTAAGCTTAGATGCAATTATGCATGAGACCAATGTACTTTCTCAGTCTAGTGCGTCAACCCAAAATTAGCAGATAAAAACATAATCATAGAAACACCATTACTAAATGAATTTCCTGACCAAATCAACCATGGCAAGAATTAATATTAGAAACATATGCAGCATCCATACATATCAATACATCGATGGCATATGCAGCATCCATACATATCAATACACCGATGGGATCAGCGTAATAAGGTCAAAGAGACTCCCCACATAATAGTAGCCATATTACAGAGTGGTTTGCTTCTCCTGAAATGCAAAAGCAGAACAGAATAGGGAGAAAGGTTCAAAAGACAGGCATTTTTACATTGCCCCATGACTTATGCAGCCACCACCGACTGATTCTATAGACAGGAAGGCAATGGGCTAAAAAATAAAGATAGAATGGGACCGAGGCAAGTATGAGCAGGTTGTTGTTCTTTGTTCAGGTACTGACTACCATGTATCGTCAGTTCATCACATTGAAAGGTGTTTTTTTTTTGCCATATAGATTGGGAGATGTCCATCTATAACCAACCTAAATCTTTTGAGTCCTAATTTGCTGGTTTGTCAAGCTTTTATTAGTGCAGTTACGCAGCTAAGTTTGTGAAAGAATACATTGAGGAACCGAAACCCCCTTTTTTTTCCAATTCCAATTGGTGAATAGTGTGGGATACCTCTGAATAACTGAATATAGAGCCTCCTGACTACCAACTGACGCTATACCCAACATGTTACTGTCCCTAGCTGATTTTTCCTTTATTTTGACAAGGCAGTACGAGCCTGCTAATTCATGTAAAGAAGAAAATAGAAAAGAGTAATATTGAAGATTTATTAGTAGTTCACAGGGAGGCCACCTGTATGACACTGCGAATGTACTTTCCCTAAGCTCAGATGCAATTATGCATGAAACTAATTAGTTCAATTCAGTTTTCTATTTCTTGCAGCACACCATGAACTGATGGTGAGCTAAGTAAGCATGGGGTTCCCAAACTACTAATCATGGATTCATGGTTGATGTGTGCATGAGAAACCACCAAAACTCTGCCATTCTCACATGCATTGGGACTCATCATTGCTGAACTGCTGATAGAACACTAAGTATGCAATATGAGTTGGTAAAGACAATTCATCAATCAACATGAGAGCGTCTGCTGCAACGGGCATAGAAAATGAAACAGGAACGTCGAGGAAGGGTCAAACCATGATGCTGAGCGTCTGCTGCAGCGGGTGGAGCCGCAGTCCATGGAGCTCGCGCAACCTCGCGGATCGTACTGACTCGGCGAGCACCCAGCAGCTGGCTCCGGCGGGTGGAGGCACAAAAACGCATCGTCAAGAGAGGCGACGCAAATCTGGTGCGCAAGGTCCCCTTCCTAGCAATGGCGGCGGCGGGGGGCAGGATCCAGCCCCCAACGGAGAACCCAACGGATTCTCCGGTGGCGGACACCCGCGGGGGGTCATCCACGGCATCGCTGCTCACCTCCGGCTATGGCGTTCCTGCTCCCGTGGATCGGTGGCGGCGCACACCAGCTGCTCTTGACCGGCCACGGCTTGGATACCCTACCTTCCCGGTTACGGATCCACCAGCGGCGACGGTGGATCCACTCGGCTGGAGGGGGCGGCCCGGCACGCGTGGGGGCGGGGCGGCAGAGCGTGGCGGGCGTCGCTCGGGAGGCTGCGCGCGAGCGGGCTGTGCCGGTGTGCGGGCGTCGGCGTGGGACACGAACGGAGGAAGCGGAGGCGAGTGGAGCGGGCGGGGCGGCGCGGCCAAGCGGCGGCGGGCTCGGCGCAATCAACGGCGGCGGAGCGGCCGCACTCAATGACACCTAATCAGCAAGGGCCGCCTTGCCATGCCCGCCGCTCCGTCGTGGCGGTGCGAGGCTGGCGGCGGCGTGAGAGGCGTCGCGTCGGAAGGCGGCGGCGGCGTCAGCGTGGGGGCGTCGGGTCGGTGGGGAGTTCACGGGGGCAGGCGGGTGTGGGGGAGTGGGGGCTTCGGGCGGGCGGGTGGGTGGGAGGGGGGTCACGGGAGCCGGGCAGGTGAAGCGGCGATGTCCAACGTATAGATGGCCATGCAGCCCGTGGCCCGTCGGCCGCGCCCGTGGCCGGGGTTTTGGCCCGCCCGAGCATAGCCGCGGCCCGGTGGCCACGGTCCCCGGGCCAGCCCGGCCCGAGGCACCAGGCTGTGCTTGGGCCGCCGCCCGGCCCGTGGCACGGCCGCGCAGCACCCGGCTGAGAGGGGGCCTGGTAGCGGCCCGGCCATGCTGCCAAGTGGCCTGCTTTTTTAGCAAAACCAAGCGGCCTGCTAACACCACGTTGGCCCATCTACATGCTAACTCCACCTCTAGTGGCCCATCGGCCTGCTCGCTGCTACCCGCTGCCAGCTGCCTTGCCAAGCTAAGCTAATAAGGAAAGGGTTTGAGTTGTGTACTGGTTCATCTTCGTAGCTTGCCTCTGCCGCCACGCCCGTGCCTGTTTCGCTTCTGCCTGTTGGTGA
The DNA here is from genome assembly GCA_015847255.1 of Hyparrhenia diplandra. Lineage (NCBI taxonomy): Eukaryota > Viridiplantae > Streptophyta > Magnoliopsida > Poales > Poaceae > Hyparrhenia > Hyparrhenia diplandra. The sequence continues at coordinate 402,137 of JADLZK010008369.1, forward strand.
GTTCTTGAGAAGCAGCGCGAGGTAGCAGTGCGGGGAAGCACCACGAGGCTGCGGTGGCGCGGCGCGAGGAGCAGCGTGGCAGCAGCGCTTGGAGGCCGCGGTGGCGAACGGCGTTCAACGTTCGGCACAGGATCTCGCGCAAAGGTGGATACGCGAGGCCGCGATAGTGGGACGGCAGTGTGAGGAGGAGCGCAGCGGCGACCGCGACAGCGGTGCAAGCAGTCCGTGGTGGCAGCGCCCGCGGGCCGCGGCGGCGAGGATCTAGCCCTCGTGCTGGCGTGCTGTCGGGCTGCTCGTGCTTTCGCCGTGCCGTCGGACCAGCCCGATGGCCCACGGGTCGTGCCGTGGGCGCCGGCTAGGCAAAGCACGGGCGGCGGCATGGCCCGGCGCACGCGGCGGCATGGCGAGACGACGGTGTGTGCCAGACGGCGACGGCGACGCGAATGGGCCGCGGGCGTGCGGCCCGGCCTGTTGGACATCTATAGTCCGCGATAACAGTTCGATCTTTTTAGTTGTAGAGATGTGTGGCCAGTGCCAGTGTTGATGTAGATGCTGTGGACGCCGGATGCAATGGCACCGGTAACCTGCGTGTTCTTATATCTCCTTTCTTGACGCAGATCTCCTTGTCATCTCCATGATGCTGGCACATGATCGTCGTTCCATCCCCTTGATGGGGCTGGATCGAACATCAGTTGTTGATGCATGACTGGATGCTAGCTTCCTCCATTCGTATGCTAAAGTGATGGATGAAAGTTGTCACCTCATTTAGCGGTTGATAAATTCTCTATGCCTGTTTTTTAGAGTATTTTTGTTAGTGTCCAAGGCATAGACGTTGCCCACCTCATTAGCGTGGAGTTGTGTGCGCTTGTCGAAGTAGGTGAAGTGGGCTTGGCGCAGCTAGAACATCTTCCCGCCCGCCTGCATCGTCATCGTGTCGACGCTGGCTAGCTCGTGCAGTATCAAAGTAGATGGAGTCGATGCAGTGTCACCTTCCTCGTCGGTGTTCGTCGATCGATAGTTAGTTGTAGCGTCGCTTGGCTCATTGGTGTTAGCTGGCAGTGTAGTTCTTTGTGCAGAGGCATCATTGGGGTAGGAGCCAGCCAGCATACATATGTGCGTGGCAGGAGACAAAAGTATTGAAAATAGATAGCAGAAGCGTGTAGTCGTGTATGCTTGAGACTAATGCTGCAAGCCTGCAAATGATTTTGCATACATGTAACACACCACAGTAATCAGCTTCAAACATCCATCCATGGTGATCACTACCCTAAACGCCACAAACAATTTCATCGAGCGACACGGTGAAAGCAGGGTTACCTGACACGGAAACCTTGTTCGGTTCTTGTGTCGCGGCCAGGTCGCCAGGAAAACATCGAGCGCCTCAATGTCGAAGGAGTTGGCGCGCAGGCGCCGTAGATGACTAGATGTGGGTGCCTACATTGGGTTGCCTTCCTCTTTGCTTGCAGCTGCCCGGCGGCTGTTGCCGCGTGAGGCCGGCCACAGGCGGCGCCCTCAACCATCCCTTCGGGATCGATCATGGTTAATATTGTATAATAGATTTGTTTGTTTTTTTTTTTTTACTATGAAGCAAAAATAATAATAATGACAAAGGTGGGTAATCTTATAGAAAATGAAGTAGATTTAATGGTTACCGATTATTGACAGAGTCTATATGGCCAGATGTCCCTAATTAAGATTAAGATTATTATTGTTATTGTTACTACTATATACGTCTATAAATTACGGCAGTTCGGCACATATGTATCTTGTTTGTTGGCATCGATAGATAAATTATGGTGACGGGTACATACTACCAATAGGACCACTAACTATGAATTTCGATCTCTTCTCAAGGTTTTCTCGGTAGATGATAGATGGCAGGAACTTGTTCTCTGGTCCAGATTTTTATCAGCAGGCCAGCCAAGGCACGTATGGACGGGACCGTTAATCCAAAAAAAAAAAATCCGGTGCATTGCATTTCTGGGCTAACCAAGGGAACGTGATGGTAGGGGCATCGGATATTAATTTATAATTTATTAACCAATTTTGTGAATGTCGATACAAAAGAAGAATTTGTTGGCACGCAAGATTTAGGTTCTTTGTTTTATTATTATCTATATATCTATATATAGAATGGCAGTGGTGGGTAATTTCTTTAAAAAGTTAAAATAGATCTAATGGTTATAGATAACTCCAATCTATGGTTTGACGGCCAGATATTTCGATTAATGTGAGAATTTCTAGCATTTATCTCTTTTTTTCTAGCGTCTGGTGAGAACTAACGTGAAGCCTCAATTAGTAATTGTAAGATAGCGGAGCCCAATTACCCTTCAACGGAGGCACGTGAGACAGTTCAATAATAACAAAATAATACCACCGATCCAAAATTCGATATATAGGCTTCATTTGGCATACATCAGCTTCACTAGTAAGTTTTTTTTTTTTTAGGTTTTAGCTTTTCATATCTCGTTCGGTAAAACAACATGACATGGCGAATTGGCTTGTAGTCCAATGGTAGAATGGTCTAGTGGGACGCTACCCTCTTTCGCACCTTTTACGGGATTTTTCAGGATTTACGGGCGTTATGCGTTAAGTGGTAAGTGGCGTTCCCATTGACAATGAGGCGCCAATAGTGATTTCAGGAATTTTCAGATCTCTTTGGGTGCTCAGTCCTTCGGAGGTGCTCATAGGGGTAGAGTTTGCGTACGTGTTTTCATAGGGGTGAGTGTGCGTGCGTGTTGTGAGCGTCTACATTATACTGTGTAATTCTCACAAAAAAAAAACAACATGACATGAAAGATCAAAAGAATCAAATGGGCACACTTCCTTCCCATTTTTCTTTTCTCCCTTTTTTCTCAGTCTTCCTCACGGTCCTTTCTTCCTCCTTGTTTGCTCCACCCGATGTCGTGACTGCTTGGCGCTCGCCCGGCGGCCGCACCACTATGAAGACCGCGAGCCCCGGGCGGTCTTTGGCGCCGGACGCTGCGCGCCACGGCTGCTACGCCCTAGTGGCCAGGCCTGATGATGGCATGATGTTTGTCTGAAGCGCAGATCGGTGAAAGCACGAGGTGCTTGTTCATCATTATATATGTACTAGCGCAACATTGTTCGTACCTCAACATCGCTAGCACTCATTGTCCGACACATTTATACATGAATTATTTGTAAGATAAGATATTGTATAAAAGTAGTATTCATGAACCCTCCCACCAGCAGCAGCTTTGCCTCCGCAAACGGGCTAGGCCTACCTTGCCAAAGGCCTTGTCTGGCAACAGCCGGTTGAGCATGTGCAGTGCTAGCGGCTGGCTGACATGCTTGGTATGGCCAACGGTGGCTGGGGGCGGGCCTTGTATGTCCAGCGATTGGCCAGGCGCGGCCGCCGCTGGGCATGGCGAGGCCAAACGGCAGCCCGGTGCGGTTCCAGTGTGGCCGATGGCGATGGCTATATCCAGTCGTGGTAACGTCTAGTCAATCAGTGGCAGATGGCCTGAAGAACGAAGGAAAAGGGGCTGGTGCGTGGGGACCAGCAATGAAAAAAGAACTTAGAAAAAAATGTGTACGGCTGAGAAAATGTCAGGAGAAGGGGGATACGTGCTTGCTAAGAGCAACTCCAGCCATAGGTCCAAAACTAGGCCCCTACTTTTCCATTTGGGGGACAGTGCAAATTTTAAGGGCCAAAATTGAAGCCCAACTCCAGCCACAGCCCCCAAAATCACCCCTATCTCACGTCATCACAGCCCAGCGCCGCCGCGCCGCAGTCCCGGCCTCCGTTCTGCCCGCCGCCGCAGCTACCTCCACCTCCTCCGCCCAACGCCGCCTCTGCCTCCACCTCCCGCCTAGCGTCGTCTCCGCCTACACCTCCTCCACACAGCGCCGCCTCCGCCTCCTCCTCCCGGTGCCGCGTCGGCTGCTGCTCGGCGTCGCCCGCCATCGCCCGTTCCTTGTCTCGGGTGAAAAGGTTCAATTTTTGCAGTCCCCCTCCCGGTCCTCTTCGCCTGTTGCTTCACTCCCTGGCCTGCTCAAAGTTCCTGCAATGTGCCTCCACAAGTATCATAACTCCCATGTCTCACTCTCACAACCAAGAAAGAGATCGATCTGCAGTACCATGGCATACATTTTAGATGTAACACCCGGCAACCCTCAAGAGAAATGAGTATGCTTCTTTTTTTTTTTTTTGTTGTGTACCTTATTTGCTGGAATCTTGGAAGAGCAAGACAAATCGGCAACTCTTACTGAATGACAGAATACCCAAGTTGACAGAAGTCATTCAATCATTCAGTAAGTGCAGCTCTCGATGACAGACATAAGTTCAGCACTTACTGAATTTGGATCAGCACTTACTGAATGACAGACATAAGTTAGTGGTGAACTGATATTTTCTCTCACAGATTCATTTCGGAGCACATATTCAGAGAACCAACAACTTTCTGGCTACATTCTCACATACTCATTTCAGAGCACATTTCAATGGTCAGTTGAGAATCTGCCACAAAGCTGGTGATGTAAACATAGTTGTAGGTAGTTAGAGATTCTAGAGATTTACCAATGTACACTGTAGCTGGTGATGTAAACATGCCTCTGGCTCATATATGAACATGATTGGGTACTTTGGGGAATTAGAAGCACCACCTGCTGTGTTTGATTTTTTTTTTCCTCTACTTGTAGAAAACTTGACACTACAGTTAACTGAAATAAGCATGTGTTCTCTATTGATAAATTTCCTTTCTTGCTTTTCTGAATTTCTGTGTTGCTAAATTATGGAGACTGGCCTCATGTTGGAATCTGTAGATGGTTGAGGTGCCTCATGGGGAATTATTATTGTTTATTTTAGAAGATGGTTGAGCTGCCTTTTATCCTCAATTCTTTATTTTTTTTCTTCTCGGTAGGAATGAAACTTCAGTATGCTATTTTTGCCATCCTGGATGTGGGAATGTTGGATGCATGAGTTTGGTTTCTCTAGGTCTCAGATAACAACATTGGCCACTTGCTGTCCACTTTTGCCATCCTGAGTGTGGGAATGTTGGGTGCAGTGTCGTTGACTGCATTATTAGGATTCTATGTCAACAATGTAACTTGCAGGAAGAAAGGTCGATGAGTATCTGAATTATGCCAAGGCTTGAAGCTGTGATTAGGTTTCAGTTTCATGGGATCTGAATTTCTGTAGGAGGGCTGAGCAAAGTGTTTTCAGTTTCAGAAAACTTTCTGTTGCCACTCACCTTTCTTAGTAAAACTGCTTACTGTTGCAAACGAAAAATGAAAAACGCATTCTAATTAAATCAGATCTTTTTTTTCAGTCATGTTACTGAAAATATTCAGTCATACAGGAGGTCACATTCCAGTCTGAATGCTGAGTTTTCTTGTTTCTGAGATGCAGTCTCTGTAACTGTACTTTTTTTTTTTTGAAGTGTATAACTGTACTTTTAATATAGTACTCCATGCAAGTTTCTTAGGAATGTGACTGACTGTAACTATTTTTTTAAGACTTGAATGTGAGCATCTCTGAGCATACTACAGGCTGTGTCTATATATGGTCACAGGCTGCTATTTCCAGCATGTTAAATAATCTTTCTCAAGATTCAAATATGGTCACAGGCTGTGCCTGTATCCCCCATTTGGAACCTGTCTGCAAGTTGAAAAGCATCCTTGTTGAAAAGCATGTATCCCCCATTTGAAACATGTAGTACTTCGATAAATGACAGAAAAGTTACAGTACAATTCAGATAAGTGATCAGAGAAGATTCCTGATAATGCTTGTGTTAATTCATGAATGACAGTACACTGGATAGCACTAGGGGACCTTTTTCTAATTTTCGGAATTTCTTTCACTTGAAAATACAGTGTGTAGTACTGCAGCATGGTCATTCCTGCTCAATAATTGATCAAGTACAGCTACTAACATTCAGACCTGCATTAATTCACAGGGCGCCTGTGAGCAGTAAAGTGAAACTCTAAACTTGAAAAATGATCTTGTCACTTCTGATTGATTCAGGTTCCTCTCTACAACCTGAATAGCTGCTCTCTACAACCTGAACAACCTGACAACCTGAATAGCTGAAAACCTGAATAGCACAACCTGAATAGCACAACCTGTATTTTATTAGATTTATTAGATTGTTGTTTAGAAAACTGAGATCAGGAATGTCTGATGTTTCAGTTTCATGTGGGTCGTGATGCCAGCTTGAATATTTCTGATGCCGCATGTTTCAAAAGGAAATTTTCAACAGTTGATTGTCAGGTACTGCTGCCATGCTGCTATGTGGGACCAGGTCAGCCTGCCATGTGGGGCCAACCTGGCATGGAAGGGCTCCATGCTACATAAAGGAGACCAGGAGGCGAAAGCAAGGATCATCAACCAAATTATCGAATTCATTTACTTTACCCTTTACCTTACATGTACCGTAGTTTATTGTTCTTCTTCCCCAACTCTCCCCTCCTTTTCTCTCCCTTGTACCCAGATCGGCTCCTTCTAGAGCCTTCTAGATACTGAGATTTAGTAGCCCAGGTGTGGGGTTGCTAACAGTCCATGTTGATTTGGTTTCCATGTTTTACTCTCTATGACAGTTCCATTTGGAAACCTGAAACTGAACACAATTTCTATCTTGTTCTGAAACCTATGCAAATTGCAATGATCTGAAACCTCACACTGAATAAACTTTCTTTGAAACAAGTCTTGTCGATGGAGAAGCCCTCTACTGTATCAATCAATCATGTCCAGATAGCAAGACAAATATATGGCAAATATATTATTTCAAACAAATACAGTCGACATTATAGAAAAAATAGCAAAAGCAAGCCTGTCACTGAATAATAGCAACAATAGTGCTGGACTACACTACATTTCAAAAATAGTTTTGCTTTCTCCCCTTCATGAACCAATTCTTCTCTGTCTCTATCGACTTACATAAAAGAAAAAAGGAAACAAAGGAAGAAATCAAGAAACATCTGATCAACAAGAACACCATCCCCTTGTTCCACGAAATGAAATTTAATCGATTCATCGAATCCACTTGATCAGATTAGCTATTCAGCATCGGATGGATTGCGGCAAGCCATTCTCGTCCTTCGAACGACATGATGTGGGTGGTCTTGGAGTCGTAGCGGCAAGGCAGCTCTTGGCATTCACCCTATAAATCTTGAGCAGCTCCGGCGCCATCTGCCCGCCGCCCGGCGGCACCGCTCTCGCATCATCAGCCAGCAGCCGTGAGCTCGGCGTCTTCCTCAAATTTTTCAGAGGGATGATGATCCACAAGAACCTCTCCCGGCTTCACCCGTGAGCTCGGCGTCTTCCTCCAGTTCGCGGTGTTCAACATCATCCGGCGAAGAAGTTGAAGGACGAGAGAGGACCGGTGCCGCCGCCACCGGTGCCGGTCGTAGGCGGCGGGACGACGCCCGGTGAAGCGGTTGTTGGCGAGCTTAGGTGAGGATGTTGGCATCGGACAAGATCCCGCACACGGCGCACGCATGTACATCTTCACGGCGGAGCGGGAGGTCTAGAGGCTTGGAGGTCACCTTCTTCTCGCCGACTAGGACCCACGCCGCCTCGCCGTCGGGATCCGGTTGGGGCGGTGGCGGCGGCCGGGGGGGAGGCGACGGCGCTGGCTCTGCGGGTGGAGACCGCCGGCCTGCGTGCCGGCGGGGTGGAGATCGTCGGCCCGGGCGGGGGCGGTAGCTGCGCATGTGGACGGGGAGGTGAGAGGGGAAAAGTGGGTGGGACCCATTGGATAGAGGGTTTTTAGATGTGGGGGCTTGAGATTATAATTTGGGGTGGCATGAAAATGGGAGCCCATCTAGGGGCTCCACTAGAGTTTATTTCTTTCCTCATGCCCCTAGAATTTAGGGTAGGGGCTCAAGTAGGGGCTACACTGAAGATGCTCTAAGTCGATCGGGAACTTACTGACTTGTTACTTTTTAAGAAGTAATTTTACCAAACTGTTGGAAAGGTCATTTCTATCTTTTTTTTTCCCCCAATAAACCAAATAGGACGTGCATTCACTAAGCCCTTAGAGTTCCTCTTACTCATTCAACAGAAACCGGTTCTAAAAGGAGGGTTACAAACCGTTTTTTATGCTCATTCCAGCAATGGTACTTTATATGTTCCAAAAACATATAATCTCACTAAGGTAGATTATAATGCCCAAGGAAACAAAAAGAGGAAGTTATGGTGAAATTCCATATAAACCACTAGGAAGTTCCACACAAACACCTCTTCCTTCCAATTTGCGGTAGGGCTGTGACAAACTTATTTTATAATTAGTTTTGGAAGCTTGGAGTAAAAAATATATAGTCTAACACCTCAGGCAGCAGGAAATAAAGTTGTCAAAGTCTTCTTAAACGGCTTGGACTAACATAATTAAAACACGTGAAAGTGAGTAGTCGGTACTCCCTGTGTTGGTACTCCTCAATCAAACAACAAAACAATAGTAATGTATCATCCACGTCCACGAGAGTATGTGTGTTTTTTTTTTTTGCCTGCAACGCCTCCAAGTGTAACTTCTGCGCGGCTATTTTCATTGCTGTTGCAGAGCAGGTCCTTCGGGAAAAGGAAATTGGTCAAGGTCCAAGACTGTAAGGCCCCACGAAGAATTAATCACGAGCCTACATACATAAGTAGCTTGTTAGATGTTTGACTAACAAAAGGAAAACACGATGAAATTAATTATCTACATATATGATGCTGTCATTAATTAGGGCCACACAAATAATTGAACATCTAACATGTTGGCATCTACTTCTACATAGCTATACAACTTATTTTCAATTCACTACATAGTTGTTACATGTTGGACAGGTGCGAAAGTTTCATTTTTATGCATTGGAAATACTTGGGGTTGAAGTACAATATGCATGACTCGTGTGAACCTAAGGGTCCATTTGGGAGCCTTTCGTGGAGCAGATTATCAGGAAGAATCACTCCCTGGCTGCCAAATGGATTTTCAGCGAGAAGTGTTTCTCTGCTGATTCTGTGAGGTGATTCTCTTAAATGTAATGATAGGCTGAGAGCTAAAAAACTAGCTTCACCTGATCCTGTGCAGGGATGAAAACGGTCGGAAACGATCGGTAGGAGGCCAAATCACTTTCATTTTCATATTTTTTTGTCAAAAATGAAATCGATACGGTATTGATAGAAACGAATACGGCACCGGTATTCTGGTAATTTTGAAAATGATATAGTCAATCGGAAAATACAGCGATAGCGATCAAAATCGATGAGAATGGTATCCTCGAAATGATAAACATGCCAAACCATAGAACATGAGAAGAGCCATGTGACTCGACTTATCTCACATGACAATAATAAATAAATCCACATGAACAAGACCACAAGCTAAAACCATATAGTTCACACCATTTTAGTCTCAAACAATGGTGAAACAACATAACAGCACCACAGTTTTTTGACAATGACACAAATAAACGATCAAGTTGAATGTGATAATCAGCCAACCGTGATTGCTGATTGGCTAGAGTCATGGTGATTTGAGTGGTTGATTGCCTTCTATACGGATGAATAATTGTCGTATAGTTTCTTTTACCGTATAGTTTCTTTCAAAAAAAAAATACTAGCCTTATGTGCTTGCATCCGAGATTGGCATACTTACAATCGGTAATTACTGACAAGTAAATTACCTGCTAAATACGGAATTCTTCGAAAAACGGTCGGAAGGGGAGAATTGTTTTTGTTTTCGTTTCCAATTATTTCTACTATTATCATTTTCATTTTTACGGTTAAACTCAAAAACGACTTCAGAAAATTAGAAATTATCATTTTCGTTTTCATCCCTAATCCTGTGAAGTGATTTTGTAGGTTTATGTTAAAGAATCAAAGAGAATCACTTTCAGACATAGAATCGCTTCACCATAGAATCCGGGAGCACAGCTGGAGAATCAAGGATTACAACTCTGCCAAACGGATCCTATGTTTCATTTGTGTAGTTTTTGAAATAGCTGGGAGTTAGATTCGTGAGAGCTTTGTGGTTACCTTCCGGTGGTTTTACTGTACACCATTTCCAATGCAGTACCACCAGCACCATAACCCTTCCGGTCTATCTTCCTGTAGCATCTGCAAAAAGTATCAAACGCGGCATAATATAATTTTCATTTTATATAATAACGAAATAGGTATAGGACGCCACATATAATTACCTATATGTAATGCAGTCGTACAAACAAATACCATAGTTCCCTGAAGCTGTAATCAAAATCGGGCGGCCCTGATGGGACTGGCCCACACAAACGTTCGAGCGGGAAAATGACTGTCGGCTGAGGCCTTTGAATTGTCTAACACAGCTGTTGTTTTTCAAATCCCAGACCTGACAAAAAAAAAAAAAAAAAAAAAAGAAGGGACATTGCAACATAAATTAGTTGTTAAGTTGATGCGTGTAACAGCACTAGTACCGTGTCAATTAGTAATCACAGGATCTGAGTGTGATAATAAATATAGTACGACGTACACGTGCAATCCCATCTCTAGAACCTGTAACCATAAACAGCTGATCGCCGCCTGTGGAAAAATAATCAAAATTGACCACAGCCCCACCACCGCAGACTAACCTGGCGACAGGATCGGGAGAGGATATGTTCCAAATCTGCGAATTCTCAAGCATTTTCATATAACGACAACAAGATAGAAACCAGAATACTACAGCATTTTATATATATATATATATATATATATATATATATATATATATATATATATATTTATATGTATATATATATTCTTTTATATCAAGGTAGTAGAAAGGCCCACCTGTACGTCTTGGTTTCCCCATTCGAATACTACAGATGCAAAAGCGTTGCGGTCAAACGGGTTAAACTTGAATTTTCTAGTAAATCGTCCTGAGCCCGGTTGGAATATTCGAATGCACGTCCAGTCAGCCTCCCAGTTCCAAAGCTTTATAAGATTTTCATCCAAGGATGATGACAGCACGACTGGCAAGCTTGGGTGAACATCCAGTGATTTGACACTGCCCTTGTGAGCTTTGAACTTTCCAACGTTTTCTATTACTGTAGCGCACGTATAAACATAAATGCAACCGTCATCTCCCCAGCGATAAACCATTGTTTCCTGGCTATGAATTTATTTGAGAAAAATGCCGTCCGGCTTGATTCAGTCAACGACATTACTGGTTCCTGTGCAAAATGAACAAATTTAATTCAGTAAGTTTCTGACATTTATGAGCTGCACATTCTGTCATTATAAACACAAACTAACGTCGTACCATTGTCTTCCTTCATGTAATAGTTTACATTATTAACACAAACTACACATGTAAATGTTTTTACACTACCCACTTCTATAAAAAAAAAAAAAAAAAAAAACAACAACCTGTAACTACACATATTGTTCCATAATTAATGTAACCCAACTCCACATGCATGTATGCGCAATGCAAATATATTTCTGTCTTTCAGCAATCATGTGAAATAGTCACCTAGCAAATCACACGTCAACGGCAACAACAGCTCTCACAAAATTATATCAATGCTCGTGAACTTAAATTACATACATCGTTATTTTGGATAAATGTGTACATTTAGATGAAACATTCTCGCATATCTGTATCTATATCTATATTGACAGAATAACTATATGCACTATATTTTAAAAACATAGTACTACATGTATTATTATTATTTTGATAGAGGTTAATTCAACAACTTGAGCAGTAGAGGAGGATACCAGAAACAAAAGGTGGCCATGGCCTTCCTAAATTAACTAGTGATTGTTACGCTTCAATACTTACTTTCTCATTATATTATTAGCAATATTGGCCACTCCTACATCTTGATTTAAGTGTTCGAACTGATGTTGAGTGCTGTTGTTACAGATTAAATGGCTTCTTATACAATCTTAGTATTTAAGAGTGGACTCTAGGACATAAAATTTGTATTTCAAATAAAATAAAAATTCAGTGTGTTTTCAATAAATGGCACATGCTGAATAGGTGGAGGCATGAAGACATGTAGCATTGCAGATGATGCTCACCGACGATGAAACCAACACCAATGAGTGAACGACCGTTGTTGTCTAACATCATGAGAAACCTTGGTTGCAATAAACCTCACAACTTTAAAGGGATTTTGGTGAAAAGGAGACACATAAAGCCTACGAGAGCAAATGTCTGTAACAAGGTGGGTTAGGCGAGGACAATAGCATCTTTTTATATGGATTATGGGAGAAGACTCTCCTATAACTTTGAAAATAAGCAGGTGCCAAGCTTCGGACAATAGCATCAGTGTTTGCAATTTTCAATGGTGCATTGTGACGGCCAATGAAGAACTCATTAGGAGTCGATGTAGCTAATCTTCAAGACATGTAGCATAGTTAACTAGTTAAAAAAAAGAACAGGTGCTTCATAGTGAATGAGAGTGTAGGTTGTGATGAATTTCTTTGGCTCTGTTCTGCAGACTAGAACAAGGTCGAGAGCAGTGGCGAAGCTAGAGCAAATTAGAGGGGTGCACTTACTTTATGGGTGCATATACATGTGTTGTAGAGGGTGCATCTATGGTGAATCTTCAGTTAAATCCATTGTTTTTGCATTTTGGGAGGGGTGGGGTGGGGGGTGGGGGGTGCATTTGAACCCCTTAGGATCAACATAGCTTCACCAATTTGGAATAAAAGAAGATAGCATTGCTAACACTGATTAGAAGAGGTGGAACGATCCAAGATGAGTTAAAGTTGATTTGACAAAGGAAAAAATTGAATCCATTGTGGAGTTGGATGGATTTATTTTATTTTGTACATGTGTCTCATCATAGTCACCAATAATGATCCAACACCAAGAATGACGTGGCAAATAATACCAACAACAAAGGAAGTATTGAAAATAAGAACAACGGAAGCATGAGTAGGTAGAGGGGGAGAGACACCTACCTAAACAACTAAAGACTAAACCTATCATAGGATTTAGAATCTAAATTTGATCAGTGTATTATGTGTAGGGAATCGAGAGGTAGCACACGCGACAAAAGTTTACAATGGTTCAACTACAAGGTACCCTACGTCCAGTTAAAAAAAGCTTGTCTATTGCCCTGTGTGCTTCGATGTGGTGGGAGGGCAGATGATGCAAGGTTTTATGGCTAAGTTTTTCTTGGTTCAACTATGAGTTACCCTATGTCAAGTTCAAAAAGGTTGTCTATTATATTGCACTTTGTGTGCTTGGATGTTGGGGGTCCAATGATGCAATGTTTTTTGGCTAAGAACCAAGATGCCAAAATAGGGACCCTACCCCTCCTTATCTAGTTTAGGGGAGGGGATAGAGTTTACATCGGGTAACCCAAAATCGTATGTTACTGTTTCCTAGTTTGTTACAATGGATAGGTGTTTGATTAAATTAGGTCTCTTATAGATTGATTGGCTTCTAAGCATATATATCCTATGCCGTGTTCGCCAAAGTTGCTAAGATACCGTGTTTGTTTTGGACCTCCCGTGTAGCGTGTTCATCTCACCTCATCCCAATTGGGTGTTTCCCTTGATGCTGAAGGTAACGAAGGCCCGTAGTAACGATATTAGCCCCAGGGTTCCTTGTGGAGTTAGTCATCCTCTCTATCCATTTGTCATGCCAATCGTTGGCACAATTTTCAACCACTTGGACATCCCATCATGATGACCTATTGAAGATAAGGATGCATGGTTTCGGAGAATTTGAATTGCCTCATCATCTTGTAGTCATTATTCCAGTCAAGATGCATGAGAAAAAATGGTTCACCAGATGTAAGATCCACCTACCATGACCATCGGGACCATTAAAAGGTAGTCTTATTAAAGCTTCTTACAAGGCAAGCCATACCAAGGATCTCCATAGTCCTATATTAGTTGAGTGACCTCATTGAGTGCCCACAATGAGCCCTCCTCCTACAGTTTCTTTGGGTTTTGTCTCCTTTTCCTAGAGTAGAACATGGGTCCAAGTCGGTGGACACTAGAGAACACTCCTAACATGCCCATGATCCCTATTTTTTTTCCTACATGACTCAATGATCCGGCAGTTCCATGGAAGATGTGGTGTGCATACATAGTGATCCAGGATCTAGCGTCAGTAAACACACCTGGCTGTTTATGCAAATTCTCTCATCGAGGGAGTTGAACACACTTTTTTCACCATTATAAGAGTAGTATATAGGTTTGCCATGTTTCCGGTAGCCCTGGGCTCGAAATGTCTTTGTTATTATTTATGGAGTGACCGTCAAAGGTCATTGCTATTGTACATCAGGCAATGTTAGTAAATGTCAACACATGTTATTTTTTAACATAGTCAATGAGCGGAATAACATTTTGCCATGCGAACAACAATGCCATGCTCGTTGAGCTGATAACGAAAAGAGTGGTGTCCAAGTTTTTGCCATCAAATACCCACTCTGTTGTCCCAGCTGGGGACACACCATAAACTCCTGGTAATATCATAATCCTTAGTCCAAGTAGATCGGCAGCCTTCTGAGTTGTCTTGAGGGGCTTTCTTGTTGATCGATCTGAGTGGGAGCTCGTTCGATCGCCATAACATCAAAGCTACATGTGCAAACTAGTTAAGGAATGGATAGAAGCTACTACAGTACTCTATTCGCTCTAGGTTTAGACTATGTCAACTTAAGTGGTCCCATCAACTAGACCAATTGTTGATCGAAATGGTTATGCCTGCTGGATGACAAACCATTGAGGTCCACTCTGTTAGGAGCCTGATAAAAGTTGGACATTGGGGACTCCATCATTCCCATTTCGTTGATTTCTCTAGTGGTTCAACGTCATGTCCCCAATCTTGCCACACATTAATCGCTAGTCTGTTGCTATTCTCCTACATCCTCTCATCTCAGTGTTTCCACACTTGGAGCAAGACTGATCATTGCATAGTCATCTTCATCCACCAAAGTCAATAAGGAAAGCATCATTCTTCCAATAAGATGCCATTCTCAATGCAGTCATCATCATCATCATCATCAAGGGATGAGGTCATTAACACGCTGACATATTAGAGGTGTCAAAGGCGATAAAAGATGCCATTCTCAATCTTGCGAGGAGGGGGGTTCCTAGCCTTGAAGGTGCTCATCGAATGGGCCCGTTCCCAACTTTAGGGATATTGTCGTCTTGACCTCCTTCTTTGATAGGGGCATTTAGTGTTGATGCACGGGTTCTTTAAGGATTTGCAATTCTACTATGATATTGAGGTGCATCATCTAAATCCTAACAAAATTCTCCATATTTCCACATTCCTCACCATGTATGAGTATTACTTAGAGATAGAACCCTATTTTGCATTCTGGTTGGGGTTATTTGAAGCTCAATTGCTATTCTACAGGAGTTGCCATTTGTTAGTGGGTGGATTACGCTTACAACTATGTTATAAGAACATGTAATTCAACATTTCCCTCTTTCATCCAACTAAGATTGGCATGAGGGTGGTTCTACATATGGGAGGACAGCATGCTAAAGTATGTGCATGTGTTGCCAACAAAGGTTGCGCGCATGACGGTCTACATCCATTAGAAGGAATTAGATCAAACAACAATGTTGCTGGAGGATATTGAGAATCTCAAGTTAGAGGGCATGATAGCTATGAGCCTAATTCAAAGCCACATTCACCGGTGCATGTTCTGATCATGGATCGGGTGCACACCATGTTGGATTACTAGATCGGTGAAATCCAATCGGGGAAAAGAATCTAGAGCTTTGTGCTTTAGTAGTGAACTCCCATGCATTGGCTTGCCGGTGAATAGCATGCTCATAGGCATTGCCAACATTCTGACTGTGTTTTCGCATGCGATGCAACTAAATTGTGTAAGTGCTTTGTTAGTTATGTCATAAGACAACACCATCTTGAATAATTGTCTAACATGGTAGATATTGTGTTGTAGGGGTTGCTTGACAACCAAGAGGTCCTCAAAATAGCCATCTTCTTCCACTCCAGTGGGGAAGAAGGCTCACCGCGGATGAGCCTTGGATCAGCATAAGCAATCCTCTTCCAATTGTCTTACGCTCTTGTTGTAACCCCATGACTTGGGTGCTCTCGAATACAAAGATCATGTTGCTAGATTTGGGTCCCGATAGCTTGAACCGGGATAAATCCCCTCGCGGTTCGATCGGTATTCTTCTTTGTTGTTGAGTCCACCTAAGCCACCGTAGAAACCCACATTCGGTGACACTGTCGAACAACAATGCATGTCATGGTTCCGACCACATGACCACCATGATGCCATCCACATTTTAAGCCTTAATGTTTTGTCCAATTTAAGGATGAAGGCACCAGTGCATGCACCTTCGATAGATGGCTCCAACATCCTTTTACCTGAAGGGCATTGTGACATAGTAGAATAGCCAAAGGTTGTGATGAACGAAGTTGAGAGCGGGTCTAACTCTATATGGATATGGTGATAGCTAGAGTAGGGGCAAGGAGACATAGAGTTTTGCATCATACTAAGGAAACTATCACATGATGCATATGAGGTAGCTAGTACAGCTCCTTTGGACGTGTCTTATTTAGGCTTGCATAATTAATGCAAATGCTCCATTGCTGAATATTCTTTTGTCAAGTATATATTTTACAAGCTAGTCATGGTGCAGTACTTCTATGATAAAGCATGCTTCTAAGAGCTTATGTACTTCCTCTCCTAAGATCCTATGGATCTTGTTATTGAAGTGACGTAGAGATTGGATGGTCAGCTTACACTACAAAAAAAACTTTTCCAAGGTGTTTGGAATTGGGCCTCGGAGGTGGTTGTTGTTGACGTTTGTTAAGTGCTAAAAGAATAAGAAGGATTCTGCAAGCGCACAGAACATCAATGTAGCTTTTCCCTAGGGGAGTATTCTAGGGTATCGTATCCACAGGGAAGCTAATGGTAAAGAATTCTAATAACTCACAATCATGTATCTGCTAACTTAGCAAACCAACTAGACTAAAGAGGGGTAAGTGATAAATGATAAATAAATAACAAAGCATAAAATAATAACATACCTAATATTACAAAAGAGTAACTAAGCTAATCAAGAGGTCAACGGGAGAGATCAAGGTTCCCAATTACTTCTCTATTACTTTGGTTCTAAGATAACTAAGTATGGATAGATATAGCAATCATACACAAGCACTTTGGACCAACAGTACCTTTCCAACTCTCGAGAAAGACTGGGAAGAAGTAGTTGGGGGAAGGCTGCCAAAAGCTCTACAAACATCAACCCTAACGTGGTGGATTGCAAAGGCCTAACAGAGTTTGTCACCCCCAGGGCTACCACAACTAACCGGAGGATTGAGCGCAATCTCAGGTAACCTATAGTCTAAACACCACGTCTATACTATAGATTACTACTCTAGCTACCTCGAATAACTAGAGCACTCAATACGAGCAAAGATCCCATGCAATGATATAAATACTATACTAAACATATATATGGAAAGCATAAAAGTAAATAGAGAAGATAAATAAATATTAAAGCATAAGTCCTGTAAAGTAAAGATACAAAGACATACCAAAACTCTGAAGACTATCCAGAACTGGAGTGCAGCTCCACTCTCTCCCTTACTCTTGACTAGATCTAATCTAGATCTAATCTACTTCTAATCTTCATGTCTAATCTAGTTCTAATCTAATTCTAATTCTCTAATCCCTGAGAGAGAGGTATCCTCACATTGGGACTCCTGTACATCTGAGAGATAATGAATTAGCTAATGAATTAGGGTTTCAGGGGGAAGCCCTGCCCCTGCTTATATAGTCCCATAGGATGAATCTCAGCCCTTGGATCAAACCGACTTGATTGGATAGACTAGATCAACTCCATAGGTCGGTTGTAGGAAGGTTCCGAAGCTGGACACGTGGTTCCACTTGGGGGTGCCGCGCGGCACGACCCACATGCCGCCCCGGCCCCACTCTGTGGGATATGGCCTCCGGCTTCTTCGAGCTTCATTCTTTCATCATTTGAACCCTGGAATTTATACCAATGCCCCTGGATTTGGCCCTTTTCTTCCGTTTCTCAATTTCCTCTCTTTTCAGCTCTTTTCTGGGGTTTTCTGGATTCTTCTTACAAAACAGTGTATGCACCAAAACTCGTGGAATTCATTAGTAATAATAATATTATTTATCTAGCATTGATCCTTAGTTGATGGTTTAAAACATATATAAAAGTGGTCAATAACTACCATCAACGGTTGTGCCATTTGCCCGCCTCGTTAATGCACAGGATTAACCCGAGTTAGTCATTTTTATTGACCATGGCGGTCACAATCAACCACCTCACAAAATCGATTTCTGAGAGGCGTTAAAATTTAACTGAATCCTAAAATCTATTATCCAAGGTGGGCCCAAAAATGCCTCCTAATTGCCCGTTTTAGAAAAAGGCCGAGGCCCAACATTTCAGATGACACCCAATAACCGTTTGGTTTTTCACTTCACCGAGCACATCTCTCTCTTGTTCTCCCTCTCACTCTCCCTTTGAGAGTGGCACTCCTAGGCCCTGTAGGACCGCACCTTTTCCCTCTTGTCCTACCTCCGAGCGGGGTGAGCTCCTAGGTCGGCGGATCTGGGCGCAAGGCGGCTGCTCACAGGGAATGCAGGGACGGGGGTGACAACATGGCCCTAGCCACCTCCTCCGTCTCCTCGGCTTGCAACAAACAAATCGATGGTGTGGTTGGAGTGGATCCGGTGTCTCTGGCCTGCGTCTCTGGCAAGGGCACAGTGAATCTAGCATTTCCGATGGTGGGTGCCTACATCTGGCGAGCAGCTATGACATCACGTAGATCCCATGAGCTGCGGCTGTGGCAGCACATGGATAGGCTCGGTGGTGCTATGGATAGGCTTGGCGGGCTTGTCCAAGGAATTTTGTTTTTTGTTTTTTTATTTGATTTACCGAGGCTGGCATTTGGACCACCTCGGTAACAATTGGTTTACTGTGGACTTTGTACTGAGGTGGTAGTGATGCCCTCCTCAGTAAATCCATTTTGCCCGCGTCAGAAAAGTTTTATAGTAGTAGTGTTAGAGCTAGGTTTGGTGTTTAGAAAGTGCTCGATGACCATCTTTTAGACACCTGGCATGTCATGAGGCTTCCGTGCAAAGATGACTTTATTCTAGATGAGGAAGGCCATGATCATGCTTTCATACATGGAGGAAAGTGAGGCACTAATGCTCGTGGTCTTTGTAGGGCTCTCGGGGTCAAGCTCAAACATCTTGGTGTCTTTCTTGGCTTTGAGGATCACCTAAGGTGCACTCTTCTACATCTTTAGGGTTCCTCTACTAGTCTGCTCTTTGATGCGAATGAGTTCTTTGAAGGTGATCATTGCATCCATGTGTTCACAACCTTTTCATAGGTGTTATGAAGGTTGCCTTGCACTATGATGATGCCTTTACGTCCCAGGATCTTTAGCTTGAGGGAGATCTAAGATATCTATGAATTTGGTGTAGCATGGTTGTCTAAGTATGGTGATGTAGGATCCAATGATGTCAACCACCTTAAAAGTGTGTTGTCCCATTTAGTAGTTGTGTAGGTCACTAAATTTGACAGGGTATGTACTTGTCTGAGTGGTATGGCTCACTATCTGAGGACAACTCCATGGAATGGTGCACTGAGGGCTTAAGGGTAGATATAGGGATCGGCAACCCATTGATTGTGTCAATATTGAGCCTGTTGAGCTTAGTGCCACCATCAATTGAGACCTTAGTCATTATCATGTTCCTAACAATGGGATTGACCATGACGGGGAACAACTAGTGTACATAATGCAATCGTGGTGATTGTCGACACCAACCACTTGAGGTATCCTAGTACATCATGTTGCACTGTATTGATGTCCCAAATGATGGGCTTTTGGTTGTGCTTTGATTCATATGCTTCATGGCCTTTGAAGATTAGTAGGGCTCCCTAGAGTTTAGGGAACCATCTTTCCTGTATCCATCATCGAAGGATACTTATTCTAGGCAGTTATATTGGGATATCATTTGCAGAACTTCTTTAATATGCCACAATCATTGGTGGCATGCTTCATTGGATACTCATGCAGAGGGCACAAGGCGTTCATGTTTGGACTTTTTGGCTGAGGTGATAGTGTTGCCTCCCTTTGGCTTGTTCTCCTTCCTCCACAGCTAGAAGGCAACGTCATTTGTCCACCTTCTCGCACAAACAATTGTGATACCGAGGAGATCCTGGGTATCCTTTATGTCCTTGTGATCGATCTTGTGGACTAGCTCTAGGCATCTAACTCCTTTCATGAAGATGTCAATCACCTTATTGTCGATGATGCTCAGGGGTTCGTTGTTCTTCGAGGTGAAGTGCTAGGATGTAATCATGAGGCCATTCTTCCATGTTGTGTCGGTAGCTCATTAGGCCCATTGATTTGATGGGCATGGTATAGTACCTTTTGAAACTATCAATAAAAACATGCTCAGGGTTGAACCATCCCATAATGGTGTTTGGGCCAAGTGCATAGCTAGAGTCTGCAAGCCATAGTGAGGTATACTGGATGGTGAAGGTGTATACTGCACAGTGTCTGATGCTCTTGTTGCCCTCATGGACAACCTATGATCATTCGATTGCCTCTATAGATTAGTGTTCCTATGATACCATTGGAGGTTCTGCAGTCCAAGTTCCATAGGATTCGAAAGCCTTTAGTACAGCCCGATTGGGGAAGCAAGTGTAGCCACCATTTAGGCTTTTGTGTATGTACCATCATTGTGGCCATGTTACCGCTTGGGGGATTGGTTGAGGTAGGCGGTGTCCATTGTATCAAGGGTGGTGTCACATTGCCTATGGTTAGCATCTTTGTCTGCATTCGGGAACACCCTATGTGGCGTTCTATCATCATTTCCAAGGTTTCCACGTTCATCGGCTGAGCATTCCCTCCTATGGTTCTCATTATAATGGTTGTCCTATGCATGACGTAGTTCACAAATTGTATCTATAGAGTCAAGTTTTTCTCCAACTCAAAGACAAACCATGTCAGGTTGGCACCCAGCTCCACCAGTTGGTGATCTCATGTCACTTCATGGGCACCCTGGTGCGGTGTCAAATTGTGATGGGGTGGGGCATCACAATGTTGTCCATGACTTTTTCATGCCATTGATGGGGTGTGGTTTTGAGATGTGCACTTTTTGCTCACTATGGGGTGGCACATTGCATGAGGGGCTACAACTTCTAATTCAACCGTCAGGCCTATGAGGTAGATGGTTAGGGGAGATCGTTGATGATCTAGAATACCACAGCTAGGTTGTGTCTTGCTCGAGTGTGGACAATGGCATTGTTCCTATCGCACTAGATGCATTCATGAACAATGCATCCCTAGCCATGCAGAACAATGAGAATGCTTCATGGTCAAGGCTCATTTTCGAGGTTGAAATAAGATTGCCTTAGTGGTTGCCTTCTGCTTCGATGGTTAAGAGTTAGGCCTGGAGCCAATCGCCTATTTGTTAGGCACCTCTTCGAATTGGGTAGTGTTTTGACTTGTGTTTGCTAGGTCGACCGACTGTAGACCATCTTGCTAGTTATCATCGGTGTCTTTGCCACTAACATCATGGATTTGTTGGGAGTTAACCCTGAAACTCATTATCATGTGGTGATGGCTTGTAATGCTAGGGGTGCCCATCTCTGAGATCTCTCTGAGTAGGTTCTGACCATGGCATAGAGAGCTCGAACGCGATTAGATCATTGAGATGCTTCAAATGCTAGGTGTCTTGGGCTATCCTCAGTTCGCTAGACTACGATAATGCATGTACATTCATTGTCGAGATGCTCATCAAGTGTACCATCCTTGATAGAATTGGCAATGTTGGGGAAGGTTGGGTGGTGATTGATCGGCCCATGGGTACATTTATGATGTGACCCCGTCCTAGTAGGATACTATCAATTTCCTTAGTCTGATGGGGGAGATCATGGAAATCATGTGGCACATCTTCAGTAGTTGTGCTCGACCTCCAAGAAGGAGATCTAAGCAAGAAGTCGATGGCACCAATGAGGATGCACTCATGATCGCTTTCAACAAAGATGTCCTGGATGCAGAGATCCACATCATGTGAGAGTGTAGGTGCAATAGCAGCCACAATGTCCTCTAGCCTAGTGAAGAACATGGAGAGGGGATGGTGACTCCTCCTACTTGACCAGTTCTAGCTTGTCCGCATAGTTGAAGATTGCATAGCTGATCCGTAATGAAGTCTGAGTTGCCAAAAGATCTATCTAGGTGCCTAGAGTGGAGGTGTCAATGTCAATGTTGATGATGCGCGCTCTATCTAATGCAACCACTATCATAGGATTTAGCGTTGACAAGTTATCAATGCATTGTGCATAGGGAATCAATGGGACAAAGGCTCATACTAGTTTAGGTGTAATGTACTCTATGTATAGTTGAGAATAACTTCTCTATTGTGTGAACATGGGGATGCTGATGTGCGATCATTTATGGCTAAGAACAAAGATCCTATTGGCGGTCCTTATCGACATATTTTACCGCCAATAAAAATTTAAATAGGAGAGAACTACATGCTTCTACATAAATATATATTTACTATTTGACTAGATATCACTGGTATTGGTAGAATTGTCACTGTGCAAGAAGTAGAACCAAATACAAGGGAAATACACCGAAAAGGGCGCTAAACAGGAAAGTGTAAAATGATGAATCAAGGCAAAGAGTTGAAAAGGCGCAAACCTGGATCAAACCTAGGCTAGCCCACAATGCACCCTAAGCCCAATCTCATCAAGAAGCCAACCATGTCAAGGAGGAGCTGAGGGGGCCCGGCCGGGGCGTGGCCACGCCCTTTCAAGACACACCTTGGGCCCATCTCACTCGGGCGGTTTGGCATTGATGCCTGGAGGGCGGTGCGGCAGTGGATCTAGGAAATATTCCCCTAGAACCGACCATTCCACCCCTATAAAAAGGAAAAAGGGAGCTCCCACTCTCTCACACACACACCACATTTGGAGCTCACACCTCTCACTCTCACTCTTGTACTCTTTAGCTTTAGCAATTTAGTAGTTGGAGCTAGGCCAAGTTACTTGGAGGGCTTGTCTCCTTGGAAGAAGACAGATTCTTGGTAATAATAGTATGAAGGGTTCTTCCTTATTCAAGCTCTCATATCTTTCATATAGCATTGCATAAGAACTAGAGTATTGTCTTGTTTTTGTTATAATCCTGACATATGAACTAGCATATAGTTTGGGTGTCTTGATCTTAACATGTTGTTCTTGTGATATGATCTTAGCATATGAAATAGACCATAGTTCTTAAGTTATGATTCCATCATATAGAACCTTATGCTAAACCATTCATATAATTTGTATGAGTAGGAGTAGAACTAGGGTTGGGGTGACAGTTCATTGTGCCTTTGAGTTTGCCCATGTCCTAGCTCATCAATCCCTAGG
Source organism: Hyparrhenia diplandra (assembly GCA_015847255.1). Taxonomy (NCBI): domain Eukaryota; kingdom Viridiplantae; phylum Streptophyta; class Magnoliopsida; order Poales; family Poaceae; genus Hyparrhenia; species Hyparrhenia diplandra. The sequence continues at coordinate 425,460 of JADLZK010008369.1, forward strand.
GTTGGAGTCCTAGGGACATGGGTAGTTGCTTTGTAATGGGCGTGATGCTTGGGTGCATGGGAACCTATGGATATGATAGTGCTCCTGGTTGAGGGGTAGGCAATAGATGGTGATAGCCATGTCCGTCCTTTATAACCCTCCATATTCGGGTATTCAAGTAGGAGTTCATAAAGTTCCCTGGGCCTGGTAGACTAGGTCCTAAAATCTCCCTGTCCATTCTAAAATTAGCTCTAATTCTAATCATGTGACCTGTATCAAAATTGACTTGTTCTTTGCATGGCTATACACTACTACAAAATATCTTTTGCAAGACATTTAGGTTTTATTAACCATGGCAACTTTTAGAAAAATGCCATGGTTAATCAAGGCCGGGCGAGCCAGCCCCCAGGGCATAAAAGCGCCACTATTAATAGATTAACCGTGGTGGATTTTATAACCAACACGGTTAATAGCCGTTAACCATGGTGGGTTTTGTTAATTAACCGCCGCGGTTAAGTCTAGGCTACAAATGCACCCACCCATCCCTCTTCTTCTCCACGGCTCCTCTATTTTTAGGGTTTTGATTTCCAAAACCCTAAAATTGACTATTTCTTAGGGGGGAGTTTTGCTCTTGGATTTATCAAAGGGTGGCACCACAAGAGGGTGATTCTTACTCTCTTACCCTAATCCCTCTCTCTCTCTTTTCCATGACTTTGATTTTCCTCTAGTTCTAGATCTAGATCCAAATGGAGGAGAGAGAAAAGCAGATCTAGATCCAAATTGAGCATTTTTCTCTTGTTTTCTGACTTTTTCAATGCGTTTGTAAGGCCATGGCCATGAATAGGAATTGGATGTATGAGGGTTCGAGGATTGAGATGTCTTTTGTGGAAAATATGAGGAAAAGGTTTCATCCCATTATGCGAGAAGCATCGGCTAAGCCTAGGCCGGTTACTAATGAACTGTCTGTGTAATAACTTCAAGAATAAGCTCTTATAGAAAGATGATGTGGTGTTCACGCACTTGGTATGGTTTGGTTTCATCAAGGATCTGAAGTACACCGCGTGTGGAGGTATCACGGCAAAGAAGATCTGAGTGCTGCCGGTGCATCTGGAGGACCCTCGTCAAAGACATCGACGGCGGCAGTGGATGATGGAGGACAACAACCCTCATCATCAGCTGCAGCAGAGCCAATGACAACAATGGGAATCGTGATTACATCACGATGAATGATCTGCCGCAAGACATGGCAGCCGACGATGAGGGTAGGGATGGTGAGCAGCCGGTTGATGTGTTGCTGCCCGAGGATCTTTGAGCTTTTTTGAGGATGTTTCTAACCATCAAGATTACAACGACATTCTATTTGGGAATCCAAATTGGCTGGAGAATTCTAGAGAGATGAAGCGGGCAGCAATTTATCCCCTCTGCAAGAACGGCGGCAATTGTCCAAAGCCACTGCACCACAACATTTTTAAAAAAGAACCGACTACAGTTGCTAAAAGTTTTAATTAGCATTGGACGGTGGGTTGCTAAAACTTTATCACGCATGTCCGTTGCTAATATTGAATACAACGATGGATGGTCCGTTGCAATAATAATTTTACTTCAGCGTTGAGCGATCCGTTGTTGAATATGTGTATGTGAGTTCGATCATCCGTTGCTAAAGAAATTTTTCCATTGGCGCAGTCTATCTAGGCCCCTTCGGGCCATAATTTTGGCCCAAATGGCCTGAACCTAGCCATCCCACCAACCCAACACACAGCCGCCCGCCGCTCCATATGCTCCAGTTCCGTTCCACGCGCTGCCCCACACACGCATTGCCAGCCCCCCGCCGCCCCCTCCCCGCCACCCGGCCGCCCCTTCCACCGCCCGACCCGGTCGCCCCCGCCAGCTACTTGCCACGCCGCTGCTCCAGGCGGCCGCCTGCCCCGCCGGCCGCCCGCCGGAGCACAGACCACCGGCGCCCTGCTTCGCCAACTGCCATGGGGGCCCCCTTCTACGGGCGCGTGCGGTGCTCAACTGGTCGCCCGTAACACGGTGACCCCTTCTGCGTGCACGCACATCGCTCTCCAATCACCCCTCACGCAGTGCTCCTCAGATCTGCAGCGCATGTTACCCCACATCTACATCCTTCGATTCTTCTCCACTCCTAACTCTATTAATCCCTGCGTGCAACTCTAATCCTTGGTGCTTTGAGCTCAGGCGTAGGCATGGAGGGTGGGTGATGCGGCCATAGCAGGGCAGGCTACGACGCGCAGGACCGCAGCATCAAGAAAGCAGCAGGCGGCCATGCCCCTTCTAGGTAATTTTATTTTATTATAATATCTGAGTTTGGCTCCGGGTCTGAAGTAGTCCTGGCAGTTGGAGATCAAGACCGAAATTAGGCTCTCAGACTTGTTTGTAATAGAGTTGTTCTATTACCTGCACTGAAATGGACTATGGGTTTGGTAAATTCCACAAGTTCAGTGTTGCATAATGCATACGATTGAAGGGTCAGGTTACCCACATCCTTTTCCGTAGGATTAACTTCTAGGAGTCCTCAATTGTTCAATTCTCTAGGCACAAATATGAAAAGATGTTGACTAGACCTAAGTGATACTGTGTACGTAGTCCACTTAATTCTTTGATTTCCTATATGTCTCAGCAAGGTAAACTGTAAGGAAATCTACAATCATTCAATATCACTTCTGGTTATGGTGGCTGATTTCTATATGTAGTCCTTTGAGAGCATTATCATCTCTTCAGTGAGCGTGACTGACAAATTGCTCTTCTGTTTTCTTTTGTTTCTTTTCCACTACAGAGCTACAGAAAGGAGACCTTACCCATCAAATTTCTCATATGCTTACACATCAAACAAAACAAATAGCCATGCAGGTGCAATTGTTTCTATGTCGACTACAGATGGATTCTTTGTAGCTGTCAGGTAAGAACAGTTCCTTTCACACACACGTACTAGAATAAGGGGAAAAGGTTCCATGAACAAAAAATATTTTTGGCAACACAACAATGACACATTACTAGCCCTAACTCTTATTATCTACATTCTTAAAACAGCTATGTCAATTGTCCTTATATGAGCTTCTATAAGTTCTTTAATTTAATTGCCCAAACCTGTAAAAAGTCATATGATCTATATTGCTACCTAATTTGCAGCTGGAATTAACAACCAGTTGGACCAGCGGTGCATGGGTGTGGTTTGTATCTATTCTGGTTGGTGGCTACATTGTAAGGTATGGTTGAATTACTTTTTCATGAGTCGAAATAATTGTAGAACTGGAACATGGACTGATTATGAGTGGAAAGCTGTGTTTTTAACAAAATAATGTCCAGCAAGTCAAATAAGCCTATTATTCTTCTGTTAGTTGTCTGTTGTGGTTTGGATTGGTACGAGTAAGATATAGATGGTAATATGGAATTTCTCCTATTATTCCCCTATCACTGGATGCACTTGAGGGTTCTCTCTTTCCTGAACTGGCAAGTAAGATAGATGGTGATAGGGAATTTCTGTTATAGGTGAATTTCTCAGCAACAGTAAATGGTATTAGACCTATCTCAATTTACCTATCTCAATACTAGACCTATCTAATTTGATAACATAAATATTGGTGCTCTTTTTCTAGCACCGAAATACAGAAAATGGTATTAGACCTATCTCAATATGGCACAAAAATTTCATATTGCCTAGTAATGGGGACTGTATTAGATGATTATAAGAATAAATTGGCTGCAGCCCCATGTTGTTAACATGACATTCTAAAAAATAAAGCTTGTGTGAACTTTCTCTTATTTAATCTTTGTTTGCATCTGCTGGTGGTCTTGCATCCAGACTTTGTAAGCCACACCCTGCTCTTCTACATTAACAATTGCAATGGTCTAGTCTCATCTTCCCTTCCCTTCTCTGCAGATCCCATCCCAACAGTAGCTGCTCGGTTCACTTGTGCTCCTCAATGTTTGCAGCACTTTGGTCAGATGAATTGTGTTCTCTTTACAGGTACGGAAGCAATATACTGCTTTTTGAGTTCTATGGATAGTTTGTAATCTGTTGATCTGAAGTGTGTGGTTGTACTTGTAAGGATCCTCCAAATTAACCCTCCCTGTTTGATCAACTGGGGTTGGAGGGAAATTTATCATGCATAGCGGATTTTATTGTGGTCCAGCAGTGATCAGGTTACTGTAGCAAGCTGAATTGATGTGCGGTAGGAAATTGGAATGGAGTAGCAAGCTGAAGTTATGTGTAGTAGGAAACTGGAATGGAGTAGCAAGCTGAATTTAGATGTTTTGTCAAGATTATGCATCCTTGGACTGATTGGCTTATTTTCTTGACTTTCTAGAAACGATTTGATATAGATGATAAAGACATGGACTGGACCAGCAGCATCAACAATACTTCTTTGCTGCAATCTTTGACACACGTGTTAACTAGTGGTTTTAGTTGGATAGCCTAGCAGGTTTAGTTACATTCAAATACTCTATTCTTTTACATTTCTTTCTCTATAGAAGCATTCAAGTAATCCAACCTTAACTCATGCCCTTCTCTGCTGGAATACTAAACAAGAATCATGCTTTTTATATGGAAATTTATATTTCTACCTTATAACTATTGATTTTTAGGCAAGTTCTTGAGGTCGTGCCTGGATGCAAAGGAATTTGTGACATAGAAGACCTAAGTAGAAGTCTTTACTTATGATAACTTCTGATTGATGTTTGGTTTCATGCTTTCTTATTTCGACTTAAAATGATTGGGCTGTCATTTCTGAAATCTATGACAATGAACTTGTGAGCTTGCTGCAAAATTAGACTACTAATTCTATCATTAATCATTTTTTCAGGAACTTTTTGTACGCTGCTACCAGCTTGTGAACAGCAAGCCGATCATAGTACTAATGGATGTGCAACCAACCGATTGGCTGTGACCTAATGGTGGTATTGGTGTAGATTTTGAGCTTTTGCCTAATGTTTGTTGGTTTTCATGGACTCGTGCTATGCTAAACATTAGATCAACAACTCTGATTAGTTTTTCTTTGGATCATTAGATACTTCAAACAAGAACTAGTTTGATGTTAAGTGACATGTATAATGTACTTGTTTGATATATGAATCAATGTAATGTGATCACCTTTTGTATGTCATCACTTGTGTGAATCGATGTTTGGCTACCGGTTGATCACTAGCTATTAATTGAGGCCAGCTTTTATTTTTTTTAATCTATTTACAAAGAGTGCGATGGACTATCGGTTGCTAAAAGTTCTTACCTGCAACGAACTGACCGTTGCTAAAAGCTCTAACTGATTATCCGTTGCTAAAGCTTTATCGTTGGATGGTCCGTTTGCTAAAAGAGGGTCCGTCGCTGTATACATTTAACCACGGCTTCAATAGCATCTCGCAGGGTCGGCCGCCTGTAACTTTTAGCCACGGACTGAAAGTTGCTGAACCCTCCATATAGCATGATTTGAAAGTCGGTGATTAAGGGTTGTGGTGTAGTGAGCATTGCACGCATTTGGCTGCGTCTTAACCTGTAGATGTTGATGTTGAAGGCTTGCCACGGGTGGTCGGACACTAGTTTCAGTGACCTATTCTACGGATCCTTGCTGGCTCATTTCCAAAGGGTAACAAGGTGCCTGCAAATACCTATTGGGTGAATAAGGTGATTCGGCTAGTGGCAATGAACCTTAGAATGTTCCAGAGCTATCTACGCTGTGGCGCGAGTCGGTACAAGAGGAATGTTGGTTGTCGCGCCGATGAGGAGGGACCCTTGAGAGGGCCGAAGAAGAAGAAGACGGGCAAGAAGAAGCAGATGCCACCTCTGAGGACGAGGGGAAGAAGAGGGTTACACGTAGTGGAAAAAGACCCACCCAAGCGGCGTGGTACCTGCCCGTGCTCGATCGCCTACGTGAGCTATTCGGGAACCCAAAGGATGCCAAGCTGATGTCCCGGCATGCGTCGACCAAAGATTAAAGGATGATGGCAAGCTATGACACCCCTCGGATGGCAAGCGTGGAAGGCGTTTCGATGCCACATACCCAAAGTTTGGGGATGAGCCCAGGAACGTCAGGTTCGCGTTAAGTACCGATGGGATGAATCCGTTCGGTGACCTCAGCAACTCGCACAGCACTTGGCCAGTCACGCAGATATCTTCTACTAACCATGCTTATTTTCTGGACCGAAGCGGTCAAGCAATGATATAGATGTGCTCCTGGAGCCGGTGATGGAGGAAATTCAGGAACTATGGAAAGGGGTGAATATCGTGGATGCGTCCCAAAAGAAGCCATGCACTCTGCAAGCCATCATATTTGTCACCATCACCGATTACCCTAGTCTCTTTTCATTGTTGAGGCATATTAAAGGGAAGACTGGTTGTGTAATTTGCATTAATGGTTCCTGCTACACTTACCTTAAGGGATCCATCAAAATGGTGTAGATGAGGCATCAGTGATTCCTCGTTAGAAGCAGTGTACCGGCATCCTTCGATGAATCAATTACTTCAATAGCGGTCGAGCCTCAAACTAAGGAGCCGAAAGGACAAGGTATGGGTAGAAGGTGTTTGAAATGTTGAAGGACATAAACATTGAGTTTGAAAAGAAGAAGAAGAAGGAAGACGATGTGCCAAAGCCAAGGTGGCAAAAAGTGGTCTGATACAGCGAAGGAAGAAGCAGAGCCCATCCTGCCCCCCAAGCCATTCAAGAAGCAGTTGTGTTCCCTCAAATACCTAGAACACTGGAAGGAGCCTGATACACCCGATGCCATCAATTGCATGCATCTGGAGAAGAATGTCTTCGAGTGCACGATCAAGGTCCTGTTAGACATCAAGAGTAAGGCGAAGGATGGACTCAAGTCACATCAGGATCTTGTCAACATGGGCATCAGGACCAAAAAATCATCCAACACGGGCGGCAGAGTGGAAAATTCAACCTTCTAGACACGAGCTACAACTTAATGTGGGACGAGAGGAGGGCTTTGTGCTAGTGGCTTAGGGCTATCAAGGTGCCGACCAGTTTCTCTTCCAACATCAAGAGCCTTGTCGCGATGGAAGACCTCACAGTGACCAACTTCGACACCCATGACTACCATGTCATGCTAACGGTGTTCCTTCCAATTGTGATCAGGTGTATCAGTCTAGAGTATGTGAAGATGGTCATCGCACACATGTGCTACTTCTTTAACCGCATCACATAGAACATCATCGATGAAGCTAAGCTTCCTGGCCTGAAATAGTTCAATGCAGAGACTCTTTGCTAGCTCAAGATGTACTTCCCACCGTGTTTCTTTGATATTATGTCACACCTGATGATGCACACGGTCGATCAGATACAAGAACGGGGCCTATCTACTTGCACCAAATGTGGACGTATGAGCGGTTTTATGTCCACCCTCAATAGATACATCCATAAGCGTTCTTACCTGGAGGGCTCTATGATCGAGGCATACACAACAGAAGAGGCCGTTAAGTGCTACACCAAATACATATAGGATGGAAATGTGATTGGCCTACATGTCCATCTGCACGAAGGCAAAACCATGGGGATGGGATGCGTGAAGAGGAAAGTATGCACTGATATAGAGAACAAAATCATTCAAGAAGCCCATGGCAGTGCTCTCAATCAGTTAGTCTCAATGGAAACATGGGTTGAGAAGCATCTGGACAAGATCCACCTGTTCGGTCGGACACTTTCGGAGGGGTGGGGTACGGATCAAAGACAATATGAATTACACAACGTGGATCCAGGGCATACCCCCTTATGTGGATACCAAAGAATCAAAACTTGTATGTGGCCTATCCAGCCAAATCACCACATGGCAAAGGTTATGACATCAATGGATACAGGTTCCACATGAAATACAAGGACAAGAAGAGTGTGTCACAGAACAATGGTGCTCGATATGAGGGCATCGATGAGGTGACTGGAGAGGTCAAGACATAATATGGGTAGATCAAAGAGATATGGGAACTTGACTATGGCGGTGACCTACAGATACCTTTCTTCCGATGCCAGTGGGTCAAGCCAAAGCTGGTTGTCGTGGATGACTCTGGGCTAACCACCGTTGAGCTCGAAAGTGTCGGCCACAGAGATGATGAGTGGGTACTCGCAAACCATGTTGCACAGGTAGCCTACTACCAGAGCCCAAAGATGTCAAGAAGCATGTGGTTGTGTCTGGAAAACAAAGGATTGTGGGAGCCGATGGAGTCCAGAGTCCTGAAGAGTACAACAACTACACAGAGTCCATGCAAGATCAAGGCCAACAAGACCCGCATCAACAAGACAAAGATGAAGCCCTAGTTTTGCCCCGACGGTGAGAAGAGGACCGTGGCAGCACTACTACTACCACCACCACCACTACTACACTACTACTACTACACTACTATTATACTACACTACTACTAATCCTACTACCACTACTACACTAATACTACTCTACTACTACTACTATACTACACTACTACTCTACTAGCAAAAATACTACTCTACTACCACTACCACCACCACCACCACCACCACTACTACTCTATTACTCTACTACCAATACTACTATTCTACAATTCTACTACTACTACCATTATTATTTAGTAATGCGCCCTTTATGCGCGCCAACTCATTGTGAATTTCGGGTAAACTTAAGCGTGGGCGGTTATTACACAAAAACGCCCACGGTTAATCCTTTAACCGTGGTAGGCCATGTAAGGAAACCGCCATGGTTAATGGTTCCTGTATATAGCCACGGACCCCATCATGATTTCACTAAGTCTTCAGTGTGTTCATTCCTCACGCCGCAGGGTTGCCAAAATTCTCCAACGCCACCGCCATCGCCGCTATACACCGCCGCTCCATCCCTACCCCCACTCCGAGTTGCTCCCCTAATCTTCCTCTTTGTCCGCCGTGCCTAGAGCTCCATTTCGAATCCTAGCCATCATGGCGGGACCCACTTGGAACCCTAGCCGCCGACGCCGCCCGCCGCCATCGCGGCCACCGAGCACCTCTAGCCCCATCCTCGAAGCACGTGTGCTCTGACCTTGCCACAGACTTTGGGTTCTTCCCCGCTCATCCTCTTTGTCATCCTCTGGCGCCGCCCCGACCAGAGATCCAACCCTAGCTCTGTCGCGCCACCGTGAACCAGGAGACTCTCGGCGTCCCTATGCAGCCGTCCCCCGCGCTGTCTGTCATCACCCGTGCTGGTCCCTATGCGGCTCTCACCGTGCACCGCCACCGCCATCGGAACCCTAGTCGCCGCCGGGAGCTCCGCCGCCGTTCTCGGGCGGCCTGCGTGGCCTCCATCCGCGACCAGCGGCTTCTTCCCCGACTCCATCCTACATCGTAAACCACGGGTCGCCGCCCGCCCGAGGTTCATCCTATGATGCCATTTTTCTTTGCTCCCTGTGATGCCATTTTTTGCTGCTCTTACTGTACGTCTATCCTTACTGCTCTTATTGTGTGATGAACTGCCTGTGTGATGCTATTTTTGATGCCGGTAATGCCAAATTTTGTTTTCATTATGCTACCTATGATGATGCCTATGATGCTAGTGTGATGAAATGCGATGAAATTTAGCTAAGCATATGCCACTGCCAGTGATGAAAGGGGATGAATTTTTTATGAATTTGAGAGCAAATGGGATAAATATGTGCCTGCTAGTCCTATACTTAGATTTTGGATGAAATGGGATGAAGTGGGATAAATTTTAACTGAGCATATGCCACTGCCAATGATGAAATGGGATGATCTTTTTCACGTTTTTGACAGGAAATATATGGCTGCTTGTCTTATACTTGGATTTTGGATTTTGGATGTTTCTGGATGAAAAGGATGGATTATGCCGGCTAGGATAAGTTTGAGATGGATTTGGTGTTGGCGGTCATTAACTCAAATATTTTGGCCGTTAAACTATATTAAAATGACAACAAATAAAATATATTAGAACAAAAATTATTTTATGTAACAAGTTCCACAAGTTTTGGTGCTCTTGAATTATTTTGCAGGACATATGGAAAAAGCACATTAAATAGTATTTTATGGAGCAGAGCTATAGTTGTGGTGCAAATATATCTTGCAAAGGGATTTAATTAACCATCACCATGAGATTTGTGCACATAAATATACATGTATACAGATGGAGTATATATGCATATACTTCATAGCAAGGCATCACGAGGAGAAGCCACCAAGTTAATTGTTGGGGAGGGCGACCCCGCCAGCCCCGCAGCCCCCGAAGGCCTCGCATCGGGGCGGGCCAAGTCCTCGATCACGACTAACTCATTGTGAACCGCAGGACCACTTGGTGAAGGGTTCTCCACCGCCCCAAATGGGATCGAAGGCTCGAAGGACCTCCGCCGCCACACCCCCCAGCGGAGAAGGAGCGTCTCCGCTACCTCGGTGATGGTCGGAACTTCTCCGCAGAGCCAAGTCGCATACGAGGGCCCCCAAGGGCGCGAAGGCCCGGCTAACCGAGGAAGGCCGCGAAGCTCACGGCCAGCGGGAGGCACGCGTCGGCGAAGGCCCCACCGTCCGGACGAAGCAGCCCGGCGGCGGCCGGAAAACCTAAAGATGCGTCTCACGGTGTGTTTACCTTTATACCCCTGCAAGGGTAGAGTACTTCTTTGCCCCTACAAGGGCCCCGGTCGGTGTGTGTGCGCCTTGTACCCTAACGTAAAGCAATCCCGACCCTCGGCTCCCCTATAAATACTGAATGCGGGCCACGATGGAAGGGGTTGGTTGGTGGCTGAATTTATAGCCATATAATCGAATTTAAGTCGTTGACACCTCCGCAAGTCTTGTCCCCACTCCGAGCTGACCTCCGATCACTTTAGCCCCTCGGCAACCCGCCCGAGGACAACACCGATCGGAGGCCCGCTCCCGTGCATCCACTCGTTTAGATTTCACTTGTTGTTTCATTTCTTGTGGGAAGCCCTCGCCCCTCCTCCCGCCGCCTCCGTAGCGAAGGCTAGAGGGGCGGGGAGAAATCCCCACACGATTTGGCGCCGTCGTGGGGACGAACAAGCACCAAAAGTCATGCCGGCCGCTATGCATCGCCACGCACCGAAGCCCCCGCGCCTTTGGGGGGCGGAACCCCGCCGCTTCGAAGCCAGCCCAGCGGCAGGGACCCACCCCCACCAGAAATTTGGGGGCCTCCGCCCGCCGGGAGCTAGGGGTTCCACTCATCTTTGAGCAGCGGGCCCCGCCCGGCCCACCATGGTCGCACCCGGGGGCTATGGCCACCACCGCACACAGGACTAGCTCGGGGCTCCGCAGACTGGAGCTTCCGAGGTCACCGGGGAGGAAGAGCTACCCCCCGCGCTTCGCCGACGCCGCACACGGCCGCGGTCGGTCGTGGAGCAGCCACTAATCCAACAACCACGGATCGAGGCCACGTCGAGCGCTGGGCCGAGGGCCTCCTTTGGGGGGCTTCACCAGGGACGAGGAGGATGAGGCCCTCCGAGGGGCCGAGGCCTGGGAATGCCGCAAGCCCAGATCGCTAAGAAAGAAGGTAAGTTACAGCGCTGAGGCAGAGGCTTGAACCATGAGGGAGCAGCCGAGGCAGACCAGGCGTAGCCGACATGGATCAACCAAAGAAGTCACGGCAGCGTGGGAAGTACACGGTCAGCACGGAGCACCACCCCGACCCCAAGACAGTGCACCGCCGCTAATCCCCCGCCTCACCCACCACCCCCCCTCCTCGGCCGCAACAAAACCCACCCTCGCAAAGAAGACCCTTCCGCCAAGCTCCGCATAACCAACTCTACCCGAGCCTACCCACCACAAATATCGCCAGTGACGAGGGCAGGTCCCACCCTCCACAAACCAATCACTACGACCCAAAGTCACCACTCTCCTACGCCCTCCAGATCATGGAGTGGCCCCCATCATACTGACCATAAACATCCACCCGGATACAATGAAACTCTGACCCTCGCTAGTTCATCATGAGTTACGAAGCCGCGGTAGCAGCGGCCGGCGGCGACCAGTCCACAGTGGCCAAGTCATTCATCATCATCGCAAGGGAATAGCGCAATCATGGTAATCGCACCGTACCTCCGAATTCCATCCGCACCTAGGCCGAGCTCCGCACCGCCCCGAACAAACTTCAAAGGGGTGGACTCTGAAATAGTGAATAGCACCGAACTCCTAAACATCGTGCAGAGGCCAAACGAGCCCCTCCAAGAATGGTGGCGGAGGTTCCTTCAAACCAAAGCCAGGACCGAAGGAGTGACAGACTAGAGTGTTATCATGGCAGCAGTCTCTTGCATCCGGCCAGGGCCATGCCACTCGAAGATCGAGAGAAGACAACCAAAGACCCTCACAGAACTACACGATATCCTGGAAAAATACTGCAGAGCCGACAACAGTCATAAAGCCAAGCTCGAGGCTTTCAGACCTCCGCACCCACAACACCAAGCCACGCGCCCACCCCGAACCGGCGGTACCTCCGCCCGAATCCCATCGGGGTAGGAGCAATCATCACCGTGCCTCCGCCGTAATTGAAGAGACCACGAGGAACTTTGAGAGCTTTGAACTTGTCCTCCCGTCCCGTGAACACGACCGAAGACATCTACAATGGTTTCCTTCAACTCCATGAGCTGCACCTCGTGATGACGAGCGCCCGCCGGCGGTGAGCCTCAGCTAGATCACTTTCAGCATCTGAAGGTGTTCGAGTTTAGAAAATGGGTCGCCATCCGGGCTGCCCTCTCCAAGACAACCAGCAAAACAAAACAACCGGCCAAGAGACTACGGACCAAACACGCAGGCAACAGGGGGCAAGGCCTCGGCTGAAGCAGATGTACTGCCACTTCTATGGCCAAGACAAAGGGCACTACACCAAGCAGTGCCCTTACTTTGCGAAGGGCAAAAAGGCCATGGAATGAGAGCAAGCTCCGCAGAACACCCAAAGACAAGTCAACCACACTAGAAAGCCTAGCCAGCCCCCGCAATCAAACCACTACAGCTTCACACCCTTCAACTATGGAGCCCCTCGTAGCCAGGATTCCACTATCCGGCCTTCAACCAAAGCACACCTACCAGAGCCACTACACCCGGCCGCAATACCAACCCCGCTACAACCACCAAAGCTATACCATCTCCCATCCACGAGAACCTCCGCACCGACACCAAGACCCAGCCTTACCTCCGCCACGCCACCCCTACCTTCACTACCACCACCTCCGCCCGTCAAGCGCAGAAACCCAAAACCACATTGTCAACAACCCCATTCCCACCTACGGAGTCATCTTAGCCATTACAGGCGGCTCCAACGAAGACCATGGCAACAAACGCCAAAGGAAGGAACACCACCGCAGGGTGCATCACGTGAGTGCGGAGGGCCCTCACAAGAACAGCCTGTGGTCTCATGTCCCCATCACCTTCGACGCTAGAGATATGAAGCTCAAAGACTACCCGCATATGGATGCAATGGTCATCAAGACCAACGTCCGGGATGGACCATGACCAAGATTCTGGTAGACACGTAGGTAGCTCCGCCGACATCCTATTCCGCTTCCACCTTCGATCTCATGAAACTTGATAGGAACCTACTCCGGCCCAGCGGGCAACCCCTTTTCGAGTTCAAAGGCCAGCAAGTCGAGCCATCGGAAAGATCACCCTACCAGTCACCTTCGGAGACCAGCCCCGTCCTCGCACCGAGAACATAACCTTTGATGTAGTCGACAAGTACTACAACTATAATGCCATCTTCGGGCGCGGCATCATCAACGCGTTCGGAGCAGCAATACACTCAGGGTATCTCTGTATGAAAATACCTTCGGCCAGCGGAGTCATAGCAGTGTTCGGGGACCATGACCTCCCAAGAAGCGTGGAGGGCGCAGTGGCACCTGGGCAGCGAAACGTACACACCCTCGAACAGGAAAAGAAAACAAAAGAGGAGGAAAAGGAACCCGAGGATGATCCAGCGGGCCTTCGCAGGCCTAGACAAAGAGGAGACTAAGAAGGTCTAGCTCTTTCGCCAATGATGCCACAAAAGAAGTGACCATCTCCGCTCTGCTGACCCGACTCGAGGCAAACCTCACGCAGTTCCTAAGAGAAAATAGCGGCGTGTTCGCCTGGTCCGCGGAGGACCTACGGTGTAGACCGCAACCTCATCGAGCACAATCAATGTCAAATCGGAGGCCACCCCGGTGGAAGCGAAGCTCCGCAAGATATCGATGAAAGGAGGCAAGCGACCCGGTGGAGGTTATCCGCCTACGGGATGCGAAGGTCTTCCGTCGAAAGAAAATACCCCACTTGGCTCTCCAACGTGGTCCTAGTGAAGAAGCATAGCCTCACCAAGGACAAGTCCGAACCTCCGAGGTGGAGAATGTGCGTTGATTTCACAAGTCTCAACAAGGCATGTCCGAAGGATGACTTCGCCTCGCCACGAATCAGCACCCTCGTGAGATCTTTTGCCGCCCGGTCGCGAACTGCTCTCCCTCCTAGACTATTTCTTGGGTTACCATCAGATCTAGATGAACAGGGGAGGACGAAGAGAAAACCAGCTTTATCACACCCTTCGAACGCATCGCATCGCATTTAATGGCGAAAGGGCTCCACAATGCGGGCTCGACCTTCGCCAGAATGACAGCGGAGGTTTTCACGAGGACAAACAGGTGTCGCTACGTCGACGACATAGTCGTCCACAACAAGTACAAGCAAGACCACATAGCCGACCTTGAAACAACCTTCATGAAAGCTACGCAAAGCCATGCTAAAAAGCTCAACCCCGCAAAATGCGTATTCAGGGTCAGCAAGGGCAAACTACTAGGCTGCCTCATGTCGGCAAGGGGAATCGAAGCCAACCCCACGAAGATCCAAGCAATCACGAAGATGGAACCTCCGACCAACAAGAAGCTAGCACGGCGCCTAGCGGGCGCTGGCATCTTTGAGCAGATTCATCTCAAGATCCGCAGAGCGAGGGTTGCCATTCTTCCAGTCCTCAAGAGCACGAAGCCGTTTAGTTGGGGGCCTCCTTGGCGGAAGCCTTCGAAGACCTCAAGCGCTATCTCTCCAACCTCACTACCCTCGCAACAACAGAACCCGGCAAGGCCTGCTACTCTCTACGCCAGCGTCCCCACATGCGTTAGTGCGGTCCTCGCCAAGGAAGCCGGAAGAGGGGCACCGAGAAAAGACAAGTCCCCATCTACTCCATCTCGAAACCCTCGAAGGCCCAAAGAAACACTACACGGAGCTCGAGAAGGTAGCCTCACGCAGTGAGTCAAGGCAAGAAGAAAACTTAAGCACTATTTCCAGCACACGAGATCACCATACCTTCGAAGTTTCTCCTCGACAACATATTGAAACCCCGAAGTCGGTGGGCGAGAATAGCGAAGTGGGCCATAGAAATCGGCAACCATGCAATCAAGTTTGTCGGGAGTAAATGATAAAGTCCCAAACCCCGGCGCACATTGTAGCAGATTGGACCCCGACACCTACAACCAGGCAAAATGGCTGGACCCAATATGGAAGCCTACACAGAGGGAGGGGGAGCCCGGGAGGCCGGAATCGCAGCCATTCTCATCTCACCCTCCGGTGTCAAGCTCAGATACGCAGCGCGGCTAGAATTTCCATGCACAAACAATGTGGCGAGTACGCAGGCGGCGATATCGTTGGCCCTCAACAAGCTCCGGGTAGTGTCGGCTCGAAGAGCCATCATCGAGGACCGATTCGGAGGTCATATTCGGGCAAGTCGAGAAATGCAAAGCAAGGCCCGTCGGGTCGGAGCTCAAAAGTATCTACTCCGCATAAGCAAAAGCGGAGGCATTCTTCCGGGCATCACCACCAAAAGCGATACCCAGCAGAGACAATGGCGATGGCCAATGAGCCGGGCTAAGGCTGCAAAGACGCTCCGAACCCCTACCTCCTCGATGTGTTTTACGAGGTCCTCCACTCCCCGCCAAGGCCAACCCCTAGCACCGAAACTTGTTAACGCCATCCGCAGCGAACACTGGAGGGCACCGATAATCACATTCATCAAAGGCCACTTCGAACCACAATGCAAGGAAGAGGAGAAGAGGGTAGCGCGAGGCTACGAGGATACGTAATCATAGAGGAGCACCTCTACAAAGCATCCGTGAATCGCCCCATTGCTCAAGTGCATCTCGCCATCGAGGGCCGCACCATCCTAGCGGAGATACATGAAGGGATTTGCGGCTCACACAACGCCCAAGAGCACTTGTAGGAATGGTGTTCGAGGCAAGGCTTCTATCGCGGCCCACGGCGCTCAACGATGCAACAGAGCTGGTGAAGCAATGCGAAGGCTGCCAGCACAAAGACACCACTCCAACCTACGGGGCTCCGACCACCCCGATTTGCCCCACTTGGCCGCTGCAGAGAGGTGGGGAATTGACCTAATCGGTCCCATGCCATTAGCACTAGGAAAACCTTCGCTACGCGGTGGTAGCCATTGAGTACATTACAAAATAGATCGAAGCCCGCCCTTAGCATCCATAACATCATACTCCATGCAAAAATTCTTCGGCGGCAAATCTTTTTGTCGCTCGAGACTCCAAAGGACATCACAAAAGAGACAACGACACCCAATTTGACTACGGAAGCCTTCAAGCACCCCGCCGGCCAGATTGGCACCAAAATACACTTCGCCTCCGTAAAGGCACCCACGATCTAACGGCCTCGTTGAAAGGGCCAACGCTTACCATTTTGTAGGAATCAGCTCGAAGAAGGTACACGGAAGGCCTAGAGGAACGTGGGCTGAAGAGCTATCTTCGGGTGGTGTGGTCACACAACACCTTCAAGTGCCGAAAGCAACGAAGTTCACTCCGTGCAAGCTCCTCGCTCAGGGAGGAAGCGGTGCTACCGAAGAAATCCTCCACGGCTCGCCAAAAACCACCCTCGAAGCCACCACCGAACCCGAAGCCCTATCGAAGGACCTTACAGAAGAGACAAGAAATAAAGGCGTCATGAACCTTCACTCGTACCAACAAAGAGAAAACAAGATGGCGAGACAAAGAAAGTGAACCCGCGGACCCTCTCCGTCGGTGACTTCGCGGCCGAGAGAAGCGAGAATGAGAAGATGGCGAGCAAGTTAGTCCCAAAATGGACAGGGGCCCTACCTCATCACCAAGTCCATGAGGCCTGGCTCTTTCCACCTGCAAGATCTTGAAGGCAACAACCTACCGCACACCGGAATATTGACAACCTTCGCCAAAGTACTACCCATAGTGGCGCACTGTTATAAGCGTTCGCAAGTTGTAAGAAACATTCTTTGTACTTTCCAATTTTTACCCCTTCGAACCAAGACATGTAACATCAGGGGCTGCACTCTTTTCCTTGCGAAGGGGCGTAAGGTTTTTTTCACGAGGCAAGCACCCCCAATTCATGCATGCGGGTGTTACCCCCGAACAAGACAATGTCAAGGATAGACCTCTGTTGAAAGGGGCTGGTGGCGGCACCCCGACCCTCCGGCAAAGACGGAAAGCATAAGGATTGGCCCCGCTCGGGCGATAAACGGCATCGCCCGGCTTTCGCCAAACCTCCGCTGCAAAATTATTTTTCCAGCACAAACAAAAAGTCAGACAACTTGGCACCTCCGCCAAGGGCTCGCAAATTCCGCCCCGCGCGGTCTGGGCATGAGCAGCGCCGAGGCAGCAAAAGTCGGGCACCCCGGCACCTCCGAGGGCCTCGCAGGTCCGCCCCCCGCGCCCCCATTTAATGAATGGCCGGAGGCACCAAAAGTCGGGCACCCCGGCACCTCCGCCGGGCTCGCAAATTCGCCGCGTGCACTCCAGAGTATGAGTAGCAGAGGCACCACAAAGTCGGGCACCACGCTAATACGCCGGGGCTCAAACCTCGCCCGCGCGCTCCGAGTATGAGTAGGCGCGGGAGGCACCAAAAGTCGGGCACCCCGCATCTCCGCTAGGGGCTCGCAAAAAAATCGGGCCCCCCGCGCGCTTCGAGTATGAGTAGCGCGGAGATACCGAAAAGTCGCACCCCGCACCTCCCCGCCGTGGGCTCGCAAAATACGCCCCAAAGACGCTCGAACAGAGCGGAGGCACCAAAAAGTCGGGCACCCCCGGCACCTCCGCCGGGGTCGCAAAACTCGCCCCGCGCACGGGGCACCTCCGCCCGGGGGCTCCCAAAACACTTGTCAAGCCCCCAACACCTCCGTACCTCACACACACGGTCAGGCACATTAAACAAACACCCATAAAGCAGGCCAACGCCCAACTACCCCCACCCACCCCAACTTCAATAGCACTAATGCCATCGGAACCTCCGACCGTGCAAAACCAAGCCCCCCAGGCCACTATAAAACCATACCCCACCCCGCACCCCTGACCCCAAGTTAGGAAGGCACGAGCGACCAGGTAGCAAAGAAGAGCCCGAGCCAGCCCATGCCGCCATAGCAACCCGTTCCCCGCACTAACAAAGCGGATGCCAGAATCCCGCCCAAAGCCCCCGCGACACAAACCAGCGAAGGTATCACAATGGAAAGTGTAATCCACTGCTCACTTGCTGCACTCCAAGGGCTCGTTGCACGGCCAATCCCTAGCCGCCAAGATAACTCTACAAGCGGAGGCTCTCAATCGCCTGGTAGCTACATTAGCAACCACTGCAGTCACACTCACGCAACTCGAGCCTCCGAGTGCGGAGGGCACAACCGCCCAAAGAACACCGCCACCGACAGTGTGTCTATGCACCGGCAAAGAACACCCTTCGAAGCAAGGCCCTTCGGAGCGGATACCACAATGGAGAATGTAACGTTCTCCTGAGTGGCACTTCGCCAGAAGAATCAAACTCGCAGGGCCAAGGCTCGCAGAGCACAGCAAATGAACAGGAAAAGGCGCAGCAAGAAGTGGCACCTCCGCAGCCGCCAACATACAGGGTCCCACAGGAAGGGCATTCAGCGCAGACAGAGACCGGAGCGCCCGCCAGCATCAACCCGCGCCACAAGCATCAGAAGACCAACCCGCACCCAAGTCAACCGCCGCAGCTCCGCAGCGCCCGCCACCAAGACCCTCTCTAATCCGAGTTTCTGGATGACGGAACGCGCGAAGCCACCCATAGGGACCCGGGTCCGCACAACCTCCGCAAGCTTCAATAAGAAACCCAGTAGCGCCCAAAGGAAGCCTTCTATGCACCTAACCATGTAAACCCCCAAATAAAATAAAGCACTCGAATTCCCCTTCTCATTTTCAATATTCAAGCGAGCCTCGCTAAAACGCGAGCAGGGCGTCGCTGCGAAAAAATTTCTTACCTCCGATCCAAAAGCGAGCCTCGCTAAAAAGAACGAGGGGCATCGCTGCGAAAATTTTTCTTACCTCAGATGCAAAAGCGAGCCTCGCTAAAAGAACAGGGGTCGCCGAAAAAAAAATTTCTTACCTCCGATCTAAAAGCGAGCCTCGCTAAAAAGAACAGGGGGCGTCGGCAAAAAAATTTTCTTACCTCCGATCTAAAAAGCGAGCCTCGCTAAAAAGAATAGGGGGCATTGCGAAAAACTTTCTTACCTCTGATCTAAAAGCGAGCCTCGCTAAAAGAACAGGGGTGTCGCTGCGAAAAAATTTTCTTACCTCCGATCTAAAAAGCGAACCTCGCTAAAAGAATAGGGGGCGCCGCTACGAAAAATTTTCCTACCTCCGATCTAAGCGAGTCTCGCTAAAAAGAAACGGGGGGAGCGTCGCTTCAAAAAAGCCTCGATGGGCACTTCACACTACGACCCTCGAAGGGCACATCTCTTTACAACAAAGTTTCGATGGGCACTTCACACTACAAGCCCCAATGGGCACATCTCTTTACAACAAAGCCTCGATGGGCACTACACACGACGACCCTCGAAGGGTACTTTACACAACAAAGCCTCGATGAGCACTACACACGACGACCCTCGAAGGGTACTTTACACAACAAAGCCTCAATGGGCACATCACCATACCACAAGACCCGACGGGCGCAGCACTCTACAAAGGGGTTCAAACACAACTCCGCAACGGAGCCAACTTCGTCACTTTCAGTGCACACCTGCTCCGCAACCCCAAGCACAATCTCCTCGAGCACATCACCCACCGGCCCGGCCACTCGCTCAACAAACTCCGCTACCTCCGTCACCTCAACCTCTAAGGGGAAACCCCTGGCTCCCTGAGGACAGCGCTACCCACGAATCCTCTTCCGAGTCCTCGGCCACGGAAGACCGAACACAAAGGCCCCCAAAGAACGGCTCGCCTCGGGGCCAAAGGGAGCTCACCAATCAACACCAGCTGCCGATAAACCCTCCGCATATCCCTTAGGTCGGCTCGATAGGCTCGGCCTTAGGAATCATGACCACGACCTTCGCTATCCAACAAGCACCCTCTACGCCAAAAGCGCGATGCCCACGACCTCTTCATCGGCTGAGATCCTCATCGGGCACCAAAGTCCGGGCTCCGCGCCGAACAAGACCCGCTCCGCTGGCGCTCCGTAAGATCATGGCTCCGCCATAAAGCCATCGAAAGCGATTCTCGGCGTCATACTTCCTCACCCTCGCCCACCAAAAGCGGGTCGAAGGACAGCCCCGGATACTTACTCATGGCATGGGCCCAGTTCTCACCTACCATAAAGACATCTTGACGGTTCACCATCAAAGGCACCACGTTAAGCACACTCCGCGCAGGCCCCGTAGGTTCCTGCACGGCAAGCACAACAGATGAGCACCTCCGACACCCATACCACCCAAAGAAACCATCAAACACCAACGAACAAAACCACATCCGAGAAACAAGGGTATGAAGCACAAAAACTCCAACCGGACCTTAAGCACGACCCTTCGCAGGGCCAAATGTACGGCTTGAAGGCCACAAGTATCAAACCACAAGAAAAACACACCGTTTCAAAGCGAAGCAACCATCCGTAACATCTCTCTCATCTCTCATCGATTGTCGGAGGTCATAGCGCCGGCAAAGGGCAGCCGCGGAGGCAGTGACGGTAGTCACTGGAGGAGGAGCCGTCGGGAGAGTAGTGGCAGGAGCAAACGCCTGAGCACGGCGTTAGAGGCACCCGGTGCGGAGGTCGCCGCTTGGCGCCAGCCCAAAGACGAGTGGCGTAGCGAGGCGTCGGTCTCGGCGGTTCAAAGACCGACAACGGATCAACCGCACCTTGAGTCGCTGGGCGGCGGCAGAACGGGCTCATTAACTTGCAAGCCCAAAGCCGCAACCCGACCGGTTTTTGTAGCAGCCTCGAAACGCTCCCGCTTTGAAGAGCAGCTCCGCTTGATGAAGCGGGCGTCCCTCATTGCCTACGGCAAAAAGAAAACAGCCATGAGACCGGGAAAAACCACACCGAAACCGATAGTAAAAGCACCGAAAGCGTACCCTCTTCGCGAGCTCGGCCTTCGCCATGTCCAACGCATGGCCCCGCTGCCCTCCGCAAAACCAAAATTTATTTAGAAAGCATGAGGTAAAGCGCTTCACTTCCCTCTCTGGCCGAGGCAGATTTCACCTCTTCCCCGGAGGGAAAATACGCATTCTTGTCCCGCAACCGAGGCCCATGAGCGCAATCCGGTAGCAGGAGGGGCCCTTCAATAGCAAGTGCCGCCATGCTGGCCACGAAATCAGCAGGAGACCCCATCACCTTACGTAGCTCGGCCACCTGGCGCGGCCAGGCTCGAACGAAGCCGAGTTGGGCGCGGGAGCGCGGCGGTCGGAGCAGCCCCGACATTGGCAAGGAATTCATCTAGAACGTCCTTCGGCCCGAACCCGCTGTACCACGCCTTGTCCATGGCATTTAGCCGCGCCGCCCCGCTTTCACCTCCGCATCCCGAGCCTCTCGCACCCTCCTCACCTCCTCCGCAAGCTCATTGTTCCGTTCTTGCTACAGCTTCGCCCCAGCCTCCAGATCGGCAATTTTCTTCTTCAGGGCCTCGACCCCCTCTAGCGCTTTCTTGTCCTTCGCCTCACGCTCGCTTTCCCGCAGCTCAGCCTCCATCTTTGACACCTGTTCGGGTAACGGTGGACTCATAACCCTCACGGATGGCAGCGGAGCGTCTACGGACCATAAGCTCCGCCACCTTCACTTTGATGTCCTCATGAATTTCGTGAAGGGGTTTATCGATAAGCTTCTTCTCCGCTCAGGGAGTCGGACCTTGTCAAACACCCGCCCAATGAACCTCCGCTCCACAGCGGTGCTCTCAAAGTTAGACTCCCAGAGTTCTGCCCCCGTATGCAGCTCCACATCAACATCGTCGATCCCAATCTCCGCTGCAATATGGGGGAGAGCGGAGGCCGGGCCGGCTCCCCATGGAATCTTGCCCGTCCCCCAGAGGCGACCTCCGAGGGCGTATCAACCATCTCACCACCCTCCCAAAATTGGCACCTCTGATAGGGCCGCGGGTGCCCTGTGCTCGAGCGAACCGAGACAAGCGCCGCATCCCGCATGGAGCTCCGGCCCCGCACCCGCTCGATCGGAGGGCCTCATGGCCCGCAGCCGGCATTGCAGAGGCATCGATCTCCCGCACCTCCTCTTCCCCTCAGCGTCGTCCTCGTCGCCTTCCTCCCTGTTCGTCCCCCTCCTCACCTTCGTCCCCCTCCAACCTATCGAACTTCGAGCCGCCACCGCTCCCCAACGACTCACTAGACTTGAAGAAGCCTCACCGCCGGCAGCCCCGCCTCCTCCTCACCAACTTCCCCCCTCCTCGCTCTCCGAGAGTATCAAAAGCCCACGCCACCCATCTTGTCGCTCTCCCGGCCCAAGCAGCCCTTGGAGGACGAAGGCACTTCGACCCCGGCCCGGCGGAGCCAACGCCACGACGCACTTCTGGAGGAGGGTCCGGCGCCCGTGGCCACCCTTTGCCCGACTTGCGAACCCCCTCTTCCTCTTCTTCGCCTTGGCGCCTCCGCATCGGCAACCATACTTGACATCCAACGCGTCGAACACGCGATTGGCCTTTTCGCGTGTGTCGAGACAAGCACGAATCCTCGAAGAATCTCGGGAGGCTCGAGCTTCCCCAACATGTACTCGGTGCACTTTCGAGCACCTCCGCCATAACCAAGAGGCCAAATTCTGCCTAGTCCTCACCGCCCTCTGCAAGAGCGGGCCACGCCGCGCCAAGTCAAGCTTCAACCCCTTCACCCTTCGGGCGCACTCAGAACTCCTCAACCTCAGGAAAGTCCTCCTTCCTCCACGGCGGGTGAACCTGGGCTCCGACGAACTCCTCGACCAGGTCCCGCACACACACACATGCCTCGACATGGTGCGCAACGCATCAAAGACTTGGTTGGTGCCGGTGGTCTTCACGGGTTTCGCTTGACAATGGCCAGCTCCTCGAGAGCTCCACGGAGACCCTCCATGCCGGCCGGCTTGTAGTGGAACGGTGCTCCGGCTAGTCACGGACCACTTGTTTTTTTGAGCAGGGAGCGGGGGCTTCGGCGTTCGAGCGGGGATGAACGTATACACCCGCATCGAGCCCGAGCACCGTGCTAGCGGTCTTGCCAACACACCACGGTTGAACATGGATGGTGTGGCTCCCGATGAAGCCATCAACATCCGGCTCAAGTCCGACGGACCGGCAAGCCCACACATACGTGGCAAGCCAGGGGAAGCACGAAGAAGTCAGCTGATGAAAGTGGAGGTTGAACCTCCGCAGCACGTCGAGCACGAACTTCATGAGGAAGCGGAGCTCAGCGTTAAAAAACCTCGACGAAGACCACCACTTCATCACCGAGGTACCAGGCCCCACTTCCGGCCGGAGGTCGCGCCCGGCTTCCCCAAAACCACTTCTTTGGCCCCAGCTTCTTCAACGACTTGTCAGTGCACTTGCTCCCCAGGAACTCGAAGCAGGGAACCTCCTTCTTCTTGCCGCCGCGACCGGGCTCCGCCAATGGGCCGAGCGGTCTCCTTCACATGAGCCATGGGAAGAGCGGTGGCGCCAAAAGCTAAGCAAGTGACCTCGTAACTCACGTAGATGCACAACCAACTAGCAACAAGCCTTCGCAGCCCAGGAAGGAGAGCGGCAGCAATTTGGCAGCAAAATGAGAGCACGAGCCCCTGCCCTCCCACCTGCTGCACATATTTATAGGGGGGGGGGGCATGGACGCGCCGATACCTAGGCGTGGATCCTGAAAAACACGCGGCGCCCTCTGAAACAGATCTCGCAAAACCAGCGAACGGCATCCGCCGCCCCAACGGTCATACCAAACACACCAGGCCTCCAAGGCGCACACGGCAAAACCCTAAAAGGCTGCGGCCCACCTCCGTGAGCCCCATGAGCAGCCGGGCGTTGGGCCGGCAAGGGCCCATGGAGCAACACGCATACCCACTTCCATAGGACCCTCCGGAAAGTCGTTCGCTGCTTTCCCGCCCTCCGCGAGGGACCCCGACCCCCCGGGGGCGCTGCTGGGGAGGGCGACCCTCGGCAGCCCCGAAGGCCTCGCATCGGCAGGCCAAGTGCTCTGTCACGACTAACTCATTGTGAACCATAGGACCACTTGGTGAAGGGTCCTCCGCCGCCCCAGTGGGATCGAAGGCTCCGAAGGACCTCCGTCGCCACACCCCCGCGAGAAGGAGCCGTCTCCGCCTACCCTCCGGTGATGGTCGAACTTCTCCTATAGAGCCAAGTCGCACGAGGGCCCCCCAAGGGGCGTGAAGGCCCGGCTTCGACTGTAAG
Source organism: Hyparrhenia diplandra (assembly GCA_015847255.1). Classification (NCBI taxonomy): domain Eukaryota; kingdom Viridiplantae; phylum Streptophyta; class Magnoliopsida; order Poales; family Poaceae; genus Hyparrhenia; species Hyparrhenia diplandra. The sequence goes on from JADLZK010008369.1 coordinate 450,000, forward strand.
GCAAAGCTCACCAGCGGGGAGGCATGCGTCGAAGCGAAGGCCCCACCGTCGGACGAAGCAGCCAGCGACGGCGGGGGGAATACCTAAAGATGTGTCTCACCGGTGTGTTTACCTTTATACCGCCGTAGAGGGTAGAGTACTTCTTTGCCCCTCTGCGAGTGTGTTTACCTTTATACCGCTGCGAGGGTAGAGTACAAAGGCTCAAGTATTTCAATATATTTATCTTCTCTAATTACTAAAATGTCTTTATGGCTATCTATTTATGCCTTAGTGGTTTAGCTAATCATGGTTAAGTGTGGTGTTTACATTTTGGTATGGAGCTCCGTTCGATCGGATGCTCTATTTATCATATGTGGCTAGAGTAGTAATCGATAGTGTAGACGTGGTGTCTAGGCTATCGGTTACCTGAGTTTGCACCCAACCTCACAGATATTTGTGGTAGCCCCAGAGGTGACAACTCCAACCAGGCCTTTGTATTGCACCATGTTCGGGTTGGTGTTTTCATAGAGCTTTTGGCGGACTGACCCCAATCAGCCCTTTCCAGTCTTTTCGAGGATCAGAAAGGTACCGCTGCTCTGAAGTACCTTGGTGTGATCGCTATGTTTGACCTCTGCTAAGTTAATCCCTATGGTATGAACTTGAATAGAACCATAGTAATTGAGAAGTAAATAGGAGCTTTGACCTCTCCCCGTTGTCCTCCCAAACCCTAGCTTGTCTCGCTCTCGTATCTTATCATAGAGTTCTCCGTGGGTGTCTTTTATCTAAAATTCAAACCATATCTTTAACCCCCACATTAGTTTAATTGGTATTCTAGTTAGCGGATACCGATGGTTATTTATCAACTTCTTTAACCATTGCTTCCCTGAGGATAAATACGATACCCTCGAATACTCTTGGGTGAAAGCTACAATGGTATCTGTTCTCTTTCAGATTTATCTGTTTGCATTAACTTTTACCAACAGGCTTTTCGCGCATTCATTGCCGGGACACAAACCTGGTAGTGGCGCTAAGAAATGCCAACATTTGGTCAATTTACTGGGCATAGTCATCTCTTGCTGTCTGTTTAGAATTCTATAGCTGTCTATCCTACTCTCTACTATTTTGAATTTTTGAGATGGGATTTTTGTTTTGAGATGAATGGGGCTAGCTGTTGCTATCTACTATCTACTACTGTCTATCCTTACTACTCTTACTGGGCATAGTCACCACTGACTACTCTTAGTTACTCTTACTTACTACTCTTGCTGTCTACTGTCTGCTACTCTTACTACTTACTACTCTTACTACTTTCTACTCCTACTATGATACCGCTACTATACAACTGCACTATTAATTGGGATAACTACTATTTTTTGATTTGTGGTGGCTTTTTCTGTTTTCTCCTACCACTCTGTACTACTTCCTGCTCTTTACTACTACTCCTACTCTACTCATACTACTACTACTACTTGGTGGCAGAAGGACTTAGCCTAGTACTATTCCTCCTCCTACTATTACTCCTACTTCTTGTTTTTATTTTAGCTGGATATTTTTGCCACTGCCATTTGCCACTGCCTTTTGTAGATATGCCATTAATCTGCAGCAACTGCCACTCATTTGTCTACTATCTATTGTCACTTCTCCATGCTTGTGGCATTTGCAATGTGCGGCTGCTCTTCTCTGTAACTTTGGATGATTTGAGATAATCCGTGCCTTCGCCCGTCATCCGCGCTGTCTGGCTCGGTCATCCCGTCGGAGGAGTCCGTGCCTTTGCTCATCATCTTCACGGGCACGCGTGTCCACTCGTTGGTTCTTTGCGGCCCCGTCAATCTGTGACTTCTGCGCCCATCCGGCCCGGTTCCATCACTCGCTGTCTGCACCTCACGATGTGATCTCCCATCTGGCCATCTTCGTGTGTGTGGCTACTCTGATTCCACTCCAAGTCTATGGTTGATCTCCCTTGCATCATCTACTATTGCTCTACACTGCTGCAGTTTCGTTTAGAGGAGAATATCTATTTTGGAGTTTAATCCTAGTATATTGAGGCCATTTTACCTTTCAAGTTTCCACTGCATCGGTTGCATTTGAGTCCATCCAAGTCTTGTTCTATCCACTACAATTCGCCCAAGTCGTGCATGTTGACAAACTTTGTTAGATCAGCCAATTTTTTCTTTGGTTAGCCAAGTCTGTCGATTTAGCTAATCACATCATCATTGATGCGACTATGCCCTCTTGGTCTCTTTTGTAGCCATTTTGCTACACTTCTTGATCAATGGCCTTCTTTTTGTGGTCATCATCATTCTATCCTACTGCTTGCCATTTTGTAGCAGTAATCTCTCTATTCTTTATTTGGCTTGATTTGACACATCTCACTATTCTCGTTGAGCTCAAAGTCTCGAAAGCAAGGTTCATATTTGAAGAGTTGATGTACTGTGTTGTGAAGACTTGAGGTATTTGCTGAAGTACGTGTTGTGAAGGCAATACCCTCTTGTGGAGGAGATCATTTCTACATCGACATTGTTCAAGAGTTACATGCTTCGACGACATCTTCTATTTTGGATTTTGGATGTAATTTTTTTTTTTTCTTGAAGTCTAGTATGTAGTGCAACTCTGCAAATGCAACGCCATTGCATTCACGTTGCATTTGAGAGGGGGGTTAAGGTATAATAGTCAAACGTCATTAGTTTAATCTCCCTAGTCTAGGGTTTTCCTCATGTACTCTATATGTTGTCCCCCTTTGGGCCTCAATAGTATCAATCCAGTTGAGTCTTTCTCAATTCATAACAGTAACTGCCTAATAAGCTGATGGTTGGGTTGGACGTGTCACATGGTTCCATGCCTATCTTGATGTTGGTTGTTGTTTCTATTAGCATGGTAGCCACCAATGACTAGCAATGATGATTACCTCCACCTTAATCGAAAGCTGAGGCCAATGATGTCTGTTTTTGTTATTTGTTGAGGCAGTATCACATGCAATGATGTGAAACTTATGATGAACTTTTTATACACTTTTCAACTTAGTGCTGAGGCAGTGGCATATGCAATGTTGTGATTTTTTTTATGCTGAGGCAGCGGTGATGATGAAATGTCCCCATACTTGTGAGCGGCTAAACTAGAGCGACTTGTATACCATATACAAGCAACCAGTTTAGACACGATGTGATGAGAATTGAGCACTTCTGAGCCAAATATGTAAATGTTTCTATAGTGTTGTACTTTTCTTACCCAGTTTTCTGTACTTTTCTTACACAATTTTGTACTTTTCTTCAAAATTTTTGTAACTACTCCCAATATTGTAAAAGGAAAAAAAGGATGTAATCATGTTTTCAGATGAATACTATAAATGGTTCCTTTATATATGTTCTGAGATGGCTCTACTACTTACTACTCTTACATAGATACTACCTCTACCACTTTCTAGTACTTGCTGTCCTATATGCTCTGAGATGGCTAACTACTTACTACTGTGATGCTCTACTAGTTACTACTACTACTTATGTGGTTGCTGGTCCTATACTTGCTGCTACTTCACTACTCTACTCTCTACTACCTACTACTGCTCTACTACTCTCTATACTACTCTCTACTGCTGGTGGCTGCTATTGTCTACTACTCTCTACCACTACTACTCTCTACTACTACTAGTTGTTGTTGCTCTCTACTACTCTACTACTCTACTACAACTGTACTACTATACTACTACTGTACTACTACTGTACTACTCTACTACTCTACTAGTCCTACTCTAGTCCTGCTCTACTACTACTCTACTACGTACTTGTGGGGGATCGATATTCGGGACACCCGTACGTGATCTCCCAAACCATCCCTGACGAGCAAATGGGACCCGAGATCTTGACCGTAGACGAGCTCCTCATGGGCGAAGGGAATGCTCCTGGCCCGAGCTCTCTCCCACGGGCTCCCCGATGGAGGCCCGCCTTCCCGATTCATTCGAGCTCCCGCCCCCTCTCACCGATGGCTCGCGTACTCGCACCTCAAAAGATCTCGTCTAGGGACCCCTCTCCGTCTCGAGCGAGCTCCCGGGTACGAGCTCGAGCTCAGCCCGACGCCCATTCTCCGCCTCGAATGAGCTCTCACGAGTATAGAAGGACATGCCGAGCTCGAGCTCGGCCGACGAGTTCCTTTCCGTCTCGGACGAGCTCGAGTAGTACCAATTCCCGGCTAGTAACAGGCTCGGGACACAATGCCGACCCGATGACGCCCGTGGCTACTTGTCGGCGCCCGCGCCTATGGTGGGATATCGTCGTGAGAACAAGATCCTGGCGACACGCGGTATGGCCCGTCGGACCACGCCATACCGCGAGAACGCTACGGACAACCGCTACGGACAAAGATGACGGCAACGGAGGCCAAGCTCCCGTCGAGCTCTCTGTCCCACACGTTTTCTGCGATGCACAGCACGCACATTTATGGCCGGCGGCGGCGCGCAGGTCCGACCTTAGAACTCCGGCGCGTGCTCGATGGACATGGGGGGCTCATGGGCGACAACGGCGGCGCGACGAGCTCACCTGTTCCCTCCGTCACCGACCGACGAGCTCCGAGCTCGGCGGCCGTCGAGCAAAAAACATAGGAATATGGAGCCGCCCCTACGCAGCTCCACGACGACCCGGCGAATAGGCTTTGGCGCGGGCGGCGGCGACGAGCGTCTGCCGGCGGTCCGGCGTGCCCGATCAAACGGCTACATTTCCTTCTCCACCCCCCAAATTTGTATTTCTTCGACCTCTAAGCCCTCCGTCCGAGGGCCACCCGTGAGCTCCCCTTGCAACTATAAAAGGGACAAAGATGGCCATCGGATGGAGGCGAGAGGCTCTCGAAGTTCTCGGCTCACAAGCATTCTAGCTTCCAACACTCCGAACACCTACTTTCACGGAGACACGGGAGCTCATCTCCCTCTCTCGCCCGCTTGTATTCGCCCGACACGAGCTTTTGAGCTCGGATAGTGGCCCTCACTGGACTAGGGAGCGCGATTTGCCCCGAACCAGTATAAACCTTGTGTCATTGTCTCTAGAGCTAGGCCATGAGCACGACCGGCCGGACATTACCGTGACGGTGGTATTAGACCACGACAGTACTACTCTACTACTATGCTACTACTATACTACTACTACACTACTATTACTCTACTATATATGTTTTGAGATGAATGTACTTCACATTGTCTTCATGTTCTCATAGAATCCAATGGTGGCCTGGCCAACCGATAAAGATCGCGAGGCTTCTCTACATCTGTGTGGTGATGAAGACTCTACTTCATCATCGGGCGAGCACCTCTTATGAGAGCATAGAGGTAACACTGAGGCCGAAGAAGAAACGTCGTGCGGGGAGGAAAAGTCGATCTGAACTGGACACAGAGAAGCACGAAACATGGGGTTCTCACATGGCATATGCCGTGATGATACCGAAACTCAAAGGCATCACTTAAGTATACAACTAACACCACGTCGTGTTCCTCACGTAAGTATATACACCTAATGCGTGTTCTTGTCCTCGGCGTGATACTTCGGTGGTGCCTTTGCGTCTAGAATTCCAGACCGTGGAGGGAGAAGAGTTGGGGCAGGAATCCGATCCCACCCCGAGCACTTCAACGCCCAGTGGCAAGAAGAAGTCGGACTTGAAGAGGGGCCAGCACAAAAAGCACTAGGTTTCCGACAAGGTGCATGCCAATAGGGCCGCATGGAGAGCCCATAATAATAATAATAGTAGCAGTAATAGTAGTAGCAGTAATAGTAATAGTAGTAATAGTAATAGTAGTAATAGTAATAGTAGTAATAGTAATAGTAGTAATAGTAATAGTAATAGTAATAGTAATAGTAATAGTAATAGTAATAGTAATAGTAATAGTAATAGTAACAACAACAACCACAACAACAACAACAACAACAACAACAATAAGAATAAGAATAACAATAACAATAATAGTAATAACAACAACAACAACAATAGTAGTAGTAGTAGTAGTAGTAGTAGTAGTAGTAGTAGTAGTAATAATAATGCCATCACTATAACCATTTTATCTAAATTTTGGCATAATAGACAATGTTTATTTCAAGCCAATCTGGAGTATTTTTTACTGCACTCTCAGTGACATCCTTCTATGTTATGGCATATATGGATTATGTGAGTACGCTTGTTTACAGGCAGTTCAACTATGCTTTTAAAAACGTATAAATTCCAGAAGAAGGGTGCGTCAACATACCAAGGTCTCATAGTTCCAAATGCGAAACATCTGTCCATCATAATTCGCCAAAAATCCTATGCGATGAGATAAGATAGTATTTACATGAAGATATTGAATACCAGGAGTGACTTTTCATAAGCTATCACAAAATTAAAATTTATTTTCAGTGTGCCCCTTAGCTTATTAGTTTTCTTGAAGTATGTTTCATACGTTGAGATTTTTTATTTGAACCATGATAGCATAAACTTAGGAGGTTGCATTAGATTATGTATCATAATGATAGTGGTTGGTAATTTACATATAGATTTTGGGGTTCACTTTATATTGTGTTCATAATGACTGAAGTACACATCGTATGTATTTTTTGAAGTATCTTGGATATATATGTTGGCATTATTGATTAAATCTTTAAGTTATTTATTTTACATCTAATTATAAGGGACTGAGGTTAATTCCATATAATGATTTTGCATCTATTGCCACTAGGATTCTAGCTCCTCATTACCTTGATAGACGCCTTGCCTCTCATAGCTGAGCTCCTGGGAGCAGGATCAAGCTTCTCCCGGCTATGTCCGGAACCCATTCTCAGCAGAGGAACAGGCGTGGTGGAGGAAAACATTGGCCATAGACATGGTAATTAATGGGGCGATTAACAGGTGGAAAGATGTGACCAGTTGGTGCCACGAATACTAGATGCTACAACAGCCGGTAGCATTATTACCAGAACAATGCTTCTAAAGTTAGCCAAATTAGTTCGAAAGAGAGTTTTTTTTTAATGGACTATTTGGAGCTGGAATCCAAACAAGTGTGGCACTAGACCTTGACATCAAAGACACGAGAGAGAGGGAGGTGTGGCATGCTGCTTCTAAAGTTTGCCAAATTAGTTGGAAGAGAAGTGTCCGCGCAAGGAGCTACTGGCTGAGCACCAAAAGGAGATTGCATAGGAATTGAATTAAAAGAAATCTATTATTAATAATAATATTATTAAGAATTTCAGGAGCTCATATAATTTTTGTGTTGTTCATAACAACGCACGGCTCTGCCTAACAGTAGAAAGACAATGGAACACATTGGTAGAATGACAATATTGTAGTGCTGTCAATAGGATAGCTAATGGATGAACAAGATCAATCGCCTGAAATTTAGAAAATCTTTTTGTTTGCCTATAGCAATGCACGTGTTTAGACCTAATAATCGAAAATAATAGGTTTGATGGTTATTATTGCTGACTAGGATATCAACATGTGCTCTTGCACTAGATGTAATCTTATGAGACATAAAGAGTTGATGTCCACGAACGAATTTAGTGCCGACAACTAAGCAATAGTGCTTATCCTTGCACTCTCTCAATTCACTTCTCTCGCAATGCCCATATAGGTACATCACATCTATCCTATGTTTTTAGATTTACAGTGTCATCTACATATTTCCTATATTAATAGTTTCTCCCTCGGCATGACGCCTCTCTGTGCCTTCAATATGTGTATAGTAGAAACCTTAGGCTATCTTACCTCTTATTTCAGCCCAGATATCATGATCTCCTGAATCCATATTTTGGCTTTCAAATTTGTGTCTTAGTAGCTGTTATTCTCTCATGATGTAATAGAAGGGTTAGAAGCGGTTAAAATTTGTACCAAAATGTATGGACAATTGTGTGGTCATTACTAAATGTCTACTTATTGTATTAAATAATGACAATTATAGAAAAATAATTCCAGCCTGAGGACAGGCAAGCAACCGTAATTACCAGCAGTTTCCAAGTCCTCCTCTCTACTAACAAGATTGACATTTCCTAGGATCCTTTGTATTACAGTACGAAGGTAGTACGATTACTTTATCCATGTTGTAATTTCAGACTATAGGGTTTATTATAATTTGAACTCTCATATTCTAATTTTCACATTAATTTGTTCTTAGCCCTAGACTGCACCATTATTTTAATACAATCCTTTTCAATCACCATATGAATGCATTATAATTATTCTAAGTCAACAAATTACAAGATGTATTAGCACCGAATATATAATTTGAATGGAATTGTTAGTGTCAATGGGTGCATGGCTCATTAAAGATAATTTTTTATGATTGCTAAACAACGAAAATATGTATATATTTCTCCAGTTCTTGTGTGTATGCTTTTGTCTGCATCGTGCAAGAAGCTTGTATTTTACTTCTAGCTGTAAGTGGTGGTAGAAGCCAATTTTTATAACTATATACAATTGTACGTTATGGTTATTTGGGTTCTTTATAATTGTAGATGCTTGTAACTAGTTACAAATTTAAGGGGATACCTTGATTATAAATTATAATTATAGAAATAGATATTGTTAATGTAATTGTAAAGAGTTACATTATATTATCTTTAAGAATGATAGAGGTGCATAAATTTTAATGAAATTTAGTGGGTCACATCAGTTACAATAATGGCATAAGTGGGTAATGTATTAGAGCAGATTCAGTGGGTTCATTCATGTCATTAACTCATTACTATAGTGTCAAATGTTGGAAATATTTCTGTAAATTAGAATGGACGAAATGGCCACTATGTTCTATGATGATTAAAGTCTAAAAAGTTGATGGAAAGAGGTTTCAATTTTTTTGTGAAATTTCTATGATTTATCTTTTTATAGCATTCTATAATTTATCTTTTTCCTAGCATGTATTTAATAATTAAACGCTTTGGGCCTCTATTTCATCCACATTGAATGCCACATCATTCCCTCACTAGTTTTGAATCTCAACTTGCTAACTATCTAGGTCAACCCTCACTTAATGCCACATCATCCTTCTACTAACTTTGATATGTTCATGCAATATGATATCCCCAACCAGACCACAAACACTACTATACAAATGATTTTGCGAGGTGGTGCCCTTTTTATTAATTGAGGCGTTTACAAAATCCAACCGCCCTAGTTAATGCGTCGGATTAAGCGGGGTGGTAATTTTCATTAACCGAGCGGTCACAACTCACCACCTCGCAAAATCGATTTTCCGAGGCGGTTAAAATCTATGAATAACGGAGGCGGATAGAGGCAGGCCTCCTAAAGGGCCTACCTTGGAAAAAGGTTGTAGCCCAACAGGCCTAGGCGATGCCCAATAGACACGTTCAAATATAAAAACGTGACTTAGGGGTTTCTATCGTCAACCCTCTGACTGGCTCCCTCTCCTCTCCTCAAATAGCGTTGGCAATCTTTCCCCATCCCGTCCCTCTCTCGCGCACCCGAGAGCAGAGCTCTAGTAGGCAACCTTGGGTGGTGCTCCCAAGCCCTGCTCCCACTCCCTCTCCTCCCTCCGAGCAGTGCTCCCAGGACCCACTCCCTCTCGCTCTCCTCCCTCCGAGCGGTGCTCCTAGGCCAGCAGCGGCGTGCCTCGTGGCGCTCCATCTCCCTCTCCTCCATCTCCTCCCTTTGAGCGGTGCTCTCCAGCACCAGTGGATCTAGCAAGTCAAACACGGCGGGGGAGCATAGGGAGGCGGAGGCGGTGCACCAACAACCGATCTAGTGAGGAGGAGCCGGATCCGGAGAGGAGGAGCTGGTTCAGGCGAGGAGGATCCCGGATATGGGCGGGGCTCGTGCAGTGGCGGTGCGAGGCCCAGATCGAGGCCCGGTTCTGTGGTTTTTTTGTTTTTTTATTTGGTTAACCGATAGAGGCGTTTGAACCAACTCGGTAAAGATCGATTTATGGTGACCTTTGGTCCAAGGCGGATGGGTTGCCTGCCTTGGAAAATCATTTTGCCTGCCTCGGTTAAGTTTATATTGTAGTAGTGCAAGTGCTAAAACTGTAAATATCATCACCCACTGAGTGCAAAAACTATCTACGTTGTCCCTCATTATGTGTTATTACTAATTTTAATCTATCAAATACAAGACGTCAACATCATACCATTCGTTTTTTTATTTTGTTCCATTAGCTTGCCCGGTTTTTACAAAAGACAATGCAAGAGCATCAAGTTCAGGCCATATATGCAATGGGTTATTTATATGAAAATACTACTGCAATATTGGATTATCCTTCTGGTCTTCTATAATGTCAAATGTGGGTAGTTTTTGTATAAAACAGAATGATCCAATGGCTACTGTTGTCTAATTATTATTAGTATATTGGTTTGATGGCTGGATGTTTCACTTTTTTCTTTTTGATAGTCTATACGATTTGTGTCATGTTTTTCCTAGCACTCTATGATTTATACTTTTTTTCTGAGTGTCTCCAAAAAACCTAACATGAGGCTCCGTTGTGTCATCATATTAGTAGAAAGTATAAGGTAATATGTTGATTGTTGTTTGGTACTTTATAACCTAGGTATATTGCTTATATTAATTATTTGTGTATGTATAACATCAACGAATTAGTAATAACATTAATTAGAAGTATCGACTTACCAAGGCTCCATGGGATGCAAATCGATTTGGCAGGTCTGACCACCGTATATCATCTGTACAATCATTGTTGACGAGACATTATGTCATCACCACAAACATAGCATAACATACTTGAGCTAAACAACAAGAGATTTATCACCTTGATTCCTTGTCGGATTGGCTACCCAGAACACCACAGGCAAAGAAAAAACGAGTAAATAAAAGGAATTAGTATCATCACCCAAGAGAAAAGGAGGCTCATTAGTGTTAAGATTAATTAATTAGTGATCAATTAGTTAATCATATCATTAGCAACTGCCCAGTGAAACAGTCACTGACAAAGGCAAGTGCCCATATTGGGCATGTATATATACATGGTACACTGTTCATCAATACATCCATCCGGCTTTTTACATCCATTTTCAACAATTAGGACTTGCAGACATTGAAAAATAAATCTAGCATGGGTGTGGCTGACTAGGAAGTACGTAGAAAACATTACATATACTACCTGAACATCAGTCAGCTCTGAATCAGAGTCCATTTCGTTTTCTCTGAATTAGGATTATTTGGGGACTGTTGTGTGAGAGGCAAAAGTAGCATGCATGCATGTCTTTGAATAGGATGCAGTAGGAAACATTACGTACCTTATCTTTCTCCTCCACCCATCTACAGTCCATTTCATTTTCTGTGCCATCATCCACCTATATGTATTTGGAAGGACGTTACTTGATTAGGATCGAGATGGACCACACGAAAAGTACGCTAGCATGCATGTGCGGAGTCCAAAATATTGAAGAATACATTGAGATCTACAACATGAAATTAGCATGATTAAATTCTCCATGAATCATGTTTCGATACAGCATTTGTTTGAACTTGTAGATGTCAATGTATTGGTTTTCCTAGAAACACAGTCAAAGTTAGAGAATTTAAGCTTTAGGAAAAAATGAATATCATTTATAATTTGGAACCATGGGAGTATGAAACATTACATAATAAATACCTCTTCATCAGCCTCAGCGGCATAATTATATTTCATATGAAGAACAGGGTGGTTGGGATGATTGCGTACCGAGCGCCACAATGCTCCTGTAATCGCCTCGATTTCAGATTTCCCCGCGGCAAAAGGAGTATGTAACCAATATGTAGTATCGACTTTCTCAAGCAAAAGGAGGTGCTGCAAGCTATCAAAGTCGTAGCTGACATCAGCCTGCGGCATGATGCTATACTTAACAGTTTCAAGGCATGGCATAGCTCCCTGTTGATACGTCAGTGTGTAATTCGTTTTGAAGTAGCGCAATTTGGGGAATGCACAAGCAGGAACGTCATCATGGAAGTGTTCGGGTGGGTTCATCTCCAGAACGAGAGACTGGAGCTGTGGCAACGTCCCAAGTTTGTTTACATCCCCCAGCTTGGCAGAATTCACAGTCAGATTTAAGTAGGAGATGTTCTCAAGTGAATTGTCGATCCACACTGGCTGCTAACGATTAATTAGGCATAGATAACGAAGGGCTCGGGAGGGCGAATAACCATGCCATCCGTTTGGTTTTTTTTTTTTTTTTTTTTTAGATAATGGATATTAAATCCGGCTTCATCTATCAACAGATAGAATCAGACCAAATATTACAAAGTCTTAGCGAACAACAAAAATAACGGTCTGCAAGTTGCAGCCCTGGGAAAAGGGAAACCGAAACAAAATAAGGTTTTTTCTAAACATGACCAATGTATCTTGAAGACAACCATCCATTGGAACTAAAAAATTGCAACGCTGATGATTCAAGATGCTGTGCAGCGTCGATCAGTCATTCTCGCTGATCATCATGCCGCTGCAGACCTGCCCCATCGCGCAGCCAATGCGTTCCCCCGAAAAGCACTCGCAAGAAAGATTTTTGGTCTATATTTATCAAAAACCACTTCGTTTCTTGTCAACCAAATTGCCCAACATAGCGCAGCAGCTGCTGATAATAAGAATGAATTATACTTTTTATTTGCAATTTTCGACCACCTTATAAAAAAAGATCACTCATATCGGGTGGGGAGCTAAACCAAAAAATATATATACAGCACGCCATAAGAATTTGGCATAAACACAATCAAAAAAAGAGGTGTTGTATGGCTTCCGGAGAATGACAAATACAACAATATTTGTCACCATTTGAGTTACGTCTAACTAAATTATCTTTAGTTAAAATCACACCTTTTTTAAATACCACATAAAAATTTTAATTTTCGTAGGTACTTTGATCTGCCAAATATCGTGTGACACCACGACACCATTATTAATTAGTGCAGCATACATAGACTTGATTTGTAAAGTTTCCGGATGCATTTAGACCCAAACAAAAACATCCCTTTGTTCTATTAAATTTAAATCCTGTAAGGAGGCAACAATTCTATGCCAAGCATTTAAGTTTGCACCAACTAAATTTCTTCTAAGCGAACTATTCAGTGGTACTTGAACTAAGCACTTGTGCAACAGAATCTTGTTTTTCTCCTTACGATATTAAATAAAGAAGGAAATTTGTCTTTGAGAGGCTTATTGCCCAACCAGGTATCGAACCAAAATCTGGTTTGAGACCCATTGTTTAAATTGAAAGAGCCAAAGTCCATAAAACAATCTCGATATTCATTAAACTTTTCCAAAAAGTGAGAGTATGTTAGTTTCTTAACACAGCTTCCTAAAGTCTTATCTTTAATATATTTATTTCTTAACAGTTCCTGCCACATACCATCCTCATTCAAAAGTTTGAACAGCCATTTGCTTAATAAACATTTATTTTGAATATCCAAGTTTTTGAATACCTAACCCTCCTTGGTCTTTTGGTTGACATAATACCTCCCATTTGGCAGTCTATATTTCCGTTTATGTTGGTCATTTTGCCAAGTAGAAACGCGATCTAAAACAATCTATTTTTCTAGTACTCCTCTCGGCAATTCAAAAAAAGACATCATAAACATCGGTAAACTAGACAAAGACCGAGTTTATTAAGACCGATGTCCACCTACTCGACAACAATTTTCCTTTCCAACCACTTAATCTTTTTCTATTCTATCCTCAATTATTTTCCAATCTTTATTGTTCAACTTCCTAGTGTTCATAGGCGGGCCTAGGTAACGAAAGGGATATTTTTCGACTACACACCCAAACAAGCTGCGAATAAAACTCTTCCTGTTCTTTTGCTTTACCAAAGCAAAATATTTCACTCTTATGGAAGTTAATCTTAAGACCGATAGTTGCTCAAAAGTGCTTAGCAAAAGTTTCATATTTACTACTTTTTTTGAACATCATGGCTCATAAAGATTCTTGTGTCATCCGCATCTTGAAGGATTGACAACCCATCTGGATTAAATTAGGAATAACCCCTTCAATCGCCCTGCTTGTATTGCTCTAGCAATTAGTATGGCCAGCATGTCGACTACTATATTAAATAGTATGGGTGACATTGGGTCACCTTGCCTTAACCCCTTTTTTGTTTGGAAGTAAGAACCTAACTGGTCATTCACCTTAATATTAACATTACCTCTTTCAAGTAAATCTTTCCACCCACTTGACACCATTTTTGTGAGAACCCTTTCATTCTCATCCTTCTTTTTGGGTAAAAGAATTATGGTTCCAAAATTAAGGCGATTTAGTGGTAAATATCCCCTGATGGAAATCCATAAACAGAGCCATCAAATCATCTTTTATTACATCCCAAAAGACTTGATAAAACACGGAGGGAAACCATCAGGGCCGGCGCCTTATTATGTTTCATTTGAAAAATCGCAGCCCTAACTTCCTCTTGTGAGAAGGGTTCTGTCAAAAAGTCATTCTCCAGCTGAGATACCCGTGGAATATCCTCCGTTTCGTGTCTCGTCTAGCATGAATTGGGAGACCTCGGGAGGGCCAAACAGGTTCTTATAATAATTAGTAATATGCCGTTTTAATTGAGCATCCCCACTTATTATATTAATACCATCTTCTAGCTGAAAAATATGAGCTTTTGCGATGTCTACCATTAACAAGCAAGTGATAATATTTAGTGTTTGAATCTCCTTCTAATAAATGTTTGACCTTTGCCCTTTGGTACCATTTAATTTCTTCCTCCCTTAATAATTCAGCTAATCTCTCGTTGAGCACATGCTTTAAATCCAATTCAGATTGATTAAGCATGATTGATTCTGCTTTTTATGTAGTTCATCCAATTTATTCAATAGGATTGTCTTTTCTTTCTTGTACGCACCACTGATATTTTTGCCCAACCACGAAGATGTTGGCGAAGCTTTCTAATCTTTGCTTGCCACCTTTCTATTGGCGAGCCATGAACCGAGTATTTATCCATATATTGCTGACCATCTCACAAAACCCATCTCTCGGTAACCATCCCAGCTCAAATTTAAACTGTGGTTGGTAATTTGAGGACGAGATATTTGTAGAGAATAGTAACGGTGTGTGGTCTGAAATTTCTCTATTCAAAGCATGTACAGTGGTATGCGGATACTTATTTTCAAAGTCTGTGCAGGTAAGAATTCTGCCTAACTTTTCAAAAAGTTTGATTCTGTAGATTATTTGCCCAAGTGAATTTTCTACCCGACATCTCAATTTCTCTATGATTTAAAGAGTCAATCACAAGTATTAAACATAAAAGGCCATCTATCATTATAATTATCATTATTTTTCTCATCAGGTCTCCGAATAATATTAAAGTCACCACCTATAACAATAGGTAAAGTTTCTTTAGAACATACCCGGACTAGCTCAGATAAGAAATGAGATTTGTGCTCTAATTGTGCTGGGCCATAAACCGAAATTAAATTAAATTTAGGGGTGCCTGAATTATCATAAATGACTAGCTCTTCCAATTTCTTCAAATTCTTTAGAGGCTCCAAAATGCCTTCGTTGTCCCTGAAGCGAAAGATTTGGGGTGCATCTTTAATACGGAGCACCCTAAGATTTGTCAACTTCCCCAGCTCTTTAACCAAGTCACCAAGGTGCAGCCAACTATTCACACTTTCAAATCCAGGTGGGCTCAAGCGCAGCTCTTCCAAGGAAGCTAGGCTTCCGATCCTGTCAGGCAGTTGACTTCCGGAATTACATTGCAAGAACTGCAGATTTGTCAGCAGACTAATACTCTCCGGCAATACCCATATGCTTTGTCCGGTCAAGTTTAGTACCTGTAAAGATCTTAACTCCCCTATTTCCCTCGGCATCTCAGTAATACCAAGTCTATGTAATCCAAGGTATCTCAAGCGACGTAACCCCACAAGATTTTTAAGATTAGGTATGCACCTCATTGTTTCCATAAAAAATTGATATTCTAAACACAGGACACGTAAAGCCCTGAAACTTGGACGTAACCAGTCTAATATCAGTGCAGGAGTCCAACTAGTAGCATTAAATGACCTCGTCATCACTCTTCGTTGGGGAATGTGAATCAGGTCCTGCTTCTTCAGGTCTCTCATTTGGACAGCCAGTATACGAGCATCTTCTTGAGAAGATGAACGCTGCTTATCGCAACGCAATATATTAACAAAGTTTTCTTTTTTTGCAATGGAACAAATAAAATCCAGAACCATGTCATGAACACGACAAGCATGTATGATGACAGTCGGAATTTGACCAAGATAGGTTCCATCAACACCCGCTAATACAACTGGCTGGATGAGGCTTCTATTGACAAGTTGATGAAAGTACCTTTCGCCAACCTTAAATAGTGTTTCCCCATCTTCTTCGTGCACAAAACCCTCAGTTATCCACCTCCATACCAAGGTGTTTTTATCAATCTCTTGGTCCTCTGGAAATATGCCTAAATATAATAAGCACGTCTTCAGATGAAACGGTAAATGATTGTAGCTGAATGACAATATGTTTTTTGCGGCCTCAGCTCTGTCATCCCTATGACCAAATCCAATACTGTCGTACACCTTGTGCCAATCCTTCACTGGACTTTCAACCAATAAACTAGCTATAGTAATTATAGCTAATGGTAGACCACCACATTTCCGTAAAATATATTCAGTAGATTTCTCATCCACATGATCTGTTGATGTGCTTTCACGGTTATTGCACATATTAGTTCCTTGGAGTCATCATCAGAAAGTGGTCGTAGCTTGTAAACTTCACTACTATTTTCAGCAACTTCAAGAATACGAGAAGTTGTGATTACTCTACTTTCGTTGTCATCATCTCTGAAAGCACATTTTATTTTACTCCATGAATTTGTATCCCATATATCATCAATAACGATTAAATACCTATGGACATGACAACATAAGAGCCAAGAATTAGCAAGACTGTCTATGTAATTTTAGATTAAAAACAAAAGCACAATAACCATCTTTACATGTGGTAAAAATAAAATAACAATAATGATTCAATATCTGAAACATCTCTATCGGACAACTTAAGATCCATAAATTAGTAAATCTATCTATGTTGTACGGGAAATCATAAGAATTATTGGTAGATACTAAAAGTTAATAAAGAAGACCATAACTTTTCTACCTGCGGTAATAATGGAGAGATCAGGAACATAAGAATGTTAGCCACTCGGCTCCCAGTAGAAGATTAGAGGATGTTGGTTCTGACCAAACATTTTTTTTTCTTCTATCAAATAATGCGACACGTACGAATGTGCCTCTTCCAGTTGCTTTCATTTTCTCAATGTGCGGGACCTATGGTAATGGCAACGTGCTCTTTTCTCCATTTCTCTCATTTTGCCCTCAGTTTGTCAGCGTTCGTCATCACGGACGGACATCAATTTTTCTCATTTCTTTTTCCTTTCATTTTTATTGTCTTCTTCTATCTATCCGCCTTTGCATTTTATTTTCTCACTTCCTTTTCTCTCCATTCATTTTTTTCCTTTTTTTCAAATTTTTATTATTTTTAGTTTAACTGTACCTACCCATTTATTCTATATGTACAATGAACAAATTTTTAAGGCAAAGAACTAGAACAAATTACGTAGAAAAACGATGCTAGATAAGTTGTGTATAGCTTTTTTTTCTAAAGATGTGGAGGAACAATAGAAAATCTGTCTAAGTTATACGTAACAATTTATTGTGTAGGTCATGGTATTGCAGTAATGTTGCATTGAGAAATTGTTGTTAATAAGTTTGTCCATTGATAGTTATGAACAAAAGTTAGGTTATGTAAAAAAGTTATCATGATAAGTTATCTATAAATTCTATGATTAAAAGTTTTGGTGCGATGAGTTATGTCCCGCAAAATATTATGCACATAAATTGTTAGTATAACTTTCTCACTTCCGAAAAATGGAAAGTTGCAGAAACATTGTTACTATAACTTTCTCACTGCATTCTAATTTAGTAAACATGTGCTAATTAGTGGGTCCCCTTATCCTCTAGCCTTCATCGACCACCACCTCCTGCTCCTTCGCGGTGTCAACCTACCCCATCCATCTACCGACCCTACCGCCGTACGATACGATTGTTTTACTTCTCATTAATATAAATACGCTACTCGTAGTTATTAATTATATATGTGCCAACCGTTGTGATACCTCCACGCTAACCTAACGTGGCATTGTATGTTGAGCATATATATGACTCATAACATGTATATGCATGCTCAACTATGCCTACACTCATCCACAAAAAATGGTAGTAGTAGCAGTAGTTATAACAATTATAATAACAATAATGATACTAGGATGCATGCATACAGAGATATACCCGTAAATAGGTAGACCACACAGACATCCGGGTATACACCTATGTATGGCTAATCTATGCATGTAGCACCATATATTCACGTATGTGTGTACACTAATGCTCGAATATATACACATGCATAGCATAACAGGGCACACATACATGCATACGTTAACCCTTTGAGTATATATATAATCTACACTTATGTACGTGCAATATCATAATTATGCATGGCTAAGCATCACTCACCTTACATATACATGTGCGTATATGTTGTTAACCCTGCGTATTTGTATATGGATGCACATGCACGTACCTAACCCCTGGATCCCACCACTCCGTATACGTTTAGGTAGACTAGTTTATTTAACCCTATGAAGCAACTATGTGGTCCTGCGAGAGTTGGTTAGGTACCACGCTAACCTAATCCGTAGAAATCATCTTGTTGGATGGATCCTCTGTATTCGACTCTTACTTCAAGTTGACATAGTAATGATAGGTGTTAACCCAACAACGCGTTAATATCATATCAACCTATTTAGGATCGTCTCCTACCTATGATTGATTATGCTTATTTTACATGCCTTGCTTGTTGTTTTCTTTGTTTTTGCTTCCTTGTTTGTCCACGTCAGGCAGCGTAGGATAGAAGACATAGAGGGGACTCCATGGATCCCAGGAGCTCGGGTACACCAGGACATAGCAGCAAGAAGCATACAGGATCGGAAGCCTTGGATATTCTCGTCAGCAAGCGGTGTCAAGTCCTAGCCCCTACCTACCCCTACCCATTTACTTTATTCGCCATAATAATCCTCTTCTTTCACCTTTCCACCACCATACTTTACCACAATAACCATGAACCGTACTTAACATTCTCCACTAATAAATGAATCAACTTAACTATGACAATTATGAGTTCTCATTATGGACAATGAATTATGGGATTCATTGTATGATATTGTGAATATTTATGAATTTGATTACACTATGCCTAGTGTTAGGCTATAATTGGATAAACTCATAATCATGCTTAAGTGAATTAGATAACCTATGAATAACCTAGACAGGAGGAGAGTGAGGGGTAATTCATGTGGGATGGATTACCTTGGCAGGTTCGCCTAATGTGGTTTCCTACTGGCAGATACTCGCCTCGGTCGTATAAGGACTGGTTCGTAGGGCATCTTGCCTAGCGAGATATTCCGTACAGTCACACACACTACTACATAAATTCTTTACAAGGCACTTCCATTTTATTAATTGTGGCGGTTATTTAAAAACTGCCACGGTTAATGTCTCGATTAACCGCGGCATTTTTAAAAATTAACCGTGGCGCTTATAAAAACCGCCACCGTAAATCAATTAACCGTGGCAGTCTTTTTAAGTGGCCCGCCATGAAAAATAGAGGCCCGGTAGCCAGAAGACACAAACAAACCAGCCCAAAATCGCACCCTAACTATATATTGAGTCACTTAGGGTTTTATTGTTTTACTCCCCCAGTTCCCTCTTCTCAGCCCGATGGCCCTCCACTCCCGTTCCTCGCGACCTCTAGCCGCCACCTCCCTCGTGACCCTCCTCTCCCTTCCCGTTCCGCCAGCCCAACGGCCTTCCCCTCCCCTCCCGTTGTCCCCCTCCCCTCCTCTTCCCAGCAAGGGCACGTGGCGGCGGTGGCGCAAGGGCGCGCATCGGCGGTGGCGCTAGGGGCGCGGCGGTGGTGGGGTAAGGGGCGTTCAGCGGCGATGGCCGTGATCCGGCCGCCCCCACCCCAACGATGACGATCAGGCCAGGGCGACGGTACCTTCTCTTCTTCCGTCTCGGCGCTCGGCGGTGTCGCCAGGATCCGGCGGCGCGGAGCTCACGGTGGCGCTCTAGGCCGCTCGTGCGAGCGTATCCGGCGACATGTGGGCAGATCCGGCATGCGGGCGGATCGAGGGAGGTGGTGGGGGTGGATCTGGCGGCGGCGGTGGGGGCGGATCTGGCGGTGGCCCGAGATCTGTCCCGTTAGGGTTAGGTTTGGACTTTTCTTTTTTTATTATTTTTTTCGGATTAACCGTGGTGGTTTTTTGGGTGTTTTGGAAACCGCCATGGCTAATTGACGATTAATCGTGGCCTTTGCTTCATGGTGTTTTCAAAACTACCATGGTAACTAAAAAAACCACCGGTTGTTTTTTTTTTGTGTAGTAGTGACATCTATATGGGTAGACTTGATCTCACACCTCGTTAGGACTGAAGTATAATTTCTACTAGATGGGTGTAGGCAGCAGATTATCAAGAGACGATATTGATGCCAATTCGACATCCATGGTTTGGTGAGTGTAGATGTTGTGTGGTCTTTCATGTTAAACCCATTAATTTTGGCATCGTTCCAGCACATGACTATTTGATTTTGTTGGATGTTGTGTGATCACCCAAAGTGTGATTGTGTTTTCGACCCTCGGAAGCCATGTAGAATTACATGGAAATCTAGGTAGCGCCCTCTTGAGTACGAGGTCTCGTTAGGACTGTCTAAAGCCATGACGCACGATGGTGTTGGACTGTTCCTATTGGGTGGGGAAATTTGTACAACCTCTGCAGAGCTTTTTGAATCTATTTGAATAGCCACATTGTTGGAGTAGCACCTAAGCCGTGCTCCCCAAAGTGACAATGACAGAAAAGCAACACTTTCGGCAATAACCGAAAGCTGTCACAATGCTCTCATAATGGGGGGCTATTTATAGTCGACCGTATATCTTTACAGGACCAAACTACCCCTCAACTACCTTGACGTTGTCGGATATTCCTCGGCCGAGCGGGGCACCTTGGTCCTTTCACGCTGGCTCCCCAACCTCCCCGGGACCACACCGATGCCGCCTTCGGTCCCACCGAGCCGAAAAGCCATGCGTTCGGTCATATATAGACAAGAGTACCCGCAAAGACACAAAGAAACTAGACCGAACGCCGCGCGTTCGGTCAATGTCAACCGATAGCCACTCCTTCGGCTAACCCATTCCGCGAAGAGCTCGAGCAGTGGCGACCGAGGGCGCGACGTTCGGCTTCCGGGCCAGCCGAAAGAGACGCCTTCGGTCCCCTGTTTCCCGCCGTCCACTTGCGCCACACAGAACAAACTGAAAGGGATTGCTTTGCGCCCAGCACCGACGGCAATCCCTTCGGTACTCAAAACCGAACTAGGGGGTGACAAGGCCCGCGGCCTCCCCCAACAAGTAGCCCCTCGGCCTGGATCGAAACTGGCGCTGATTTCCAATTCGCTCGATGTCGAAACACAGTTCGGTCAAAGAAACCCCCTCAGAAGGCGAATGAACCTCGAGAGCCACGCTCAATGGGCGGATTTTTTTTAACACGTGCCCCGGGACCCAACGGTGATGTCAACAACGAAACCGTTGCACCGCGCCCCCTCGGTATCGGGGCACGTGGTTCAAAGATGAACCGCCGTGATGGTTACCTCGAAGCGCGTGCCCCTTGGCCATATAAGTAGCCCCCCCGGGGAGGGGTCTACTACTCCGTCATTTGTCACCTTGACACGTCTGCTCTCCAGCTTGCTTGCATTCGGTGCCAAGTTCTTCGATTGAGCGGGTCTTCGGTCCTCTTTCGCCTTCAATTTTCAAGGTATTAACCCTGAACTCAGTTATGTTATACTTTGCTTCCTCTTGTTTTTTATTTTTGGTTTTCCTTTTCTTCTTTTGTTTTGCGTTTGCTCTAGGTCCGTGTTTTTCTAAATGTCGGCTTCGGCGTCTTCTTCGAATCTGGCTTGAGTAGCTCTGATTCCGGCTCGTGTAGCTCTGAATCGGTGAACGTGCACAACCAAAACCAGTCAGCCCCAAAACATTCTCGTCCGCGAGCGATTCATCGAAAGTGGTGGCAGTTCTTCGGGCAGCAGGGAATCTTCTACCAGCAGTGACTCCACATCTGCCGCCGAGGCAAGATCACCGAAAACCATGGATTCGGCGTCTGACAAGGGAAAAACCACGGCCGTCCCATCTACCGAAATGGCAAAAGAAGACCGATCACCCATTATTGAAATTGACTCACCGGAGCAGGCTGCTCGCTGTTGAGCGGGATATGGCAGAAGCCGATGAAGTGGCAGTGGCCGAAGAGGTGGCAGAGGCCGAATCTAGAGCTGGAGCTGAAGAGGATGCTAAGAGCACAAGCTATGCTCCAACTGAGGGCTCTGGCGAAAATCGCGCGCCGAAAGCGAAGGAAAAGCGTCTTGGGCTGGTCGTTCGGCGTGACCTCAGCCATGCTTGACGATTTCGTCCGAAAAAGGCTATATGGACGCCACCACGCGCAGGCAATGCCGGGTCCCCGGCCGAGAAACCACTCCTCAACCGAAACCACATGAGGCCTTGGTTTTTAGGGATTTTTTCATAGCTGGGCTCCGGTTCCCATGTGTTAGTTTTGTCTATGAGGTCCGGAGAGGTTTGACCTTTAGATCCACCACCTGATGCCAAACTCTATCGCTCATCTCGGTACGCTTTTGCGATGGCTCTTAAAATGATGGGAACCCCTCTCAGCGTTGACGCCTTCGCCCAATGCTACGGCTGCTTTATCAAACCGAATACCATTGTGGATGAAGACATAGGCAAGGAGTGCGAGGTACAATTCGGCGCATGCACCTTTGTTCCTCGTAAAGGGAAAACCGTCCCTTACCTCCTCCCGGCCTTTCAGAACAAGTGGCAAGACTAGACCGAATACTGGTTCTATGCCGTGGTGAGCTCTCCCGAAGCCGGCACGCGCGGCTACCTAAGATTATGAGAGGAGCAACTAGCTCGTGAGCCGAATGACACCGCTGACTAAGGTGCGTTCGGTATCGCCAAGAACCCCTGAAGTCGAGGGGTATGATGAGGCTATGACTGCTTCTGAGAGAATGGTGGAGGAATGGCTTGCGCCCCCGAGTATGGCCCCCTGCATCTTTCAACAGTATTTGAGCCGAAGCCGAGAGTTCCGGGTTATCATAGACCACTGCTTGCGGTAGACCGCCCTTCCGGTTATACCAATGATGAAGAATTTGTCTGCGCAGTGAATGATGTGGCGGACGAGATCCTGGGGCCATACTCGTGGAAGGAACATAACCAAAAGGTGGAGCATCTGGATAACTTACCGAAGGTGAACCAAGTCTTTGATGCCATGAGGATCTTGATCGTTGTTCAGCTTAAATCCTGCTGCATGTAAAACAGCGAAGGCTACGTGCCGAAAGGCTAAAAGGGGTCAGGGTTCGGGCCACGGGCTGGGGCGCCTGAATTCGGCACCCTTTGAGAGCTAGAAACGGAAGTAGCTGGCGAGGCGCCCGAAACAACCGAAAGAGACCCGCGATGTCTAGGTAGGACGCCTCGGCTAACATTCCCGGATGCCCGAGCCAGCGAGGCCCTTTCGGTGATGTCGGATGCTCGGTGCCTCGTTAGCCAAAACGGTAGACGGTGTTTTACAAGGACTTGATTGTTTTTTGTTTTCGGTTTTTGATCTTCTTTGGCTATCTTCCGGCTATCTAACTATGTCTGTTACCCTTCGCAGGTTGTTCTAAGCGATTCGGATGAGATGCTGCCTAAGCAAGACCCGAAGTAGGCCATGAAGGACGCCCAGACCACCAGTGTTTCCAATGTCTTTGCCGAGCGGAAGCACCAAGACAAGGCGAGTTCAGTGAAGGATGTCCAGGCGAAGAGGTCTCGGCCGAACCAAGACTCATCGACCGAGAAGCCATCCTCCGCGGCGGCAGCGGCCCTGCTCCCCCAAGACAAGGCACCAAAATGTGCGGCAGGTAAGTCGAGATTCTACCGCGAGTCCTTCACCGTGACCCTGGAGATGACGAGCCGCATCCTGTTCGGCCACGGGACTCTCTCGCTTGAGCCGTGTTCCGAAGACTACGGTGAGACATGGGTGTATTCGGGCTCGAGCTCTCTCGGGGACATGAGCCCGACTAAGAAGAGGACTTACCGGATTGCTCTCGTGCTTTTAGGGGCCGCCCGGACGCACGGGTGATCGGCAACGTAGATCACCGAACACTCCCATTCCTGCCGACCAAAAGGCACTTGAAATCGGGAGCGGTGCTCCTCGGGATTTACCGTTGCTGAGGTGGAGTGGGACCTTCTTTCGGTCCCATATCCATGTATCATTGAGGCCCTCAACGTCTACGGCGCCAACGTAAGTGACGCATCGACATTTACCTTCAGTTTCTGGTTTGTTTTTATGGCCAAAATTCTACAATCTTATGTGTCCTGCAGATTTTATTGGCGGGGACGGACTCTAGAGAAATAGTTCCAGATCCGGGAAGCCGATGCGGCCGCCAAGCTAAAAGCTGCCGAAGATAGGGTTGCCAAGGAGGTTTTGGCCGCCGGGATGCTGAACACAAGGCTAGGGAGGCGGAGTGCAAGGAGTCCGAGGTGCAGTCTCAGGCCACGACCGCCGAAAACCGCATAAAGGCGCTGGAGCTGGAGCTGGCGGCCGAAAAAGAATGCGCTTGGAAGGCCACGGAAGAAACCTCTTCGGTTGCTGGGGCTGGTGTGCGGGCTTATCAACTCCTGCTTTCCAGCTTCGGGCTTTTTGAATTGGCGCCCCCTCCAATGCTTCCGCCCATCAAGTTTTGACTTGGTTGGTTGGGGAGTTACAGAGCTTGGAAGGGGCTGTCGTCACCGCTCGGGCCTACGCTTCGCTGGAGACCCTTCGGGCTTTCTACGAAATGCTGAAGGATAATGGCTTCGACCGCCTAGACGAGTTGGTGTCGAAGGTAGACGTGTCCATGTATTGGACCATCTCGGAGGAAGCTGCTGCTGGCGTCGAAAAATTCTATGACAGCTTCTGGTATCATGGCGGCCGAGATGTGGCTATGCTCCGAGACACCCTAACATATGGCGAGTTTAATAATAATTTTTTTTTGAACTGTGGTCGTGTAGTTTGGGTTATTTATGCCATTTCGGTTTTTGAATTCGCAGACTCCCAAACAGAAGGAGGAGATCAAGGCGAAGGTCTCCACCTATATTGCGGCTCGCGATGGAGGGCCAGAAGCTTCGGCATCCGGGAGCCCTCCGAGGCGCCGCTAGAACGCCACAGCATCAGGACTCCCCTTCGCATCAAGATGATAGGGTAAAATGATGGAATATTCGGTTGACGAGGATTTGGCTGTAATGACCTTAAAACAGCTGTATTGAACATTTTTAAATGCATTGCTGTGCAAGTTCCGGGGAGGAGACCTCGAACTTATTTGAAGAAAATCCTTTGAAAGTTGAACGCGGAGGGTTCGGAGTTAGCGGCGCTTCGTGGCGCAACTTTCGGTCCCAATTCCCGGACCGAATGGATAGATTTTTAGATCCCACTGCCGAAAAGTGTCTCGGAACACAAGGATCATTGAATCTTTCTGGTCGAAATTTAAGCCTTCAGTTAGGCAAAGGAACCTGAGTAGAGGTGTCCTTTTAGAGCCGAAGGAGGAACCTTTCGACGAACCCGAGGAGCCTTAAGTTCCTCGGTATCGTTATTGTAATACTCATTACCTGCCGCGAGAATGAAGTGGTTCTTGATTTGTGTTACGAAAAATTCCTTAGGCTCTTGGGTTTGTGTGGGCGTGTTTCGGCGATTGCAAGCTTCAAGCTCATTCTTTCTTTTTAAAGAAACCCCCTCCCCTTCTTGCAAACACTGAAACACGACGGCTTGACCGAAAAGAAGACCATGTTTATTCACTTTTCTTATAACTTCCGAAAGTGATTACATCCAGCTACAATTGTTTAAACATTTTGTAGTTTAATATCTTGCTTTACATTCGGCTACGGCCTCTAAAGCTGGACTATATCTGGTAGCCGAAGGTGCGTTGCCTTCGCTTTTGGCCTTCTTGGCACCACTGCTTCTCCCGTATTGCCAACGACTTTTCTTCGATTGCCGAAGG
Source organism: Hyparrhenia diplandra (assembly GCA_015847255.1). NCBI lineage: Eukaryota > Viridiplantae > Streptophyta > Magnoliopsida > Poales > Poaceae > Hyparrhenia > Hyparrhenia diplandra. Next base: position 476,053 of record JADLZK010008369.1, read on the forward strand.
CGTCAGGATGACATTGCATGATCTGGTAGACAAGGCTAGCTTCAGTGTTGCATCTGCCAGCCCCCCTGATTCGGTTCTACCCGAGTTGAAGTCTAAAACCAGCCAATTGTACTCGACCCGCAGCTTCCCATTTCAGTCGCACTGCCCTGCACTTTCAACAAAGCGAGCCGAAAAGCTTCCCGGCTGGATTGCTTTTTCGACTTGCCGCTGAAATTTTGGGAGTCTCGAGGGAACCGAAAGTTGTTCACGCGAGCTTGTGCAGTCGATGGCCTGCCTGATTATGTTGTTGCGCATTCAGTATGCTTCTTTTACGCGATCCGCTTCAGCATTGGCACTTTGCAATTTTTTGTGCTCGAACCCTTTTATGCAGTAATCGCATAGTTGATGCAACAACCGAAAGGTTGGGCTACCGGCTCTCACTTGGTAGAACTGTCCTTCGACTAGGGATTTCTTAGCCATAGCCGAAGGACGTGAGGCGCACTCAAATAAAGTGCGAAACTATGCTAAACTGGATCGTGATTCGGCGTTTCTATTGCCCGAATGCACTAGCTAGCTTCCCGAGACCTCTCAATCCTAGGTGGCCAAAGCCCTTAGAGGACCGAGACCTCTACCTAACCTCATGCTTCTTTGTCCACTTGGTTGTTGACACTATATGATCTGCTGGGCTGAGCCTCCCTAGGGCCTTGTTTTATAGTGGCTACACTGTACCTTGCTGTACTGCATTAGGTGAAAGTTATTGATAGCCTTTGTACTACCCTGCAATTATTGCTGGATGTCATAGTTGGTGTGTAATGTCTCATTTGGTTCAAGGAGGACATGCCCTCCTGGAAAGTGGCACTTTAATGGGCCTGCTGTACCCTAGCGGTTGTTCGTAGGGATTCATGGGCTAAGGCTAAGGTAAGCCTCCCTTGCTCGGACCGAATGATTTTTCCATCCAGGCTTTATTGCCTTGCGGGTGGAGCACGGAAACTTTTTATCCTGCCCACGGATCTAGGGTTTTTTCACCCTAGAGGTTAACCGAAAAGGATCCTTTTCATCCTTTCTTCGGCTATTAGACCATTTTGGCCTTCCTATTCCGGCACACTGGCCGATGTTTGCTGATCTCTTCTACAAACTTTTTATCGGATATGTTCGACCCGAATAAGCAAGGTGCGACTTCGTCTCGATTTGCTTTCGGTTGTTGTATTCTTCACACACTATTTTTCTTTGGGGAAAAATTTGCTTAAAGTCCGATAACCAAAAAAGTTTACAAAAGGTTGCCTCATTAAAAAACCTCACGCCCCGAGAAAGGGTTTCCCTGTGAGGAAAAAAAAGAGCGCAAACCTCAAAGTTTGTACTTAAATATTACAACCAAATTCAAAAAGAAAAGCAAAATTACAACTCCCGTCTCTCCGGGAGCATGCTGTCATGCGTAAAACCTGCGGAGATTGTCCGCGTTCCACGTGTGAGTCATTTCTTCTCCCTCTTCATTTTTCAACCGAAATACTCCCTGGCTCCACAACGCTTGAAACGATGAATGGGGCGAACCATTGAGATTGTAGCTTCCCCGCTTGTCGGCGTGCGAATTAGGACCAAGTCGGCGTAGATGCTCTTCGGAGGACTTTCTTGTCTCTCCGGCTTTTCGTTTTCGATGATTCTTGTCCAGATTCTTGGCTGCCTGCAACTTCCTAAACTCGGATGTATCGGCGTCTACGTATCTTTGGATATCGGTTATTTCTGACATCTCAGTGCGAAAAGACCCAAGCTTCAGCTCCTCTAGAGTTACTGCCTCCTCTCCATATAACAACCAAAAGGGAGTGAATCCGGTCGCCCTTGAGCGTGAAATGTTGTGACCCCAAACTGCCGCAGTCATTTTCGGTAGGCCATTTCCCTTTTTTCAAGTTCCGGAGGGACTTTGATACTGCCGTGAATATGAGTCCATTTGCTTTTTCAACTGCTCTGTTGCTCGAGGGTGACATACGGAAGCAAATGACAGCTTTATTCCTAGCTCTTCGCAGAAATTTCTGAATTCGGTGGAGTCAAACCGCTTGCCGTTATCCACAGTGATGTATGTAGGGATGCCGAATCTGCAAATTATTTGCTGCCAGACGAAGCTGACAAGTATGCCGGAGGTAATTCTTGATAATGGTCTTGCTTCTACCCACTTGGTGAAATACTCCAATGCCACTGCGGTGAATCTCATGTTGCCTGGCGCTGTGGGTAATGGGCCGACTATGTCCACGCCCCACCGCTGCAGAGCCATGTAGGGACTATCGGTTTGGTCAGATTTGCGGGGGCATTCTATTTCTTGGCGAACATTTGGCAATTTTCGCATGTTTTTACAAGTTGCTTGGCGTCTTCGGCTGCTGACGGCCAGTAAAAACCCTATCTCAATGCCCTATGAGCGATCTCGTGCGGGCCTCTATGGGCTCCGCACATACCCCCATGTATTTTGGCCAACAACTTCTTCCCCTGTTCGGTGCTGATGCATCTTAACTTTGGGGCCACAACCCCATCTTTATACAATTCTCCCCGAATTATCGAGAAATGCTTTGTTCTTGAGGCCATTCTCTGTTGCTCATGCTTGCTCTCGGGTTCATAGGTTCCAGACAAGAAAGTGAATATCGACTTCTCCAATCGCCGCTTGCTATGACATGGATCGTTCTTGGAGCTTCTTCTTCCTCCTTGATTGCTTTAACCGAAAGCAACTGAAATAATACATCCGGTGGAGTCGGGATCCCCAGTCTTTCGCTGCTTTGGCTAGCTCATCATCGCTTCTTGATTGTCATTTCTTGGGATGAACCTAATGGAGAACCCCGCGAAATGTTTCTCGATACCCCTTACCGCCTGTAAGTACTTGACCAGATCTGGCTCTCTTGCGGTATATTCCTTCTCGCAATGCCCACTCACAATTTGAGAATCGGTGTAGACGATGCACCGCTTAACGCCCATGGCCCTTAGGTTACGAAGTGCCAACAACACCGCCTCATATTCTGGTCATGTTATTGGTTGATGCAAATTGCAATCTATCTCGCGTGTCGAACAGAGGGCCCAACCAGAGGTGTGAGTACTCGCCAAAATACGGTGCCTTTGTCGCACCAAGCTCCATCACAATGAGTAGTCCAAACTGGTTTGGCGAAGACAATTGGACTATCGTGGGCCGCAGGGGTCCAATCGGCTATGAAATCTGCTATGGCTTGAGACTTGATAGCTGATCTATGCTCAAACTCAATGAAAAATTCGTTTAATTTGGCTGCCCATTTCCCAACTCTCCCGACCGCTTCACTATTTCTGAATAGAGCTTCCAATGGCTGCGATGACACTACCCGAATTTTATGGGCCTGAAAGTAATGCTTAAGCTTTCGGCTGGCCATCAGCACTGTGTACGCTATCTTCTCTAGTTCTGAATAATTTAATTTCGCACCCGAAAGTGCCTCGGACACGTAATAGACCGGAAACTGCTTCAGTCCGCTATCCTATTCTCTCTCTTCCACTAGAACTGCGCTTATTTGCAACTTGAGATGAAGCGAGATATAACAGCAGAAATGACTTTTCGGTGAGGGCTTGGTCATCGCAGATGAGATTAACATGATACTTCTTTAGGTCTTCAAGAGCTTTTTGCTGTTCTCCGCCCCCACTCAAAGTTGGTACTTTCCCCGAGCACTTTGAAGAAAGGCAAACTCTTTTTGGCGACACTGAGATGAACCTGCCGAGAGCCGCAAGGCGCCCAGGCCAACACTTGCACTTTTCTTCGGTTGTTCGGGCGGCTTCATTTTCATGATGGCCGTTATCTTATCGGGGCTCGCTTCTATCCCCTTGCCAAAACCAAACAACCCAAAGATCTTGCCTTTCGTGATGCCAAAAATGCATTTCTCCAGATTTAGCCTGAGTCCGCTCCCTCTCAGGTTGGCAAACATCTCTTTTAGGTCTTCCACATGCAAATCTCTCCTGTTGTTGATAACCACTATGTTGTCGACATAAGTGACCAAGTTTTTCTTCTTCGCTGCTCTCTAAAGACCTCATCAGACATCCTGGAGAAAGTTGGACCCGCATTTTGCAAGCCCTCTGGCATTCGCCTGAAACAATACGTACCGCCTGGCGTGATGAAACTAGTTTTCTCTTCATCCTCCGGGTTCATGTGGATCTGGTGATAACCGGAAAAGTAATCAAGGAGACTCATCCTCTCGACGCAGCTGCTATGTCTATTAAAGTATCTATTCTAGGTAATGGATACGGGTCCTTCCGGGACAGCCTTGTTTAGATCCGTGAAATCCACACACATTCGCCACCTTTTGACATTTGGATCGGTAGACTTTTTCTGTACCATTAGCTAACCATTCCGGATACTGAATCGGCCTAATGACCCCAAAGCATCCGAAAGCCTTTGCACTTCCGCCGCTGCCGCTACGCTTCTTTCCTCGACAGTTTCCTCGGCCCGCTTCTTCGGCTTTGCTGACTTCTCGGCGTGAAGGTTATCTTTGGGCAAGGCTCGACTTACCCCCTTCAAGTCTCCTGCGGACCATGCGAAGACATCCTTGTTTTCGTCTAGGAACGAAACAAGATCTCTTCTTTCATCCTGTTCTAGTTCGGCCCCAACTATGACTTTTCGGTCGGGATAGGAATTGGACAATGGGATTTTCTTGGTGGCCTCAGCCACATCCACTTTCGGTTCCCGGTTTTTTCTATCCGGCTCGGCCTCCGATTGCTCCTCATCCTCTGCTTTCCTAGTGAGGGTCACCTCATTCATCATGCTATAGCCGGAATTGGTCTTGCATCTATCTTGCGAGCTGCTTCCCGATCACCCCATACAGTAATGACACCGAACGGAGAAGGTATCATCATGCATAGATAGATAGCTCTGCTTAATGATGGCATCGAACTAACTTATCGCACCTCTGCCGAATATTGCTGTGTACGGGTAATCGATGTTAACCACGTCGAAAGTGATTATTTCGGTCCGAAGTAAACCCACTTCACCAAAAGTTACCGCTATATCCTTTTTCCCAATAGCATCTATCCTCTTTCCACTGAAACCGAATAGAGCGCCGGGTCGGCCGCAGAGTCCTTCGGTCCATACCCATACTCTCAAAAGCCTTGATGAACAAAATATCCGCCGAGCTCCCATTGTCAACCAGGATGTTGTGTACCGTGAAATCTGCCACATTCGCGGTTGCGATGAAGGCATCTGCATGGGGGTAATCTCTTACCCGAAAATCACTTTCATCGAAGGTGATCGGCACCAAGGACCAGGCGGGCCTATTGAGTGGTAGCCTCGGTGACACCGTGTGAACTCTTCTCACATACTCCCTTCTGGCTCTCTTGCTTTCGTGCTCAAGATTGGATCCTCCTGTGATAGCGTAAATGTGGCCGTTCGACGGTAGCACCGAATTGACCGTTCTGTTCTCATGCGCGCTTTCGGGCTTGACCTGAGTGTTCGATTGCTGATGGTCTAGGTTTGCTGGTGATGATACCGCCACCGATTGAGCCTGAATCTATGACGGCTGCTGCTGCACGTAATGTCCGAGATAATTCCAAGAGTATTGGTGATGCCGCGGCGGCCGCGTGAACTCTTTGTTGCGGAGTCCGGCGATATCCAAGCTGCTGGCTCGGGTAGTAACCGAATTAAGGATTCGGTGGTCGCTTGTCGATTCTCTTGAACTATGAAACACATGCTTCGGTGTTTGGATGCTCGGGAGCTTTTGTCTTTGGACTTCTGTTCCTTTGCCAGCTATCCATATTTGCACTCTCGCTAAAATGGCCGGCGTTCTCCCCAGCGAGATGAAACAATAAGGAACCCTTGGTTCTCCCTCGCCTTGCCCGCGTCCTCTTCCCCTAGTGTCGTGCCCTCCCTGTTCGGTTGGGGTGACCCGAGGCTTTCTTTGGTCCCGAGTATTCGGTTGGGTTCTAGCTCTTGCCGACCGGGCCGAATCTTCTTGGACATTGTTGACCAGGCGAAATGTCTTGCCGCCTCTCCGGTGGCTGTTCATCACCGGATTCGGTGGACCGGTGCTTCTCGTCTTTCCCGGCGCTTTCCTTCTCTTGGACCTTCTTGATTTAGCGAATTTCTTGATCTACTCGAACAGCTCTCTCACCGTCTTAGGCTCCTCTCTATCTAAGGTGGAGGCGCACTGGCCAATTGCCATTCCCTCGATTGCTGCTGCAATGACCACTTCATCCGAAACATTCGGAGTTTAGCCCGAAGCTGGACTATCTTTTCCAGATATTGAGTGAGTGACTCGCCCTCCTCTTGCTTCAGCTTTAGGTAGTCTCTCGTGCACTTCTTGCTGGTTTTGAACCCTCGAAAGTGAGCAAAGAATCTGTTCCTTGAGTTGCTTCCGGCTTCTGATGGGCAGCGAATACCCAAGTACCATTCGTGCGGTATGTCCTCTACCGCCATAATGAGTGATTTTGCTAGCACGGCCGAATCTCCTCCAGCCGAATGTACGGCGGCCTCATAACTCGTGATGAATTTCCTTGGATCTGTCTTGCCGTTAAAGGGTGGAATTCTGGGCTTGTACACGGGGGGCCAAGGGTGACACTATAACTCCGCCGAAAGGGGCGAGACGACATCGATACCTTCGGTGTCCTCCTCCTGCGGCTCTTCTGGCAACAAAACCGGTTCTCCACTGCCACCGGCTATCGCTCCCCCTCGGGTGCTCGCAGCCTGTTCTTGGGTTGGTTGATCTCATGGATGAGCCTGTCCTTCTCGATTTTCGGCTTGCCTTAACTGTTCACGGGCCGAATCCTCCCTACGCCTTGCTGCTTCCTGTTGAAGCAAGGCGTTCCTTTGGGCTCTCAGCTCCTGAAGTTCTGCCTGCCTGTCGTCGAGCTGCTTGAGTAGGCTGGCGCGCTCGACTACATCTCCATCAGGCTCTTCTCCTCTATCCAGTTCCTCTTCTGGTTCCTCATTCTCCTGTGTGCCGGGACCCTGCCTGGCCTCCGGCTCCGTCAACGCTCCGTCCTAGGCACCGGTCGCCACATCTCCTGCGACAGCCTGAGTCATGTTTTGAGGTGTGGCAACCGCGGTGTCGGTGGTTAGAGCCTGCCTACTTGGTTCCGCCACCCGTGCGGGTCCTCTCTGCTTCCCTTTCGGCATGGGTTGCCTACACAACCACGGTGGGCGCCAATGTTGGAGTAGCACCGAAGCCGTGCTCCCCGAAGTGATGATGACGAAAGCAACACTCATCAATAACCGAAAGCTATCACAATGCTCTCTGCATTAAATCACCATCCGTCCTTACAATGCCCACGGGGGTCGGGGCTATTTATAGTCGACCGTATATCTTTACAGGACCAAACTACCCCTCAACTACCCTGACGTTGTCGGATATTCCTCGGCTGAGTGGGGCACCTTGGTCCTTTCACGCTGGCTCCCCAACTGCTCCCGGGGACCACACCAACGCCGCCATCGGTCCCAGGCGGGCGAAAGCCACGCGTTCGGTCATATATCGACAAGAGCACCTGCAAAGACACAAGGAAACTAGACCGAATGCCGCACGTTCGGTCAATGTCAACCAATAGCCACTCCTTCGGCTAACCCATTCCGCGAAGAGCTCGAGCAGTGGCGACTGAGGGCGCGACGTTTGGCTTCCACCACCGAAAGAGACGCCTCCGGCCCCCTGTTTCCCGCCGTCCACTTGCGCCCACACGTAACAAACCGAAAGGGATTGCTTTCGGTCGCGCCCATCGACGGCAATCCCTTCGGTACTTCAAAACCGAACTATGGGGGTGACAAGGCCCGCGGCCTCCCCCAACACATGGCCAATGCTATAACGTGGCACCTATGATTAGAAGATTAACAAATATGATTATCTTGTATGACGTATTTTATTAATTTGGAGAACTATAATTAACCCTGGGAACTGGTGAGAATGGTAATACTCGCTAGGGCCCAACATAAAATTACAACATGGTAATACTCTGCTAGGGCCCAACGTAAAATTACAACTACTTTACCTTATCATATTTGGCTTCACTTCCACCCATTACCTTCACCTCCACCATGAACCAATTAACTACTCCACTAACCGCCATCATACGTAGCCTTCCCTTTTCCACCTCGCCTCCACCCACAATTAGGGCTTGCTAAGTACTTTATTTACTCAACCCCCTCCACTCTATATTTCTAGGAACAAAGGTACCCTAGGATGAAACTATAAAGGACTACACAAAGATGAAATCACAAGGATGCATTGAAGATGGAGCCATACAACAACACGAAGGAGCTACGCTAGGGCTACGACGATTAGGACATAGGAATGTGCTTACGAATAAACTAGGGTTATGCTCACACTCCAAGTTGCCTATGGGAATGGATCCATGGCTAGACAGGACTGATGTCTTAGAACTCCCATATACAATATAAGGCCAGCGGCCCAAGTAGTGTAATCCCAAACATTGTAATGTGATTTCCCTATTAGAAATAATACTATGGTTCTTTTCATATCAATCTTGTTTGAATTTGTGCGTCTCAGCTACTGATCCAGGGATTGATACGACATGCACTATGGACCCTAAATTAGGGGCCCAACAAATAAGCTCACGGCGAGCACCCTTAGACTAATGAATGAGGCCGAGCACGGGCGTGCCTCGCTTCTTATGCTTAGTGCTCGGGGGCTCGATCAAGGCCTAGGCTCCCGATCGATGAGAGCCTAGACCTAATTGTTGACGGTAACCAACGACATATTTTTCCCGTCAACTTACTACCATAAAGGGAGTAAAATTAAACCTTTTTATACTCATATACTTTTATCACTAATAAATTCCACTTGTAGTGTCTTGTATTTTATTTTGCAGATTTATAATAAAAGCAAGTGGAAAATCGACCAAAGTACGCCTTCCGAGAAAGCGCATTATTGCAAAACCCAAGCCCAAGAGCAAATCGACCCAAAACATCAAATCAAATGGGCCGAGCACAGCCCGGCCCACAACTTTTCGAGGCGAAAGACGACACCCCACCGAGACCGGGGCAGGCCGAGCCGTGGGGGTGCGCGCGCACCACACAGTGCGGCCGCACCCTCCCTAAAGCGGTTTCGGCCCGGCCTCGGGAGGCGGTTCGTGCACTTTCCAAACGGGGTTTCCGCCCTGCGTTGGTTGGTTTGCTATGATACAAGGAAGGTTTACCAGGTCGGTTTGGTGTAATTTAGCACTTAGGCCCCTCCTCCAAGTGTATAAGTAGGCCCCCCCTCTCTCCCTCTCTCAACACACACCATTTGGAGCCTCCTCACTTTCTACTCTTCTTCTCCTCTCCTCTCTACTCCTCTCCTCTCTACTCCTCCACTTCTCTAGTTCTTTTAGTCTTTAGTAGTATTTGGAGCAAGGCTAAGCTTCATTGGAGAGCTTGTACTTGGGAGAAGGAATATTCAGTATGAATACATTTATGGTTTATCCTCAAGTCTTGATCTCATATGCTTGTGCAATAGAGCTAGAGTATTTACATGTTATATTCTTGACATGTTGTTCTCGACACAATCATGATAGAAGAACTAGACTATAGTTCCTATGTCATGGTTAGTCGTATAGAACTTAGGGCCTAACCATTCGTGCCATGTATTTGAGTAGAGTAAGAGTTGTCTAGCCGAGGTGGCGTTCGTTGTGCCCTTCGGGGTTTGCTCGTGTTCTATTCCGTCCATCCGTAGGGTGGGGGCCATGGGGACATGAGTAGTGTCCTAGTATGCGGACGTGGTGTCCGGATGCCGGTATCCTTCGAATATGAGTGCATGCCCGGTTGAGGGGTAGGCGGCTTGGTCGTGACAAGCCTTGTCCGTCCCCTTGAAATCCCCCACGTTCGTGTGTGTTTGTAGGAGTTCGTAAATGCCTTCCTTGAGGGCGGATGCTCCGGAGGTCTCCCTATCCATCTCACTCTCAGCCTAAAACTCTAGTCATCTATGTTTGCATGATTATTAAGCGGTTCTTTGCCTACTTTAGAATGCCTGCTCCACTTAGAATATTCTTTATTCTTTATTTTCATTTTATCCTTGAGGTTGGCCCAAGTGTGTGTCACACTATCTTAAAATATCATTACTTACCCCTGTATTGAGTATTGGTCAACTGCATAGACATGTCGTCTTGTTCATGACCCTGCTAGAGTCCTACACCATGCCTTCCTTTGGGAAAATATAAATAACGATACCCTGAATATCTCCGGGTGAAATGCTACAACGGTATTTCCGTGCGCTTGCGGACTTGTTCTCAGTAAATGCTACTGAGAATGCCACCCGACATCCCGTGGCGATGGTAGCCGGAATGTAACAATTCCGTGGAAGTCGTTGTGGGATGTCAACTTTGTGGTTCCCGGTGCTCTTGCCTTTTTGGCACTTGCGCTTAGGAAACGCAACAAGCATTTCTGGCGCCGTTGCCGGGGAAGGCATTGGTTATAAAGATTCTAGAAAGACATGTTCATAATGATGTGCATGTGTAAGTAGCCATTACTCATGCAGGCTAATCTTTCATGTTTTCTCCTGTTGTGGATGAAGACAGGATAGTGTTCGATTGGTTTGTCCCTGTTGAACAACTACATCGCAGATCCGGAGGCACTCCTAAAGAAGAACCCAACTCATATCAAATCTTCTCCTACTACTCCGCCGACAAACAAACCAATCACCCCTTGCATCATCTCGTATTCCACTCATGGCCAAGTCGATCCGTGACCACTCCATCCCTCTTTTGCCAACGTGCCCGTTGGGCCCGCTGTCAACATGGGAACTGAGAACTTTGAGCTCCGGCCTGGCCTAATCAAGATGGTGCAGGCAAACCAATTTTACGGTTTGCCAAGTGAGGACGCAAGTGCACATCTGCAACACTTCCTCGAGCTCGGTGACACCATTGTCATCCAATGTGTTACACGGAAGCCATTAGAATCCGTCTGTTTCCCTTCTCCATCACCGGGAAGGCAAAACAATGGTTCTATAAAGAGGCAATTTGTCAACACGTGGGACAAGTGTTCCACGGCGTTCCTCACTAAATTCTTCCCCATGAGTAAAACTCACACCCTAAGGGGAAGAATTGCCAACTTCCGCCAGAATTCCATGGAACCCATACTGCGGCATGGGAAAGGCTACAAGAGTACATCCAAGCATGCCCGCACCATGGGATGGAAAAGTGGCTCGTGATACAAAACTTCTACAATGGGTTAACACCCATGTCAAAAGAGCACATTGATGCTGCTTTGGAGGTGCCTTCCTCTCCCTCACCATCAATAGAGCAACAGCTCTTATGGAGAAAAATAGTGTCCAATCAAGCTTGGGGGAGGAAAGTCTTGGCAAACAAGAAGATAGCATGCGGGCCGTGGAGGAGACGGACGTGCACTGCTACAATGGATCTCCTATTGAAAGAACTTGACAAGGGTGCCACCGAAGAAGAAGAAACTTACGGGACTGTCAAGGCCATAGACCCACACGTAACATGTGAAGTCTGTGGCAATGTTGGCCATTAGAACGAGCGCGCCTGAAACCCGTGAAAGACGCGTTACTCACATCAACAACGGGTTCCGTCAACAAGGAGACCATAATGGGTGGAACAACCGGTCGTGCCCACAAAACCAAGGAGGTAATTCAAACTCAAGGTACAATTCGAATCCTCTCTCCTTGGAAGACTTGGTCTTAGACCAAGCAAAAATAATTGAAGAACTTTCAAAGAAGTTGATGCTTAATGATAAAATAATTGAAAACATGATTTTCAAAATTAAAAGTTTAACTTCTTCTTATGAAAGACAACTGAGCTTTAATAAAATGTTAGAAACCCAATTAGCTCAGTTTTCTGTTTGCTTTACTGTTGTCGGGTTCGGGAAATGTTTTTGGGGCAACCCAAAATTTCTCTTGAATCTGTTAAAATGGTCTCAACGAGGTGCGGTAAGCCTCTATGTCGGAAAAAACAAGCAAGTCTCCTACCGAGCCACCACTCATTATCAAGAAGGAGGACCCGGCGCGCCCGACAATCACATGCTCGGTTGGCCGCATGTCTTCGAGGATGCCTTCTGCGACCTTGGATCAAGCATAAACATCATGTCCAAGGTAACATATGATGAAATATTAGGTGGACCTTTGTCCCCTGTACATTTTGAACTGCAGATGGCGGACCTATCACTAAGGAAACCGGAGGGAGTAGCTCAGGACGTTATAGTAAAAATCGAGAAGCATACATCCCGACGGACTTTGTCATCCTAGACATGGGTCACAACGAGAGCTGCCCCAATCCTTGGGAGACCATTTCTTAACACTACAAATGCAGTTTTGCACGTGGGATCGAGGGCATGCTAGCTTCCATATGCGGGGGCCAAACAATGAGATGCCCATTCAATGGGTTCAACAAGCATAAGAATGCTAAAAACAAGCAGCCCAAGAAGGTAAAGCCACAAAGTGTTAAGCGGGCATGGCGGGCATAAAGGGCGACATCCGCATCCACTTCTCCGGGATACGGGTAACACTCCATCAAGCACTAAATGAATGGAGAAGAGTCACGCTTCGTCGGACTTTAAAAAGGTGAGCCCTTGCCGAAGGTAAATCGGTAGTTATCTTTTTATTTTACAATAAAAATCTCCCAAAGTAATAACTCCATGATGCTTACAATAAAAATAATAAATAAAAATAAAATTGTTTACCTCTGTTGGATGAATCTTGCTTATCAATGCATGCTTCCTCTTTCTATTTTAGCATGTCTTGGTTTGGAAGTTTTGGTTATACGTATGATCATACTTCCATAGGCGTTTTTTGAATTGAGCATGGTGCTTAGGTCAAAAAGTCTACCTTGATCAGATTAGACATGGAGTCGAAGTCCGGTTATTGAACCTAAAATTGCTAGTGTAGATTTAGGTCGATCATATGGACTAACCCCTGCAGGAATCTATCAAAATCCATAAGGGTAAGTCTTGAAGATGACAACAGGGGTTAACAATAAAAATATATATATATATATAATAATAATAATAAATAATAATAAAAAAAGAGAGGGTAGAGAAGAGAAGAAGAAGAGAGGAGATAAACCTTTCAACCCCAAGATTTTGTCCATTATTTTGATGACATCAAAAGACAAGCTTGGGGGAGCCTCTAACCACGCCACCGAGGTACAACTCGGATCATTGCGTACTCGAGCTAAGCGAGAACCATAAAAGGTAAGCAAAAGGCTAGCTTGGGGAGGACTCCAAGAAAGGTAACTTGTATCTCACATTTTGATCATATTCTCTATCTTATGAAATGTTGAGTTACGCTAAAAAAGACAAACTTCATTCCTATATATGAGTTATAAAAATGTTTAGTCTTAGTCCCTTGTTGAAATGATGAATAGTTGCTCTGTCTTATGCTTTGCACTGTGCCTAGTTTATAATTCGAATTTCTCTAAAGTTTGGGTTTAATGGCTAATTCTAAAAACTCATCCGAAAAACCTGATTCATGTGGGTTGCATAGGCTCTATCCAGTCTAAGTTGTTGCCAAGTATGATATGGTACAAATGGATTTGCTATGACTTCGTCCAAAAGAGAAACTTGACATCGGGAATCTACTTTGAAAAGAAAAGAGAAATGATATGGGCTATGCTAAAAAAAAAAAAAAAATGAGATGAAAAATGGACAAGTGTCCGAGGCGAGTAGAGCCCACATCTCTAAAAAAAAAAAAAAAAAAAAAAAAAAAAAAAAAAAAAGAAAAAAGAGAGAAAAAAGAAAAGAGAGGAAATAAAAGACAAAAGTCTAGGGCGAGCAGAGCCCACACCTCCAAAAAAAAAAATGATATAGCAATAAAACCCATACTTTCTCGAAAAAAAAAAAAAATAAATAATATATATATATATATAAATATATTTTATCTAAATAAAAACCCGGATAAAAAGTGGATCAAAAAGGATGAATGATAAGCACCTCTCGTTATAACCGTTCTATCGGCAACCGCCCAAGGCTTTGAGAAAATTTGGAAAGCCCTTCTACGATGAAAGGTAATAAAGGGTGGGAAAAAAAAAAAAGATGTACCATTTTATTCAAACTCTAGTAGAAAGTCTTATTATAACCCAGCCTTTGGTAAAACGTAATCGGCATAGTAGCAACTCGATCAACAACCAAGTACTTATCTCTTTTGCTCGAGGACGCGCCAAAGGGTAAGCTTGGGGAGTTTGTTGACGGTAACCAACGACATATTTTTCCCGTCAACTTACTACCATAAAGGGAGTAAAATTAAACCTTTTATACTCATATACTTTTATCACTAATAAATTCCACTTGTAGTGTCTTGTATTTTATTTTGCAGATTTATAATAAAAGCAAGTGGAAAATCGACCAAAGTACGCCTTCCGAGAAAGCGCATTATTGCAAAACCCAAGCCCAAGAGCAAATCGACCCAAAACATCACGGGCGAGCACAGCCCGGCCCACAACTTTTCCGGGCGAAAAGCGACACCCCACCGAGACCCGGGCGGGCCGAGCCGAGGGGTGCTGCAAGACCACTTGGTGCGGCCGCACCCTCCCTAAGGCGGTTTCGGCCCAGCCTCGGGGAGGCGGTTCGTGCACTTTCCAAACGGGGTTTCCCGCCCTGCGTTGGTCGGTTTGCGCATACAAGGAAGGTTTACTGTGTCGGTTTGGTGTAATTTAGCACTTAGGCCCCTCCTCCAAGTGTATAAGTAGGCCCCTTCTCTCCCTCTCTCAACACACACCATTTGGAGCCTCCTCACTTTCTACTCTTCTTCTCCTCTCCTCTCTACTCCTCTCCTCTCTACTCCTCCACTTCTCTAGTTCTTTTAGTCTTTAGTAGTATTTGGAGCAAGGCTAAGCTTCATTGGTGAGCTTGTACTTGGGAGAAGGAATATTCGAGTATGAATACATTTATGGTTTATCCTCAAGTCTTGATCTCATATGCTTGTGCAATAGAGCTAGAGTATTTACATGTTATATTCTTGACATGTTGTTCTCGACACAATCATGATAGAAGAACTAGACTATAGTTCCTATGTCATGGTTAGTCGTATAGAACTTAGGGCCTAACCATTCGTGCCATGTATTTGAGTAGAGTAAGAGTTGTCTTTGAGGTGGCGAGTTCGTTGTGCCCTCGGGGGTTTGCTCGTGTTCTATTCCGTCCATCCGTAGGGTGGGGGCCATGGGGACATGAGTAGTGTCTAGTATGCGGGGACGTGGTGTCCGGATGCGGTATCCTTCGAATATGAGTGCATGCCACGGTTGAGGGGGTAGGCGGCTTGGTGATGACAAGCCTTGTCGGGTCCCTTGAAATCCCCCCCACGTTCGTGTGTCTTTGTAGGAGTTCGTAAATGCCTTCCTTCGGGCGGATGCTCAGGGAGGTCTCCTGTCCATCTCACTCTCGACCCTAAAACTCTAGTCATCTATGTTTGCATGATTATTAAGCGGTTCTTTGCACGGCTACTTTAGAATGCCTGCTCCACTTAGGAATATTCTTTATTCTTTATTTTCCTTTTATCCTTGAGGTTGGCCCAAGTGTGTGTCACACTATCTTAAAATATCATTACTTACCCCTGTATTGAGTATTGGTCAACTGCATAGACATGTCGTCTTGTTCATGACCCTGCTAGAGTCCTACACCATGCCTTCCTTTGGGAAAATATAAATAACGATACCCTGAATATCTCCGGGTGAAATGCTACAACGGTATTTCCGTGCGCTTGCGGACTTGTTCGTAAATGCTACGAGAATGCCACCGACATCCCGTGGCGATGGTAGCTGGAATGTAATAATTCCGACGAAGTCGTTGTGGGAAGTCAACTTGCGTGGTTCCCGGTGCTCTTGCCTTTTTAGCACTTGCGCTTAGGAAACGCAACACTAATACTTAGATCCCTCTTGGCCTTTGGCACATGAAGACATTCCCCAAGCCACCAAGGCTTGAAAGCTCCCAGCGCTGCCCGATGGACGCGGCTTTGCTAGCCGCTCCCCCGACAGGGTCATGCATGAGGCATGCATGACACAAGATGACAAAATCCTGCTTGGCCTCCAAGGGCTGAGGGGCTTCAGGCCCTAGCATCGCCCACCGAGCGGGCCTCCTTTGCCACCAAGAAGCCTCGGAAGGTGCACCTAAGGAAGGCGGTACACTGAACTTTTGTGCATGTAGACATAGTGTGGGATACCTACTAGCGGGGTCCCCTAATCAGGCCCAAAACTTTGATTGCCAGAACAAATGACGGCCCAACACACCTCAAGGGGTATCCGTGAGCTCAGACCAATACCTCGGACTCGCCCGAGCTCGAGCTCGGAGAGCCATTCATCGTACGAGCTCCCCGCACAATCCCACCTTCACCACCGGGGGAGCATCGACTACCGAGGAGTTTCCACCCGAAGGCGCTCTCGGTTCGAGCCGTGACCGGCTGAGCTCGGGGACCCGAAGACGGTTTCCGCCTCGCACGAGCTTGAGAGCGGAGCACGGGGTCACTTTCCACCTCGCTGGCTCGAGCTCATGGTAGCGCACGATCTCCACCTCGGGGCGAGCTCAAGTTCGAGGCGGAGGCTCTGCCCGTACAGTGGAAAGGACCCGTCGCCATGGCTGTGACACAATTCCTACCCGGGATGGGCGAGTACGAGCACCGAAACATGGCGACCCGCCATGACTTCGCGCGACGTCATCCCGGATGCCCGCCGGTTGGCGGCCAGCGATGCCTCGGCCGGGATGCGAAGACGGATGTGCCAAACACTAGACGACAAGGGCAATGATAGCCATGGCAGAGCGCACGCACGGCCTGCCATGCGCACGCTCCTGCCAACCATTGTCAGAGCCACCTGCTCCCGTCAAAGTCAGCGAATACGGAAGAGCAGGGCGTACGTTCCCTTCCCACGCGGCGGCACTCGATCTCGCCAAAAGGAGCTCAAGCCCAACTGCTCCGGTACGACCAACTGTCAGTCAAAGAGGAGGACATCTTTGAGTTCGCCTGGCCACTCGCGAGCTCGCCCGGCGACAGGATTTCTGCCTCCCCCTCGTGCGCAAGGACAGGGCAGTTGGGCACGCACTTTTATGGCCGCGACAGAACCCTACCCCACTAGGAGTATTCGCACGCAATCTCCGCGATGCGACCAGCCACCGACCAACGAGGAGAACGCCCCCGAGCTCATCCAGCCTATCCCGAGCTCACCAGGCGGCGCAATCCTCCCCCTTGTACATAAGGACGCACAGCGACAAGACGATCGAAGGACATCACCCTGAGCTCGTCAGAGTACGTGGGAGACGTCAGCACGGGATTCCCGCCTCTGACCGAGTCGACCTACTCCAAGGACATCGGGTGGGACGAGAAGAAGTACTAGGACACGAGCCACGTTCTCCTCTCCCCTCTTTTCCTCTCTCTCTCTCTCTCTCTCTCTCTCTTTCTCCTTCCTCTCCCTGGATGGCTCATGCATGTATATCCCCTGCTCCTATAAAAGGGATCCTATGGCCACCAGGAAGGAAAAAAGGAAACCACTCCTCACACACGCATTCACACCCACTCGATGTTGGCACTTGCCTCAATCATAGAGACTTGGGAGCCCCTCCCTCTCTCGACCTGCTTGTACTCACCCCGGTGCGAGCGCTTGAGCTCGGATAGTGCATACACTGGACTAGGGAGCTCGATTTGCCCCGAACCGGTATAAATCTGTGTCATTATCCCTTGAGCTAGGCCATCGTTGCACACACTACCAGCCGACACATGCCGTGACGGTGGTATTAGACCATGACAGTTGGCGCGCCAGGTAGGGGGGGCGCTAGTGTGACGATCACCACTTCGATGGCTTCTTCCACTCCATCGACCGCCGGAGCGCCCGTCATGCGTTTAAGACGCTCAACCTCGCCCGACCCTAGAGCTTGAGTAGCCTCTCGGGGAGTCGTCTTCCCCGGTCGGCGAGGCGTGACGACACGTCCCAGCACATTCGCGAGGCCGCCAACTCTATGCTTCGACCGACTCGGCCGGGATTCGATTTCCGCGCCTCAGAGTCCGATCCGTGCGGCCGCTGACCGCTTCTTCGCCATCATCAAGGACATCCTCCGGGAATCCACGGGGCCCGAGCCCACTCGGGGAGCATTTCCGCGAGGTCACCTTCTCCATCTCCAATGTCGTGCTGCAATTCGCCGGGCAGGATCCCCTGTCCGTCGACGGGTTCTTGGCGGCATACGCCGGGATGTACCCCGAGGGGCAGGCGGTGCGCCTCCCGCAACATCGCTTGGGGGCTCAAAGCAGCCTTGAAGGGATGAGCCTGACGGGCGTCGACCCGCCCGAGTGCTTCATGTGTCAAACCCCGAGGGCGTGGCACGGCGTTGGTCGTCGGTCCGGCAACGACGGCCGGGAACACACCCCCCGAGCACTCGCGGCTTGGCGACGCGAGTCCATCGGCGCGCGCCAAGGCCCGCCTCGGCGAGCTCTCGGCGAGCTCGGCGCGAGGCCCTCTCCTCGCCAACCGAGAAGCACGACCACGAGGGCGAGCTCGAGCTCGCGATGTCCACCGGCGCATCATCCGGGGACGAGGGCCCCGACAAGCTCCCTCCGTGCCGGTCGAGCATCACGGAACCTCGCTGCGGCCATGTTGCTCCTGCGGCGTTGTCCCGAACCGGACCCGGGGCCGGGCGAGTCCTCGAGCAACTCAAGACCCTCCTCGAGGAGGCCGCGGTGCAAGCGGGCGTGACTCGGCGTCACACCGAAGCCGGGAGGACCACGAGGCATCATCGAGCCAAGCCCCATGAGTACACGTCGGCGCCGTCGGGTCGGGCGAACCGCGACGCCCGGGATACGCTCACCGCTAGGCGGCGGAGGCGGGAAAGACGGCCCAACGACCGCAAAGATGACGACCATCGCAATGACGATCGCCGCTCGCCTCCCACCCGGGGAGCCGAGACAACCCCTTGATCGAGCTCGTCCCCCGGCGGCGACGACATCCCTCGAGTCCACGCGCGAGGAGGGTCGGAGCCCAACGCCGGAGGGAGGCGCCCCGTGCGTTGGTCTCGCGTCCGCGATGCCCCGTTTCCGGCGACGCTTCCGAGCTCCGACCTCGGTGCGGGTACAACGGGGAGACGGACCCGACGCGTGGCTCGAGGACTACCGCCTCATTTGTCGGGGCGGGAGGAGCAGATGACGACCTCTTCATTATCTGCAACCTACCTCTATATCCTGCAGATTCCGCGAGATCGTGGCTCGAGCACCTACCGAGGAGGGTCGATCAATGGCGGGCGCGACCACGAGAGAGGTCTTCGTCGGCAACTTCAAAGGGATGTACACCCGGCTGAGCTCCACGTGGGATCTGTGCCGGTGCAAAGCAAAGAAGGAGGAAAGCCTGCGCGACTACATCAGGCGCTTCTCCAAGCTCTACAACAACCTCTCCGACGCCACCGACGCCGAGATCATCGCGGCATTCACCTTCGGCACCACCTCGGCACTCTCATCCATGAGCTTGGCATGAGGAAGCCGAGGACCGTCAAGAAGCTCCTCGACCTCGCCACGAACCACGCCGAGGGATAGGAGGCCGTCTCCGCTGTCCTGCACGGCTCCGCCGACAAGGGCAAGAAGAAAGCCTGCGACGAGGCCGCTGAGGGATCCGGCTCCCGCTCTAAGAAGAACTGCATGGGGCAAAGCAAGCGCCGCCGCGATGAGGTCGACGACGACTTTCGTGGCCGTGGCCGACAAGAAGAAGGGAAGCGGCAAGGCCGCTAAGACTTTCACCCCCAAGGACCACCGACAAGATGCTCGAGGGGCCGTGGCCCAACCATGAGGGACCGGTCAAGCACAAGATGAAGGACTGCAACCTCATGAAGAAGCATGTCTTTGGGCACCCGCGCGGAGGCGGAGCGGACGGCAACCACGACGTCGAGAAGGACGCAGCCCGGGACGACGAGGGCATGTACATCGAGGACGGCGCCGTCAACGTTGTCTTCGGTGGACCGCTCGCCTACGAGTCCAAGAGCCGCTAGAAGCTCACACGCAGCGAAGTCCTCTTCACCGAGCCCGTGACGCCCACGTTCCTCAAGTGGTCGGAAGCGCCGATCACCTTCGATAAGACCGACCACCCCGTGCACATTCCGCAGCCCGGCAGGTTCCCGCTCGTTGTCGACCCGATCGTCGGTACCAAGCGCCTCGGCAGGGTGCTGATGGACGGTGGTAGCGGCCTCAACCTCCTCTACATCGACACGCTCGACGCCCTTGGCATTTCGCGAGCTCGACTCGTCCCTCCGAGGACCCCATCCACAGCGTCGTGCGGGAAACAGCGATCCCTTTCGGCGGATCGACCTCCCGTCACCTTCGGCACTCCGGTCAACTTCCGCAAGGAGGTGCTCACCTTCGATGTCTTGCCATACGGGAGCGCGTACTAGGCGCTGTTGGGGCGGCCATGCTACGCAAAGTTCATGGCCGTGCCCAACTACGATACCTAAAACTAAAGATCCCGGGGCCCAAGGGTGTCATCACCGTCAGCTCCACCTTCAAGCGCGGCGTCGTGGCGTGACCTCGAGGCCGTGCGAGACGCCGATGCCCTCATCGAGTCGAGAAGCTCGTCCCCGAGCTGCTCGCGTGGGTCCGGGCGGAGGACTCCACCGAGCTCAAGAAGTGGCAGCTCTTCCCGCGAGGATAGGGGGCCCGCGAGCTCATCCGGCGAGCTCGACAAGGTGACGCGGGATCCTTCGAGCCCGACAATGATGCCCGCGGTCGAGGTGGACGAGGGGCGCACCGTCCGCATCGGTGCCGAGCTCACCCCAAATAGGAAAGCGAGCTCATCGACTTTCTCCGCGCGAATCTCGACGTATTCGCATGGAAACCCTCGGACATGCCTGGCATACCGAGGAAAGTCGCCGAGCACTCCTTGAACATCAAGCCCGGCTCTCGGGTGGTGAAGCCGGCGCCACGACGCCGACGACGACGGCGGCAGGGCAATCGCCGAGGAGGTCGACAAGCTTTTGGCGGCCGGCTTTATCAAGGAGGTGTATCATCCCGAGTGGATAGCCAACCCCGTACTAGTTAAGAAGAAAAATGGGAAATGGAGAATGTGCGTTGATTATACGAGCCTCAACAAGGCATGCCCAAAGGATCCGTTTCCTTTGCCGGCGCATCAATCAAATTATTGACTCCACCTCCGGGTGTGAGACGCTCTGTTTTCTCGACGCATACTCCGGCTACCACCGGATCGCGATGAACGAGCTCGATCAACTCGCCACCTCCTTTATCACTCCGTTTGGCGCATTTTGTTATGTAACGATGCGCTTGATCTCGAAAAACGCTGGTGCCACCTTCCAAAGATGCATGCAAAAGGTCTTCAAAGAGCTCCTTGGCAAGCTCGTAGAAGCATATGTCGGCGACATCGTAGTCAAGACAAAGCATACAGGCGAGCTCGTGCCCGACCTCGAGCAAGTCTTTGCCAAGCTTCACGAGTTCGGAGTGAAACTCAACCCGAGGAAAAATGCGTCTTCGGGGGTCCCAAGGGGCAAGCTCCTCGGCTTTGTCGTATCCGAGCAGCGGCATCGAAGCTAACCCCGAAAAGGTTGCCACGATCATGGGCATGGGTCCCATCAAGAACGTCAAGAGCATGCGGCTCACGGGGTGCCTCGCGGCGTTAAGCGGTTTATCGCCCGCCTCGGAGAACGGAGTCTCCCAGCTGTACCAACTCTCGAGAAGAAATCCGGCGCTTTGTTTGGACCAATGAGGCCCAGGCAGCGCTTGATTCCCCGAAAGAGCTCTGGCAAATCCGCCCGTGCTCGCGGCGCCCGCCTCCCAACAAGCCGATCTTGCTCTATATCGCCGCAACCTCGTAGGTGGTGAGCTCGGTACTCGTCGTCGAGCGAGGAGGAGGGACACGCACATCGAGTGCGGCGCCCGGTCTACTTCATCGGCGAGGTCCTCTCCGACACCAAGAAGCGATATACGGATCCGAGCTCATCTTCGCTCTGGCGATCATGCGGCGCAAGCTCCGTCACTACGCCGACGCGCACCTGTCACGGTCGTCTCCAAGTTCCCGCTCAGCGAAGTCATACGTAGCCCCAAGGCTACGAGGATGCATCGCCAAGTGGGCTATTGAGCTGATGGGCTCAGACATCTCGTACGCGCCGAGGGAGGCAATCAAGTCGCAAGTCCTCCCGATTTCATTGCGGAGTGGACCGAGACGTAGCTGCCCCCAAAGCTGAACAACGAGGAGTTGGACGCTCTACTTTGACGGGCTCGGTGAGGAAGTGGGGCGCGGGGGTCGGTTTGGTCTTCGTGTCTCCGCCAACAGCGTGCGTATGAGGTACTCCATCCGGCTCCACTTCACGGCATCCAACGCGTCGGCGAGTATGAAGCCCTAATGAACGGACTACGCATCTTTTGTCGAGCTCGGTATCCGACGGCTTGAAGTCCGCGGTGATTCCAAGCTCGTCGCCAACCAAGTGATGAAGGAAGCCGACTGCCACAACCCCAAGATGATCGTGTACTGCCGAAAGGTGCGCGAGCTCGAGGATCACTTTGACGGGCTCGAGCTCAACCACGTAGATTGACAGCACAACGGGGACGTGGACGAGCTCACCAAGCTCGCATCGGCCCGAGACCGGTACCCCGGGGGTATTCGCCCACGACCAGCACTCTCCCTCGGTGCGACTCGAGGGAGAGCCAGCGCAAGAGGAACCAAGCAGGGTGCCTTGTCCCATCTATCAATGGCGAAGAAGAGCTCGGGCTCCCGGCGAGGTCGAGCCCGGGTGAGTTCGACGTCATCTTGGTGGAGACGGGGGTCTATGCCCTTCCCGAACCACGAGCTCCCAAACCAGATTGGCGTGTGCCGATCCTGGACTGGCTCAATGACGGCAAGCTACCGGCCGAGAAGCAAGAGGCGAGGTGCATCGCGCGGCGTGCAAAGTCCTATGTCCTCGTCGAGCACGAGCTCTTTTGGCGCAGCGCATCAGGGATCCTCCAACACTGCATCACCTTCGAGGAAGGGGAGGAGCTCATAAAAAGAAATCCATGTCGGGGAATGTGGGCATCACACTCCGCGAGCTATCGTGGGCAAGGCTTTACGCCAAGGCTTCTATTGGCGACGGCCGTCGGCACGCCAACCAGATCGTGCGTCGCTGTGAGGGCTGCCGGTTCTTCGCCAAACAAACTCACATCCGGCTCAAGCGCTCCGGATGATCCCGATCACCTGGCCCTTCACGATGCAGGGGTTTTGGACATGGTGGGGCCATTCACGAGATCGTAGGGAGGCCACACACACTTGCTCGTCGCCATCGACAAGTTCTCAAAGTGGATCGAGGTCATGCCTATCACGCGCCGCGAGGTCTCGGGGGAGGCGGTCAAGTTCTTCACCGGCATCATCCATCGCTTGAGTCCCGAACTCGATCATCACCGACAGCGGCACCAACTTCACGGGCCAAATCTTCCTCGACACGCAGCGACCACGGCATACGAGTCGGCGGGCGGCCGTCGCCACCGGGACCAACGGGCGGGTAGAGCGAGCTAATGGCATGATCTGCGGGGCCTCAAGCCCGCGAATCTTCAAGCGGCTCAAAAGTTTGCCGGCCGATGGCTAGCCGAGCTCCCGGCCGTCGTATGGAGTCTAAGGACCACGCCAAGCGGGGGCCACCGGGTGCACGCCATTCTTCCTCATCTTCGGATCCGAGGTCATGCTACCCACCGACCTCGACTACGGCGCCCCCAGAGTTCGGGCATACAACGGCGCCCCGGCAATCAGGTGTCCCTCGAAGGCGGCGGACCAGCTCGAGGAAGCCCGCGAGGTCGCGCTCCTCCATTCGGCCAAGTACTAGCAAGCGCTCGCCGCTACCCACGACCGCCACGTACGAGGATGAGCTTTCAACGTCGGCGACCAAGTCCTGCGGCGAGTTGAGCATGAAGGATCGACACAAGCTCTCGGCGCCGTGGGAAGGCCCATACACCATCGACCAAGTCCTACGCCGGGCTCGTACAAGATCATGGACGACAAGGGGCGAGTCCTCCTGTAGCGTGGAACATCAATATGGCTCGTCGTTTTTACCCTTGATCGTACTTCAAAATGTTATAGCTACGAGCTCTAATAAAAAGTACTTGATTCAAAACATTCAAACATGTCTTTATTTCTTAGTCAAGCAACGGCTACCCTCGACTCCTAAGGGGCCCTCGCTCGGGGGCTACGAGGGGGGCCGGGGCACACACCCCGTTTTACGAACTCGTTTTTCAAAAAACTTTTGACTTCAAGCTCGGACCACGACTTGAGCTCGCTTAAGTCACTTTTAACTTAATCTATCTCACGTCTAACGTCCTTCCCGAGCTCAGCAGCGTTTAAATAGCTTTGTGATTTTGAGATCGGGGCACGATCCGACTACCTATCGACCTCCCACGCCTCGCGGCGGTGAGGAAGGTTACGTCTTTCGTCTCGCCAAAGCGCGAGCTTGAAGTCAGAGGCTAAGTTAAACAAACGACTAAGGAAAGAAGCATAAGCGTGTTGATAAATTAAGACATATTTACATTTCTGCCCCAACCACGGGACTTTGTTCAAAGCAAAAAGAGCTAGGCCTCGGTCTACTCCTACTCTTGCGCTTGCTCTCCTACGGGGAGACATCTCTAGCCTACTCGTCGACAGGGCGCTCCTCAGCGGCAGGCGCGGTAAAGACCAGAGCTCTTCGCAAGGCCGAAGAAGGTTATCGTGACTCGGCTTTAGCCACGCCTCCTCGATCCTTTGCATCGAGGGGTCTACCTTCTTTCTTTCGGCCACCCATTTCCAGATGATCTCAGCTTGATCTTGGGGTAGTGGCGGGATGGCGCTCAGCTTTGTGGGGCGCTGCGGGCGTGCTCCCTCAGGTGTTCGGGATAAGGAGAACCCGGTGGGCCAAATCCGTGACCTCCCGGCGGCGAGGCTGTCGCGGACCAGCGGGCGTCGAGCACGGGGCTCGCTCCGCTCGCGGGGCGACTTCCTCCGCGAGACCTCGGCCTTCCCAGGCGCAACTTGACTTCCGAGAGCTCCTTCCCTGGGTCTCGAGCTCTCGGACCTTGAGTTGAAGCTCGTCCTCTACGACCTTGAGCTCATCGCTTCTTTTTTGGAGCTCGCCTCCCGGGTCGCAACTCCCGGATGAGTGTGCTTGAGGTCGGTCTCAGAGGCGCAGTCTCGGTCCTTGTCGCCAGGCTGCAGGGTCGGTTTGGAGGTCTTTTCCTTCTCACCTACAAGAGAGACAAGAACCGGGACGTGAGCCCACAAGGAGGAAAGAAAGGAAAGAGATCCCCTTCGCTTACACATAAGGCGACGATACAAGTCCTCGTTGGACTCCCGAGAACTAGTGGTTCTCTTTGTCGATCCCGATCCTCTCGTTCTCAGGGCCAAAAGCAGGGACGTCGAGCTCCGCCGGAGTCCCGATCAAAGACTACCACGACATGACCGTCAACCCTTTGACTCACGAGAACAAGGCGAAATGGAAAGCACGAAGAGAAGCCCTCACCTTCAAGCTCGGCGTCGCGTTGATGGAGCATGTCCCTCGCGGTCTCCCCTCCTTCTCGAGCAAGGGGCCCGACGCCTGGCGGAGAAGAGCTCGAGCTCCCTTGTCCTCGGTGTCTTTCGGGCCGGCGAGGTCCTCCCCAAACTTTCTCACAGCTGGCGGCGGTGCGGCGTCAACATCCTCAGGCTTACCGCGCCGCCTCCTCCTCGCTCGGCGTGCCCGGCGGCGGCTTTGCGGCTTTGGCGGGCGGCGCGCCCTCGGCTCGTTGGATGAACACGTCGGCGGCATCCATATGCGTCGGCGCTGATGATGCTCAAGCAATCCCTTTAAGCCGGCGGCGGCGCGATGTGTCCCGATATCTTCTTGTGCAGGCCCCTCGATGTCGCTGCGGGCGAGCGGCCGCGAATTACGCTCGCCCGCCGCCGTCATATAGCTGCGACAACTCGGCGAAGGAGATTCAGGTTATGACTCCCAGAACCAATCGGCGAAGGGGTCGGGCGCGAACTCACTGTGTGGCCTTCTTGAAGCACTCGGGAGGCGCTCCCAAGCGGCGAGCCCATCCCACGATCTCCTCCTCGGGCGCGGCGATGACTCTTGTCCTGCGCCCTGCCTCCTGCGCCCTCGGTCGATGGCGGTGTGCGCTTCCCCCCTCCGGCTGGGACGGGGGGCGCCGTCGTTGCCTCCACGGGGCTCGAGTCTCGGGGTAGAATCCATCTACGGCGCGCGGCTGCTCGGAGATGACGGGCGTGGCTCTTCCGGCCCAGCAGCTCGGAGATCCCGAGTGTCGTCATTCCTTCAGCCGTTGGTGGGTCGCGGGACGGGGGTGGTGTCCCCATCTCCCTCGCCT
Source organism: Hyparrhenia diplandra (assembly GCA_015847255.1). Taxonomy (NCBI): domain Eukaryota; kingdom Viridiplantae; phylum Streptophyta; class Magnoliopsida; order Poales; family Poaceae; genus Hyparrhenia; species Hyparrhenia diplandra. The sequence goes on from JADLZK010008369.1 coordinate 502,206, forward strand.
ACAGCTCTGCGATGGAGCTCGCCCGGTGGCGCAGGCACGGAGGGGCGGGGGACCGTGCTCGGCGGCAGCGCCGGCGCACTCTCCCGCCCGGGCTAATGTCTCCCCTGTGCCCTCCACGGCCCGGAGGTGCGGGGCACGTGAGGAAGCCGCGATGTCCTCGGAGACATCCGGCTCCCTCGGCGATGGCGACTCCCCATCCTCGGGCATTTCACGGGGTTGGCGACACGGACCGGCAGACTGAGTTCAAGCGTCGATAAACCAAGCGGGCTGAAGCGATGAGGAGAGACGAATGGCATGACACGATGCGAGCTCGACACATGCACGGAAGCCATGCGCCTTTTCTTTGCCTCCGCCCGGGCGAAATCCACGGCGCCTCTTCCCTTGAAGCGCCCGGCCTCCGCCTCGTGGGGGATGCTGCGCCACCAACCCATGCGAGCGGGGACAACGCCCTCGCGGTCGCCAAGGGGAAGGGCGGCGGCGCTCGGCGCCTACGCCCAGCGGACCTCGTCGAGCACGAGAAGGTTGCCGTTGAGGACATCGAGATTGTCAAACAGCGCGAGGTGCTCTCCGTCGACAGGCTGGCATCCTCGTCGGGGCAGCGACGAGGCCATGCGGCGCCTGCCCCGCGCCCTCAAGCGGAGGCGCGACGGCGCAAGGTCCACCTCACCAATCTGCGGCGGGAAGCCGGGTCAGGATCAACTAAAACAGCGAAAGACAACACCACAAGAGAGGGAGGACTCACGGATCTCGTGCCTCCCGCACGGGGGGCGTGGTCGGGGCGAGGGCTCGTCACGGCGGTGAGCGAAGCGCGGCTCCGGTCACGGCGCTCGACCCCTGCCGGACGTCGGTAACCCCAAGGACCGGAGCGGTGGCCGTCCCCGAAGGGCTCGTGCTCGGAGTCATCTCAAAGCGGCGCTCTCCTCCCTCAACGGAACCACACCTCGCGCGAACCATATCGCGATGATGCGCGAGGGCTCCGTGAGTCCCCGTCTCGGAGCAACCTCACCTTCCCGCCACGGCGGCGGCGTCGGCGCCATCGCATCTTGGCCGGGTTTCTCCCTCGGATGGTCCTCGGCCGTCAAAAACCCGCCAATGTATGCGGCGGTGGGTGCTCGGCGTCGTTCTTGAGGTAGAACCACTCCTCGTGCCCACACAGGTTGGAGGATGGAGAACGACCTCCGGGAAAGTCGCCTTCAACCCCTGCCTCAAGCTGGATCATGGCACATCCAATCGGCGGGGGACTGTCCCGGGCGCTGGATCTTGATGAAGAAGAAGTACTTGAACTACTCCCAATTCACTTCAATCCCGACCACGCCCGAGAGAAGGGTGAAGGCGTGTGAGGTGGAGAAGGCCGTTAGGCGTCGGTCTGCGACTCAATCCCGGTGGGAGAGGAGGTCGTGGAAGAAGTCATCGGCGGGGACACCGAGCCCTCGCTCGTGGAAGCGCCGTGAAGGAGACGATGTAGCCCGCCGGCGGGTTAGGCGGCGTCCTCTCGGTGGCGGCACCCTCCACTCCTCGCCCCGTCGGTGGTGGGAGCCCACCACACTCGATGCGCTCTGAAGCATCGCCTTGGTGGACAAACGGCGTTGCCACGAGCCCATCCCTTCTTTCGGACAGCGGCGGCGGTGAAAGACAAAGCAGATCTAGGGCGCGAGCAGGTTACGGATCTAGAAGGCGAGAAAAGGGAAAAAAGCGAGAAGTGCGATGGCAAGGTGAGTGTAAATCCGCCCCCACCTACCCCCGTCGTTCTTTTTATAGCAAAGCGTAACGGCATGGCGAGATTTTCGTCGAGACGGCGTAGGGGCTCACATATCCATTGCGAAATGGACGGCGGCACCCAACGGTTACTTTCTTTAACCGCGAGCGGTCATTTTTATAACGGCTAGTACGGCGGTCATTTTTATCGCAAAGATCGAGCGGCCAAGAGAGCTCGCTACTTAAAATCGCCGACGGGGCGGACGAGAGCTCGCCCCAAAGAACCATGTACGGGTTCGAAGCCCGGCTCCACGGGAGCTCGAGGTCGCTGGGCACATCCCAAGTGAGGGGCGCACCCAGGGGCGACGCCGAGCCATCTTTGCCCCGAGCTCTGTTGATGGGCTCGGGGCTCCCTCGAGTGCGCATTCGAATCGTAGAGGGCATCGGCTGACTCCGGATTCCTTCTTCGAGGAAGGGGGCAACAAGCCCTGGAGGCCACATCGGCCGTCTCCCGAGAATCAAAGGAGTCAGGCCCCGGACACCGAGGTCGGTCCACTAGCGGACCAGAGACGAGCAGGCTCGCGAAAAGCGGCTCGGACCTCATTCGGACTTCCGCTAGCTAAGCTCGGCGGCGCTCGACCTCGGCCAGAGGTGGGTCGACTCGAGCTCACCCCGCGTCGTCGGTAAATGACATGCGAGCCACCAATAAAAGCCCCCGCGAGCTCACCGCTCTCCGGGGCCTTGGGGCTACACCGCGGGTGCGCTCGCGCGCACTCCGCCGAGCTCTCCCACCTCGAGCTCAAACTCGAAAGATGGAGGGGTGGATTCCATGAGCGCGAGCCTAAGGGAAAACGAGCACGAGCTCATCCCTCAAACGCGAGAAGGGAAGATGGGAACCGGTCGAGGATAAGCAAAAATGCGACAAGCCTCCCGAGAACATGTCGTTCTCGCGAGCCTCGGGGCTACCCGGCGGGTGCGCTCAAGCGCACCACGGCTAGATCCCTACGAGCAAAAACCACCAAGACACTAGGAGAAGCATGAAGAGCTCGAAGAACGATACAAGACTATTATGAACTTGGAAACGAAGTAGAAAAACATAAGGGCACATTCATTCAAGCCAAATGCCAAGTCCTCCTAGTTACGAAAGGGATCCTAATCCTAGAGGCGGCTACATCATTGAAGGGCGAACTCATCGATGTCGTCGTCCCGGAACACGCGGTCAAGGAGCACCTTGTGGCCCTTGTCGAGCTTCGGCTTGGCGACGATGACCGCCCGGGGAAGGGCGTGCCGCGACGACGCCACCGGCGGGCGATGGCGCTTCTAGTCCTCCTGCGATGAGGGCGGCGGCGTTGGTATATGCCACCACCGCGTGCGCCGTGACGCGTCGAAGTCCTCAGCTCGTCGCGCATAGGTCTCTAGGGTCTCCCTGCGCATGAACCCCTCCACCCCCGTGAGGTCGTCGTCGGTGGCCGACACCGCCATCGCCGAGCCATCACCGCACCGCGACGCAAGGCCCGGGTGGCTACCGCCGTCTCCCGCTCGGCCGGTCCACCTCAGCCATCAAGCTGGTGCAATAAGGAGAGGAAATCGTTAGAGAGGTACGGCCGGGGAGATAACCCAAAAACAAAAGCCTAATCACCTGCAGCGTTGCGGTCCGCGCTCTCGCCTTTGGACACGCTTTTAGCTCCAGCTCCTGCTCCAGACATCGTTCACCCACGCCATCCGCCCACCAAGCCCACGCGAAGCATGGCGGGTGGAGTTCGCGGATCGGAGCGCCCCCTGGAGCGGGGCGGAAGCAGCACGGGAGCCGGGGAATGCCTCGATCACCGCCGGCATCTCAAGCGACGGCGGATCATGGCGGGCGGACGAGATAGCACACGTCGGGCGACGATGCCCGCGCCCGAGCCACCTACGTGGGAGGAACCGCCGACTTCCATCGTGCAAGGGCTGAAAGAGGATGTGGGGAGAGGAGGCGATGAAGTGTGGAGTGTGGAAGCGATGCATTTCTAGGCGCACGGTCCGGGTATTTATTGAACCCGCCCGACTCTTTCACTCCCCGAGTGGTGTCTCTTCGACTCCCCACTCACGAGGCCCGAGGCTAGCCCACCACTACCCACGACGACGCTCCGCTCTCGAGGAACCGCCACGAACGATCATGGCGGGAGTCCTTATCCGCCCGATCCGACGCGACAAGGCGGGGGCCGGCTCCGACCAAACGCCCGGGCGACATTCAATGCCGGCATAAACCTTGACAAAGCACTCCGCTTCCTCATGGTCTCGGGGGCTCTTGTGGGATACCTACTAACGGGGTCCCTAATCGGGCCCAAAACTTTGATTGCGGAACAAATGGCGGCGGTGAACACACCTCAGGGTATCGCGAGCTCGGACCAATACCTCCGACTCGCCCGAGCCCGAGCTCGGAGAGCCATTCCCGTCACGAGCTCCTGCACAATCCCACCTTCACCATCGGGGGGAGCATCGACTACCGAGGAGTTTCCACCCGAAGGCGCTCGATTCGAGCCGCGACCCGGTACGAGCTCGGGGGCCAAAACCGTTTCCGCCTCACACGAGCTTCGGCTTCCGGAGCACGGGTCACTTTCCGCCTCGCAGCGAGCTCGAGCTCATGGTAACGCACGATCTCCGCCTCGGAGCGAGCTCGAGTTCGAGGCGAGCTCTGCCCCCGCATACAGCGGAAAGGACCCATCGCCATGGCTGACACAATTCCTACACGGGATGGGAGAGTATGAGCACGTAAACATGGCGCTGACCCGCCATGACCCGCGACGTCATCCCGGATGCCCGTGGCTGGCGACGCGACGCCTCGGCCGGGATGCGAAGACCGGATGCGCCCAAACACTAGGCGACAAGGGCAATGATAGCCACGGCAGAGCGCATGTGCGGCCCGCCATGCACACTCTCCCCGCCAACCATTGTCAGAGCCACCGGCTCCCGTCAAAGTCGTGAATACGGAAGAGCAGGGCGTACGTTCCCCTGCCACGCGGCGGCACTCGATCTCGCCAAAAGGAGCTCGAGCCCAACTGTTGGGAATATGCCCTAGAGCTAATCATAGAGATGATTTGTATTCCTTCATTGTATCTATGATATATTATGTGTTCATGAATATCCATTAAAGACAACTTGTATCGATCGGCAATTATGTGAATTGTTTGTGAAACTCTTTTACTTGTAAGGTTATTCAATAATTGTCCCTGGTCGGAGTTCATGTGAGAACACACATGAATATTAGATCAGCACACGTATTAGTTGATGACTATGTTTCACAAGTCATGGGACGTGGAGATGTCAAACCGATAGTGTGGGCACATGTATGACATGGAATTTTGGATTGACCCGACAAGAGATGTTATTATTATCTCGTTTCACATCATATATGTTATGTCCTTAGACCTGAGATTGTCGTATGTACTCAAGATGTGAAACGACCTACTTAGGGACTATCAAACGCTACTCCGTAACTGGGTAGCTATAAAGGTGGTCTTCGGGTTTGTGAGGAAGCATGCTATGAGGCGTAGTCAATCAAGATGGAATTTGCCCTCTCTATGTGATAGAGATATCACTGGACCACTCGATGATTAGATCAAGAAATGCATGGCCGTGCTTGGGTTAAGTGTTAACCCACGAGGTGGACCAAATATCATGAGGCAAAGGGAATAACATGTATGTGAGTTTGTGGTGGTTCGTCAGATATGATCATTATGTATGCATAGGAGTTGACACGTCTTGCTAGAGGCCGCTGTCAACTATTGGTCGAGTAGGAGTACTCGGGCCATGTCTTTGTGTGCGTGAGCCCATAGGGTCGCACGCTTAAGGGGAAGGAGGCCTAATTCGGATCTGATCCAATTAGACAAGGCTTAGGGTTACTAATGGGCCTCCAGTTCGAGGGCCTGTTGGGAACGCCTATATAAGAGAGGTGGGCGCGGGGCTAGGTTAGGCGGCGCCACTTTGGCTTTGCCGCCCCACGCCCTCGCCTCTTGCTCCTCGCGGACCTAGCAGTCCCGGAGGCGCATCGCTTTCTCCACATGCGTGTGGGAACCTTGGAGGGTCTTTGCACCCCGGAGCACAAGGACGAACCGCACGAGGAGATTGACATGACGGACGACCACGCAAGCGCATGGCACCGGTACTACGCGCACGATTACATCGAAGTCTTCCGCTGCTCCCGCGCGTTTAGTGGTAATCCCGTGATCTATAACTAGCGGTAGATCCTTGGTTTATGGGTAGAAAAGTTTTGTTTTTCGGCTGGCGTGGCGATCCCATAATCCTTCGGTGGTATCGCAGCCGTAGGCTGCCTCGTTATAGATTTGGATGTGTGCATATGGTGATATGCGTGGTTGTAGATGAGTCTCGATCTCGGTTCGTGATCTTCTTTGTCTTTGGTCTTGTTCGATCTACTCCCTCGGTCGAATTCGCCATCGGAGTTAAGTGATACATGTAAACCCGGTCATGGCGAGTTTGAGATCAATATGATTGATCGAATCGAACCTAGGTCATGATCGGGCGCATGTGATGCTTGTGGCGGTGGCAGATTTGATCTTCTACCGACTACCGACATTGGGATGCAGAATACGGAATCATGGTGTTCGATCTGCTTAGGCTATAACTTTTGATCCGTAACTCAGATGGAGGCGATTCTTGAACAAAAATTGTAGAGCAACAAAGTTCTATATTCTCTAGCGCCTTAAAAGTGACCGAAAAAACGGCTTGGAAAATAGGTTTTTGCCCCGGCAAGATTAGATGTCGAAATCGCCTAATCTGTTTTTTTGATTTATGTGATTTGGTATGGCCTTTATGTGTATGAGATGCATGTATGTAATTAATTCATGACTTGCATGTCGCGGAGGATGACAATATGGTACGGAGCCAATTAGATATTGTCCCATTAATGTAATGGCTGTGTGCCAAATTGTGATGAACGCCGACAATGTAATTGTTATTACTATATCCGCGCTAGTGTAGACTAGTCTTGGCGGATTCATCATTTGGAGGATGGCATACATGGATCATGGAGATGGAGATCATCATGGTGAACAGTTCATTGGAGATGGAGATCCCCAAAGTGATAAAAGGCCATACCAAGTCACAAACTGTTTTAATGTCATTCTTATTATGTTCTATTTTCACACGCGCGCCTATGTTTTTGTCTACATACGATAGTGAAGTAGAACGATCCCTCGGCAATGTTTAAGTTTCGATGCTCCCCCAAACCTTGCACTATCACGAGTCTTGTACAATCGGTGGTGGGTCTATGAAATTAGGGTACCAACGGTTTTCCTTGACTAAGACAGGTTCGTATCGGATACTTACTGTGGAAGGTTTGGTTACTTAAACAAGATCGTCCTAACGGTTAGGGATCTTGGAGCATGGCTGGTTGGTGTTGAGCATAGAGATGCTACCCAACAACAAGAGTCATATGTGATATGATTAGCAAAGAGTTGCTTACCGATCTACCATGTCTTCTAGCGGTGATGCTAAAGCTCACTAGTCGACTTGTTAGTTGTGGGTCTTGAATCACTACGTATCAATTGAGGGATATTGACTTTAGTGGGAGTACATTCTATTAAATGTTAATATGTTTTTACTCTATCTTGGATATATTGTCATAGTATTTTGCATTATTTCTGTTGTAGATAAATGGCACCTAACAATCAACCATTTACTTTGCATTCGGTTCTTGAGAAAGATAAGTTGAATGGAACAAACTATGCGGATTGGATCCGTAACCCGAGAATTGTTCTCGGGGCTGAGAAAAAGGAAGATGTTCTAGACAACCCCTTACGGAAGAACTCGCGATAATGCACCTACCGCTGAGAAAAAGCGCTACAAGAAAGCATGTGATGCTGATCTTGAAGTGAGTTGCCTTATGTTTGCTTGTATGGAATCCGACTGCGGATGTAGTTTGATAACAATCATGCGGCGCACGATATGATCGTGGCGCTTGAAGATATGTTCCAAACTTCGGGCTAGGACTGAAAGGTTCAATGTCTCAAAGGCGCTTGTTGAGAGCAAGCTAGCAGAGGGTGCAGCAATAGGGCCACACGTAATCAAGATGGTTGGTTACACTCGGAGATTGGAGAAGCTAGGCTTCCCAATTGGCCTAGAGTTGGCTCTTGATTTCATTCTTGCATCTCTCGCGCCTAGCTATGGAAACTTCATCTCGAACTACCATATGCATGGGGCGGAGAAGGGCTTGATGAATTGTGTGGCATCTTTGAAAAAACAGAGGTGACATCAAGAAAGGTCTTTGGCAAAGTAGCCATGTGATGGCGGTCCAAAACAAGCCTAATTTTAAGAAAAGGGGCAATCCTTATTGGAAGAAGAAGAAGGTAAAGGCTAAAGGTGAGACCTCTAAGCCAAAGCCTCCTCGCGCCCAAATTTGGACCAACTGGCGATTTCGAAAGTGCTTTCATTGTCATCAAAAGGGTCAGTGGAAAAGAAACCGCAAGTCGTACCTAGCATCCAAGAAGGATAGCGGTGGTAAAGGTACTCCATTTGCTTGTACACTTGTTGTTTATGTTCTGAGACATATTCCTTGCTGATTCTTATATTAATTCTTGGGTATTTGATACGGATCGGTTGCTCATATTTGCAATACGATGCGAGGGGAATGATAAGAACTAGAAGTGTTGGAAAGGGTGAAGTTGACTTCCGCATGGGCAATAATGCAAGAGTTCTTTGCTCGAGCGTCGGGACGATGCAACTCCACCTACCGTTAGGATTTATTTTGGAATTGAATAATTGTTATTTTGTTCCTAGCTTAAGTAAAACATTGTGTCACCTTCATGTTTGATGAAGGACGGTTATTCTTTTAAGAGTGAAAACAATGGTTGTGTGATCTCTAAAGATGGCATGTTTGTGGCTCGTGCATCCATTGTGAATGGGTTATTTATTCTAAATCTTGATGATGCACTTATGCGTAATATAAGCTGCTAAAAGGCCTCGGCTTAATGAGTTAAGTCCTACCTATATGTGGCATTGTCGTTTTAGGTCATATAAGTGAGAATCGCATGAAGAGGCTACATCTTGATGGGCTTCTAACCGTTTGATTTTTGAATCATACGAGACATGTGAGGCTTGCCTTCTAGGCAAAATGACCAAGGTGCCTTTCAAGGGTTTTCCGAGAGGGCGGCGAGACTTGTTGGAACTCATACATACCGATGTATGCGGACCAATGAGTATGACAAAGACTAGAGGCGGATTCCAATACTTCATTACCTTCATCGATGATTTCAGTAGATATGGCTATGTCTACTTAATGAAACATAAGTCTAAAACATTTGAAAAGTTCAAGGAGTTTGAGAATGAAGTAGAGAATCAACGTGGCAAGAAAATTAAAGTCTTGCGATCGATCATGGAGGCGAATACATGAGCCACGAATTTAGCTGTCGTCTAAAGAGTTGCGAGAATTGTTCCACAACTTATGCCGCCCTGGAACACCTCGGAGAAACGGTGTGTCCGGCGGCGTAATCGGACTTTGTTGGACATGGTTCGGTCGATGATGAGCCGGTCGGACCTACCTTTATCGTTTTGGGGATATGCTCTAGAAATAGCCGCTTTCACATTAAATAGGGTACCATCTAAGTCCGTAGTTAAGACACCATATGAGATGTGGACTGGTAAGAGTCCCGATTTGTCTTTTCTAAAGATTTGGGGTTGTGAAGTTTATGTCAAAGCGACTTCTATCGGATAAACTAACACCCAAGTCGGACAAATGTTTTTCGTGGGATACAGGAAGGAAACTTTGGGGTATTACTTTTACAACCGATCGAGGGCAAAGTGTTTGTTGCTCGAAACGGTGTTTTCTTAGAGAAAGAGTTTCTCAAAAGAGACAAGAGTGGACAAAAGGTGTATCTTGAAGAAGTTCAGGATGAGCCAACAGGTCAAGACTCTACGAGTGATGCTAATGTAGCAGAACAAGTTGAGATACCTGTGGCAAAGGTAACACCGCCACTACCACGAAGATCAGCTAGACTCCGTGAGTTGCATGGGGATGTGTTATTGTTAGAGCGATGACGAACCTATGACATATGTGGAAGCAATGATGGACCCAAATTCGAGAAATGGCAAAGTGCCATGAGATCCGAGATAGATTCCATGGGAGCTAATCAAGTTTGGAACTTGGTTGACCCGCCTGATGGGGTTAGACCCATTGAGTGCAAATGGATCTATAAAAAGAAAAGAGATATGGACGGAAATGTTCATGTCTATAAAGCTCGACTTGTCGCAAAAGGGTTTTCGGTAGGTTCAAGGAGTTGACTACTGACGAGACATTCCCACCCGATGCGCGATGCTTAAATCTATCCAGGATCATTCTAGCAATCATTTGCTCATTTCGATTATGAGATATGGCGGATGGATGTTAAAACAGCCTTTCTAAATGGAAATTTAGATGAGGACGTGTATATGATACAGCCCGAAGGTTTTGTTGATCCTAAGAATCTTTGGAAAAATATGCAAGCTTAAGAAATCCATTTATGGGTTGAAGCAAGCATCTCGGAGTTGGAACATTCGTTTTGATGAAGCTATAAAAGAGTTGGGCTTTCGTCGGAATGAAGAAGAACCTTGTGTATATAAGAAGGAAAGTGGGAACCTTTGTTGTGTTTCTAATCTTGTATGTGGATGACATACTCTTGATTGGAAATGATATTCCAATGTTGCAATCCGTGAAGACTTCTTTGAATAATTTATTTTCTATGAAGGATTTGGGAGAAGCGACATACATTTTAGCATAAAGATCTATAGAGATAGATCAAAGAGGCTAATAGGATTAAGCCAAGATACGTACATTGACAAGGTGTTGAAACGGTTCAACATGGAAAATTCAAGAAAGGGTTCTTGCCTATGTCACATGGTATGTGTTTTAGCAAGAAGCGGCGTCCTTCGATTGGCGATGAGCGAGAGCGCATGAGTAAGGTTCCATATGCTTCGGCAGTTGGTTCCATCATGTATGCCATGACATGTACACGCCCGGATGTCTCCTATGCTCTAAGTGTTGCGGCGGTACCAAGGCGATCCGGGTGAAAGTCCCTGGACACTTGTTAAAAACATTCTTAAGTACTTGAGAAGGACTAAAGATGTGTTCCTAGTCTATGGAGGTGAGGAGGAACTCGTTGTAAATTGTTACACCGACGCGCTAGCTTCCAAACCCGACACAGATGATTCACAATCTCAATCGGGATATTTGTTCACAATAAATGGTGGTCTTTGTCGGTTGGAAAAGTTCCAAGCGGGAGACGGTGACCGATTCTACAGCCAGGCCGAGTACATAGCAGCTTCGAAGGCTGCTGCGAAGGAAGGTGTTTGGATGAGGAAGTTCCTCATTGAACTTGGTGTGTTTCAAATGCAAGCGGCCCATTGAACCTTTATTGTGACAATAGTGGCGCAATTGCACGGTGCTAAGGAGCCGAGGGATCACCATAAGAACAAACATGTACTGCGGAAATTTCACCTCATTCGAGAGTTCATCAAACGGGGTGAAATCAAGATATGCAAGATACACACGGATTTGAATGTTGCGAGATCCTTTGACAAAGGCTCTTCCACGGCCCTAAGCATGAGGCGCACATGAGAGATATGGGTATTAGATATCTTAAAGATTAACTCTAGTGCAATTGGGAGATTGTTGGGAATATGCCCTAGAGCTAATCATAGAGATGATTTGTATTCCTTCATTGTATCTATGATATATTATGTGTTCATGAATATCCATTAAAGACAACTTGTATCGATCGGCAATTATGTGAATTGTTTGTGAAACTCTTTTACTTATATGGTTATTCAATAATTGTCCCTGGTCGGAGTTCATATGAGAACACACATGAATATTAGATCAGCACACGTATTAGTTGATGACTATGTTTCACAAGTCATGGACATGGAGATGTCAAACTGATAGTGTGGGCACATGTATGACATGGGGCTGGATTGACCCAACAAGAGATGTTATTATTATCTCGTTTCACATCATATACGTTATGTCCTTAGACCTGAGATTGTCATATGTACTCAAGATGTGAAACGACCTACTTAGGGACTATCAAACGCTACTCCGTAACTGGGTAGCTATAAAGGTGGTCTTCGGGTTTGTCAGGAAGCATGCTGTGAGGCATAGTCAATCAAGATGGAATTTGCCCCTCTCTATGTGATAGAGATATCACTTTGGACCACTCAATGATTAGATCAAGAAATGCATGGCCGTGCTTGGGTTAAGTGTTAACCCACCGAGGTGGACCAAATATCGTGAGGCAAAGGGAATAACCTGTATGTGAGTTTGTGATGGTTCGTCTGATATGATCATTATGTACGCATAGGAGTTGACACGTCTTGCTAGAGGCTGCTGTCAACTATTGGTCGAGTAGGAGTACTCGGGCCATGTCTATGTGTGCGTGAGCCCATAGGGTCGCACGCTTAAGGGGAAGGAGGCCTAATCCGGATCTGATCCAATTAGACAAGGCTTAGGGTTACTAATGGGCCTCCAGTTCGAGGGCCTATTGGGAACGCCTATATAAGAGAGGTGGGCGCGGGGCTAGGTTAGGGCGACGCCACGCCGCCAGCGCCGCCGCCCTCGCCTCTTGCTCCTCGCGGACCTAGCAGTCCGGAGGCGCATCGTTTTCTCCCTGTGCGTGTGGGAACCTTGGAGGTGCTGCATCCGGAGCACAAGGACGAACCAACCGCACGAGGAGATTGACGTGACGGACGACCACGCAACTGCGGCACCGCTACTACGCGCACGACTACATCGAAGTCTTCGCCGCACTGCGGCGTCTAGTGGTAATCCCGTGATCTATAACTAGCAGTAGATCCTTGGTTTATGGGTAGAAAAGTTTTGTTTTCTGGCTAGCGTAGCGATCCCATAATCCTTCACCAAGCGCCCGATGACGACCAACCGTCGGTCAAAGAGGACATCTTCGATTTCGGGCCCGCCACTCGCGAGCTTGCCCGGCGATGGGATTTCCGCCTCCCCCTCGTGCACGAGGACAGGGCAGTTGGGCACGCACTTTTATGGCCGCGACAGAAGCCTACCCCACCAGGAGTACTCGCACGCAATCTCTGCGGTACGACCCGACCACCGACCGACAGAGGAGAACGCCCCTGAGCTCATCCAGTCTATCCCGAGTTCACCAGGCGGTGCAATCCTCCCCCTCGTACATAAGGACGCACAGCGACAAGGCGATCAAAGGACATCACCCCGAGCTCGTCAGAGTACGTGGGAGCACGTCAGCACGGGATTCCCGCCTCTGACCGAGTCGACCTACTCAAGGACATCGGGTGGGACGAGAAGAAGTACCGGGACACGAGCCACGTTCTCCTCTCCCCTCTTTTCCTCTCTCTCTCTCTCTCTCTCTCTCTCCTTCCTCTCCCTGGATGGCTCATGCATGTATATCCCTTGCTCCTATAAAAGGGATCCTATGGAAACCAGGAAGGAAAAAAGGAAACCACTCCTCACACACGCATTCACACCCACTCGACATTGGCACTTGCCTCAATCATAGAGACTTGGGAGCCCCTCCCTCTCTTGACCTGCTTGTACTCACCCCGGTGCGAGCGCTTGAGCTCGGATAGTGCATACACTGGACTAGGGAGCTCGATTTGCCCCGAACCAGTATAAATCCTGTGTCATTGTCCCTTGAGCTAGGCCATCGTTGCACACACTAGCCAGATATTACTGTGACGGTGGTATTAGACCACGACACATAGATTGCTCCCCCCAAACCACCATGTACCCGACCTACCTCATAATATAAGGGAGGTCTAAACCCAGAGACGGGGAGGATGAGCAAGAACACGATCCCGGACGATCACTCCTCTCATCAATTGATTCGCTCCTACTTAGCACCAAGGGCACATCAACCTAGAGAGCAGCACCGAGAGCTCCTCCACCACACCCGTCGTCTTCCTCCTCTCCGATGAGCAGAAGACTAAATCGGTGGTGACACAAAATTAGGATTAACGCCTATCTTACCCCTACTAAATCTCTCTCTCTCTTTGTCCAGTACACTCTACTAAAACCCCATCCCCCAATTTTTATGTGCTCTTGGGTATAAGCATCATCAACTGCTGGATGTAGGGCATCAATCGGCAAGGACCAAGATAAACCATTGACTCTTGTGATTCTTGTGTTCTTGCCCAAGCCACAAGAGACATGTACTCTGACACCACCTCGAACAACTATGCTAGTCGTGGTTTTGACCCCACATAACATGGCTTCCAAAAACACATGCGGGGGGACGGCCACCGAAACCGGCCAATGCCTCGCGCCTTCGCCAAGAACGAATCCACTTAACTGCGGTGGCCATGGGGCTAGCCCAAACCTGATGCACCATCACATGAACCGGTGTAGGTGAGTGATCTCACAATCAGATTGTGTACTCGGCCTCGTTCACACTACTTTACCAGCCATTTGTGGTAGTAACTTGTTTACTATCGACCCAGCCATCTTTACAGTCAAGGGGGGGTATCCGGGGAGCCACCGGTATTATACTAAAACAACTAGCACTCGAGTGCTATGGATCGGAAATCCGTCAAGTACCCAAAAGAGCTCAAAGTACCATATTTTAGAGGACGTATGACATTGTGGGAATCCAGAAAAATGGTTGGCCAAGGGCTGTAACCAAAGTATGAGCTCCTAGAATCTAGAAAAAATAGTTTTATGATGTGCCCCAAGCTGGTCAGGTTTAGTCTTAACTGCTTCTTTTCAGCCATAGCAGACGCTCAATCGTCTTACCTGTTTTCAGCTCGAAGAATAACACATATGCATATGCTGACAGCAGCTCACACGATCGTTAAACGCCCGCGGTGGTTTCCGACCCGGACACTAGTTTGTTGGCCTCGTCAGAGCACTGAGACAAGACCTCGCTCTTCCATTAAAACACCCACAAAAATTCAAGGCTTATTGCTTAGTGGGTACTGAAGAAAAATGTGATGAGTCGTTTAGTGTTTAATAAACGGTAACCCCAAACGAGCTACCCTCAACGGGTGTAGAGACACATGAAAATAGAGGCACTACAAACCGCTATTGTCACACCCCAAAATTTCTATTTTGGGTTGTGAATAGTTTTCACTAAATAAAATAACGATTTTATGAATTTTATAACATTTGCTAAGAGTTAATTTGGGTTTTAGCAAATTAAATTGTGCAAAATGTGAATTTTAAGAAATTTTAGAAATTTAAATTTGAGGGGTGTTCCATTCATGCATTGCATTAATTTTATTTAGTGAATAATAATTTATTAAATTCAACGTAAGTTCGAATTGATCTTTGTTCTATTTATAAAAAAATAAAGGTTTAAAATTATCTAAAAGTAAAGCCCTAAATTTTTATTGACCAAAGCTAGCTTATAACTTATAAAGCAAGAAAATATTTATAAAATATTTTACAAATATATTTTGATTTGAAATCTAGTTTGAATTTGGATTGGAAAAGGGATTTGCAAAGCAAAATGAAATAAATAAAATAAAGAAAAGGAAAAGGGGAAAAGAAAAGCCCGTTTCCGTCCATACCTCCTCCCGCTCAGCCCAACCGACCCCGGGCCAGTCTAGCACCCCCACTCCAGCCCCTTTTCTCTCCCCCTTGCCGAGCTCCCTTCCTTCCTCTGGCTTGCAGCAACTCAGCGCCCGCGCTGCTCTCCCTCCCATCTCACCAACAAAGGCACCGCACCCCACCTCTTCCCTCTCACTTCGGCCGCCCCTGTCATCACCAACCTCTGTCTCTCTCCCCCATCGATACGATGCCATCAGCAACGGCCCGACCCAGTCGAGCCCCACGACTCAGCCCCACACGAAGACCAGGCCGTCCCCTGCGACTCGGCCACCGCCGTAACCTCACCACTCGTCCCCAACCTCTGGTCTTACGCACCTACGGACGATAGGATCGACCGCCGTGACTGGCATATGCCAAGCACGGCAACCGAACCCGTCCTTGCTCCCCTCCCGCGTCCACCGCGCCCCACGCGCCCCGCATTGACATCGTCAACCGCAGCAGCCCGTCACCTCGTCCCGATGCGCGATCGAGCCAGCCGCCATGGCTCGGTGTGAACGAGCGCTATGCCCGACCCTCCACTCACTTCCTCCCCTCTCTGCCTTGTAATCTGGGCACACCACTTCCGCCCAGCAACTTCTCGATCGCCGCCTACCCTGCACTGCCCAACTCCACTACCACCACCGTAGCCATAGCCGCGCCTAGAGCTCCACCCGCTGCCGCGATTCTACCCTCACAGGATGCCTCCGAGATCCTTTCCGCCCTATATACATCGCAGAAGCATGGCGAAGCCTCGCCACCCTTTCCCGGTGTCCAGCCGCACCCGCATCACCAATACCGCGAGCTCATCAGAGACATCTGCCACCGCCTGCCCGCTTCGTCAGACGCCCTTCTCCGAGCCCCGATCGATGATTAGAACACCTCCATATGGCGCGCGGTGAGCCCCTGTTTCCAAATCACAGAACCCCGTCGTTTATTGTCCACCCGAGCGCGATCCCGGCCAACTTCGGCAAGGGGCACCGCCACGCGGTCACTATTCGGGTGAGAAACTGCCATCTCCCTCTCCTATTCGATCTAGGCCATCTGATCTAAAATAAACAGCCGAGATTAGAAGATACCCCTTCGCGGGGTAATTTTGTTAAAGAGCCCTTGTTATTTTTATAAACTGTACCCACCATCCATCAAGCACTGTGCACTGAGCCTTGCAAATCTTCATTTCTAGAACTATCGTCTTGGTATAATTGAGACCAGTCCTAACCACATAAAAGTCTAGTTTTCTAATTAATTTAAATTCCAAATTAAGTTCAGTATAATTACAGTTTTACCACTGCTTTAAATGTTTATAACTTTCAATCTATAGCTCTGTTTTGACCCATTCAAGTCACGTTAGATTCGTATCGAAGAGCTCTACGTGTTAGTAAACCTTTCATCATGTTTTCTCCACTGTTTGGTGTACTGTTCTTATTAAGTTTTGTGAGCCATGTTTGTTGTATTGTCGGCAGAAGATGTTGATCTTAAAAACCTCCAAGGCCAAGAGACTGTTATCCCGGGATCTATCCCAGTTTAAAGGCAAGTGTCCTTGACCATCTTGCACCTACCTTATTTTATTTTGAGTTAGAGTAGTTTGACCATTAGCTGCATGCAGAGTCTTAAATTGAATCCCATGTTAGGGTTTACTACGGGATTGCCTAAAGTCAAGATTTGTGGAAGCTGATCACGTCGGAGAGGTACGATTACAGACACTCAAGCCTGGTTTTGATGCACCGAGGATGAAGGATGCTAAAGGGCTTGACCAATATGCTAGGAAACCGATAGACATGTCGGTCAAGTATGAGTGACCTGGGAAGCAAATTGGATGATGCAGCCATGGTGAAGAAATTGCTCAACACTGTGCGAACGATTCATCAGTCATGCCCGGGATGGAAAAATTCTATTATTAGAAAACCATGGCGTTCGAGGATGTGGTTGGGCGTTTGAAGTTGTACAAAGAGCGCATCTGGCGGGGAGCTGAGAGCGGAAAGACTGAAGGTGGTCAGGTGCTACTCACTCAAGTTGAGTAGGAAGCACGCCAAAAGAGATCCAGTGGTGACTCATCTTGGAAGAAGTGGTCACAAGATGGCGGATCAAGGGAGGGTCTAAGGTTGGGGAGAGGCCGAGGTCAAACAAAGATGGTGGTGGGAAACATGACAAAAGCCACATTCAATGCTTTAAAAGTCACAAATATGGCCACTATGCAAATTGTTGTCAGGATGAGAAGAAGGATGGAGATGAAGCTCACCATGTCCGGACAGGAAATACTGAACTGGCGTTGATGCTCGCGATCATGGAGGAGTCAAAGTCGCTCAAGCTCATGCCATAGGTGACCAATGGAGCATAGCACACTGCGGGGTTTCTAGGTGAGAGGTAGGTGGTGCTATGTTGCATCTGATAGGAGGCATGGAGACTATCAGTGACAGTTGCTTCCATGGACAGCAATCACATGACAAGTGATGCTGGCATGTTCAAGGTGCTGGATGAAACCAGCACTGGAAAGGTGAGGTTTGGTGATGGATCTACTGTGGAGATTCGAGAAAAGGGGATAGAATTGTGATGGAATCGTTACTAATGGATACTATCTGAGGTATACTATATTCCAAAATTATCTAGTAACCTTGTTAGTCTTGGTCGAAACTTACTTGAAATAGGCCATAGAATTGTGATGGATAATGATTTCTTTGGAAGTTCATGACAAAATTTCATCTAGACTAGTCATGAATGTTAAAAAATCTGCTAACAGATTGTATAAAGTTGATTTGAAACCAATAGTGCTAGTGTGTCTTTTGGCTAGTGTTGGTAGTGATGATCCGTCATGGTTGTGGCATGGTAGGCTAGGCCATGTGAATTTCAAAGCACTAAAGTGGTTGAGTCAGAAAGGTTTAGCTGTTGGAATTCTTACAATAGAACATCCATATTAAGTTTGTCTTGGTTGTTTGTCACCAAAGCGGACCCATACTCCCTATCCACAGGTAGCTAAGTGGAAAGCTACAAAAACACTTGGAATTGGTGGTGCATGTTGACGTGTGTAGGCCTATAACTCCAGGAATAGTTGGTGGTAATAAATATCTCATGCTTTTAATTGATGATTTCAGTATATGGAGATATGTTTATATGCATAATTCTAAGGATCAAGTTCTAGATGTTTTCATGAATTATAAAGCTAAAGTTGAGAACTTTACTAGGAACAGAATCAACACACTTCATTTAGATAGAGGTGGAGAATTTTTGTCTAAGTTATTTTAGGATGTTTGTGCGAAGGCGGGCATTAGGAGACACTTAAGCGCACCCTATTCACCTTAGCGAGAATGGTATGGTTGAGAGAAAGAATCGGACTATTATGGAGATGGCTAAAGCGAGGCTGGAAAGCATGAGTGTGCCTAGAAAGTTTTGGGGAGAAGCAGTGAGGCATGCGGTGTAATTACTGAATAGACTACCAACAAAAGCTCTGACTGATCAAATAGTATTTGAGAAGCTTGGGGCAAGAAGAAGCCTCATCTTGGGCATTTGAAAGTTTTTGGCTGTGTGGGACATGTCAAGCCTATTGTACCACATGTCAAAAAGCTGGATGATAGAAGCAATTAAATGGTCTAGTTTGGAGCTGAGGAGGGAAACCAAGCTCATAGGATGTTTGATCCTGTCAATAAGAAAATTATGGTGAGCAGAGATGTGATTTTTGAGGAATCGGTTCAGTGAAAGTGGGGTTCAGCCTCAGGTGAGTCAAAATCAGTTGATTTTACTATACATAATGAAGCATTTGCCAGCTTCTCAGGTTTGGGAGCTGGACTATCGGCTAGAAGTGCTGGAGGTGTTGTGCAGCCAGGGGGAGAGGGGCCTGCTGCACAACAGGTATCAACTCAATAGCTGACAGCAATGTTGGAGCTGTGCTAGATGGACTATAGTCATCTGATGGAACATAATTGATGGCAGGTGGGAGTACACCTAGGTCAGTAGAAATGCAAGTTGGTCAGCAGTTTATTAGCACATCAGTAGCTCACAAGGACATTGAGGAGTCGGAAACACCACCAATGGATTATAAAAGTTTGAATTAAATTTATAACAACACTTCAGAGATTGAATTGGAACTAGATTTTGAGGGAGAAGCTCTATTAGTAGAAGTTGAGGAACCAACTAGCTATACTGAAGCAGCTAGAAATCCAGAGTGGGAGAAGGCAATGGAGAATGAGATTCAGTCTATTGTGAAAAATAAGACCTGGCGCCCAATATAGAATTGCCACCAGGACATAGACCAATTGGGTTGAAGTGGGCTTTCAATCTGAAGAAAAATGCAGATGGTGTGATCATGAAGGACAAAGCTAGACTTGTGTCAAAGGGTTATACGCAAAAGTATGGCTTTGATTATGATGAAGTATTTTCACAAGTGCACCAGTTGCCAGAATTGATATAGTGAAGTTGATCTTAGTTAAGGGGCAAATAGAGGTTGGGAAGTTTATCACCTTGATGTGAAAACAACTTTTTCGAATGGAGAATGAGAACAAGAGGTGTTTGTAGTACAACCTGAGGGATATGTTATCAAAGGTAAAGAATAGCTTGTGTACAAACCGAGCAAAGCCTTGTATGGACTAAAGTGAGTTCCTAGCAGAGCCTAGAACATCAGGCTAGATAAAAGCCTGAAGAAGTTGGGGTCCATTAAGTGTCTTAGTGAGCAGGCTGTTTACAAAAAGAGGAACAGGGAAAACAACTATCATTCTAGGAGTTTATTTGGATGGCTTGATAGTCGCAGGCAGTGAGAAGAAGGAGGTAGAGGTTTTCAAGAAGCAAATGACTAAAGAATTTGAGATGAGTGATCTAGGGTTGTTGTCTTTCTATATTTGGATCGAGGTGGATCAGCAGAAAGATTTCTTGTCTCTGAAACAGTCAGGCTATGCCAAGGTGGTGTTGAGCAGATTTGGGATGGAGGATTGTAATCCAACCAAACTGCCCCTGGATCTTGGAACAAAGTTGCATGAAGACAAGAAGGGTCAGAGAGTAGATGCAACAGAATACAGAAGGATCAGTGGTTGTCTGAGATATTTGATTCATACTAGACCTGATCTTGCTTTTTCCGTTGGAGTGGCAAGTAGGTATATGGAGAATCCCACTTTTATGCATATGCAGGGAGTGTTTCATGGGCGCAGTAAGCATATTAATATCAAGTATCATTTCATCAGGCAGTTTGTTGAAAGGGGTCAAATTGCAGTGAGGAGGATTGGAACAAATGAGTAGAGAGACAATTCCCTAGCTAAAGCATTTCCTGTGGGAAAACTAGCAGTGATGAAACACCTGTTGGGTGTCAGAGAAATGTTGGTCTAATTGTTATTGTGCTTTTGATGATGTGTTGGTGACGTGGAATCAACTGAAGTCCAAAGCAAACATCAGGTGGGACGCTGGAAGTTGGAATTTTGAAGACAACACTCAGGCAGACAGCCAGCGCACGGTGAGTGCGCCCATAGTGTCCACGTTCTTTTCAGTCGCCTTGTATTACTGTATTTAGTGTTCTCCTTCATATATAGGTGCTAGGATAACTTCCGTTCAGTGTTGAGGTGTGGTTAACACTCGAGAACTCCCAAAGTTCATGCTTGTACTATCCAGAACTATCTGAGTAAAATCTGGCAGTTGCTGAAGGATAATATAATTGGTGGAATACTAGCTGTATTGCATTGGGCTTCATGGGCTTATTATATAGAGTATATAGGGCTAACACCCCACATGGTTAGACAATGTGGTAATATTCCTATTACTCCACCCCCCCCCCCCCTTGATCCACGGCAAGAGCGCTGAGACAATGAGTCTGGAGAAGAAGCTGACTAAGATCCCCGTAATCTCACACGATCCAATGCGTGTTGTGGCTGGAGAAGAAGCCGACAAGTCCTCCCCGCAAGGCGGTAGCCCTTTGTGCCGATGTCGAGGTAGCCGTGAGTGAGGGCACAGTACCATGGTCGAAGAAGCCGTGCTGAAGATGGCCGGGGTCGGCATAGTTGTGGTTGGGTTACCGTGTCGATGGAGCTGCAGGCGCACGAGGGGTGCCATGATGATGACGGAAACGCGTCGAGGCAGCCGTCGCGAATGGGGCGATGCCGGGTCGACGCTATCAGGGCCATCCCGGATGTAGAAGAAAGGCGACGACGAAATCAAGGTAGACGAGATGGGAACGGGAGGGTCGATGCCAAAATCATTGCAGTCAAGCCGCCTAAGCACCGAGACGGGCTGGATTTGTCGATCCAACAAAGACGTCGGGACTAAAGCACGCGCCGGTGTTGCCAATACCGGGCATACATGGGAGAGGGCCCCAACCACGAGGACATTGACAATGTGGTTGTGCTGGACGGAGTAGAGCAGTGCGGTAGCGACGCATCGGCGAGTGAGGTTCAGCAACGATGCGAGGGCCTGCGAGCCAGGCTTCACGATGGCGAGGATAGCGGCAGCTCGATGATGAAGACCCAATCAGCAGGACGAAGGCCTTGTGCAGATAGAAGTGAACGTGTCGAAAGCACGACACGCCGACGACGCGCTAGATGTAGCACAACCGTCAATGCGGGGGATGACGATGTAGATGCAACGGCAAAGTGGACACACGAGCGGCGGTGCTTCGGCCCATTGAGGCAACACAACAACAACCCAATTGCTCGGAGAAGATGCGCATATTACTCGGTAATGGTGTCAATGAAGTCGATGCCGATGCCGGATTAGTTCACGCAGCATCGATGGGCGGTGGGCAACTCTATTCCGATCAGTGATCGGGCAAACCAAAAAGATACAACAGTTGGGATCAGGTGTACCCAGCGTGACATCATATGGTGGCCCGGTGCACCGACGGGGACCAATTTGGTGGACATGCGGACCTTGCTGCCTCCATGGCAGCGCAGGGTCAAGGCCTGTGGCGGGGCCTGACAGCCACCATGGCGGCACGGGACGGGACAAGATCCATCGGCCTCTACGCGACGAAGATTAGGCGGCGGCGGCTGGCTGACGAGGACATAGGGGAGATCTCGATCTGCTATGCCACGACGATGATGGCAGCTAGATCAATAGGATAGGGTGCCTAAACGGGGACGCTGCCCCTGGTGGAGATCGACCTCTCCCCGGGGGCGTGCGGTGCGGAAGCGGTGGCGGCTAGGGTTAGGATCTAAACCTAGGCGAATGATACCATGAAGGATAATATATAAAATTGGTGCAATATTGGTTTTATTGCATTGGGCCTCATGGGCTGATTATATAGAGTACATAGGACTAACACCCCACGTGGTTAGACAATGTGGTACTATTCCTGTTGCTCTAATATTTGCTATGCTCTGGGTGTCACTGCATTCTTTGTTCTTGTGTGTTGTATAGGATATAAGTGAGTTGTGATCTGTAAGGCCTACATCCCGGTGGAGCACTCCAGTGGTGGCGAGGTGGAGGAGAGGTGGAAGGAACATGCGGGGGTTTGGTTTTGAAACTATAGGTGCTTTGGTCTCACGTGGTCGTAATATTGCCGGAGTAAAATCTTCCAACAGAGTTCTTAAGCATTTGGAGCTAATTATTGGGGGCTATCGGTTCATGACAGGCTAGATCCAGCACCTAATTCCCTGTGATTGATTTCAAAATAAATCTTTTCTTCACCTCAAGTTCACATGTTTGTGATTCTTTGAGCCAGGCAGTTTTTATTTGCTCTTGTTTTCAATTTATATGCAATAACCTATGTTAAATACAACCATGCCTTGCCTCTAATAGAATTTTCATTGGAACCTTCAAATCGCCTTTCTGAGCTTTCTTGTTAAAACCCTAACTCAGGATGAGAAATTCAAAATTCATAGAGAAGCTTGGATATTTTTGACCTGGGTAGGCTTAGCATTTCCACAAAAGTTTTCAGGATAAAATTTGCAAAAAGAAGGTGACCCGGTTTTTAGAATTTGAGTGGTTCAGTTTTTACTATGGTTCGTGTTTTGCTCCATCATTCGCCCATTTAAGTTCAGCAACTTTAATTTCTAAGGTCGGTAGGGTACATTCTGGCTATGTGCTTAATTAGGTGTGAAATAGGAGAAGTGCATGGGTAAATTTTGATACACAACCAACATATCGCTCAAAAACAATGAGACCAGATGTGTCATAATACAATCAGTATTAAGTAGAGGTTTATCTTTTGGAATGTGAGTTTTGAGCATGTAGCAAGTCAATTATTTAATTTATTTAAAGAATAATTTATACTTGTAGATAAAGGAGGTACCTAGAGATATAATTTAGTTAAAGAATATGCCATGCGCTTGCCAGTTGTGGAATTGCATGAATGTGTGCATGCTGAATAAATGATAAAGTTTATGGACACAGAAAAAGAATGGACCTAAGTGATACCTCTCACAAGTTCACGGGCGACATTTCATATATTACTAGTATTTAAAATAGGAAATTTTTACAATAATTGGGGAAAAATTCGATGGCTCACGTCGATCGAGAGCGGCCGATCCGACGGCTACAAAGGCCGTAGGCAATGGGAGGCAAAGGCATGGAGGCAAAAGTTGCCTCCCCGTTGTGTCTATGATAAGTGGCCCATAGGAGCAAAAATTGCCTCCCGTTGCCTCCATAAAATGAAGGGATTAAGAATGGGCGGTAATTGCATTCTCGTAATTCTTTTTTTTTTTTTGTCAAGGGTAAAATGGTAACTCCATAAACACAAAATATTGTTTTGCTAGTATAGTTAGCGTGGATAATACAACTACTATAGTTAGTTGGATTTGTTTTTTTTCAGTAACTCATTCTAGGGTTCGTCATTCGTCAAGTCGGCGGCACCGGTGGTTGGGGGATCGCCGCCGATCCGCCGGCGTGGGGCTCCGAGGCATCCACGAGAGGGCTTGGGGAGAAGTAGAGAGAGGGGCAGCCGCCGCCGGTGTCGTGCGCCGCGCCGAGCGGATCTGCACGCGTGGGAGAGGCGACGGTGTGTGGAGGCGCGGGCGGGCGGCGACGGAGGCGCCGACGAGCGGATCTCAGACGCGTGGGAGGCGGCGGTGGGCCTCGCCCGACGCGATTGGCGAGTGCGGGAGCGACGCGGCGCCCGCCCGCGCCGCTCTGTTCTCCGGTCGCCCGGCGGATCTCGCACGCGTGGGAGCGACGGGCGGCCTCGCCCGACGCGAGTTGGCGAGTCGGGAGCCACGCCGGCGAGCGCCGCGCCGCCCATTCTCCGTCAAAGGCGAGCACTCCGGGGAGAGGCGACGGCGGGCCTCGACAGAGGTGGCGAGCGGGAGGCGGGGCGGAGCCGACCGCCGCCGACGAGGACGTTGGTCGCGGGCCGCTAAGCGCGCGCCACGGGCACATCGACGACGCCGTCCCACGGTCGTCGCGGGTGCGATTGGCCCGCCTCGACCGTCTCCACACCGCCTTGGGGCTCGCCCGGCCTTGACTCCCGGCGAGGCTCCCTGCGCCCCGCGTGCGGCTTTTTTTTTTGACCGGTGAGTGCCGAATCCCCCTCCCCACTTCCACACGGACGCGTGCTCCTCCTTTGTCAATCAGCTACGCCGCTGAATGTTCTCGTTATATTGGATATGTCGTTGAAGCCCACAAATAAGGTAATCTGTAATTTAGATGCTAACAATGCAAGTGCTAAGATCTTTGAACAATAATGCAATGTGTAGACAGTAGTTCTGTACTCACACTATGCGTCCCGTGATTTCGACAAACACCTCTCGTGGTATTTGATTGGACTCCTAAGTGGTGTTCCTCGGCCAGTTCATAGGAGTACATATGATTCAACATGTGCTATGCTGATCGATCCATAATAGATAATCAGTAGTTGTCATTTGCCGCATCCAAAGCATCTTCACCAAACAACCGTATTACGTACTTAATCTTTCATTTAGCATAAGAGGAAGTTGAGTTTCTGCAAGTTCCACCAGAGGAAGCCACCATAGCCGAGACAAAAGTTATAGACTTGATAAAATGTATCGACCATAATTCAATTAAACTTGAGAGGCGGCTGCTATTTCAGATGCAAGATAAAGTGAAAGAAATTGAATAAAACTGAACAATTCAGAGTTCGGACACACACAATGCAAAACAAATTCTTAAAAGAAGAAACGTCAAAAATTTATCGAGTGCTTTGCCTTAGTGGCTGGTAGCTCATTCATGTGAGGATGACATCAAAAACTACTACTCTATATGGTTGCTAAAATTTGACACAGTATCAACTGGGGAAATGTAATTGTTTCGCACGAATTTGATCAATCCTCCTTGATCATATATTGCTAGAAGTTCTATTTGTAACTTGTAAGCTGGCTTTTATATTTTGCTGCTGATCATTGAATCTTTAGAGTTCAAGTTTAGCAGGTCTAAATGTTATTTGCAAGGTTCATGCCCCTGCAAGAAGATCTGCATTCATATAGATGTAGGAACTAGGTTGGTTTTGTGCGGATGTGTGGTGTTGTGGTTTCCATAAATGGCAAGTCAAACTGCAATGTTGGTTAGAATCGTTCTATAAACCATATGACATGGAGCGTTGCTAGCTTCAACACACTCACATTAAGGGCCTGTTGGATCTCCTAAAAATTATGAGAATAAGACCCAAACAAGTGGATTCAGATTTTTATCCAACCACCAGATCCAAATTTAAGCACCTCCACCATGCTATTTCTGAGATGTGAAGCACCTTCCACCATATATAATCTCTGTCTATAATCCGGGATCCAAAAATACCTTTTTATTTTTAATCCGAATCCAAATTCTACAGATTACTATCAAGAATCCAGATTCTAATAATACCTAGGAGATCCAAACATGCCCTAAATTGTATAAGCCTTAAGGTAGAATACATTTTGGCACTTGACAAATTTACATAGAATAGGACCCATGGTATCTTTCATCAGAAGTAGTATTAGTCTTAGTTGTATATTGTTTTATCAAACAATTTCCCATTTCCTCTCAGTAACACTAACAACTCAAGTGAACTAAACATGTTATATGCAATAATAGTTGCTTGCTATATGGCTCATGTAGTATTGGTTGGTTCGAGAAATTGCGTTGTAGAGTGTTTATGAAGCATCCGATACTCTACAAGATTTTCCTAATGAGATATATATGATCATCAGATGTCTAAATCTGAAAGTTTTGAAGGTCTGGAGGTTGAATCATGGACACGAATCTTGGTCAAGTACCTGTAGGGCTCTCGCAATGGCAGACGACGAGCGGTTGCGCTGGGGCGCGCGCGGGTCGCCGGCCCTCCCCCGGGCGCTCGGCAGCGCGCCCGCCGGCTGCCGCCGGCCGCGCCGCCCGCCGCCTCGACGGACCGCTGGACAGACCTTGCGGCGCGCTTAGCTGCCTGCCGCTCGCGAGCCGAGCCAGCGGAGGAGAGCCCGCGAGGGCGGCCCGTTGCTTTGGCGACGGAGGCGGTGCTGTTCGGCGAGATCCCTCGATCTAGTCGGTGGTGGCTTTGGCGACGGAGGCGGCGCTGTTCGGCGGGCTCCCTCGATCCGGCGACGCCGAGGGCGGCGGGCGGCTTCGGGCGGGCGCGGCTGTCGCAGGCGTAGGGCGAGGGCGAGAGGATGGTGTCGGGGTGCGGGTCGGGGTTCCGGTCGGGTCAGGGTCGGGTCCGGGAAGGGCGCCGGGCGGGTGGGGATAGGGAATATGCAAAATTACTTTATTACCCTAAATCAACAAAAATGCTATTTTGTGGAGGCAATAGGAGGCAATGAGAGGCAATTTCAAGTATTGTAAAAGAGCTCTTAAAATAGACATCAATGGAATTACTAGTATTTAAAATAAGCATCAATGGAAAGTGGAAACCGGCCGGAGACTATCAATAGGCATGTCATGTGTGCGTACCTCTTGTTCTCAAGTAGGTTTCGAAGAAGATCAATGAGCTGTCTTTCATTCTTTTTTGAGTTGTGAATGTCTTTATTACCCTCCTTGTCAAGTTCAAAGAGAATGTCCTCCAGAATTCGCTTGATGTCAGGATTACGACCCACTGGAACAAAAGCTTTAAGATCAAAGTTGGCAGCAAGCTTGTCGAACACCTTTTTCGCAAGAGTTGTCTTGCCTAACCCACCCTCTCCAAAGATTGATATGATTTTGCGCTTCCTTTTGGACGCATCATCCCCACCTGTTAGTATATTCACTAAGCTGTCCCGTGTCCCATCAATTCCAACGAGATATTTATGGTCTTTATACCAATCCAACATGCGAGGGTCATCATCAGTTCTTCTCACAGGCCGATTAGCCACGGAAGAGCTGAGCTTGAACCCGTTGCTTCTCTTGTCCAGGTTCCTAACTTGCTTGAGCATCTTCTGTACATGACTTCGGAAGCCGTCCATGTTGTTGATAGGATCCGAGCCATCGATGCTTGTAGGCAAGCCGTCAACCATGTCCTCTATGTCGTAAGAGAGGTTCTTGACTTTGTTAGCCCAATTCTTTTCCTGTAGGCCAAGCTTGTGCATCACGTCATGTGGTACAGAGCATAGGACATTGTGCATGTCCGTCAGCTTATCCTCAAGAGACTCAACTTCTTCCATCACATCCTCTGGCAGATTATGCTCCCCTTTGAGCAGCTTGCCCAGCTTGGGGAGGAGGCCTCCCATGGCCCCCCGTCATGATATCTACGGCTGCTCGTTCCTCTGCTTTATACTGACGGCTCCCTCTGGTAGCTGAAGTGGTTTCTATTGGGCGGAAATCAAGGCGCACGTCCTTGGAGCTGCTACATGTGACCTCCTGTCACACATAATTAATTTGTTAGGTAGCACAAGTAAAACAGAAAATACAGTGTATTGTCATTATACCACGTAACAGGTGCTAATTAAGTCGTATCAACCTCTTAAGATACATACCTTAGAGACTGGCGGACTGGCCTCAAGTGACTGATCAGCTTGCGGTTTCTCTGGCCCACTATCATATACAACTGTCAAATTCACCTTATCAACCACTTTACCGGCCTCATCATTGAACATATCTTCAGTGATTTCCTCATCTGTAAGACACATTTCCACCTTTGTGCTCTGCACGATGAAATCATCGGCACGAGGCATAGATCCCAGTGTCGTTGTCGTCGCTTGGGCTTGCTGCAGTGCAATATTAACAGTACGGTGGGATCCTGGTGGCACAATTCCTTTGTTTGGCTGCGTGCAGTACAGCAGTTGTCTTGACGTCTTGATGTTGAAGGCAACGCAATTACTAGTCCCGTTGGTCAGCATAATCTCATTTGATATTTCCTTGTTAAGCTAAAAAGTAAACCGTAGCTCCAGTGGCTCAATGCCCAGCATGTCATCATAGTCCCAAGATGGTACCTGCGACAAAAACCAGTTGAATATATAAATCCCTTCCCTGCCTACCATTAATGGGTCATCGCCTATATTGTTCATGTCATAGCTAGCCTCTATTATTATATACAAGAATTTACATGTCTCCAGATATTGTGCATTGCTTAGCCTATATTGTTTATGTCATAGCTAGCCTCTATTATTTTCAGAACCTCTACTGCACCACCTGTTGTAGAGATAACACATTTATAAGGGTGGTTTTCCTAAGTTAAGTGCCCTAGAAAAATTAATTTCCAAGATATTTTTTTGAAAAATAAAGAAAAACTATTGACTATGACGAAAAGTAGAAAAAAAAAAACCAAAATATGACAAAAAATTTATATATAAAAAATCACATGCCCTAGCAGGTGCCGAATGGTCACACAAAGACTCCAAGCTTTTAGAAAGAAAACACCACACACTTTCACGTTCAACGATTCAAATCAAACCATGGCCTATTGACTTGGGTGAGCCATCAAAGCACTACACTACACAGTACACAATCACTTACAACTAAGTATATAGTGCTGTCCTTTAATTCTAATGTCTACGAGTCTTATTTTAAATTTTTTATCACAAATGGAAAATATTCACTTATAACTATGGTTGCAGGTTCTTCCGGGCCAACAAGATGTTACAACTGATGAGATGTTTATACACAAATACATCCTGTATGTTCATTCTCTGAGACGAGCTTACCTGGTTAGCAGTGGGTATGTAGACATTTGTATTTGCAGATTCTTTGAGATCGCGTATTATATGCGATATAGAAGGTCTTCTTTTTGGATCTTCCTGCGTGCATCTCTCTGCTATTTCAATGCATTTAGTTATTTGCTGGACATGTAGTGATGTATAGGTGGCTGATTTTCTCCATCTGCATCTCCATCTTCGAATGACCTACATTACACTCAGTTACTAAAGGTAATTCTAGAACAAGGAAATTTTCTAAATATATGAACAACTACATTTGAATGAACACACAACTTAAGTCATGTTTTTTTGGAGTACTAGCTAGTACCCGCCACCACCCACTTTATGATGATCATCTAAAACAATATGCCCATTGATGCTTTCATGTCCCATACCATATATATTAAAAAGCCCCACCCACCCTCCACCACCCCCAAACACATGCACAACCCACACACAGAAAACACAAAGAAGATCACGTCACTCTATATCTGAATATAGGAGCAATGCTTTATAATTTTGTACATGTATATCTCATTGTATTAAATAGAAAAGGTTTAGCTTGTAGTTCTCCCCAACCATTTTATTGCTTTCCCAACTTTTAGAATTTCCATGGCAGTATTATCTCAGTTGAGACAAGAAGAATGGCACTGCCATTCATTGTTTGTCGCATATATCATCATTGGAATTATAAAAACCATGGCAGTTAGATCCTTATTTTCACTGTTGGTTACATATGTTTTATTTGTAATTTCAGAGATCCAAATGATTCACCCTTTCCAACGAATTTATATGGTTGAACATAGATATACGATCCAATAGAATATTATTAATGAAGTAGTACTCCAGAAAGTGGGGAAATATGTAAATCGAGACATTACTGGAGTACGAAAAAGGTCCACATGCATGAGTGGTGAGAGAAATAAATTCTTATGCGGTCTTTAATAGGCATCTCATCATTTCGCCCAGTTACTATTTCATTTATTATAATACCGAAACTATAAATTTCACATTCCAATGTTGGCTTCCCATTATTCATGTATTCTGGAGCGCAATATCCTCTGCATGAATACGCGGAAAATGTAAGAGTGAAAGTATTTCCTGAAAAAATAACAGCAACAAGTATCAATAAATTCAAATGGTTTTTCTGGAGCATGGGTTACCTGAAAAAAAAACGGCCGTCCGTAGTGTAGTTGTTTTTAACTAACCTTGATAGACCGAAATCTGTAATTTTTGGCACCACATCATCGTTATCTACTACTACCATTATATTTGCGGTTTGAGATCCATATGAATAATACCCATTTTAGTGTGAAGATATTCCAAACCCTCACATATTCCCTTGATTATTTGATAACGCATATCCCCTCAAGTCCCCTTAACTCATCTGTAGAAAAAAGGTTAAAACAGAATAGAAAGCACGAAATCTTGTAGAATATTTGCAAATGAAGTTTGTCCCTAATAATTTTTAGAAGTGATTTCAAGTTTGTGAGTGAAGTAACGAGCACAACACATATGTGTTCCACTGGAAAAAGAGTGGGGTGGCACCTCTAGAAATGGTTTCAAAAATTTAAAACGGCAAAAAAAATACCAAAAAAAATTATTCTGCGAGAAGCCCACTATATTTTTTCATGCAAAATACGAGGAGTGTTTCCTATTAAGATTCAAAAACTCATAGCCCTCCAACCTTGTGCAAGTATTCCTCGTAGCATCTCCAAGTGTTCCTAAAATATTCTCCTAATCCATTAATTTTTAGGAAATATGAAAAAAACATCTCTCCAACAGTTCCTAATACCACCTCCTATTCTTTTAGGACTTGGTGAAATATACCTCTTTGCTCGTAAAGTTACGGCGCAATTCTACCCCCGCGTATCTGCCTGCGCGGGTTTTGCGGACAAAGCCGCCAAGCCCCCGCCGGATGTTCTGCGGACGGTCGGGCGGAGGAGCGAGGGGGCGGCCGCGTGCTTGGGCACGGATGCGGACGGTCAGAGCGAGAGGCGAGGCCAGCAGCGTCGCACTAGTACATAAACCTACTATAGGGGCGGCCGAGGATGGCTTGTAGGGGCGGTTTCCCTAGCCGCCCCTAACTCCTCCGTCCTTACAGTGTGCAGTGCAAACCGCTGCGGGCGGTTACTTGAGCTGCCCCTAATGTGATAACGTCGGGGCGGCTCGTAACGATAAGCCGCCCTAATAGAGATAACTTTAGGGCGGTGAGAATACAAGCCGCCCCGAAAAACGAAATCGTTAGGGGCGGCTAACAATACAAACCGCCTCTATAACTCAGATCTTGTAGGGGCGGCTAAATCAAAAACCGCCCCTACACCTTGGATTTGATTTAAAAAAAAAAATTAAAATTATAATATTCATAACGACCTCTACAGTGCTATTCCGCCAAAAATAAATCGAATTTGGATTGAGATAATACACATAATAAACATAACTTCGCAAAAGTCACAATAAAGTCACAAATAATTTACATCGAGCAAGTTAATTTACATAATTTGCATCGCGGCGGATAATTCACCTACGTCACATCCCTAATGATAGCCCTTCCCACTCCTTAAGATGTCGATACTTTGGACTCTTATGCCTTTCGGACAATGTGTCTTTGAAGCTACCTTTGTCATGTATAATCTGATCTAATATGGAGTCACAAAGGCCGGTGACGAGATCCGAGAAGGTGGTCATCTTTGTAAGCACTACACCACAACACCAACTTTAGGGACGGACGATCCGACCCTAAAAGCGATTCTGGCGACGCAGCGATCGACCCTAAAGAGTTATAGCGACGGACTTCTACGGCCGGTGTAAGTCCTGCCGCTAAAACTCTTTAGCGACAGACAACACTTTTGGCAAATGCGATACCGAGGCTTTGGATATTTACAAATGGACAGATAGTGTTTGCTAAGTTTCAGCGACAGATGACCCATTACAAAGGATACACGAGCGGATCATCCAACAATCCGGATGTGTATATAGCGGCATTGTTCAAGCGCATAATTTAAATATTAAAAAATAAAAAAATACAATTAGAACACATTTAGCATATATGAAACCCCCACATTCAAGCTAAATAGCCACACATAAAGATATTGAAGCACATACATCACATGGAGGTCAATATATATAATAAGATCCAATCTTGTCTTGCACATTACATAATAATCCACCAAAAGCTTGCATATATAATCCCAGCAAGCTAAGATACAATCTTGTTTTGCACATTACATCATCCAACAATCACCCACCAAAAGCTTACATGATCAATGCACAACCAGAGCAATATAATAATAGTGTGTTTGATATATTAAGGTTTGTGCACACAATCATTTCTAGGAACTAAAAACCAAAAGCACATCCACCAGGTTATGTTTACCATTTTCAAGCAACTCAAGTCAATGACTGTCCAGCAGTTCCTGAAAAAAATATAATAACCATGTAATTAGGTAAGTGAAGAAAATATGTGAAGTTGTTGTGCAATGTAAGTTTTTAATTGGCAAGTGAAGTCGTGCAATATAAGTTTATAAGTAACAGATAAGGACTACTGGTGGTAGCACTGTCCAAGTATCCAAATTGCTCATTACCACTATAGTGGGTTTGTACAGAATGTAGTAATTGCCTTGCAAATATATTTAAATGTGCCTTTAACAAGTGGTCACTAGGTTCTCATGTGCCTACTGTACAGGTTCAACCAAATCTAAACACCATTGTATGAGCCTACAGTATATACTTAGGCATGAGCCCTGGATTTTGTACTACTGTGCCTATAGTTCATGATCTATAGAATATAGTGATTGCCTTCTAAATAAATTCCAATGTACTAAATTTTGTCACTAGGTTTTTACAGCTGGACATACCTGCAGTGCCCTTGAGAGGTGTACTAGATACCTTCTTGCTTCCCTTCTTTTACGCATTCCTTTATCTATCACGAGATAGGTTTAATTAGGAACAATGGTCATGCATCACAGATCAAACCAGAATGAGAACTATGTCAAGTCTAGTTTATTACTTTATTGTATGGCCATTTGATGCTCATCATCTCAGCATTTGCCATAATCTTGATGTCCCCATAAGGCCGAGGTAGTATAGCATCCCTTTTCATCACAAGATCAACAATTATATGCCTCATCGAGAGGTCCTTCAGGTGTCAGACTCTACATAAGAACCAGAATAATAGCTACCGGATAAATGTGTGTTCAAATCCAGACATGTAAAGACATAATTCAGTTCAAGTTTTTTACTGCATACTGTCGTGAATTAGAGCCGGGCTGCGACAGGACTTCAACATTTGTCCTTCCCTGGTGCCATCCTTTCCTCTTCCAATTCTACAATGTGTTGCTCAAGCGCTCGATCTTACTTTCAGCTTGTTGTCGAGACCAAATTTCCATTTGCATCCTTGTTGACATGAGCACTTTGAGCCCTGGGGTACCAACCTCTTGGGGAGTTGGTCCTGGACCCAAAAAAGACGAACACGACCTATTGGCTCTTTTGCCCCACAAACAGCAGCAAAAAGCATCGCCTTACGGAATTGTTTTATCCTTCAACTCTGGTTGAGCTTCAACAATAGCTTTAAGATTCTCCTACAAAATATAAATTAGTAAAGTGTATAACAGATCCATGTTCCTTTTTGGGTGGAAATATAAATAAATCAAGTATATAACAGATTCCCCTACAAAATATAAATAAGTGAAGTGTATTGTTCAGCTAGCTCCACAATACTTTCACCTAGTGAGCTGAAATGAATAAGAAAAGAGTAAATCAGTTATACCAACTGGAACGGCATGCCTATTATTAAAGTTATAAGTCATTGACATAGTTTACCTTCAGCGTGTAGCACACGATTGATGTCCCCTGATGATTGCTACCAATGCAATGTCAGCTGGCTTTCCTGTATGAGTATTTTTCTCAATTGCTCAGCACCTAAGAAAGGGCTCACTTCATGAAATGTTGATCAAGAAGTCACCTAACCTTCATGGATGGACCAAATGCTGAGCAGCTCATCTATTTTCAGCCTGTTTTGTCAGCTATTTCTTAACCATTCTTCCTTGGGTGTAGGATAAAAACTAAATTCATTACCCCTATTACTCAAATCCTCAATTTCCTTTTTGTGGTCAACCATTTGTCAGTTTGTTCCCAAACATAAAATGCACCAGGCATAAGTAGCTCGTCTGGAACCATAAAGATGCATGAACAAACCAATGCAGAGAAAAAAAAAAAAAATGACACAATGCTGCATGACTAAAATTTCAAGGTGCAGGATACAAAACACAGAGATCAAAGGATCTCACCTTGACTCAGCTGCTTGTCGCACATGGGTAGCACCTGCATGAAGGCACAAATTATTAGACAAATAAAAAATTAAGTAAAAAATAATGGCTGACCCCATCCTTGCTGCTGCTGCAACTAATCACCAACTGACTTACATTTTAGAAAATACTACTGTATAGCAGGATTGCCTAAAATCTCAGTGAAAGGAGATTGGACACGATCGTTCCTACATGCCAATTCATTTTATCCAGACAATTTCTATATCAAAAACCATCTTATAAGACCCGCATTCAAAACAATAATTGCTGACAAGAACAGTTTTTAGATGCCATATCACAATTCTAAACCAGGCCAAGTGACCACAATATCAATTTATATGCATTGAAGGTGCTAGAAAGGACATCTAATCACACAAAATCATGCTATCATGTTATTGTTTTTGACATGACAGAATCCTGAAGCAATAATGAACTTCGAAGGTTACTTCAGACCTAGTTAACTGCTGCTGAAAAAAAAAATACATCTTATAGACAGAGCATGTGACTGCTGAGAACCAAATTAATATTAGGAGGCATAATACATTAGTAAATGTATACTCCTGTAATTGGATCAGAAAATTGCACAGAAAGGTCCAGACATATAGATTGTTGATACGTAAACGGATATTGCCACCATGTAAACAATCCTATCGCTACAGCCTACAGGTGTAATTGATTCCTCATCATTACAGCATTTTGCAAAAAGTGATGCAAACATTCGATAAAATTTTATATGCTTTTTAGAGGCATATCCAATTGACAATGAACTGAATGCAAAGAGAAATGGATTAGTCGGGGTGACTTCATTGAACAATTGGATAGGATGAATGTTCCATAAATAATTTTTGTTAATCACTTCCTACCAGTTTTTCACTGAAACATGATGGTTACCACAAATATAATCATCTACATATACTTTTGCCATGTACTCCTACCAGTTTTTCAGAGTCCGAAGACAGAATAGTAAGTGAAGTCATAGTACTGTCCAAACTGAATCTAATTTTGCAGCACTTCACAGAATCTAAACTGAATCAGAGGCATGCAGAGTACTACTGTTAGAGGATCAGACAAACTAAGATTTTTCCATGAGTACTACTAGCGCACTAGTTTCAGATTAGAAGCTTAATTAATCGCCACCCAAACAAACTAAATAATCTCATTTTTCGTTACTTCAAAGAAAGAACCAGAGGAGTATTTGCACATACCGATGGATCTGTTCTAGAAGCAAAAATTGGAGGCTACGGCTGCTGCTGCTCCTCCGTTGGAGCACTCCCACTGTTAATCTGCTACAGGCAGAAATCGGAGGCCACGACTGTTGCTACTGCTCCTCCATTTAAGCACTCGTCTCCTGCTGAGGCTACGACTGCTGCTGTCGAAGAGCTCCTGCTCGAGTTCTCCAGATGCGCCTTCAGGTCCACCGACGCGGGTCTAGGTGCTGCTGCTCGCGTGCTCCAGGGATGGGCGGGGGCTGGACCAGGGGCGGCGGCGTCGGGCAGGATTGGGAGGGAGTGGGCGCTTCGCGAAAGCAGGAGCACAAGCGGCGCTCTCAGCGCTATGGACCGGCGCTGAGAGGGGAGAGAGAGCGACGGGGGGGGGGAGCAGAGCACGGATTCGGAGGGAGAGGGCGGGGGGGAGGGAGGGACGGGGAGGGAGCACAGCGCCGGGATTCAGAGGGAGAGGGCGGCGGGAAGTTTTGACAGGGACAGGGTGCGGCGGAGGGAGGGATTGGGAGGGAGAGGGTGGCGAGGTGGGATTTGGGGAAAGATTTTAGGGTTTTGGTTGTATATTGTATACACTCATAGTGGGCCAAAATTCACGCGGGCTAGGCTAATGCGGGTGGGTGGTTGTGGGGCCTACTTATTTTAGCGACAGTCGTGTGACAGCAGTAGTTATGTATAGCTTACAGAACCGTTTATCACTATGTATAGCGGCACGGATGATATATCGCTTAATTCATAATTACCGACCGAGATAGTCTCTAGGTTATCTTTAGGGACAGACTACAAAAGCGATAAAAGGACTTTTTGCCGTCGGATGTCGACCCTAAAAAGTGTTGTGGTGTAGTGAATGGTCACCTCTTATCCCTATCTCTTCTCTCGTCTACACAATTAGCATATAAGAGAGAGACTAGTGAGCATATATATAAAGAGATATAGAGAATAGTGAGCATACGTAAGATATAGAGAGAGAGAAAGTAGTGAGCATATATACCATGAGCATATATACCAAGTTCGGGTGTCTTATGTAGGAAAGGGTGTTACTCATCGCCATGCATACGTAATATCCACAGTGTACACTTCTGGGTTTCTGCTAGGGGCACTGTATATATAAAATTGTTAGGTAATGCATTTAAGATTATGCGATACTGAAATAGGTCATACTTTACGCAACAATTTGTTTTGACAACCAGTTTCTCCTTCCTTTTTGGATTATGTCTCCCCTTGTGCTCGTTAACATACCAGCGGTACGCCCTGTTCGAACCAATTTCACAAATGCAACTTGTTAGTAAGTGTGGGTTAGGAGGTTATATACAAACATATAAGAGGGTTGTCGATATGCATACGATTTGAGAATCGCTATGAAGTCTTTATATGCGGACACGGGATAGTTCAGTGAATCCAAAACCCACGCTTGGCCAAACCCGACATCGACACATATAGCAATCCAGTGATTCCTGCATAAATTCAATCATAGAAAAATGATAAGCTCGTCCATGTATAATATGTATTCGAAAAGCTTTATGTACAGGTTGAACTTACCCGAAGTTGTATGGTAGCCATATCAAATTGTTATGTTGGAGATTTTTGAAAGCCATGGCAAAGTATGCGCCGCCATCCTAATGCACTCATCCTTGATCGCATCCTCCCGGATTTTTCTCTTTCTCCGCCTTGGTCTTTCCGGCTTCTAACTCTTTGCCATTCAGGTCCCAACGTTTAGGATATGCAAAACGGGATTGTGCTATGTGTCGAGGGTCCACATACCCATGTTTCACACTTGGAACCTGTTTTGCAAGGTGCGCTTGCATCCTATAGGAGAACGCTTCAAAGTTAGTTGCCGTTATCAAAATAATGAATAAAACCATATCAAGCGGCGAAGGACTTACGAGAGCGTAGATGTGGACTAGATTTATGTCCATTGAACCAAAGGCGATACAATGTATGGATGTCATTGAAGTCGAAGGCAATATGCACACCGGGTCCTCGAATATACCGTCGGGTATTCACATGATATTGAGGTTATGCGCGCCGACGATGCGATCAAGTACAAATCATGGAACTTTTTCATTCCACGTGGCATGTCTTGGATGACATGGTTTGGTAGGAAGCCCTTGCCTATTTCAAATTTTTTTCGGGCATCTTTGTGTCCATTTGACTTTTCCAACATCCGGATACTTGATTGCCGGAGAGTGATTCTGGTGATTTGTAGGTTCGAAGCCCCTCGTGGTACTTCTTTGACTTGGTTCTCGGGCTTGAACTGGTCATGGGCGAACCACACGGACACCAACGTGGCGTCCTTAACTGGCGTAAAGACTAGCTTTATGTGGAATGGACGCTTTTTTCTTAGCTCCGACTCCTCCCATACATCCTCCGATCCCATAACTTGTTCAGAACACATTTGCTCTTTACGAGGCTATTCTACCTTAGGCTCTTCAACAGGAGTTTCTTTCGGAGGCACCTGCTCTTCAACACGAGTTTCTTTCGAAGACACCTGCTCTGTAGGAGGCGTAGTAGGTCATTCCACCTCAGGTTGTTGCTCCATTGAAGGCGGAGAAGAGTGTGGCATCTCAGGCATTTCTTCATCATGGGTTGGTGACAATACCTCCTCCTCAGTAA
The DNA here is from genome assembly GCA_015847255.1 of Hyparrhenia diplandra. Lineage (NCBI taxonomy): Eukaryota > Viridiplantae > Streptophyta > Magnoliopsida > Poales > Poaceae > Hyparrhenia > Hyparrhenia diplandra. The sequence goes on from JADLZK010008369.1 coordinate 540,511, forward strand.
CTCCCTGCAGTTGTGGCAGTGTCGAATGACTTGGTGGTGTAGGCGAACAACTGGTCAATACGATGTCCCGTTTGTGCCACGGGATGAACTGCCCAATCACTTGGCCGAAGTTCGATTCAGTCCCTCTCGGGAGTTGGGTGTTCAAAGCGTATAATCCATATAATGGTCCCTGCACGGTATGCACCTCGACCCTAGTGTAGTCTGGCGGGATAGGCTTACCGTGCCACTTGCCCCCAGGGATATGTGCCACACCAGTTGCAACAACCTTCATTGTGTTCCCCCTTCCTATTAGAACCACCAAGTTGCAACTAGTTGGTTCCCCGTATGCGATCAAAAGGGGTTGTGCCCTGCGGTGGAACCTTGGCGCTAGGAACTTGCGAGAGGGCTCCCGACTCTTTGCAAGTTGACCCGCCGGGTCCATAGAAAGCCCTTTCTCCTCGAGCATCTTCGCTACCATAGCCTTCATTTGTGCTTTCAAGATCCGCCCCTCGATCTCTACCATGTTTCTTGTACATGTGCCTATCCTCTTCGAAGCCATATCTCCAAGTCGTTCTTTTCCCTAAACCCCTGGTGCGTCCTGGGTGCTCGACATTTCCCAAGGCTAGGCTAAGCTCATCCCTCTCTCTGGAAGGTACGAATGAGCCCTTCTCCTTTTCTTCACCGTATTTGAAAATCATTGATACTACCTCTCCGGTTTCCGGTTTATCAAACTTAAGGGAAGAACGGGGACGTTATAAAGTACTCGCATGTATCCAATTCCTTGAGCGTACCCTCAAGTTCTGCATCGGAATCCCAGCTGCTTGTGCCTCTTCATCCCTCTTAGGAAAAGACGGTTACGCGCCAAAGTAGCCACCGGAACCTAAATGAGTAGGGTGTATGTTCCTCTTCGCTAGCTCGGTGTTACGGGCACTGAGGGCCATTACTTCTGGTGAAGTCTTTTGAGCCACAAGATCATCCCATTGACTCTGTGTTATTCTTCCATACTTGTGAAACGGAGTTCTGCCTGTTTGGATATATTTGGTGTTGAGCTCACTCCTCCAACGTCTGAATGACTCCCCCATTGTCCTAAAGGCTTCACGTTTCACTTTGCCTCCTCGCACCCGGTGGAAACCTAAAATTGATTAGCGACTTCTTCCATAGGCCCCTCTTTGTCTCCTCCGGTATTTGTGGCCATGACGGGACAAATGGGTTCAACTCATCTCTTACAAAGGGCCCATCGCATTACGAATTTTGCTCTCATCTTCCGTGGCTCACGAATGTCCCCTTGCGGACCGACCTCTGTTATCACATAGACCATGTCCTTGTCAGGATACTGGTTGGGTTTTCTTATCCCTCGTTTCCTCTTCGGCACCGAGGTCGTGGTCGTGGCCTGGGGTTACGGAATAGAGGCGGTATTGTTCAACTCTGTGGCGGCTGCCCCTGCTCTTTGTTCCTTTGCTGCGTCTTCTTCATTGAAATGTCGTGGACGCCGACGTCGTCTTTTTGGAGGAGATTCAGCAGGAACCTATGGACACGGGAGTCCAGAGTGTTAATGGTTGTAACACGATAAAGCATTGGCAAAAATCGACATCGAGGCTTTATCTCTACCTCGTCAAGAGGGTTAAAGTCCTATGCACGGGTTCACGTGGAAAAGGATCCTCGGGACTTACATATCCCTCGCTCATCATCATCATCGTCATCGAGTCATCATCATAGTCATCATCATCTCCATCTCTTTCATTTTGTCCCTCCTCGAATAGGTCTAGATTATGCATCGCTTCTACATCCTTGTCTACCGCTGCATTGAACGCCTCGACTCATGACGTGTGGTTCTCCCTTTTCTAAGGTTTTCCCGTGCTCAGGGCTTCGGGCTGCACTGTCTCTTGTCGGAGACATTTTCTGATTTAATCTAATTAGAAGAAAAGGATTTAGCGTTAGATACGCTACAAGGGTACTTTTATCATAAAGGCATAAAATGGCAACATATAAAAAAATAAACAAGTAGTGGGTAGCTCTCAAATTAGCGGGTTAACTGTCAGGTTGTCTCAATACACCCTTTTGTATCATCGAGCAAAAACAAGTAGTAGTAGTAGAGGCCTCGGATACATGCCAATCATCATTTGATCATGAACTTGGAGCATAAAGGCATCAAAAGGACAGTGAGAATATAGAAAACACAGTAGGGGCGGCTGATAATGTTACCAAGCTCCTCACAAGTTCATGATCATCAGCTAATGCTCCATATAATTTTTGGAGTTAGACATTTTTCATCATCGGCATGGAGAGAGGAGATGGGAGGAGGACACACAAAAATAGTGAGCAACAGATAATAAAGGGGACAAGATAGGTCACCAAGAGACGAAGTAGTATAGAGTAGTAGATAGTAGTTGAGAAAGGGAAGGCTAGAGAGCAGACCCACATTAATTGGCACCAAGTTGTAGAAGAGAGCAGCCCCACATTGGCACCAACAACAAGTAGTAGATGAGAGCAAGTAGTAGAAGAGAGAGCAGCAGTAGTAGAAGAGAAGAAGTAGTAGAGACCAGCAGCCACCAACTAGTAGTAATAGAAGAGAGCAGCACCAATAGCAAGTGGTAGAGAGTAGAGAAAAGGAGAGATAACAAAAAAAATAGGGGAGGACAAAGAAAAACAGGAAGTCCGAAAATAGCCAGAGGCAGATAGAGAGAGGGATGGTTTCATCAGCCATGTAAGCAAAATACTAGGAGTAGATGGGCTGTAGGCAGCCATACCAAGAATATAGCTGAAATGAAAGATGCAAACTATTCATGCCAGCAAAAGAATATAAGGAATGACTTAAATCCAATGAAAAAAACAGCAGTAGAAGAAAAAAACATCCCTATTAGGTTGTAGAACACATAATATATGCCAAATCAATGAAAAACAAGAATAGAAGAACAAAAACTCATATAGATGGCGGTAATTATCAACATATGCTACTACAATCACATGAAATGGTAATTATTAAGTGATAAAAAGTCATGACATATACTTCTAATTTGGCTCATTAGGTACAAATATGGCTCAGATTTGTCCCCTTGTCATCTCATCACTCATAAACTGGTTGCTTATGTAAGCCATCCTAGTTTATAAGGTTACAAGTATAGAGGGACTCAAAATCATCATAGCTACCGCCTCAGCTTAAAAGGGTTCACATCATTGCATATGCCATTTGCCTCAGCCCTATGTTTTACAATTATATAAAAGAATCATCATTGTATATGCCACTTAGTATATAAAAAAGATTCATCATATCATTGCACATGCCACTGGCTAAGCCAAATAAAGAAATACTTCATTGCACATGCTACTACCAGCATCTCAATTTAGTCAAAATTTTCCCAAAAATCAGCTAGGTATGAATTGGAAGCTGTTGTGGAAAATGCTCAGCTAAGTTTAGAAAATTTCATCCCTTTCCATCACATATAAGTATGGCGTCGCATCTAAAAATTTCATAAAAAATTAGCTAAGTATGGCAGTGGCATCATCGGCAGTGGCATAATAGTGCTCAGCTAAAAAATTTAATAGGCATCACAAGCAGCATGTTCTTCATTGGCAAAGCATCACAGGGGACTCACCAAAGCAATATTTAGTGCATCTGAACAGAACAGTAGTGAAGTTCCTAGAGCAGCAAACAAAAATTGGGGTTTGGGGCTTTAGACAGCTCACTGGTTACGTGTATGGGCGCCTGGCACCATCGTTGTCCGTGGCGGCGGCCTCCCGGCGAGAGCCCAACCCTAAGTGGTCGGCGCCGAGGTCGAGACAGGGCGTGAGATGGGGATGGGGCGTGGCCGGGTCGGAGGTCGGAGAGGTCGGAGAGAGGGCGCTAGCCGGCCGTCGAGGTCGAGGTCGGAGAGGGTGTGCGCCGGCGGCCGGACGCCGAGGTCGGAGAGAGGGCGCGCGGCGCAGCCCGGCGGAGGTCGAGGTTGGAGATGGCGCCGGTGCGCGGCCACCGTGGGTCGAGGTCGGAGAAGAGGGCACGCTGTCGCCGGAGCCCGGTCGAGGTTGAAGACGAGGGCCCGGCGGAGATCCCCGGCGAGAGGTCGAGAGAGGAGGGAGAGAGCCGGCGCAAGCCGCCGGCTAGGGTTTCGAAAGCAGCAGCGGCGGTGGCTCAAACCCCAGCCGTGGGGCGGGCGATGGCAGCCAAAGACGGGGGAGGGAGGATGGAGGGAGGAGGAAGCGGGTGCGGCGGCGGTGGCGGAGAGAAATTTTGGCAGCCTGACGGCGTCGCGGGAGAGAATGAGCGCCCCAGTCCTTAGCCAAAATTTCGCCCCACGGCGCCCCTCCACGGATATATATTACCAAGGGAACTTAGTAGGGGCGCCCCGATTCAGCCGCCCCTAGAGTAGTTTTTTAAAAAATAAAAATATGATTACTTATTAGATAAATGCTTCGAAGTCGGCCTTTTTCCGCCGGACGCCGCCGACCAAGCAACAGCAGGAGGGCGTCGGCGCAATCTTCACCAAACACACTCTCAAAAGCGTCCGGCGTGCCCGGGCCGAAATGGCGGCGTCCGGTGCGTGGTCTTCAATCCACCGAGAGACAACACGCTCCGGACGTAGCTCCAGCGTCCGGCGCCCTTCCAACCTGCGTCCGGCGTATACATTTGAAGCCCGTTCTTCATCGAACGACTTGTTTCCTTAATAGTACGGCCAAAGGGAAAGGGAGACTTAGGTGGATGACATGTGCTAGAGTCAAATAAGAATTAAGCAAAGGTACAATGTAAAGCTCATGCGCTAGAGTCATCGTCGAGGGGAACTGAACCGAGGTGGGAGCTGTGGGCGTCGGTCAAATAAGAATTAAGCAAAGGTACAATGTAAAGCTCATGTGAAATCGGAGTAAAGCGCGGAAGCAAAGCATATGAGCATAAAGCATGTGACATGACATAAAAATTATGAAGTAGAGAGCACATAAGTCACATAAGATCCACAAAAGCATCAACAAGAGTATCACAAGTGCATGAAAACATAGACATGATGCATGAGAGTAGCTAACACATCAAAAGAACGAAACCCTCTCACAAGCTCCCCTAAAGCTACTAAACGACAGTTCACAACAACAATCGACAACCCTACAACGCCGACATACGACCCCCAACCAGACATGGCTTCATGCACCTCGGCATCAGCTTGAGTTTGTGTCGTCTTCGGCCTGTGGTGTCTCCCCTACTTCACTACCATTGTCTTCCGGCCAAGCGGTGAGAAGTGGGACACCAGTTGTAGATGGTCCCGCACCATATGCAAGCTGGGGAAGTTGGACAAACCTGAAAACATAGTCACCATGATTATAAGAACTAATGCAACGTTAACAAAGGATTGGTGCATTCTTACTAACTTACCCATGTTGTATGTCCCAAAGGCTGGCGTAACTTGCTGATATGGAGTCCAGGTGAGTTGGGTGGAAACTGCTGTATAGAAGGAAGTGTGGCCACTTGAACCCTGCACCTCTTGGGTGGAAACTGCTGTGTAGAAGGGACTATAGCCACTAAAACTCTGCACTTGTTGGGTGGGACCTTCCCAGCCATTGAAGGGACTGTGGCCACTAGAACTCTGCACTTGTTGGGTGGGACCTTCCCAGTCATTGAATGACCCTTCGCCACTAGATCCCTGCACAACTTGGGTTGGACCTTCCGAGACACTAAGTGCCCCTTCGCCAGTTGATCCCTGCACAACTTCGGTTGAACTTTCCCACATACTAACTGCCCCTTCACCACTTGACTCCTCAATACCTTGTTTGGTGGGACCTTTCGAGTCATTGAAGGGAAAGTGGCCACTAGGGGCTGGTGAAGTTACGTTGTACTCTGCAGTTAGATTCAAGCGAGGTAACTTACTTGCGAGGTAGTTCATAACAAAGTATCTAGGTGCAGCATGGATACTAGCAATGTATCTAGCTAATTAAAGACTGGTTGTACCATACCCAATGACAAGAAATCGTAACCATCAGAATAATAGGATTCTGGGCGTGGCTTGTGAACCGGGACCGTCGAGGGGTCACTCTTCTTCGGGAACAATGACACCCGAACCCGACTAGCTAGCGCAGCAGCAGTAAGTGTGACAAATGTTAGATGCAGCAATGTATCATTAAGAGAGAAAGGTTGTGTTGTAACTGTAGTTACCCGATTGTTCTTGTGGTGGGTAAGGCGGATAGCGACCGAATACTTCGAACGAAATTGGCCAAACCCACACAAACTTGTCGTGGGTCGGTCGAACAACAATTTGACCAGTCCTTGGTAGAAGCTTGCGCGATGCAACTGTGGTGAAACACACGGACATATCAGCAAAAGTATTGTTGGCTTCATCAACTCCACATATGTTGGTGAAGATTCTCATAGCTATCGCCGCCGGCTGACTCCAAAGTTGTGGTTGCAGCCCATGAATATAAATCTTAAGTGGTTCCTGTACCATTTCTTCACGTGTTTCTGCAGGGATAAGAATGTCCGTGGAAATTTCTTTATCCAAGGCGTATAGATAGGAACCATGATATTTTTTTCCCATGGCATGATCGTCAACCATTCTCCGTCCACATTAAGAGCCGCAAATTTCGCAATCTCATCCACTACTTGCTTATTCGTGCTTATTCTGATGCCAAATAATGAAATCATGACGCCATCATCCAATCTGTTCTATGGTAACCTGATTGGGCATAATCTGTTGCTCAATTTGTTCCCAGACATGCTGGCGTTCGACACGAGAGGCGACTTCTGGATCCTTACACAACAGGACGACGATAAATCCTTCAATGCCTGCATTATAATAGTCCAGTTCCCACTCACTAAGGTATGTGCAGGTCTTCCGGTTGTAGTCCACCATCGGATGGTCAGCGAGGTGAGGTCTTCCTACAAAAAAAGGAACAACCTATATGTGTCAGGAAACTGCATAACCATGTTAAATCAACCTAAGTACTGCAAACTAGTGTTGCCCTTAATCAATATCATTGGGTTTAATAAAAGGCTTTCAGGCTTCCAAGTGTTAAATATATGAGGCATAACCATGTTAAATCAAACTAATTACTGCAAACTACTAAGTGTACTATTATAGAGCCAAGTTATTGGGACCGGACCAGAAATCGAACCGGCGAGGCCTTGGTTCACTAGTTCATTGGTCCAACCGTTAGGTACCGGTTGAAGCGCCCGGTCCAATTGTTTTCTGGACGGATGATCGAACCGGCAGCAAAAAACATCGAACCGGTATGTATATATATGCTATAATTAATAATTAATTTATGACAAACAAGAACATTTTAACTGCACAACTATAAGGTTCATACATATGTACTGTATCTAACAAATCTTACTTTGTTCGAGATGACAAATCTAAGAAATCATACTAAACTTACCTAAAAAATCTCATTGGATAAATACCAAAGCAATGCAATTAACACAAAATCTCATTGGACAAATACCAAAGCAATGCTATACAATTAACACAAACTCAACATTAGCAGCCAAGTTGTGTAGCCGTGCAGTAGACTGGAGGTTGAACTGTTGAAGAAAGCAAAGCAATGTAAAAAAAAAAAGCAGAGCAGCAAGCTAGCAACACAACCGTCAGAGATATGCCCGCTGCTCCTTGTCCTTGGCTCCTTGCCCGATGAGTTGCAGATCCCGCGCGGCCGCTCCTTGCCCAGCGCTTGCTGCAGTGGTGCCTTGCCAGCCGCTTGCCCACTACTCGTGCAGCTCCGCTGCTTGCCGCGGCTACCTACCGAATCCGCCCAACCCCGCCTGCTCTGCACGGCGCCCGCAGCGCCCGCAGCTCCACACTCGCCGCCGCACTGGAGGACTGGAGTCTGGAGGATACGAGGAGGAGGAGCAGTCCAGCAAGCTCAATTATTTTCCCTCCCGCAGCCAGCAAACAACCCTAAACGACTCAATTATTGTCCCTGGAAAAATAAGAAACCCACCGGTTCGCATGGAACCGCCCGGTTCACCGGTTTGACAAAAAAAAACCCACCGGACGCTGAAACAGTGTTCACGCCCGCGTTCGGCGTGAGGGAAGCGGACACTCCGGCGGGCCATTCGGGCTTCTGGGCTATTTTTCATAATACGCGCCGGACGCTGACGTATCCGCGTCCGACGTCTCGACATCCGGTGTCCGTCGGCCACCCCCGCGGTGCACCCCTTTTTGGACTACGTCCGCCCGTGATCCCGCGTCCGTCGCGGCAACCGTCGGCGGCGTCGGTGCATGATTCAGCGGTGGCAGCCAGTATCCTATGACATGTGGGCCCTCTTGTCGTACCCCTCCAAATCCAATCGTAGTCGCCCCCGTCGGTTTCCCCGGCGCGCTCAACCAAAAGCGGCCCACGCCGCGCCGTGCCGTCACCTTGCTCGCCCAGCGCTGTCCACGCCAACCAGCCGCGCCGCCCACACACAGCGCCGCCCCGCGCGCTGCCCAGCGCCGCCAAGCCACCCACGGAACCCTAACCACCGGACGCGCCGCCGCGCCAAGTGCGCCGCCGCCGTGCAAATTTTGCTGCCGGGGACAGAGTTCACGTCGGAGATCGTCATCGCCGACATCTCTATGCCCCCACCGGCTACCTTAGCACTTGTGGTGAGCTCCACCCCCGCTCCATGCTTTGCCCGCCAACTCTTCGATAGTTTGCCCCAATGGCAATAGGATACTGTATTGATCCGATTTTCAATCCATTTTCTGCAGCTACCATTCCTTGATCGTCGAGGTGTCCCACGTGTCGATTCCTTACCTTTTCACAGGATTATTGCAAGGGATTAGGTATAATCCCCATTTCATTCTATCTCGTACCTAAGACTGCCTGCTTCTATAGGGTTTCTCGCCTCTAGTTAAATTATTCATGTTATAAATCCTTCTATATTCTATTTCTGCAGCGAGTCGTGATCCGTGACAAATTGCAGAGTTCAACCCTAGGCCAAACACGAGGGTCAGGATCGAGGCCAAGCCTCGCAGGGCGTCAGTCCACCATCTTGTCAGTTGCTTGATCGATCAGTGACAGTATGAGGTGCAAGCATGCTACAGGGGCAGCAGGGGGCAATGGTGGTGATGAGAGACGCCCTCCTAGCATTCCTGACATATTTGCTAAGGTGAAGGGCAAGGGTGTTCAGAAGCAGAGGAAGCACATAGCCAAGCGTCGCCGCTTGTCTCCAGGTAGAGCTCAGGCCCTAGCAGCAGCTGTTGCAGTCGCAGTCGCAGACGGGGGACAGGGATCGTGCTTAGAGAGAGAAACTCTTCTGAGAGTTCATCAGAGACAGAGGGAGAGGCCGAGGCCATGGCAGAGCAGTTGATGGAGCAGCAGCAGGACCCACCTCGTCGTCGGTCCTCCAGAGTTCCAACACAGGCAACTCAGTCTTCTCAGGCAGCAGCAGCTTCTCCACCTCAGTCACAGCCTCGCCGTCGAGGTCCGCGGGCGAAGCACTACGACCTCACGAAGCTCAACTCAAAGGCGATCCAGAAGTTGAGGAAAGTGGACTACGACGTTTGGTTTCCAGATCAGAGGGAGCCTGGTGTGGACTTCTTTCACACAGCTCTTCACGAGGACTTTCACAAGTCCCTCGTCAACACTCAGTCCATTTTCACACCACAGAGGGTGATCAGACTGGAGAGCTTCGTCAGACGTCTGGGAGAGGAGTTCAGGCAGCACATCACCTACCTTCCAGGTTTTGCTGACCTGATTTGCAGGACAGGGAGCTATGTCCCCTCATGGATCAGGGAGTTTTATGCCACACTTTGGATAGCTCCTGACCACTCAGAGATAGGATTCACTTTAATTGGTCAGCCCCAGCGGCTTAGCAGTGCTCGTGTTAGGGAGATCCTACAGATTCCTTACTGCCCGACTCGCCTTCACCAGTTGTGCTATCCTGATTTGCAGCCACCCTACCGTGCTCACCCAGGTGTTCTACCAGAGGCAGAGATCATGAGAGAGTGTTTCAAAGGTGACTTTGGAGCTGGCTCGAGCAGGGCACCCACAGAGTTGACACCTACTGCCCGTGCTCTCGATGCACTTGTTCGTCAGACTATTCTGCCTCGGGGAGGTTTCAGAGAAGGATTCACACGTCTTCAGCAGTGGGTTGTATCTCACCTTGTGAGGAAGGTGCCATTTGACATTTGGGATCTGATGCTCAGTGATATGGAGGATGTGATCTATGGGAGCTTCAGCACGAAGAGACACATGCATTATGCTCACTGGCTTACATATCTGATCTTCATCGGTGTTCCTCAGACTGCTCCGACTATTCAGCAGCACTCTCTCACCTCTGCAGAGTTTCCTACTTACGACCCTTCTCAGAGGTTGAGGCACGGTTCTCCAGTCACCCCACTTGCGACACATCTTCCACCAGTGTCAGAGACAGCCGCAGAGCAGGATGCTACTATCAGACAGGTAGCAGAGGCAGAGGAGGCCGAGCTTGAGGCCCAGGAGACAGGGGGAGTAGCCACTCCAGAGTATGAGTATGACACGACTGACAGCTCTGACGAGGAGTTCCTTCCTCCATATGTCTCTCGCCAGCACGACGCAGAGGCCAGTGGCAGTGGCACTAGCTTTGTCGAGCGCATGATTGAGCGGATGGATCGCTCAGAGCGTGCTGCTCAGGAGAGGATGGAGCGCTCAGAGCGCTTGACTCAGGAGGCCCTTGCTGCGATGAACGCCAGACAGGACGAGTTCCAGCATCAGCAGCTTGAGATCCAGCGCCAGCAGCTTGAGTTTCAGCGGCAGCAGGCAGCAGTTCAGCAGCAGTATATGGGGCTTATCTCTCACCTGATCCGGTTTCCAGGAGCCCCACCGCCTGTCAGCTTGTTACTCCCAGGTCAGCTACCAGCTCAGGGACAGCCACCAGCTCAGGGACAGCTACCAGCTCAGGGTCAGTTACCACCTCAGGGACTGCTACCGTCTACGACTCAGACACCTGTCCCTTACACCATCTACGACTCAGCACTTCCCGGTGGCCAGCCTCAGATTCAGGTCCCGTTAGCTCTAGTGACAGGGACAGACCCAGCGCAGCTTCTCTCTTCGTTAGTGGCTTCCACCACTCCAGCTGCTACAGAGGGTCAGATGGCACCAGTGACAGTCTCAGCTCAGACCGGTGGCACTACGCTTTCAGAGACTCTCCCAGCTACCTCAGAGACGGCCCAGACTGCTTCTCAGACCATGTCACTACCTGAGGGTCCGTTAGCCACAGAGGGTCAGCCAGCTACTCAGAGTGAGCCCGCTACACAGAGTCAGCCTGCTACAGAGGCTCAGCCAGCAGCTAGTCCTCAGATGAGCCCCGACGATGTTGATAGATACATCGTGACTCCTCACCCACCAGAGCCCGACTCATCTGCACTTCCTCCTCCGACCGACCCGTAGACTTTGGTTCTTGATGCCAAAGGGGGAGAGGGATCGAGTATGCTAGCTTTGGAGGGAGCTTGTGAGAGGGTTTCGTCTTTTGATGTATTAGATACTTCATGCATCATGTTTATGTTTCTGTGCACTTGTGGTACTTTCGTTGATGCATTTGTGGATCTTATGTGACATTTGTGCTCTCTACTTTCATATTATCTATGATATGTCACTTGTTTAATGCTCATATGCTTTGCTTCCGCGCTTTACTCTGATTTCATATGAGCTTTACAATGCACTTATGCTTAAATCATATTCCTTTGTACAATGTGGACTTAGCTCGCATGGACTTGTTCTAACCCCTTGTGCTCTTATTGTCACGAGTTCATGCAATCTAAGCGGTTAAAAACCTCCTCTCTTTCACATACCCGAGATTGTTGTCATCAGTTCCAACCTCCCTCCAGCTAGGCATTTGCTGCTTACAACAGCAACCAAGGCTGGTAGGACAGCAAGGAGGCAGACCGGGCCTAAGAAAAATGGAACAGCAACCAAAAAAGGGGGCAATGGAAAAGGATTTCAACATAATTGCTAAACATAGGTCCAAAAATTTAGAAGCGCATGAACTAGCAGATGTGCTCTTCTAGCAAACCTGTAATAGAATGTCATCAAACCCCTCACAAAAATCAGTGTCCTTCTTTTATTATGAGGGAAATTGTATTTGAAAATGGTTGTAATATTTTGGCAGTTCACTGCCATCGCTTATAATATATGCTTGGGCTCCGGCCCCGTTTTTGGTCAAAAAAAAATTGTAGATGCACTACCTACATGTTACGTTTTTTTGTTTGAGTACCTATCCGTTACACACCATAAAGTTTAAGTACCTGTGGTGCAATTGATTCAATGGTATTATACAAATACTCACTATTATTGGAGCGTTTTTCGCTATGGTGGGCAAACATCTTGGATCAGGGTCAAATCCTCGGGTCGTTACATGGCCACAGAAACCTATGACTTCGGCGGTGGAAGATTACGTCCGGCCATCTAACAAAAAGATATAAAAATCAGTTTTAATTTTTTTGCAACATAACTACTACTAACATTATGCCAGCCGGCGGGGCAAGATTGGGGTCGAGGAAGTCGACTCGGCGAGGTAGACTCGGTCTCGGCGGCGCTGGTGAGGTCCCACGCCCGGCGAGGGCGGCGGTGGCGGCCCAGCGGTTGGGGTTCCATGGGCGCGGGCGCACAGCGCTGCGGCGACTAGGGCGCATGGACGTGGCCGGTGCGGAGTGAACGATGGCGCGGCGTGGCGTGCCGGTTGTGTCGTCTTGGCGGCGCGTCGGGAAACAAAAGAAGGTTGGGCCGCCGATGTGGTTATGAGGAAGGGGAGGTAAGGGTGGCCCACATGTCATAGATAAGCTTGAAATCGCCATCACAAGAAGCGCCGGACGGGCCAGGGTGCAGCGATGGGGCGTGCGGATGTCGGGCGGATGCAGTCCGGTAAGGGTTGCGGCCTGGGGTGTCGGCGAATGCTCGGGTGCCCGACCGTCGGACGCGAGGTAGCCCAGCGTCCGGCGTGTTCTGAAATTCAGCCCAAGACTCAAAGGGCGTCGGGCGTCCGGATCTCGTGCGCGGGACGCGGTGAAAGTACTTGTTAAAGCGTCCGGCAGTCCAGTTTGCAGCGTCCGCCGCCTGTTTCTTGCACACCTTGACTTCAATCTTCGCGAAGCCGTCTTCCAGCCAAGTTCCAATTCAAATAAGAGCCAAACAAACACCAATTGGAACAGGTCAAGAAGTCCTCACTCAAACCCCCGATTGCTACATTACATAGGCTTAATTTAATTTTCGAAAATAGGCAATAAAAACGATCGAGGAGCATCGTATGGCAAGCAATAGAGTTTTTCAACCATTACGAGCGGCAAATGGATTTTCAGCAGATTCCAAAGAATACAGCGCCCGGACAAACTTGGTTATATATATATATTTCGGCGTCCAACCTTGACAAACTTGCAGTAATTTGAAACGTCGATAGTTTAATACTTGCATCATTTGAAACATGCATAATTTGACCCAAATAAACACCAATCGGAAGTAACCGTCCTTAACTTCAAAGTTTACATAGCCACAATAAAAAGTCTCACAACATTCGAAACATAGTTCATCAGTTCGCGGCAAAGACAGCCAAGCTACTCAACGACAGTTCACAACAACAATCGACAACCCTACAACGCCGACATACGACCCCCAACCAGACATGGCTTCATGCACCTCGGCATCAGCTTGAGTTTGTGTCGTCTTCGGCCTCTGGTGTCTCCCCTACTTCACTACCATTGTCTTCCGGCCAAGCGGTGAGAAGTGGGACACCAGTTGTAGATGGTCCCGCACCATATGCAAGCTGGGGGAAGTTGCACATACCTGAAAACATAGTCACCATAATTATAAGAACTAATGCAACGTTAACAAAGGATTGGTGCATTCTTACTGACTTACCCATGCTGTATGTCCCAAAGGCTGGTGTAACTTGCTGATATGGAGTCCAGGTGAGTTGGGTGGAAACTGCTGTATAAAAGGAAGTGTGGCCACTTGAACCCTGCACCTCTTGGGTGGAAACTGCTGTGTAGATGGGTTGGGTGGAAGTGCGGCCACTAGATCCCTGCACAACTTGGGTTGGACCTTCCGAGACACTAAGTGCCCCATCGCCACTTGATCCCTACACAACTTCGGTTGAACTTTCCCACATACTAACTGCCTCTTCGCCACTTGATTCCACAATACCTTGTTGGCTGGGACCTTCCGAGTCATTGAAGGTATTGTGGCCATCACTAGGGGCTAGTGAAGTTACGATGTACTCTACAGCAAGATTCAACCGAGGTAACTTAATTGTGAGGTAGTTCATAGCAAAGTATCTAGATGCAGCATCGATACTAGCAATGTATCTAGCTAATTAAAAACTGGTTGTACCATACCCACTGCCACGAAATCGTCAGAGTCAGATTCAGAGTAATAGGATTGTGAGCGTGGCTGGTGAACCGGGAACGTTGCGGGGTCACTGATCTTCGGGAAAATTGACAACCGAACCCGAGAGCCGAGCGGTGCTGTAAGTGTGACAAATGTTAGATGCAGCAATGTATCATTAAGAGAGAAAGGTTGTGTTGTAACTGTAGTTACCCGGTTGTTCTAGTGGTAGGAAATCCACACCGCGCTCGCCATATTCGAACCAAAGTGGCCAAGTCCACCCAACCATATCGTTGGTCGATCGAACGACAAGTTGACCAGTCCTTGGTAGAACCTTGGGCGATGCAACTGTGGTGAACCACACAGACAAATCACCAAAATTATTGCCGCAATCTACAACTTCACATATGTTGTTGAAGATTCTCATAGCTATCGCCATCGGTTGATTCCAAAGTTGTGGTGGCAGCCCATGAATATATACCCTAAGTGGTTTCTGATCTATTTCATCATGTGTTTCTGCAGGGATAGGAGGATTCTTCGTGGTAACATTTTTGTCAAGGTAGTATAGATAGGCACCATGATGTCTTTCCCATGGCATGATCGCCAGAACATTTCCTTGCACTGTAACACTTGGAAATCTCACGAACTCCTGCACTACTTTCATATTCCTATGCCACATAATGAAATCATGATGAAATCGTCAAGGCGAATTTGGTTAATCCGATTGGGCATAACCTGTTTCTCAATGGCTTCGCGACATCCTCGCGTTCGAGTAGAGAGGCGACTTTATAATCCTTACAGCACAGGATGACGAAAAATCCTTTAACGTCTTCACTATACTTGTTCAGTTCCCACTCAGTAAGGTATGTGCAGGTCTTCCGGTAGAAGGTCGTCATCGGATGGTTAGCAAGGTGATGTCTTCCTACAAAAAAAAGGAACAACTGTGTCAGGAGATCAGCCATAATGAATGGAAGTTAACACTGCCTCTATAAACTATAAGAAACATCAATGACAAATGGATGAGATATAAGAATTTCAACCACTTTGAACCATTTTCATCATACTTAACAACCATGTTTAGGCATTGATAGGTTTGGACATCTAGATTCTAACCCAATCCAAAATGAAGCGGCAAGATTCATTAACATAACACATATATAGTGTACTAAGTGTCCAACATAACTACTAACTGTACTATTATTACAGAGCAACAAGTCTCAAATATATTAGTGTCTAATTTAGGAAACTAAAAGAGTAATAGAAGGCATTCTAGCTTCCAATTCATGCAGCAGCAAGTTCCTACTACTCCTCATTTGTCAAGTTGTCATCCACAAAATCATCGGGCTGCAGATCCTACACTAGCACTTGCAGTAGCACTTGCACTAGCACCGCTCAAATTGGAAGACGCCATGTACTCTAGTGCATACAAGCAGATCGAGATTGGGGAGAGGAAGAAGAGGAGATCGAGAATGGGGAAGGGGATAACTCACGGATCGAGCGGGATCCACGTCGCGGGGGATTCCGCGAAGCGGCCCGGGCAGGTGCTCGCGTCACGCACGGCGGGCGGCGGGGCGGGTGCTCGTCTGAGGCGGCCGGCGGGCAGGAGCAGGAGCTCGTCTGACGGTTTGGGGCGGCGCGAGCTGAGGTCGCTGGCTTCTTGTGCGGCCGCGGTGACGAGAGAGGTGGCGGCGGCGGCGGATGGGGGCGTGGGCGGAGATGGGGCGGCCGCGATGGGGGGATATTTGGGCAGCGACGGCGTCCAAAAGTAGTTTCGCCCAATGAGTGGCCCAAATGAGTTAGCCGATTCCGCCCCGGCGCATATATATAACCTTTTGAAATATTAGGGGCGTCGGCGAACTAACCGCCCCTAATGTGGCGTTACTCGATTTTTCTTATTTCAAAAATTCCATTAATCTTTAATAAATGTATTTGAGGGATTAAATGATACGTGATGAAATTTTGAAAAATGAAAATTATTTAAATTTTAAGATACACACTCTATATAGTCAAAATTTTTGAATTTGACAGATTTTTTAAAACAAGTTTGACCTAGTCAATTTTTTTGACTTTCAAATAAAGACACCTCCTCACTACTTTTTTGGAGCCCTAGATGGCTTCATTTTGAAAAGTCACGAATACCACTTTTATTTATATTATCAAGATCTACTTTGTATGTATAGGACATTTTTGGATTCAACAGATTTTGAAGCGCTCAAATTTTGGGTTTAAAAAAATAGAGAATTTTTGATTTTTGGAGCCCTAGATGGTTTGTAAATGAAAAGTCATGAATACCAACTCTACTCACGTCGTCAAGATCTACACTTCACATGTTGGACATTTTTGCATTTGACAAAGTTTTGATAAACATTCTTCACAGATGGACACATACATGCATAAATGTAGTCTCGCACATACATAAAGGTAGTCTCACTCTTACATTAATAAAGTTTTGCGAGACACACACGTTCAACAAATATTTAGCTTCGCCGTGGCGACTTTCCCCTTGACACCTTTTTCGCTCCCATGGCAATATGTCTTTGGGTAGTTTTTTTTTCAACATCACCGATCTTCTTCAAAAAGTCGTGAATAGCTGTATTTCAGCATAACTATTGTACTCATCAACATCGTCCACGCCATCAACTCCGATAATGTGTTGTTTCCCGGGGACAACAACATGCTTTGTCTTCTTATTTGGTTTGTTGGGATTGATCGCATCCGGTAAATAGAAAACTTGTGCGACATCGAAGCGGCGGCCCGGGGGTCATCTCGGTGGCCTACATCACCGAGGTTAACGGTTGTCAACCCGATCTCATTCAGTTGGTGTTCTTTCATCCAACGACATTTGAGTTTCGACCACCTGCACTTCCATTCCATAGTCAAGTTCCCATATTTCTTCAATGATGCCAAAGTAATTGATCTTTTCGGTTCTTTTTCGTTGGCGACTTCTATTCGAACCCGCTGTTTTGGTTCACACATTTACTATCCTTTGCATAGGTATAGTATGTGTACCCATTGATGTCATATGCTTGCCACTTTGTGACTTGTCTCGATGTCCCTAATGCTAACCTGTTCTTGGTAATATCATCCTTGGTTTCCCAGGACGGTATGTCTTGGTCCCTCAACCATGAAGTTAATTGTTGCCTATCTTTGTTTCGTGACCCACTCATCCGAGCGGCCCTTCCTCTCCTCCGTAATGATAGCCAAGTGCTCATCAACGTAAAGGTCGCATAAGCGCTGAACTCTTTAACACTGCATAATGCGCTCGACTCACTTGTTTGTATCCTTCGTCAACAAACACTTTTCTCCCACGATGCCTTTCCCATCCAACCTACCCTTGTGGCGTGAATCACGTTTACCAATCCCCCCTCGTACTTTTAGCCACTCTTTGACACTCAACGACTTCTTGAGTATTGTAACCCTCTATCATGGAGCCCTCTGGGTATGCTCGAGTATGCAAGTAGCAAGGGCCCAGTGCCTCTATCTGATGAACCATGTGAATCATGAGATGTGGCATTATATCAAAATAAGCAGACGGCATACATATCTCTAGTTGGTTTTGGGTCTCCACCGCGAAATCATGTAGTTCAGCAAGCTCTTTCTGTCAATCGTCTTTTGGGATATCTTCGAAAAAGAAGTAGCACATGCAGTGATGGCCATTTTCAGAATTCGGCTTTATAACCACGATTACAATAGGTAGGAACACCGTCAGCATTACATGACAATCATGAGCCTTGCAGTGTGTTATTGACAGGTCCTTCAGGGACACTAGCTTCTTGATGTTCGCTGAAAACCCAGTTGGAACTTTGACCGCCTTTAGGTGCGTGCATATAGCCCTCCTCTCTTCTAGGGTCAAGTTGAAGCTAGCCGCGGGCGGGGTGTATTTTCCATTATTGTCAAGTACGAGGGGTGAAGCTCGGGCTTCACTTTTAGCTACACCATGTCTTTTCGGTGAATTTAGACCACCCTTCGACTTTTTCGTGTCCATCAAGAGACCCATGGTACTTTCAAAGACATTCTTCTTCAAGTGCATAGCATCAATTGCATGGGGAACCTCGAACTCGGCCAATATTCCAAATCTTTGAAAGAAGATCGATTGTTTCTTGAAAGGTACACCTTCGATAGGAGGTTTACTTCGATCTCTGTTTGTCCCATCTAGATTCTTCTTTCCATAGACGATGTGTAAGTTTTTCACCATTCTGAACACATGTTGCCCATTATGACGTCTCTCCAAAGGTGGTTCAGTCTCTACAGTGTTGTCGAACCAGTGTTTGTATTTCACGCTTCGGTACTTGTGAGTTGTCTTTAAGTGGCGTCGATTCCCCAAGTAAACCACCTTTTTGGATGCATTTAGATACACCCATGTAGTACCATCCAAGCAGACTACACATCCGGTCTTCCCTTTGATCTGTCTAGACAAAGCAAACAACGCGGGGTAGTCATTGATAGAAACAATGATTATGGCTCGACATATGAACTCCTCCTTTTCGGAACGCATCATACATTAACACCCCTTTCTTCCATAGAATCTCGAATTCTTGCAACACGGGTTCGATAAACACATCAATGTCAATGCATGGTTGTTTTGGACTGAAATGAGAACGGTAAGAAAAAGGTACTTTCTCGGTGGCATAGGTGCGTTGGGATGTTGTACATGGTCAAGATCAGCGGCCAAGTGCTTTGTGGTCACTCATCCTCTCATTGAAGGGATTCACTCCATCAGTGCTCAATCCAAACCGTACATTCCTTGCGTCTGCGGAGAAGTCTTTGTGATTCTCATCAAAGTTTTGCCAGCGAAAAGTACCATCGGTAGGGTGTGCAATCTTACTATCATCTATATTTCGCTCATCTTGCCACCATGTCATGAGTGCGGCTTCTTTGGGGTTTAGGAAGACTCGCCTCAGGCGGTCAATCACTGGCAGGTACCACATTACCAAGGCAGGAATCCTTCTCTGCTTCGGATCAATGCCTAATGGAGTGTCCTTTTGGACATGAGAATCCTGTACCTGCTTTTTCCCACCCTTCTTCCTCTTGCTCCCTATGGAGGCTTCGTCCCTGTTGTAGAGATTGTTGTTCTTGTACCCGATTTGGCGCCACACCTAGGACATTTATCTAGACCCTTGAATGTGTCACCATGAAAAAGGATACAATGGTTGGGGCATACATGGATTTTTTCAACACTCATTGTTAATGGACTTATAACCTTTTCCGCTTGGTAGGTATTGATGGGTACTGAGTTTGGTTGTGGGAGCAACCATGACAGGAGACGCAATAGATCATTGAAACTACAGTCGGACCAGCCGTACTTAGCCTTCAAGTTGAGTAGCTCAAGCACAAAACGTAGCGGCGTCCGGTGTGTCGGACAACCCTTTTCAACACCATACGGTTTCGCCGATCTTTGCTCTCACCCTCTCTAGGTTCTCTAGACCTTGCACGCCCTTCCGCAATATTTCTGGTCCAAGGGCACTAAGCATTTCATCCAAATAATCATCGTCATCTTGATCCCCTGCACGTGCGACGGCGTCATTATCAACATCACCGGCTCCCCTACCATCCACGACATGTGCTCTGTCATCGTTATCAAAGACATCTCTGTCCATACCATACCAACCATCAGCACCGCGTAGTTCACTATCGGGCTCGGGGTTCCTTTACGTTTGAAGCTCTTTCGAATACCGAGAAAAGCGCTCTAGGGTTTCGGGGTCATCTCCTAGATCATCAAAGTCGATGTCGCCAACAACATTTTCACCATGATGAATCGGATCGTGTAATCCGTAACAAATCCTCGTGTAATCAAATGCTATCGATGGTCTCTCGTCTCTCCATGCTATCTCGTTCTTGCAATCGTGGCACGGACATATTATTGAATCATGTGCCAATGTCTTCGCATGATTCTTAGCGGCTTCAATAAATTTATCCAACTCTTCATGAAAAGATGGCTTCCACCGAGCGTGCCATACATCCGGGTATTCTGTACTTCATCCTTTAGTACAACAATAAAAGAAAATACATGAACGGACCAGTTAGCTAGTCGGATATATAAATGCATGTAGCACACAATAAATGGTTACAAGTAATAACATCAATAATATCAAAGTTATACCACACACTAATTGATTATAATTTTAGAAATTATTAGAAAAAAAATCATAGCATTTGGACATCATATGAGAGAGAAAAACTTGTTACAAATTTGCACTAGAAATTAAAAAAAAAACACACATGTTCATCAACCATGAACACATGTACATGAACCCTAGCTATTTAACTAGTCCACTAAAACAATGTAAAAGAGACTAGAAATATGTCTAATCGAACACATACCAGCGATCTACCCTACTATCTCCAAACTTAAGCTCTAGTTTGCTCCATACAAAGCTCAAGCACCACAAACGAGGGAGAAAAGCAAAATCCAAATTAATCACTATAACTTGAATTAAAGGGTGTACAAATAGCATTTTCTTACCTTTTTGAAGCTTCCCACTAAAGGATTTGAGTTGAAAACCTCCCCCTTAGTAGAGCAATTTTTGGGAGGAGCCCAAGGCCTCCCAGCCTTTTTTTTGCGAGTGTGAGTGAGTGACCCGAGGTAGAAGAAAGGTGGCTGCACCTTATGTACGGATCCCTGTAGGGGCGGATGTATCAAAAGCCGCCCCTGTTGATGGTCACAGTAGGGGCGCTTGTATATCAAACCGCCCCGGTAATTTTAGGGCGGCTTTGTAAGCCGCCCCTAATGTGACTCCCGGTAGGGGCGGCCGGTCACTGCGGCCACGGCCGCCACTGCGGGGGCGCCCCCTGCGAAAATCCCAGCCGTCCTTGCGGTTCGCTATTGTACTAGTGTCGAGGAAGTGTATGCGGTCCGGCGGCGTCAGCTGCCGTCACGTAACGGCGTCGATCGGCGGGTGCCATACGGATGAGACCTCGGCGGGCCGCGACCACGACCGCGACCAACGGCATGTCCCGGTTTCGGAATGCGGCCAGAAGTCGGCGGCAATGCCGATGAGCAGGTACCATCATCAAAGACAAATCATATAGGAGTAGTACTGAATGATGGGAAGCCTATACGTACATACGCAAGGGACCGAGTAGTCTTTTTGTCACAGACCCATCGAAGGGCCCAAGGGGCCTGCGTCGCGCACGCCTAGGGCGGCGGACACTTTGGGGCGGGCCGCCGCCGCCGTCTCTCTTGCCGTCGCGTCATTATCTTCGTCATTAAGTTATCTTAGGCAATAGTTAATTAGGAAATAAAATAGATTTACTTCATATGCAAGTCTTCCCACCACTATAAATAGAGATGTACTAATCTCAAGAAAGAAATAACAAAGGGGTAAAACCCTCGGCTCTCAAGCCTTCAACCTCCTCCCTCCGAACCATAGCCGCCCATTTGTTCACACGCGCCACCGAACCCTAGCGCGCCTCCACGCTAGGGTTCGGTGGTACTCGGAGACCGGTCGAATCCTCGGCCCTCTCGGATCTATGGCCCGGCGCACCCCTACTGCCGTCCTACCCTAAGATGATCGTCGAGGTGATCCACGAGCTGGGATTCGAGAGCGGCTCCAATAAGGCCGCATTCTTGGGCGCCATCAAGGCGAAGTACGGCTCCAGCCTCCCGGCCCAGCACAATGCCATCCTCACAGGCCACCTCACCCGAATGAAGGCCCCGGCGAGCCCGCCCTCCCGGGGAACAACTACCTCCTCACCGACGACAACGACGACGCCCCCGCGGGCGCCGCCGCCCGGCGACAACGATGATGCCCTCATGGCGCCGCCCCGCCGATGACAACAACGGCGCCCCCGGGCACCGACAACGTCGTCCATAACCCGACCCGACGCCAACGTCGACACCATCAACGGCGAACGGTGGCTACGCCCGGCAATAACGCTGCGGCATGCGGCCATGCTATCCGACGTCGCGGCGCCTCCGGCGTCATGCCGACGACGCCCGGTGCGAACACCACCATGATCATCGACATCGCCAAACAACGGGCATGTCTTCCCCAAGGGCGCCCCAGCATCGTGATCGGATCGATTGGATCGGGGAGGCCACCACCGACGCGCCCCCCTGTTCGGCGAAAAGCCTACCCAACTAGGCCAACGTCTCGTGGCTACACAAATTGACAACAACCCCATCCCACGACAATGGGAACACCGGGAACACCGGCGCCGTCACCGTTCTCAACGCCACGATGACGTCGCCCGACGTCACCCTCGACTCTACCAGGAGCGCCAACAACATCCTCGCCACCGAGGGCGTCACCACAATCACCACGGCGAAGCGGTCGGTTTTGCGGCCACCGCGCCCATGGATCGAGGCCCGGCGCCACCGCGGGGAAGCGATGCGGGCCTTGGTGGCGACTCAACGTCACCGGTGCCAACCTGGCTGCAAAGGCGCAGCAGCCACCATCACATGGGGACGGCAATACCAATTCAGCGTCGCATCTCCTATACAAGCTGGGTGAACCGACCCTCCACGATGGCGAGAGATCACCACCGGTATCTGCGATTCAATTGCGGCACTCCTACCTACCATGATCAATCCTCCCCAAGCAATTGCGGCAACGGCACCACCGACTACGGCGGATAATCATCGACATCGCTAGCCATCGGCGCGGGGGGCGCGAGATGGAACCACGAGAACAACGGCGTCCCTCGGTTGCGGCGCCCCATCGGACCAAAGGCGAGAGGC
The DNA here is from genome assembly GCA_015847255.1 of Hyparrhenia diplandra. Taxonomy (NCBI): domain Eukaryota; kingdom Viridiplantae; phylum Streptophyta; class Magnoliopsida; order Poales; family Poaceae; genus Hyparrhenia; species Hyparrhenia diplandra. The sequence goes on from JADLZK010008369.1 coordinate 563,420, forward strand.
GATGCCTCGGACACAGGGTGGTACAACGAACCGAACAACGTGGATTGCTCATATGAAACTTCTCCTAAACCCGCAACACGCACCTCCACACATGCAGTGCGCATCCTCCCCTCCGAGCACACGAGATGCCACCACGACTACAGGATATCCGTATCACCAGGCATGCATCATTGGAGAATTGGGAGACCAACATATGAGGCCCCCTCCGCAACGTCAACCCAGCACTTCCACCTCTCATGGGAGATCCAACACCGGCGGACCACCTCTCCCAGCGCGGCAAGCGCCCCTCCGACAAAGCAAGTCCATGGATCATCAACCCACCCGGCAAAGCGGCGCCACCCAAGATGCAACGCCTCTTCCATCCGCGACGCACCTTCCCAGATGAGTACGTACGGTATGCAACTTCCCATCTGACAGGAGCGGCACACCTTTGGCTCATCCGTATGACCAAGGCCGGGCCACTGGAGGACTGGGACACCTTCAAACGGTGTCTCACACGTGACTTCGGACCGCCCATCAACGGTGAAACTACCGGCAATCTCACGCCATCTCGACAGGATGATGCCCTGAACGACTACATCTGCGCCCTCGACACCTATGTCACGCACGTGGGCATCCCAAGCAAGCCTGACCGAGTCCACCTTTTCACTAGTAGACTCCGTGCTATGCTATGGGACTTGCTACAATGGGAGCGCCCGCGCGATGGGACTTGGTGATCCACCTCGCTCGTCACCTTGGCGCCCCTCCGCCATGTTCGTCGCGACGACTCGGCGATAGGCAATGGACACGGCGACATCGACGGCGACAACGCTATCGGCGACTTCGGCTTTGGCGGCGAGGGGATGCCTCGAGGGGCTGATCCGGCTAGCTCCCTCGATCCTCGATGACCTCAACACCCACATCCCCCACGAGGCCCTCACCGAGCTTCGTCTTACCGCCTCGACGGATCGTGAGCTCCAAATCATCGCCAGCACCATCAAGCTTCAGGCAGCAGCACCGGTGATGCAAGTCTTCGCCGTTACCGTCTTGCTGCTGGGAGAACATCTGCGTCACCTACCTCCAGTGATGATGACCATCTTCTTCGATGACCATGGACACCACCTCGTCAACATCGAGAACCGGCAACCCACGAATGCAATGGGCTCCCGACCATCAGCCCGGCCGGGACAATGTCAGCGACCTCATCTTCTGCCAGCTCATTCACCTCTCCACAACACCTCCGACGTAGGAACCAGCTGCAAAATGCCGACGCCTGCATATGCAAGTGGATGACACAATCTTCGGGACATGCTGCTTCAACTACTCCGTCGGCGTTGACAACCGGGTGCAGCGACACGGCGAGGGCGCTTTCGGGAAAAGGGGGAGCGGATGTCGCGACCCATCGAAGGGCCCATGGGGCTGCGTCGCATGCCTAGGGCAGTAGCCCCGTGGCCGGCAGCCGCCGCCATCTGCCATCGTCGTGTCGTTATCTTCGTCATTAAGTTATCTTAGACAATAGTTATTTAGAAAATAAAATAGATTTACTTCATATGCAAGTTTTCCCAGGACTATAAATACAAGGGAGATATACTCCGTTGAATCTTAAGAAAGAAATAACAAAGGGGTAAAACCCTCATCTCTCAAGCCTTCAACCTCCTCTCTCCCAAACCCTAGCCGCCGCCGCCATTCACATATGCCACCGAACCCTAGCGCACCTCCATGCGCGGCACCGCGTGCCGCCGGCGCCACCACAAGCGCCATCGGCCCGCCCGAGTCCGTCCGGACTGTGACGGTACTCTCTAACACTTGTACCCCACATAAATACATACACGCCATTGCCGGCTGAGCTTGAGCTTGAGCTTGAGGACAAGCCGGGTACCGATTTCTTTTTGGAAGCCATTTATCAAAACTCTTTAAGATGGTTTCCTTTTTTCCTCCTAAACTTTTTTAGGAGTTGTAAAACTAAATGTTTTTGTTGTAAATAATCATGAAAGAGAGACGAGAATGTAGCAAGTGAACTCTGTGTTTATGCCATTGATCTTCGATTACATTTATACACGGTGAGGGAGGAGTTTGCGGGAAGAAAACTCCCCCCGCAAGAAAACTTCACGGTGAAACCTTCACGGGGAAGTATCCTATGTCCAGGAATATAGGAATGATGAGGTGAAGCCTCACACCCATTGGCCCTATAGTTTTAGTGGGGATCCATAGGGAATCCAAGGGGAAGGATTTAGATCATCCTATTATGGGATAATCGTAACACTCCCCCTTGATCGAATCCGTCCTTGAGATTAATGAATGGTATTGTTCCTCCAAAAATTCTTGTAGGATAAAAACGAGGAAGAATACATGTAGATATGCTATTGAAAACTCCTTAAAATCCAGCGGGAAAAGAAGGAGAAAAGTGTAGCATATAATGATTATTGCCTCATTGTAAACTTTATGAGAAAACCTTTTTAGGAGAAAAACTCATGTTAAGTTTAGAGAGCAATATATGTCTTTGATATTCCCTTAAAAACACCGTTGGTGAAAACAAGGAATATGACATATGCTTATGCTAATATTGCCTCATTAAAAACTCTCTATGAGAAACCTTGAGAGAAAAAAACTCATAAAGAGAAAAGAGTGCAATATGATGGTTTGGACAGGCCAACATTTAGGGGATTTCTCCCCCTGAACCTTGCAAGTCTCTAAGTCATCGCATACTAATTCCTTTGACACATTTCTCAAATAAGGAAGCTGGTAAGGACTTAGTGAACAAATCGGCGAGATTATCACATGATTTGGCTTTCAAGATTTCTATTTCTCCATTTGGTTGTAATTCGTGAGGATAGAACAACTTACGAGAAATATGCTTGTTGATGTTACTTTTGATATAGCATGTCTCCATCTGTGTAACACAAGCCGCATTATCCTCATAGATAATGGTTGGTGCTTGCATAGCACCTATACCACAAGACTGTTGTATGTGGTTAGGCGTCCACGAGATGGCTGTTTGTTCAACGTGTAGAAACACAAAGCTTTGTTTGTGATTTGCCACTATGGGGATCGATTGGTACCCAGCGTCAAGTATATCCAATCAAATCGAATTGGGACCACTTTTGAGGAATAGCCCAAGATCCTTTGTGCCATTAACATATCTGAGGATCTGTTTTACTCCAGTCCAGTGTCATCTGGTAGGAGCGGCGCTATGTCTAGCAAGCAGGTTCACTGCGAATGCAATGTCAGGCCTGGTGCTATTTGCTAGATACATTAGCGCTCCAATGGCACTAAGGTATGGAACATGAGGTCCCAATATTTCCTCCCCCTCATCCTGAGGTCTGAATGGGTCAGTCTTCATTTCTAAAGACCGAACAACCATGGGGGTTTTGTTAGGATATGCTTTGCCCATATTGAATTTCTCCAATACTTTCGGGCATAGGCGGATTGATGCACAAAGATTCAGGTTGGAAGGTGCTCAAGCTGTAGTCCTAAGCAAAATTTGGTTTTACCCAAATCCTTCAACTCGAACTCCGTCTTTAGATGTTTGCATGCCTCATCAATATCTTGTTGGTTGCCAATGATATTTAAATCATCAACATACACCGATATGATGCAAAATCCCGTTTGGGACCTTTTGATGAAGACACATGGGCAATCATCACTATTAGCATATCCCATACGTAGAAGGTATTTGCTAAGACGGTTGTACCACATCCTTCCCGACTGCTTTAAGCCATAGAGTGACTTTTGAAGCTTTACACAATACATGTTGCGACTTGCGTTTTGATTTGGTATAGAGATTCCATCAGGAACCTTCATATATATGTCTGAATCTAGTGACCCATAGAGATATGCAGTCACTACGTCCATCAACTGCATAGATAGATGATTTTGTACCACTAGAGATATCAGATATCGGAATGTAATTCCATTCATGAATGGAGAATATGTCTCATTGAAACCAATGCCGGGTCTCTGCGTGAACCCTTGTGCTACAAGTCTCGCTTTGTATCTCACCACCTCATTGTTCTCATTCCTCTTCCGGACGAAAACCCATTTGAATCCCATAGGGAATACTTTGGGAGGTGTAGGTATTGCTCGAGAGAATACCTTCCTTTTTGAGAGCAAGGATATTTCAGCTTGGATTGTATCCTTACATTGATTCTAGTCCGAGGCGTTTTGCACTCTGCCATGGTCTTAGGATCTGGATCATTTTCAAGGATTTCAGCAATCATTGTGGCGAAATATGTGTCGACAACTGTAGTCTTTCGGTCATATGATTCTCCAGATTTGACATAGTTGATGGAAATTTCAGTTACCCTTTTCGATGCAACATCATCTCCCACAATGGTTGCATCAGGCATTCCGATGTCCCAACATCGTAATAGAGTGCACTTTGTTGATGTGGGATGTGAAGGTTGAACCTCCGGGTGTTCCTCAACATGGGGTTGAGTTGCATTTATTGGATTGGAAGATTTGCTCTTCCTTTTCCTTTGCTTGCTAGGAGCTACATCCGTGGAAATAGTTGTACTTCTCCCCCTCTTATTTGGGAGTTGAGTAGTTTTGTTTGGTACCTCTACTCTTTCCGGCACATTTCTTGCAGGATTATAGGATTTTGTAACACCCTTATAATCGATAAATGCATCGGGCGCATTATTTGCAATGTGTTCCAAATTGATGATTTTCGAACTTGGAGTTCGGTCTCTGAAGTACGTGGATCAGAGTTAGAGATGTCTGTGGCATCCCAATTGATTTCTGGGCATTCTTTGTGGTACTTAAAGTCCCCCCCTAATTCTGGGAAATGATCTTCATTGAAGATACAATCAGCATACCGGGCCGTAAATAGGTCCCCTGTGGTGGGTTCCAAGTATTTGATGATCGATGGAGATTGATATCCCACATAGATCCCCAATTTTCTCGTGAGGGCCCATAGTTGTACTTATTTGGCGGTGAGATCGGTATGTATGTGGCACAACCGAACTTTTCACGGATGGGAAATGCTTGGGGATTTCCACGTACTAACCGCAATGGCAAGGTTGCATGGTATGCGGTTGGCGCAATTGAATCAAGTCGCCAGCGTGTAAAGGCAAGCGTGACCCCAACATGAGGTTGGAAGATTGCAATTCTGCTGTAACGGTCTTGCAATGAGTTTGATTCTCTTGATGAGAGATTCAGCCAAACCATTTTGAGTGTGGACATACGAGACCGAGTGCTGAACTTGAATTCCTAAGGCCATACAATAGTCATTGAAGGCACGAGAGGAAAATTCAGCAAAGCATTATCCATCCTTATTGATTGGATTTGATGTTCGGGATCTTTGCGCTTTAAGTTTGATAACTTGAGCGATGATCTTAGCAAATGCATGGTTTCGTGTCGATAGTAGGGACACATGAGACCATCATGTGGATGCGTCTATTAGAACCATGAAGTACCTAAACGGTCCAGATAAAGGTTGGACTGGACCACAAATGTCTCCTTGAATGCGTTCAAGGAACTTGAGTGGTTCAGCTCCAATTTTGAGGTAAGAGGGCCTCAAAATTAATTTCCCGTGGCACATGCGGTGCACGTAAAATCCGAAGATTGGGGAAATTTTGCCTCACAGAGTGAGTGACCAATGAATTGCTTGTAATTTTCCGCATCATCCCTATGTCGGGGTGACTAAGGCGATCATGCCAAGTTTGGAATGCGTTAACATTCTGGAAAATTACTTTGTAAGCAACATGTTGTACGGGTTTGATATATGTATAGTACAATCCTGACGAGAGTGAGGGGACCTTTTCGAGTGTCACTTTGCCATATCCATTGTCCTTTGTAATAAGAAGAGATTCCTCATTGTTGTCATCATGGGTTTCAATATGAAAACCATTTTTCCAGATATCTCTACAACTTAACGGGGTAAGAGTTGAATCTGGATACAAGAGTGCATCCTCAATTGTTATCGATGTACCCATAGGGAGCGTAACGTGGCTCGCCCAGAGCCTACTATCACAACATCGCGTCCCACGATTGTTAAAACATTTCCTTTGCTCTTTGTGAGAGTTTGGAAATATTTTACTTCCCTAAGTATAGAGTTAGTGGTAGCACTGTCCACTAGGCACATTTCCTCATCCATCGGATTGACTCTTGTACGATCTCTTGTTCCGGTGGTTGGGTTCCCCAAAGCGAGATGTTCTAACCAACTGAGCTATGAACTCGGTAGAATTGGGTATGATCTCTGTGGAGAATTGGGGTAGTGCAAGGTGCTGATAACGTGTTGTAAATAATCGTGAAAGAGAGACAGAAAGTAGCGAGTGAACTCTGTGTTTATTCCATTGATCTTCGATTACATTTATACCCGGTGAGGGGAAGAGTTTGCAGGAAGAAAACTCCCCCGCAAGAAACCTTCACGGGGAAGTATCCTATGTCCGGGAATATAGGAACGACGAGGTGAAGCCTCACACCCGTTGGCCCCGTAGTTTTTAGCGGGGATCCAAAGGGGAATCCAAGGGGAAGGATTTAGATCATCCTATTACGGGATAGTCGGAACAGTTTTTAGGAGAAAAAAATAGGATACTCTTGGAGATGCTCGCATGCAACTACTTGTCTATTGCTCGTACTAGGAGAAACTTGTCTTTCGTTGCATTGCTATGAACTTTTGAAAGGTGGGTTTGCGTTCTTAAATAGTTCTGAAGGCATTTTTGAATATTTCATCCTCTAAATGATTTGAAATCAGAAAATTTTGCACTGTAAACTTGTATATTTCATAGAGAACTTTAGAGAACTGATATCCAAATGCAGTTTCTTAAGAGACTAGCCTCTGAAAATCGATATCCAGAAGGGAGCCATGGCCCTTGGACCCTGGACGATTTCTAGACACGGTGCAGCATTCAAACCCTCTCTAAAATAAAACCAGTGTCTTTTAAAATAAATGTTGGTATGGTTGCATGAAATTCAACACTATCGTACCTGTGATATGTTTTTCAAGGCTTCCACTGCTTATATACTCGAAACAGAGTAATCTTTCTGTTATCTCAACAAGATTCCTTTTGTTTCCTCCTGTGCTTTTTTCCGCTTCATGATGTGTATTAGAATAGAAGCCAAGAAATCGGACTACATTTCCATGCTCAATAATCTTCAACAGGCATTCAACCTCACGATAAAATAGCTTGTCTTCACGTTCGGTGTTATAGCTATTCACTGTTATTTTCTTGACAGCAACAGTCCAGTGATCGAGTTTACCCTGTTAATTTCAAAAGAATTGCTCCATCAGTAGCCCCATCACCACAAAATTCTTCAGGCATATATATTGTAATGCAAAGTAAACGAAACAGAAAGCAGACTGAAATGTTGACATGCTCTGCATCATTTCATATTCTCTGCCAGGAAGCAGTCTTTACCATGTAAACATCACTGAATCCGCCCCTACTGATTTTTCTGTCTTCAGAGAAATTATCTGTGATGCTTGTTAAAATTTCCAATGGGAGGTGCCTTGGTTCCTCGCTCCCTTCTAGTATACGCTGCAGGACACTGAAGTCCACATCTCTGCCACCCATATTCGCATTCCACAGCGCCCTTGAGAAACTAGAGAAAGGGAAAATTAACTTGCTTAATTGTAGTTCTTGAAGAAGAATCCATACGAACTCGTGAGCTACGGAAGCATTCAAACAGAGAAGTGCGTACCAGCTTCAGCCTTGGCCTAGTACCTGCTATACGGAGCGAGACTAGGAACAACTGCAAATGTCTAGAGATGTGATCAATTCAAGCCCAGCAGTAACTAGGTTCCATAAAAAAGGTGTTATTTTCGTGTGGACAAAAGTATATAGGACATTAGGACAGTAACTTTGCTTTTATAATGGTTACATATGAGTAAATTCTCACCTGGATCCAGTGGATGTTAGAGGATGAAATTTTGAAATGATGATAACCCTCTAACGAATCTGGATCTGAAGGACAAGAAACCAGGTAAGATTTAGGCCGAGCATATACTAAACTGTTTACATGATATCGGTTCAGCAAAAAGTGAAACGTCAATAACTAAGTGCAGCAGGAGTCAAAGGGCGAGTTGATCACGAAATTTATCAGAGTAGCATGACAGACAAACAATAGCACTAACCTGCTGGAGAAGGCCTTCACGAGTTCATCGACCCTACTGATGCAGGATACGAGTACTAGGTAGATCAAAGACCTCGGGCAATAAGAAGAAAGGGTCAACATGTAGAGAATATTGCTTAGGGCCCGTAACCTTTTCTTATACAATGGATTATTTTTCTGACAGCATTGTAGGCCCACTTGTTTCGACGACTTTTAATAAAGCAGCTCACGTGACTGCATTGATTATTGCGGGACGGTGGGATTGTATATTAATTGATGTATAATTGTCCCTTGATTCCAAATCGTAACTCAGTTCAAACTATGTCTGAACTCAAATTTCTCTAGTTTCAAGAAGTTAATAGAAAAATACACAGATATCTGTAACGCAGCTACGCCCACATGACATATATATTTTGATAGTGTATATGTTTGATATTGTATATGTTAATACATTCTTCGGGATTCCGCAGTCAGAGTAGATCCAAAACATAAGCACACAAGCCCAACGCTGCAACCTAATCGAGATTGAATGAACCCATCCTTTCCACCATTCTTGACTAATAGTAAACCCTGATCTGAAATCTTATTCAGCTAGCAAGAAGTTGTGTCTGTCGCCTGTTTCTTCAAAACTGCTAACTGGAGTACCACTATTACAGAAATCATTTCCGCCACTGTTGAAATGTCACGGTTAATCGTGGCTTAACCACGGCGGTTGTCGGTTAATCGATTTACCATGCCAGGCACGTTAGGATGTTCGCCTCGGTTAATCTTTTAAAAAAAGAGGCATGAATGAGTGAATGAAAACACTAAGTATCGATATTTGTAGTGGTAGTGGCTATCGGGCCCCATCTGGATTGATTTATCTACCGCCACTAGTATGGATATTTATACCAGCAAAATACACTCCAGCCACCAGTCACCACTCCGTTATACAAGTAACACACTCCACCGACCAGCCACCACTCCTATCATAATCACCCTGTTTGCTTGAACTTACCAACTTTATCAGCCATGGTACAGTGTTTTCCTATCACAACAAAACAACATGAACCAGCTTATCAGCTGCGAAACCATCAGCTGAAAAACCTCATTATATGCCTCTTCACACAAAAACATCACTGTGTGCACCCATCGTCAAGCGCGATCAATGTTCTTAATTTCAGTAATGCAAAAATTTGGGCCACCATCAATTATCGAATTTCGTAATATTCAGCCCAAATTGTTTAGAGATAACACATGAAGTATTTTTTTTCCTTAAAAAAAGTTTAGTTCTAACTAAATATAGTATTGCTAGCTACTAACCCCATGCAGAGCACGGGCAAGAGAGCACATAATATAAGTATAATTTTTATATTGAAGGAATGGAGGAAAGGAAATCGAAATGATGCAATATATGGCGCGCATAAGTCTGGGCCATGCGTGGTTGCCTCAATTCATGATACAGCTTAATGTAGGTCATGATAGCTTTTAGGGGGGAAACCATGAGGTTTTTCCAATTACTGAACCGTACAGAAATCTACGAAATTGTGTCAGAACTATTACGATTAGAAATGTAATTTTTTCCAATTAGCAATCCGCCGAACTATGAATATGAAATTAACAATGTGCAGTGAACCTTGAAGATGGAAATAAGATCTTTTACGAAATCATGCTCTGATCATGCAACCGTTTTTTTAAAAAAAACTGCAAATTGACTCAATGGAAGCCTGGCACGAAGTTTTTTTTTTTTTTTTAAAAAAGTCTACAAATGCTTTGATCATGAGAAGACATTGGGCTCTAACAGCAAAGTACAATGGCAAGTTAGGCCCTGTTTGGTTCCTACAGGAACTAGGGACTAATTTTTAGTCTCAATTATTCCCTAATTTATCCAACAACAAGACTAATGGACTAATTTTTAGTCCCAACCAGTCTCTAGTCCATTAGCCCCTCTTGAGAGTCTAATTGGGACTAGTCTGTGCTCTTGTCAGTCGTCAACTCATTTGTGCACTTGTGCATGCACTAGTCAGTTGTCAGCTCTAGTCCCTCATTAGTCCTTTGAACTAAACATCTTTTAAATGAGACTAAAAATTAGTCCCTAGTCCCATGGGAACCAAACAGGCCCTTAATCTAAGGCACTGAACAGTCAGGCGCATCAGTTCGAGGGAATAATGCACAGATCAATTTGAACATCTATACGCTGAGAATCCCAATTCGGGTACCAAGTTTGCCTAGGCACTTACGTAGAAGAGGAAGATTTGCCCAGGCAATTACGCGAGAAGAGAAAGGGTGTTGGGATGGAGAGCGGCGGGGAGGGCCTGAGCGTTGGCTGGAACCTGGGTGGAGATGGACGGTGCGGGCGGCGGCGGCGGTCTGCTGTCAGCGCTGCGTGAGCAGGTGTCTCGGCGGCGTCGTCGAGATGCAGTGTTGCGTAGTGGAGAGGTGGGAACAGGGGAGGCGGCGGGGTGGCGCAGAGTGAGCCGTCGATGGTGGAAGCTGGTGCGGCGGCGCGCTTTGGGAGGTGCTGTGGGGGAGCGGGGAGGGAAGAGAGGTGGGAGCGGCAGGGGGCGGCGTCGGCAGCCCGTGAGAAGGTTCGCATGAGGGCGAAGGGGCATGACGTGGACGACTGCGATTTGGGAGGGACAGATCCAACGGTGCAGGAGTGATACTGTTCATAGAACAGTGATCTGTGCCATGTGACGGAAGTGCCGGCGCCTACGAAAACTATAGGTATGTATAGATAGGTATGTATAGATTTATTACTACACATCATTTGTTTAGAAGAATATATAATATAAACAACTAAAAAATATACGTTTAGAGTTATATAACAGGTCTATGAGTATATTATAAAATTTTGGAGTTTTCTTTCAGCCACCACCAAAATTACTGAACTTAACGAGATTCGACTGAAATTTTGCCAAAATTTTTGAACCCTGAGCGCAATACACTGGACACTTCGCCAGTGGAACAACACTAGAAGCATGACACGCAAGACACAACGGCAATATATGTTACAAGCCAAAATGGCACATGCACGTGGTGGCTATGGGCTGCCCTAGCTGGATCGACTGCAATAGGAATTCACCATCATTGAAGGAAGAAACAACAAAAAGCAACATAAAGGTTTGGGGATAGAAGACATGATATTACAGGCCTTGTATACGTACTCAAATAAACAAGGCTAACAACTAGTTGCACAACTTTTCTCTAGCTTTTTGGTAGCCATGGCCAACAACACCCTGTTCGGTCGACACGAACTAGTGATTATGTTTTTTTAGATAAATGATTGTATTTCATACCCGGCTTCATCTACCAATAGGTTGAATCAGGCCAATTATTACAAAGAAGAGGCCAAAACTAAGAACAAATCATGCGCCAATTGTGCATGTCCTTATGCCACAGACGAAAGTGAGGAAGACCGCCGCCAATTCGGCACGAAGGAGATGCGGGGAAGTGCACCACCATCAACCCACGATGCCTAGTGTCCGATCCCTAGATCCGGCGGGGATCGAACCATCGCACGAAGCCCGGATCTGGCCATCGTCGGGAGCGGCGCGACAGCCACTTTCCGCGTGGCCACCCACACCTCAAAGCCTCGGTTTCGGCCATCGTTGGTCTTCAAGATTCGTCCACCTCTCTTCCCTCAACCTGCACCTAAACCTCCCCCCTCCTCCGTTACTTGATCCGGCCGCCATAGATCAAGCCTCGCGCCAGCCCATGGGATGCCCGATCCAACATAGGATCTGAAGCCCCCGGCCCGTTGCGAGAGCCCGGCCACGAGCGGCCGCCGCCCGCCTGCCGGCGGATGGGCTCCGCCCGACGATGCCCGGCAGCGTAGCGGCGCCCCTACCGGACACCACATTGCTTCGCTCGAGACCGCAGAATCGCCACTCCGCCGCCCACGCCCGCACACCGTTGTGCCACCACTCCACCATCTTGCAGGATGCGAGGCCCCGGCGCCACCATCTGGCGGGCCTGGCCGCCCGACCTTGCGGCTACCTGCTCCGCGGCGGTGTGACGGGAAGGGGGTTAGGGTAGGGAGGACGGCGGCGCTACTAGGGTTCCGTTCGGGTCACCAGCGTGGGGAGACGCGGACGGATGGGAGTCATCCTTGGAAATGCCTCCCCTCACAAGATAGGGAGTCTATTCTTAAGCATTCTCTTGTAAGAGAACCCCCAATTATAACAAGTGATTAAGTAAACCAAGAAATTATCTAACTAGTATTCAATTAGGCCAGCTTTATTTGGATCCACTTGATAATAAAGTAGTGATATCTCAGTACAAACATATTATGAGCCTGAGTTCATCTTCTTTCTTGTTCTCTCATATCTTTGTCGACAAGCGGCGAAGACCAAGGACATGGGTGCCGTGGCGGACGGCGGCCAAAGGAGAGCACTATGAGAAGTAGAGAACATGAATGTTGAGGGTCCTAGGGATATAGCTGTGGGCCGAGGCAGGGGCAGCACTATGCATCGTCGAAGGCTAAACTTTAGCAACTGTGGCCCTATTTCAATCTATCATAGCTAAACTTTGGCTAGCTAATAATTTAACAACATAAATCCGGGGCCATTTGGATTCACTACCTAATGCATGAATATTGACCCTACTGCCTCCTTCCTCCAACCCCATAGCGCTCGGGCCCGCCCTACCACCCGCTCCCCGTGCCACCAGGACTTCATGGTAAAGGAGAAAAGTAGTCAGGAAGTCCCAATATTCTGCATCCACATCTCCATCTTTCACCGGCAGTGCCCCCATTACCTTCCCCAATGATAGTGCCTCCATCTCCATCCCAACTGGCGCATCTTGACCAGCGGGCCAGCAAGTCTAGAGCGGCCAGCAGCGGGGCTAACTAGGTGCACTTTCGGCATAGAGGAAATGGCTGCTGAGGCAGGAACTCCTCGGCGGGGGCGTGAGTAGTATATGGTGAAAAGTCGCATGGTGGAATGCAGCCCGAGGGAGTGATGCGAAAAAAAAGATGGTTCATATTTTGGCCTCCAGCTAAAGTTTAGTTGTGAACTTTTGCGTCCACCACTACTAGTCTCCACCCCAACGTCCCCACAGCAGTTTCCACGAATTAACGATGGAATTGCACCTGTGGCTGGCAGAATCACCTTTCCGAGGGCAGTGAGCACATTTATCAGACCTGTTTAATCTTAAGTAAGTGCACAACATAAGGATGTGTTCCATGGACTCCACTCCTTAATCACAGAGGAAGGAGTGTACATTTTCCTCCGTGCTGGGCGAATCCAAAAGGAGTGCCGCCTTCTTTTTCTTTTGGAATAATGGATAACGTGGAGCATCTGAATCGGATTTCAAAATCTCGAATAAAAGTGGACATGAGAACGCGAGCCGGAAAAGCGACCTTGTCCATGGGTTCAATGAATCCATCCATTCAGCAAGCCACTTGTACTTAAAAAATAATCTGATCTGCAGTCTTATTGGGCTTGGGCACCGACAAGCTGTCAGCATGCGCCCTTATTTCCTCAAAACTGCTGTTAATTAGAGTGATGGGTTCCACAATCCACCCTATCAGCAGCAGTCTTTTAGTCAGTGCTAACTACGCATTTGTTTCTTTATTTTTAGTTTATTTATTTTATCTACCACGCTCTTACCTCCATCTTTTAAAATCCTGAGATCTGCATCTCGCTGTAATTCCACATTTCCCCAGGTTAGTGGTGCATTGTTGGACTTCTGCTAGTGTCCCCTCATGCTGGATAGTTGTGGCCTGGGAGGAAGACAAAGTGTATGGCTGTAGTGTTGAGGAAGAAGAGGGAGTAGGGGTCTCGCGCTCGATTCAACCCTGATTCTTTTTCTGCCAATGTTGTCCACCACACAGTGGGTAAGTCTTCAGCTTTTTTTTTTTTTTTTTTTTTTTTTTACATATACGCGTTTGTAGTATGTCCTACCTTACCTCCATATTTTGCAATTGTATCGCCTGATTCATGCGCTGCAAAACAATAGCTCATTTCCTTCAACCTTTCCCTAGGTTAGTGATGTATGCAAATTATATGTGAAAGCATGTCAAATTTAGTCTTGCTACTCTTCTGTTCGACATTTTCCCACGGTTGCCTAAGGCAGGAGAGCCTGGCCGCACTGATGTCAATCTTAGACGCAATCACTTGTTTACTTATTAAGTGAATAGGTGTTTTCACTGTCAGCAGGAACCAAGATGAGCCTTGCGGGGAAGGACATGGTTGTTAAACTCGAGTTGCTTCGAACTATTACAAACAACTTTTCAGATGCCCAAAAAGTTGGTAGCGGTGGATATGGAGATGTTTACGGGTATGACTAATCACATATATATCCTATATTTGTATTTTCTTTCTCGAATACATGCATACAAACTTGTGCATCATTGTATTAAGGTAGAAGAAGTTTGAGTATACAACAACGATGTGTTTTGGGTTTGGGATTTGGAGATTTAACAAGACATCACTGGGACACTCTAGTCAGTCGTTTCAGTTATATGATCAGTGAATATATGATTAGTGAGGAATCTGTACTGATATGACTACTGTTTTCTAGTTTTTCTCAACATTCTCATTTCTTTTTACTTTTCTAGTGCTGCAGTATATATATGTCATTCTATCTAACAAGCTATGTGTGGTCGTAGAGGCTCAGATTTTTGCATTATCTGACAAGCTACAATACATTACAACAGGCCATGCATAACGGGAAAGAGATTGCTGTTAAGAAGTTTCACCAGCTAGTGGGGCGGCTAGATGATAAGGAGTTTGATAACGAAGTCCTTAACCTTCGGGAGATCGAACATCAAAATATTGTTCAGTTACTAGGCTACTGTTATGTAGCAGAACATAAGTATATTGAGTGTGAAGGCAAGCCGCCAATTCGAGCTGAACATGTTGATCGAGTTCTCTGCTTTGAATACATGCAAGGAAGCCTTGACAAACATATTAAAGGTATTACTGGAACACTTGTCATGCATCCAAAATTGCAAATTAATGGTTTGTCAATGTTATATAATTTTGTAGTTTCCTTTAATCGCAGATGAATCTTGTGATCTTGATTGGGCGACAAGTTACAAAATTATTAGAGGAATATGTGAGGGCTTAAAACACCTGCATACTGCAATGGGGAAACCTATTTTCCATATGGACTTAAAACCTGCAAATATATTGCTGGATAAGAACATGACAGCAAAAATTGGAGATCTTGGTTTGTCTAAACTTGTCGCTTCAACAGAAACCCATACAACTGAGATTCAAAAAAGGAACACAGTATGTAGATGCACCATTTCCTCAGCCAATTATTTTTAAAATATAGTCAATGGCCTATTTCTACTTTACTAACCGTCTGTTTGATGTTTACGATATCTTGAAGAGGTTACATGCCCCTGAATACGTAAATGGACGCCGTGTATCAAACAAGTTTGACGTGTTCAGTTTGGGGGTCATAATTATTAAAATGATGGCCGGAAACAATGACTACTACTGCCATCGAAAAGCCTCCAGAAGAATTTATTAAACTTGTAAGGGAAATCATTATTATTTTTCATTTTATGTGTTAGTTTTTTTCTCGCATCTCTAGAGCCTATATGTGTTTTAATCTTTATTTTCCAAGTGTGCAGGTAACTGAAAAGTGGAAGGAAAAGTTTCAGGAAACGTTGGAATATTCATCACAAGAAACAGACATCCTGCAAGTGAAGACTTGTGTCGATATAGCATTAAGATGTGTTAAGGATGCACGACAAGAAAGGCCTGATATAAAGGGCATTGTCAATGAATTGGAAAAGCTGGAAGACCAGATTAAGAAGATGTCTCTAGCTTCAAATCAGTCAAAACATCTAATTGGCTTGCAGGTACGACCATTCTGGTATTATGGATGCTCTGCTTGTCAGCTGCAGGATACCGTTTCTTTAGGAAGTTTTAGAAAAGTTTTTCCTTGGCTCATATCAACAGCTAGCACACACATCGTCAATAAAAATCCGTTTATTCTTGCAGGGGTGCTCCGACTCAAACGTTCTTGCTATCGATCCAGCCCTGGAGCTGCGGTTTTTATTCGAGCCAAGAAAGGACATATCCTGCTGCCTTCAGCTAACAAACAAGACGGGTGGCTCCATTGCATTTAACATAAAGATTAACAAGACCAAGTACTACACAGAACCGAGCAGAGGAATTATGCCAGCATGTTCCAAGCGCTATGTCTCCATGACATTGCGAGCACAAGATGAGGCACCGCCGAATACGCAATGCCAAGACATGCTCATTGTACAGAGTGTTAACCTCAGCAAGGAACTAGCATCATTATCTGATGAAGAGATCACTGAAGACTTCTTCGAAAATGTCATGACGGAGAAGGTGGTGGATGTGGTCACACGGCCTATTGTTTATGTTGCACGAGATCAACTTAGGGCATGTGCATCCCTGAATGCCAACAATGGGCAGGCACAAGAGAGAGAATCCAGGGTTAACCGCAAAAGAGTACTAGAGTCAGAAACTGCTGCGCCAATGGAAACGTCATGAGAAACTGCCTGGTGATTCTTTATGTTGCACGAGATCAATTTACACGCTAGTACTTATATTAGCGCAGGTGACGGGATCTTAGATTTCATCACATTATGTACTTTCAAAACATATATACTATTATATTTTTTCATGAAGAAGTCCATTTATTTATATTAATATGAAGTCTGTCATTTGTTCATGAAGTCTAATCAGCTGAAAACATGGATTGCAAATTGCATATACATCTCACACGCAGAACTGCAAAGTATAGAGGAACTAACTGAAAATAGAAACGACATCCTTGCAATTCAATACATGCAGGATGGAAACAGAGAACATGAAACTGCCAAATTGACAAAAGGTTTCCAAATATTTCTCCCAAGAGCTTTCACAAACTCAACTGTTATGACTGAATATAAAAGTAAGACAATCGACAGCATAGCAACAGCTAAACTAAAGCTTATGTAGCAACCCAAAACGTTGAGATTCTAGAGGCAAATGTAGTGCATGATACATGTGGCAGCTAACTCATATCACGGTATACAACAGAAGCAACGCTGAATTCTGAGATGGTTACATTGCAGAAAGTGACAGTAGATGTTAAGAGCACCTTAGCAAAGAGCCATCAAATCAAGACCCATACTTTTGATTTAAGGGCTCCTCCACTTTTGAGTGCCCTGATTTCTCAGCTGAACTCCAACATAAGCCGTTAAATCAGGGACCCTGCTTTCAATTCTCGCCCTTTTCAAACAATTTATACTCTTTATAATCTAGACATGACTGATACTACAATAATTCAGATTAATATTAGTAGTCCATACAAGTGACCAAAATTTGGATATTACAATTTAGATTGAAAGTCAAATAGATATATCCAAATAAAAAAACAGTAAGGCCTTCTTTGGTGAGTTGAGAGGGATTAAAAAGTAATCTATTAATGAAATGCAAAGGACTTTCTAAATATTGGTTTAAACTAATAGGATCCAAACAGGCCCTAATATTAGATTGACCTATTGAAGTTAACATGTTTCTCCATCCTTTAAAGTAGTGAAACAAACTAGAAGCCCAAACATGTTTTCAGGATTTGCGGTCAATCAGCTAATTTCCACAAGGCCAATAGAACTGAAGTACTGAACCGAATAATAAGCTTTTAGCTAATTTATCTCACTAAAAAGATAAAAAGACTGCAGCCATATCTAATAATATACTCCCTAAGTGCCCTTTTGTAAGGCGTATACACATATCAAGATTTAAACATTAAAATCTTTGACCAACAGTTTAGTGAATACTTTTAAACTACCATAGTATAAGTTCGATATGGTAAGATTTAAAATTAAATGTACCATTCAATTACCATGAAACTATTAATGCAAACAATATGATATAAAATAATTTTATAATGGTCAAAGTTTAATTTAGCAAACGGTATAAAAGCTAATCCATTTGTCTTCTCAAATATAAGGGATCACAATTTTACTGAAATATTTTATTTATTTTTTTGCTATGAGCAGTAAAACGCTAGTATCGTCACCCTTTTACCGCTAAACTCTCCTTTCCGCTAATAGCCGTGATTATAGCACCATAGAGCATATCGTAGCCTGAAATCAGCATGGGCCATGGGCGGCGGGCCATCTCAGAATGCATCGGCCCAACATGACTACGACGGCCCAGCCATCCTATCCTATCCTTTCTCCCATTCCGCTCGACCGAGCGGCAGGACGGCAGCGGCTGCAGATTCGTCCAGATGGCGGAGCTGGTGAGTGCTCTTCTTCGCTTTGCATCTGGCCTACCCATTGTTTTCTGCTTCGTTTTTCTACAGCTTGCAGTTAAGCATGTTTGGCTGTGTCTGTGTGCGAGCAATTGATGTAGCAGCTCAAGTCATTTTGTGGTTGCGTGCTATTGCAATGTAGGGTACTGAAAGACCTCCACCGATTCGTGCACACCATTCGCATTGGTACTTCCAATTACCAGTCTGCAGCTTCTGATTTACTTATTTGTGCTGGTATATCCAAAACCGCTAAATGAGGTTAGCGGAGGGATATCCAAATTGTGGTTGCATGTGAGAGGGCCCCTCGACAGGAATGGTAGCAGGAATATCCGAATTGCCGTAGCTTTGACTCAGCTTAGTCTAGTTGGTGGGCTTTGATGGAGGCCCAAGGCCCAAGGTTCAAAATTGGAAACCAACGTGCTTTTTGCAGACTGCTGCGTGGCAATACCAGCAGAAGCGTCACGGCTTTGAAGATGGGAGATGATTCCTTCCAAGGCAAAAATTCCGATCCGGAAAAAACAAACTCAGAATCCACCTGGAAGGTCTTAGGGCGGGCACCTATGTGACGATTCATTGCCGGCGGTAACTGGTTCAGTAGAGACAGGGAAAGACCCTTTCTGTTAGGAGATCTACAGAGCAATAGAAGGAGCATGGTGGAAGCAAACTTTCGAGCATGAAGGTTTGAAAGCGCGTAGCCGGGGTATCATCCACAACATCCGTAGTTGTAGGGCTCGAGGGCTGGGCCTCCTCGTGATCTGTGGCTTCTAGTTCCACATAGGGAGCGTTCGGGCGCCGAAGTCGTCATTGTCCGAGCACTTTACGGCATGGTACGTACGTTTGAATGTCATTCCCAAGTTCCACAAGGTTCTCTCACCTGTTCTCGCTCCCCAGGACTCGCTACTTCGGTCAACAGAAAAAATGAAATTCACACACCGTCAACAGAACAGTACACCGTTATCTAGTGATATAAGAAACACAGGAAATGGGTGGCATTTGATTGGACCGTTCTCATGGTACACGCAAAATAATTGAGACTAGCAGGTACCCCGGTGCTACGAGCACGGGGCAGTAAGCTAGAATTATAGCATATCATATTATTGTAATGCAACAAAAAGATGAGTAACATTAGTTACAGATGGGTTGTCGTTTGGTAGGATAATGTTATATTAGCATAGTACATGATTGTTTCAGTTCGATATGGATACTCATTTTGTCATGGGTGAAAGAACATTCAGTGTTTGGCAAAGGTTTCCATCTGGCAAGCGAGACTTGTTATGGGAATGGGTTCCTTCAGATTGATCATGATTATTAAAGGTGACACTTCAACGAAGAAAACAACACTGAGGACCCAGGACTGTGTAGGCAGAATGGAAAATATTAGTTTTGATGAGAAGATTGAACGATATATATGTTTAGTAATGTTTGTAGGTGTACATATTGCTGTGGACAGTTTGTTCAGTTAAATACTCACCTGAAACTGGGAACTAAGAGGACAGTTAAACATAGAGGTACTTATCATTAATTCGTTTTGGCATTCTTCCGAGCATCTGAAGGGCACAGTAGATACTTAGAACATTTTTTTTTATTATTGTTGACGATTGTTGCAGCGGCCTGTACGCATGCATAATGTACTGTGGTCTTTGTCCACAGGAGACGGACAGTAATCAAAGACAGATAGAAATTGTGAAGAAGGGCATTACCTGGATCTGCTCGCATGACACGCGCCGGTGGCAGGGTGCTCCGCTAGAGCTTGAGCTTTGCAGGGTCCCCGGCGTCTGTGCTGCTCTGCTAGAGCTAATTGAGCCGCGAGTCAAACGTGGATGGCGCTCGGCACCGGCTACAGCACGGCGCCATCGCCCTCTGCCATCCCCACATCCCAGCCCATCATCACGGAGCACGTCCTCGCCGCGCTCCAGTGCTTCCTCTCAAGACAGCTGGATGCCACCTGCTGCGGCCGCCTGCTCTTCCTCACCGGAAAAATTGATTATACATGTTTTTTTTCCAAGCACAAATTGATTGATGATACAAGTGTGTAAAAAATTTTCGGCAACTTTTTTTTCTTGAGATTACACAGTGCAACGCAGACGCTACACATATGCACACTCACCTCTATAAACACACATGCATAAATAAACCCTACCCCTATGAGCATCTTCGAATGACTGTGCCGAAAAATGCCCAACAACTCCTAAAAACAGGCCAAGCCCAGCTGCCATTTAACGGAGGTACAGAAGAGTGTTCAATAATAGCCAAATAAAACCTCCGTTCCAAAATGGATAGACCACCAAGCAGACCACATCCCCTTAAAAAAAATGCCGACACTCACCTTTATGAACGAAAGCGCATACACCCTACTGTCTTTTTTTTTGTTCAATTTAAGTTTTTCCATTGAAATTTCACGTGCATCTACCAACTAAACCCAAAAATAACTATGTTTACAATTTTTCTTTGAACTTTAAGGTGCACAATCCCTACGAGTTAAAAACTGAAAAGTTCAAGTAGTAACGTTCTCTTATTTTTTTACCAATTACAGTAAGGCTACACCAGCAGATCTCAATTAACAGAATCATGATAACTAGGTGCCGATGGTTATGTCATTAAGTCCTAATAAATCTAGGAACATGTGAGCACCTGCATAGCACCTATATTAAGACAAGAACTGAACCCTGTTTGGGTAGGGTCCACCAAAAAAGCGAACTAGGTAAGGTACCCATTGTTTGCCCATGTTTTGCAAGTAGTGATATTTTGAACAAACTACGGTTCGTCCAATATATGCACCCATGCAAAACGGAAATCTAAAAACAAATTTTCCCCAAAAGTGTCCTTTATATTTTTCGTGGCAGTTACTAGGCAGCGAACGCTTCCTCTAAGAAACGACTATATCATCTCTAACAGTCTAAATATGTTACAGTTAGGGCACTCAGACTCTATCCGTATATCCGTATTTAATTTGCCACAAGGAACCATATATATGACCTCAAGATTCTCTAATATATTGTGCGACACAGTATAAATGGCTCTGTCGTGCAACTGACGGCCTAAAAGAAACGATGCAATTCCCATCTCAGAAAAACTGTGCGTCACAAGAAGTTGCAAAAAACCAAGCTGCAACACTATTATATCCATTTATACAACAACACTTACAATAACGGGTGTTTCTGTGCGCGTTTACGGAAAGTCTACATGGGCGGCGGCCCCTTCGGGTTCAGTCCCAGGCGATGCAAAGCTGAACTGATAGCGTTCAACACCGTGGTCACAAGCCCTGGCACACGAGTCCTGTCGCCTGGGATCTTCAGGTAGTCCAAGATGTAGTAGCCGCCAACGAGGCGTCCCTCACCTATGGTCGTGCCATTCCTGAGGTCCTTAACAGTGATCTTCCCTCGGCCGAATTCACACCCATAATCATCGTTGCCAAGAATGGACCTAGAGACAATGATTCTGTTCCCTAGATCAGGGCAGTAATAGACATCGGTCAGCTCGAAGTTCGCCTTATTCACAGAACCTGACATGATGGTTTCCATTTCTCCACCATTGGCGGCAACAAGCACAACATTCTCGCGCCCTATGTTGAGACTGGAAAGCACGTTGAAGTTTCCCGTGCAGTGCACACCGGCTTGGTTATCAAGGATTACCACTGGCATGTCATTGGTTTCTCTGCACAGGAGAGAGATATTTATCCACTTAGTGTGTGAATAAAATAGATGGAAGGAATCCGAGCAAGGGACAACAAATGGGCGCAACCCAAAGGGCCAAATAATTACACGCCCAGTACAAATTTCCAAAAATTAACAAGGCCTCTTTAATTTGATATAAATTTCTAATAAATCTCAACGGTGCCGTATCTATGTCTATAACTCGTTTTTTTTTTAATCGCACGATGCGAGTGGAAGTAAAGGCCAAAAGCTGACCAGCTTAAACAATCCTCTTTCATTTCACCATGTCACTGTGAGGCCGGAGAGAAGAAAAAAACCATACATATGCCCACTTGAACACCTGATTGATTTTGACCGTGATCGTGACATGATACCACACAATCCCAATTAATAATCATGGTTTAATTTTTCTGAATGATTTACAAAAATGCAAGCTATATGGTTTTGCCTTTTTTATCGTGTTTATTATATTTGGAATTTAATCTTCCAACTGCTGGATTTTCTTACATTTACTTTATGCTCACCTATGGGAACGGCGAAGAAAACTTCATTTTATACATAATCAGAAGCAAGAAACAAGCTCAAAAAAAAAATAGAGGGTAATAGCAGCTGTGGATGAGAGCCATAATTACTTTAGCAAACACTAATTTAGCGAGATAGTGAACTAGTACCTGTGACGGCTATTGCCTGCATTGCCTGCTCTGCTTATCACGGAGATGTTCTTTCTCACACGAATGCCACTAATAATGTACACGTATTTTTTAGTATGATAAATATGATATATAAAAAAATGGCCATAAATTTGTCGATAATCAAAATGGAGGAAGTACGTACCCAAAATTGGGATGTTCATGCGTATCTTTTGTGGGCACCTTGTCATGATTTATAGATTGCTCATTTGTGGAGACTTCAGTTTGCTGGCCATGTATGACTATAACTTCTTGCTCATTTAGACTAAGAGGATCAAGTGGAGGAGGAGGATATTCCTCTTCTACTTGATGCACTCTTTTCATGATGAACTTTGTAGGACGTCGATGCTGATTTATGGCGTCCTTTAATTCGGACTCTGCAGCAATCCTGTCATTTTCCTCCGTGCCTTGGGTTGCACCAATGCTCGCAACGACCTCCTGCAGGTTTAACAGGTGCTGGATGCCAGCAAGTATGTTGTCATACTTCCGCGTTTTGCGGACGTTGAATTCTATGGTGAGTCTCTGAAGATTGGGCACAGCTTCTTCCTGAAAGTCCAGCGATAATACACCGCACATAAATCTGAAATACTTGAGAGCTGGGAACGTGCCTCTATGGAAGACTATGTTTCCTGTAGTGGGTATCCGGACATACAAGGATAGAGCTGTCAGCAATGGCAGGTCTGCGAGCATATCGATGTCTGAGGCTAACAATTGTCGGACAACAATTTCCAAAATGGAAAGTTTGCGGAGTTGTGGAATCCACTTGGGGAGCCTTGAAAGATGCAAATGGGTAGCAGCAACTCAAATATCTGGACTGAAGGAGTGGATGTGCTGCTTGAATCATCCTTGGGAGGAAGCAACTCATCTGAAGAAATAGCATTGACTGCAGCAACAGGACCTAGAGTGAAATTTTGTTTCAATCCAAGGTGGAGGTGCAACAATCTTGAAAGATGGAAAACATCCGATGGAATAGCTGTAACTACTGAGTTTATTTCCAGTGTTTCCAAGTGTTTCAGACATCCAATCCGACCTGGTAATTCTACAGTGACGTTGCATCTGACCTGCAAATATCTTAGCAGAAGCAGTCTACAGATTTCTGCAAGTGGAAAGTTCTTGTTTCCATCTTCAGCCCAGACATGAAGGATCAAGACTCGGACAAGCTTAAACTCCACTAATGTAGGCATGCAGCTCAAGTGCCCCAAGAAAGAGAGTGTTCGAACATTAGACAACCCAATACTGTCTGGTGTACTTGCATATGTTGCACTGCCGAAGTGCAGAGAAAGTCGACGAATCTTTTCTCTGAATGCTACCGTCAACTCAGGATAATATATGACAGTGATGAAATTATCTTCTGTTGACTTGGTAGTGATAAAATCAAATACCGTGGGGTGGACTACGTAGGGTACTCTGAGGGGATATTCTTCTCCCTCATACTCCACCACCTCTCCCTGATGGTGCTGCGCCATTCGCAGTGACCAAAACTGTCTCTCGCTTTCTCTCTCACTCCAGCGCTCCCGTAGGATTTTAGTTGACGCGGTCACCACCTGTCGGTGCCGCGCCATCGCCGAGCTCGCCGTCGTTGAGCTCGGTTCCAACAAACTTGAAGGTGGACGAACCCAAGAGGAGCACCACGCAGATTCTACTAGCACTCAGATTCTGCACTTCCTGACAACGAAGCTATATGTGGATGGGACATCTACCAGGCAGGCAGCATGCGACATCTACCAAGATGAAGAATGGCCGGCAAGCCACAACCACTTGACGCTACCGGAGTAGACATGCATCTTGGACACCAAGCAGCCAAGACATGCATCTTGGACACCAAGCAGCCACCGGTTCAACCTAGAGGAGACGGATGCCTTGCCTAGGCATTGGCCCAGGGCCAGCCTGATCTCAACCCTGGGAGGAGCTGATGGTATTGTGTGGCCCTGGCCACCAGATGCTCACGATGGAAGACAAGGCGGCGTAGATGACTCCTAGTTACCAGTAGTATCCATCTACGTCTAGATGCATGGAGTCGGCAAGGATGTCATTGAGATTCGAGAATGGCTACATAAATCAACGACACCACAGCTCCAAGCGACATGACAATTACGGACAACATCTGCTATAGCTCCGACCCCAAGGATGTGGCCACACCTAGAAGGTGATGCTACAATGACTAATTGTTTACTGGCGAACACCAATGAGGAAGACCACTCTACACACAGATTACCTAGCGGTGAACACCAATGAGAAAGGTGATGCTATTCCGGCTACCTATCAGTGAACATCGACGATGAAGATGGCGATAGAATGATTATGTGCCAGCTGACAATGACAAGACGTACAATGACTCCGTCTATTTTGACACTACACCAGTCAAAGATGATGTGAAGAGGAGCGGCCGGACATGCTGATGTTCCATTTCTGCTAAGGCAACTTCACCTACTTTAATAAGCACACACAACTAGACGACGACAAAGGTGGGTGATAACTGTGCCCTAGCCGGTAACAAAAATACCCTAATAACTAGGCTGGCGCGGTGCCACGATGTTGGTATCCACGACACCTACATCAATGTTGGCATTGGCGCACATGTAGACTAAAGGTATGGCCCCATAATTACAATTTATAATTTGTATGATGTACATGGTATGATCCTTATTGACCACTAGGCACAAATAAGTTTTTTATATAATCCTTACTGACCATCATGTATAGTTTCTTTATTAACTCAATAATAATGTCATTGAATTACTTTGAACCATTTCCTTAAAAAATTATTCTGAACTTGCTAATATGATACTTAAAATCTTGGGGACCACAATCCATCGAGTTATCAATAAAGCCTATATGAAAAAATCCAAACCGTCATAATTATGAAAGATTATTATACTAATCCAATAATATTTTCCCTAAATAATCCATCTTTATCATTATAAAAGATAATGCTTTGAGTCCTAAGTTTGCATTCAAATTCTTTGTACATGGCATTAAGAAGGATAATGCAAACTAATGTAATTTGTGCATAAATTATTCACCTCAACCGTTATAAATATTAACAAAAAATATCTCAATCTACATGTACATGCTCATATAAGGCATTATGAACAATATTTCAACATCCATAATTTAAAACATACATTAGTTATAAATACTATTTTTATAATCTTATCAAGCGGAAATATATCATTAGCAACCCATATAGTAATGACACTTACAGTTCACTTTATGCTATATTAACAATTATGGCAATAAGTTTAGTAAGTCATATTGGACAATGTTTAAACATTTTTTTATTGAATCAATGTATTAGATGAATGTTAGTAACATAGTTTTAAGGGTTATTTGTTTAATAAAACAATACTAATACAATACAATGAATTCAACATCTTAAGTACAATGTCGCATGCTTAAACAACTATTTATGATGTTGTTAAAACTAAGAGGGTAGCTTAGGGCCTTACAGTATTCTTCAATACAGTAAAACATGAAAATTTTGAATAAATGATGCAATAAGCATTAAAATTTTGAATTAATACGTGTATTACAAGAACTAGATCCAAAGCTAAAGGTTAAATTATAGTCTTTTATGATATGACATAAAGGGTTGAAATAAGTTTGTACTTTAAGTTTATTTATCTTACAAATGTCTATGGTGCTAAATGGATCAAGGGTCAAAACTAGTAGAAATAAAAAAATATAGATCTTAAAATTCTTGCAAAGATCAAAAATATTTTGCCATCAAATCGGTACACTATATATAATCATGGTTGCACTACGGAATTAATATGCATATTTTTTTTTTTGTGTGTGGGGGGTTCAAAATTTAGGTTCGTACCATAAAAATATAGGGCTGCAACTAAAACTATCATAGTAAAAACAAATGTTTCAACTAAATGTACATTGGAGATACACAAAGGAGCTTTGTAAAGGAAAAACTCATGGATATAAATGAAAAAAATCAGTATTTGATTGACTATGACATTTGAATATAGACTATAGAGTATGTATTATATAGTTATTGCTTTAGGACATTAATGAAGTGAAAAAGATATTTGTTAGTGTCTCATATCGCACGGGATGGTGAACTAGTAATCAGAATGAAGAAAGTACGTACCTATAATTAGCATGTTCATGTGTATTTTTTCCGGGCACCTTATCAAGATTTATAGGTTGCTCATTTTTGGAGTCTTCAGATTGTAGGCTATGTATTGCTAAAACTTCTTTTTGCTCATTTATACTAAGAGGATCAAATGGAGGGGGGAAATATTCCTCTTCTACTTGATGCACTCTTTTCACGATGAACTTTGTAGGATATGCATGCTTATATATGGCGTCCTTTAATGCGGATGCCGCAGCGATCCTGTCAGTTTCCTCGGTACCCATGGTTGCTCCAATGCTCGCAACGACCTCCTGCAGGTTTAACAGGTGCTGGATGCCGGCAAGTATGTAGTCACACTTCTCCCTTTTGCGGACATTGAAGCCTATCAAGAGTTGCCGAAGATTGGGCATTGCTTCTTGCTGAAAGTCCAGCGATAATACACCGCACATAAATCTGAAATACTCGAGAGCTGGGAACGCGCCCCTACGAAAGGCTATGTTTCCTGCAGTGGGTATCCGGACATACAAGGATAAAGCTGTGAGCGCCGGTAGATCTGCAAGCATATCCATGTCTGTCGTGAACAATTCTCTGACAACAATTTCCAGAATGGAGAGTTTGCGGAGTTGTTGAATCCACTTAGGGAACCTTGAAAAGATGCAGATGGGTAGCAGCAACTCAAATATTCGGACTGGAGTCGATGTGCTGCTTGAATCATCCATGGGAGGCAGCAACTCATCTGAACCAATAGCATTGACTGCAGCAACAGGACCTAGAGTGAGATTTTGTTTCAATCCAAGGTGGAGGTGCAACAATCTTGAAAGATGGAAAACATCCGATGGAATAGCTGTAACTATTGAGTTTACTAGGCCATCAACCCGTGCTCTCGCACGGGCTAGCATATGATAAAAGATATAACCAAATAGTTATAAATTTAATGTCTGATATTTTCCTCTTTGTTTATTTCCATTATAAATACTATGTAATCTTTTCTATAAACTTATCAATTATTTATCTATTTATTTTCCATACTTATTTTGTCATACCATGAATCTGAATTTTGATTTTTAGTTATTATCCTTATTGATTGCTAACAAATTTGTTAGCTCTAATTTATGTTGAAACTCTCATGCTTGTTACATTGTTTATTGGCACTTTTTATGTGTTTTAATATAAGCAATTAGAGTGCATTCTTAAGTACTATATGATGACATGAATAGTCAATTTAAACCTGTACTACATTACTTAAAATCAGTTTAGAGCTTTGACCGGAGATCTAAGAGAGTTTAGAAATGCTAACTGAAAGAAAAGAATAAATACTTAAGCCTTGTAATAATGACTATTTGAACCAAAAAGCAACCTCAAATGACATGAAGATATAGCCACTTATAGCCACTTGTCCTCCCCACTTCCCAAGATGTTTTAATTTTATTACTGAAGTGTTATTTGTGTGGTGTTGGCTATACTGTGAATAAACTATGACAAATGTTTTGAGTTACAGTGTTTAATTTTATCAAAATCAATAACTTATATAGCGACATGGCTATTAAAAATTTAAATAAATTTTTAGTATCAGTAACATTGAAAATATTTTTAGGGTTGTCAAAACATAACATATATATTTATCTCTCATGGATGCATACTCCCTCCTAAAATAATTGACGTTCTCGCTTCCCGAGAAATAACTTTAACTAAATACACATTAAAATATATTAATATTTACATTACATAATTATTATCATCGGAAAGATCTTTTGATCTAGTTTTTTAACAAATTTATTTGGAGATATAAATCTTCTCAGCGTATTTTTCTATCAATCGAGTCAAACTTGTGGCATGAAGACCCAAGCCGACACTTAATTTGATATGTATTTGATATGCATGATGGCACAATATGTATTTTTACTTTAATCAAATTTAACATATTGACATTAATAGAAGTGGATAATATAGAAACATGCATATGCTTTATGGTTATTTAAATATTTTTTTGGTAACATTTCTTAGTTTTTTTCTAGTAATGTATGAAGTGGTAATTTAGATATAAATTTGGTGTGTTTTGTGTATTGTCTACCGAATAGCAGGTGGATAAACAGATTCAATTCCATGTTTGCTTTAGATCATTGTTTTAATGGCATAAATTAGTAACTTAAGATTCACGGCTATATTGTTTTACACTGGTGTACATGACTGCACATTCATAGAGGTGGATAATTAATCATTTAGAATTAAACAACAAAGATCCTATGGGTAATTATTGGTGGTGATCGTTTAAACAACAAAGATCCTATGGGTAATTATTGGTGGTGATCGTTATAATTTACATAATTGATAGTTGTTTTTTTTTTTTTCATGTGAAAATTTCCAAAGTCTACCTATTTTTTTAGTGGGACTATTAGGGATTAACATGTTCGTAATGATTTTCTAGTTAGAATTCATAAGATTTATATTTTTCTTACGTTGGTACTTATTTAGTGCACATGTAAGCTTATGTTATATACACTATTGTTGAATACCTTTTGAACCATCATGAATCTACACTTCAAATTAACTTTTATCTATATATTGTAATTCTATTTATCCACATGTGAAGTTTAAATTGTAATTATTATTGTATATTTTATTCACAATTTTCATCTTTAAATTTTAAGAAAAATTATAGGTTATAGGTTGTTCTCTTGGTTGTTACAATAGTATCAACAGTGGGTTTTATTCTAAATCGTCTTTCATAATGGAAGGAGTGAGTAATTTAGATGCAAATAATTTAGTGGATTAACTTGAATTATCTATATATCATAATAGCGAAGGTGGATTGATTACATGCAAAAAATAGGGGGGGCGGTATTTTATACATCCTTAACATTGTTGCATATTTGGTTTTTAATTAAACAAATAGATCCAATGGCTATTATTAATGATGGTGTTACTAATAACTGTGAGAATTTCTAAATCTTATCTTTTTCTAATGTGCCTGGTGACAATTATCTTGGAGGCTGCCAATAATAATCTAGGGATCCAAATCCTCTTGTGTATTGTTATAACCCATATCCATGTTATTACAGTCTTTATTGGTAGTCTAGATGATAATAACGAAACTCGTGAATATAGACCACTAAATATTCAAGACACTCTGTTGCTAAACTTAATCTGTCATATCCTCAATAGTTAGGGCCTGCATCTTGACAAAAATTTTCCCTTAAATATTTTTATCCTTTAGCGGTTCTACTATTTATAATGATAACATATAGGGTGTCGACAATATTTGCCCTAAATTCAAGGAAGGCTAACCGTTTGTTCAGTGGTGAAAGCTAGAGCAAAAATAGAGGGTGACTACTATAAGTAAGTGATTAAGAGGCTTACCAAAAATTAGTACCATCAGGATGGTCAAAAACATCTACAGAGGCAAGATACATCGTTTAACTTCAAGTCCTGAACATCTTTGACAATTTGATGGCCTAAAAAAAGAATACAAATGACTGTTGTTCAAATTTCCTTTTTTTTTCAACCAAATAATGAGCAAATGAAAATAAACATAATCATTTTTTTCAAACAAACCATTTGTTTGCACTAAATATTGGATGGTGGATAGAGGAACCATTCGAGGGTGGTTTTTCTCCACATCGATCATAATTTAACTTTAAGAGGTTGGATAGAGAAACTCTTGCAGATGATAATCTACCTGCAGGGTTCAAGGATTGTAAAGTTTCAGTAGTGAATCCGTAGTACACTTTCTTCCAATGTTATTTAAATTCTAAGTGGTTATATTAACCTATGAATAGCTCATATACAGGTGCATCATTTTCCTTTTTCTAATAAAAAGATAAATAAGCAGGAAATTAAATATTTCAATTACATGTCTGCATTACCTTGATGAGTGAAATTGCAGCATCCTACAATCATTTCAAAATGCCATCACATATATAAATCTTAGGCCCAAGATTTAATCTTTTTTATGCACACATCAATTTGGCATGAGATATTGTCACGATAAAAAATAAGCATAAGACTGTAACGAAGGACAACATATTATGAAGAAAATTGACCATTGAATGGATGGGTTTTCTCGGTCTACCTTGGCTCGCAATTTTGCAATAGGTGCACCTTGCCAGTATTGGATACCGAGCCGATACATAGGAATGCAAACCTTCATATCAAGCATCTCAGATTAGGACGATCAATTGGGAGAGACAATGCATGGAAAACGATTTGTCTAGGCCATCCAGAAAGCACGCCACCATTCAGAGATGTACGCAACGTATGTCAGCAGCTGCAAACCTTGCTTGGCACCGCCGATACGGTCGTGTGTGGCCGTCGGATCCTTGCGCACCAGCTCAGGCACACACTAGATCTTTATGCTTGGTTATTATATTGAGGTGGCCTCGTCACCGGTACCATCGGCTGCTTCTCGCACTTGAGAGACACATCGATGTAGATTACTCCACCAACATCAGGATGCAACACAGTAGTTAACGAAGCCAATCCTTGTGAGGCATGCCGCCTGCTTTGGGGAGAGATTTGGAGCACGCTAGCAAGAAAAAAAACAAAGAAGCAAATACCGACATCAAATATTGATAAATCGTCGTTGTATCAGTAATATACTACATATTAGTTTTTGTTCCAAAATCAAACAAAATTATCTGTACTTTGCACGAAAATATTCCTCAAAAAGTAAAATCTGGGTTCCTTGCATGTCGGCGTTCTGCACAGAATTACCTGCCGCCGTGCTCGTGCTGGCTGTGTGCGTGTGCTGGCCATCGCATGGATCAAATCCTGAGAGAAGATGTTGGCCCTTCGCCGGACACATGAATGGGAACGTAGTCTTCACATGTACCATGGCTTCACATCTACCATGCAATTTGTGAGGATTCCAAAGGGGCTACCGCTGCCGCGTCGGGGGAGGAAGGGGCGCCACCATCGCTTCATGCCCCACGCGCCGCCAGGAGAGGAACATGGGAAGCAGAAAAATACAATGGGGTAGGCTGATTAGATAGGTACTCTGAGAGTCGACGTAACATATGGGGAATTGTGGTTAAAAAATATTAGACAATTATTTAATTTGTTTTCTCATAATGGCAGTGGTGGGTAATTTCTTAGAAAATCAAACAATTGATCCAATGGTTATTATTGATAGTTATAATTGAGCCATAGTATATTGACGGCTAGATGTTTCTGATTTTTGTGGGAATTTATACAATTTATCTTTTTTTTTAGTGCATCTGGTGAGGATTAACGTGGAGCCTTCTTTGGAGCCTCCAATTAGTAATAGTAAGATAAGATTTCCAGTGTTTCCAAGTGTTTCAGACATCCAATCTGATCTGGTAATTCTACAGTGACGTTGCATCTGACCTGCAAATATCTTAGCAGAAGCAGTCTACAGATTTCTGCAAGTGGAAACTTCTTGTTTCCATCTTCAGCCCAGACATGAAGGATCAAGACTCGGACAAGCTTAAACTCCACTAATGAAGGCATGCAGCTCAAGTGCCCCAAGAAAGAGAGTGTTCGAACATTAGACAACCCAATACTCTCTGGTATACTCGCATATGTTGCACTGCCGAAGTGCAGAGAAAGTCGACGAATCTTTTCTCTGAATGCTACCGTCAACTCAGGATAATATATGACAGTGGTGAAATTATCTTCTGTTGACTTGGTAGTGATAAAATCAAATACCGTTGGGTGGACTACGTAGGGTACTCTGAGGGGATATTCTTGTCCCTCGTCCTCCACCACCTCTCCCTGATGGTGCTGCTTGTTAAAGTTAATATCCATCCGTTGGATCAAGCCTAGACTAACAAGGAGATCAAAATATCTGCCCGAAGCTTTAACTTTGTCCTCATCTGATGTACAGATAAAACCTTCAGCCATCCATAGCTTAACCAAATCTTCCTTCAGAAAAAAAGTAGTTCTCCGGATACAAACTAAGATATAGGAGACATGTCTTCAAATAATGGGGAAGACTTTTTGTAATAAAGCTTGAGTACTTGGTTCAGAATCTCGACTGGAGTTGATTCTGTTCTCAAGTTTTAGCAAGAAATTTCTTTACATCAGAATTCAGATTCTCTTCTTTTTCCATCTTGCTTAATCCCTGTTCTGTTTCCAGCTGGCATAACTTTTCTTCTATTTCTGGCTGGCTTGCCACGAGAATGGCTGTCCACACAATTGCTAAGGGTAAGCCACCACATTTTCTCTTAATATCATCTAACACATCATTAGTTAGTTGAAGATTCATTGTTCCGGAGCCAACAACGGTTCTGATAAATAATTCTGTACAATCACCCACACTGAGAGACTCCATAACATAACTATGCTCAAGTACATAACTGCAACATGCCCGTGCAACCGCCTCATCTGATGTTGTTATTATTACTCTACTCCCAAAGGTGCAACTTGGAAAAACACGGCTAACAACATCCCAAATTGATAATGATCTCACGTCATCGACTATAATGAAGTACCTGCAAATTAATTTTGTAGTAAATGTTCTGAACATGTTTTGCCTTATTCATGGCAACTAATAGAATGAAAAATGGAAAACATTTCAGACTTGGGATTGTCATAAAACATAGTTCGGTACGCATCCTCTTGCATATGCTAGCAGTTTGAGAGATATAAGTATTTTTAAAAGGGGCATAAGTATTACAAGTTCATATAAATAAATTTAAGACCATAATTAACCAGTATCCAGTGTCATTCGATCAATATATGTGGACAAGATTACAAGTAAGAAAGGAAAAAAGAGAAAACATGATAGAATATGGGAAGCTTTAGTAGTGGAATATGACCGAACAAAATGGAGGTATCCATTTGATAGCAGGCCTCCACATGTCTATTTGTTCTCCTTAGGATTATGAGTGTCATTCTCATATTTGCATATTTTCTTCTATAGTATTTATGCTTGTTCTGGGGTCCGAATCTAATAGCGCACTCTAATATATTATGACGAGAACACAAATTTGAAGCAGGTGACATTATATGGTAGAATCACAATACCATCATACGTGATGGTGTTGCATCACACTGCACTCTATATGGAATCCAAACCACACTTCCTATCATACCAACAAACAAAATTTGCGGCCTCCTTGCTACCTCCATACTCTTAGAAATGTTTATACCTTGCCGGTTCGTGGCCACATGAAGAAGAAGGCACTCATATGGTTACCCAATGTAGAAAATAGAGAGTCTGAAACATATCCACAATCCTTCATTTTTCATGTCACCGTGAAAGGTATACATGCATGTTGTTTGTCACTATACAAACAATATGTTGTACATTTTTTTAGATAAAGACACAATGGATGCATCAACTGAATAAATGAGATAGGGTTTCAAATAAACACATTTTTTAGATGAAGGGATTTTATTTTCAAATAAACACATAAATGATGTAAATGTGAAAAGCTATGAATTGGGATGTAAAGTATATTGAGTAGTAAATGGTGTGGTAATAAATTCTGTAACTGAACAAATATAGAAAAACGAGACATAAGTATTTAAGATTATGTGTAAATATAAGCCAACAAGTGAATCAATAATGGCTAAGACAAACCTGTTCTGTTCTAGGTGCCTCCTTATCTCCTGAATGAGATTTGTCACCCCACTATCTTTTGCAGGTTCTTGCAGGCTGACTTGTGACAGTATGCTTCGAAGAATCATACTCACATCAGGCTTTTACCCAGCTGTACGAAAGCTCGTTTAATTTTTACTTCTGAATGCTGCTCAGCCCATATCTTTTGCTCTTTGAATGACTCATGCCATACTTCTTGGATAAGTGTGCTCTTACCAATTCCTTCATCCCCAAGAATGGATACAATCTTTAACTGATTATCATTGTCATCCTTAGGCTGCAGTAGCGAGATAAGCTTTGTTATTTGGTTGCCCATGCCTACAAGGACCACATCCCTACAGGGACGAGGGCTTGCTATAACGGTTGCAGCTGTAGGACAATTGAGAATAGAATCCAGACTGAACTTTTCGTACCGATCAGTCATTCCCTTGGCACGAGTCCTGAATCCTGATATCTTGTAATCTGAACTGCGGAAAGAGTCTGGCGTACTGCTATCTAAATTGTCGACTGTCTCTTCCGTCTCGTCATCTGAATCATCATTGATAAGGTCTTCCATGTTGGCATCTGAATCATCAGGACTGTCTTCCTTCTCAGCATGTGAATCATCGACTGAGTATTCCATCTCGTCATCTGAATTGTCGATACAGTCTTTCATCTTGGCATATGAATCATTGGGATCGTCTCCCTCCTTGGCATCTGGATCGTTGATACTGTCTTCCGTCTGTGCATCTAAAACGTCGAGATATGCTTCTATGTCGTATGACAATTCACGTGCATGTTTCATCCAGTAAATCACGGTGAGGGAGGGTCCTGTAACTCCAATAGCTTCTTCAGCTTATCGCTAATGCTGTAAATATAGTCTTTGAGCTCCGAGATGCTTCCCCCGTCATCAGTGCAAAGGGGCATATCCAGCCTTCTGAGAAGGGAGCCCATGGCACCCAGTGGTGCGCTATTTGGAGCTTCATCGTTTTTTTCTGTAGGACAATTCAAGCAAGTAAGAAATATAAGTGGCTGTATTTCACTTAGGTAAACTGAAAATAACGATAGGCATGAAGCCAGAACTAAATAAAATAGGGCCATTTATATTCTGGAGGTGCAGAGAGCGGTACACCGCACTAGCTAAGATGACCTATTTTCTTCTTTTTGGTTTGGGGGTAAAGATGACCGATTTTCGGGGAATACTGATCAATGAACTCGTGCTTTCAAATGGCTTAAAATTCTTAGCACACACAAGCACCAGTCATATTATCTAATACCTCCTACTACAAAAAATAATAAATTACATATC
This sequence comes from Hyparrhenia diplandra, assembly GCA_015847255.1. Taxonomy (NCBI): domain Eukaryota; kingdom Viridiplantae; phylum Streptophyta; class Magnoliopsida; order Poales; family Poaceae; genus Hyparrhenia; species Hyparrhenia diplandra. Next base: position 598,941 of record JADLZK010008369.1, read on the forward strand.
TATTGTGTTTTATATTTTCTAACATAATGTGTACTTTTTAGTCTCTGTAAACCTGTGGTAAACATATCATTTTGTGATTGTGTGTATTAAATTGCCTATCATTTGTATTTGGTATTTAAAATTGCACATCTTTTGTATTTTATATTTTCTAACACTGCACTAGCTAAGATGACAAAGACTCTATATGTTTTTTGATCATTATCCGTAGTTTTTCTTTGCATGACACATCTATGTATCTTCAATTGTGGTAGCTCTTGTTGCACCTATATCTTATCAAATCATTTTTCTAAATTTTTCTTTTTATAATTTTATCTTACTAATTGCTACATATTTTTTATATGTTCTCAAGTTAATTTAAAATTATTGTGCTTATTCTATCACTTTCTTATTTTTTAAAAGTAAGGAATTGAGACCGTATACAGTAAAATAAATAGTCACCTAAAATTTTGCATCATCTTCCTTAAGATTAGCAGAAGAGGTTAAAATGAGATCTATGTGGTAAGAGTGCTAACCTCAATAATACTTAAGCTTTATAACAATAGTTTACTCCAAATGAATCTAAAAGGTCATAAAGACAGAGCCACTTGTGGACTGACTAACAACCAATTATATATGCAATAATGGTAATATTATCAATATAGATATGCCAAACATATCTTACTAAAATGTGTAAATCACTACTATCAAAAATCTTTTACAAGACCATTTCATTTTATTAACCGTGGCGGCTTTTAAACGGATGTGGTGCTCGAGGTTGATTGCCAGGCTCTAGCTACTCTTCTACGGGAGCCATCAGCACAAAGATCAAGCATAAGAGGTTTATGCTATGACATTACAGGGCTCGGTAAAAGTTTCATTGATTTTAGAATTAATTGGGTGCATAGAGATGCAAACTCGGTTGCTCATGTCTGTGCTGCAATTTTATCTTCTACTGTACGATACTTTTTTGGCTAGATTGTATCCTGGACTAGCTGGTTCAACTGGTGGTTGTGGATTGTAAAATAACCACCACAGTAAATGAAGCCCACTCGCACATCCCTATATGGCCATATGAGCCCACTATAACCTCAAGTGTATAGAAGCAACACTTCACTCCCTCAACCTTAACCCAAACGCTCTCACTAGCTCGACTCAGCCATCCGCACCCACCACCCCCTCCTCTGTCTTCCCCGCCGCCCCTCCTATCGTCACCGATGCCGTCCCCTCCTCTCCATGCCCGGGCGCCGCCCTACCCCTTCCCTCCCGGTAGCGCCCTCCCCCCCCGCACGAGGCCAAGCACGGCGTTGCAGGCGCATCAGCGCTGGGGAGACAACGGCCATCGACGTGGCCACTCCCTCCCCAACCACGCGGGCGGCGCGTGGTCCAGGTTGAGGCCCCGACGCGGCCACTACCCGCCCCACCGGCGGGCGGCGTGGACTAGGCGGTGGCACGGGCCAGACGAGGTGGCTTCAACCTCTGTCATCCCCGACGCGGCGGCCACCACCAGATCCATCTTGGAGCAGCCCGGATCTGGTGGGAGGAGGCGGATCTAGCGATCGTCGCGGGCGCGGGCGGCCTCCACCGGCAGCGGCGGTAAATCTGCGATGCGTAAAACCCTAGCTGCGAGTCTAGATCTGGGCCCATTTGGGCCTAGATCTGGCTCCATGGTGGTTTTAGTGGATCAAGAAACCTCCATTTGCTTCATTGCGGTTTGAAAAACCACCATTTGCTTCAAGGCGGTTTCAAAAACCACCATGGTTAATCGAAACAAACTGCCACAAAAGTTTTTGGTGTAGTAGTGATTATATCTAAATGTATGTCATGGCTAGCTATTAGTGTAATGTTATATAAATTGTTGTTATCAATAGTATATAAGTTATTATAAGCAAATACTTTACATGACCACCAAAACATAACTGGATTTTCTACCCCTCTGTACTTTCATCAAAACCTGGTCAAATAACCCCTAGCCTGTTTTTGAATGGTGGTTTTGCTACAGTGTTGCGAGTTTGTGGAAACGTCATGTTAATGAACAAATGTGATCCATGTTTATGATTTGTGCAAATATTCTCGATTTTATCATTTTATGTGCATATATTCTTTGGTTTATCACTTATAATGTTTTCAAAATTATTTTTAATCTGGAAAAAAATAAATTGTTGCGTTATGTAACAAAAAAACGCGGGCGCACTCACGAAAACCACAATGGTTAATCTATTAACCGTAGTGGTTGCCATTAAAACCGATGGTTAATCGGCTGATTAACCGTGGCATTTGCTTCATTGCGGTTACAGAAACTGCCATAGAAAATAAAAAAAACTCCACGGAGTTTTTCTTATGTAGTAGTGCGGTGATCCTCCTAGGTGTGCTTCGGGCTCAATCTGAGGCGAAATCTATCAACAGAACAACTAGGTTGGCCATAAGCACAACTTCAAGGCAGAAGCGGCTCTTGAAGGTAATGGTCTCGATGATTACAGGTTCCCTATTAATCTGCGGCTGGATGCTTTGTAATCAGTAGTTCAGTTTTCCTTATTGTTCCTTCCTCTATTTTTGTTCTGCTCTTCTTTCCCCTTCGTAAGTGATACTGAACCTGTTTCTCCTTTTTTTATTTACTAGCAAACATGCCCATGTGTTGCAACGGGATACATAACTTATGCAATTATCTAAATAATTTGTAATTTAGAGATTTATTTAGCAGTTGTTGCAGTCCAATTTATCTTAGAATTAGACCAGCAAGATACGTGAACTCGTATTTAATAACATTTTACTCTAGTGTGTGCCATATTTGAGTTCATCTTAGAAGTCTATAGAGGTTAGAGACATGGACTATTAGTTTGTCGCTAAAATTAGACAGCACGCATTTATATTTGGTTAATACCGGTCTATGGCAAAGCCTCAAGGCGGAGCCGCGGACACATGACGATCGGGGCGAGACTTTCAATTCCACGAAATAAATTAGTTGGAATTCTAATTCTATACGCGGACTGGTAGAAGAAAACTGTGGTGCAAAAAAAAGTGGTAGAAATTTTCCATATCCAACGGCGGAGGAGTTGCACCCCGCCAACGCTACTTGCCTCATCTTCTCAAGCGAATGGATGAGCATGCTGTCAATGACGAGGGCTCAGCACTGGCCAGCAGGATGCGGATCGGAGCTGTATGCCAGCTCATGTCGTCGCGGCGCGCAGTAGTTGCCACGCTGCTCATCTTGCGCGACACAATATTAGTATCGTAGGTGCACCACACGCTACTCTCCGCCCAGGCCTCGCACGTGCAGACAACCAGAAAGCCAACCCTGACACGAACCTACTATGCCTGTGGACTCGCAGTCGTTGGACAGTTGGAGTTCGCCAGAAAGCCAGTCCTGACACGGACAGGAAGAGGCGGGATATCCAGACACATATATGGACAGTACGGAGCAATCGGGACTTGGAAACGGAAGAGGCGAAAGAAACCGTAGGTGAAAAAAACGGCAGAAATTTTCTCTCTTTATTAGTAGGTATATATAGATATAGATAAAAGTTTCGTGTACCGTGGGGATCTCCGCTAAGGTATTTTTCGTCAAACAAAAAAAAAAAAAGAGAACACGCCAGGGGGTGCTGCCAGCTGACAATGCCCACAGGAGAGATAGAGCTTGGCGTTGTAGTCTACGATGTAGTCCAGGCCCCTGAGGCCGAGAGCCTAGCCATGGGTGAAGGCGCTACCTGCAGAGATGATCGCATCGAAGAAACGCACGCCACCCTCGGCGTTGACACCGCCAACTCTTGCAACCAAGGTGGTGCCCTAGGCCACCTAAGATCCACGTGCATGACACTCACCTACATAGCACATCAACTGCCATGCGTTCAATTCCATGGTAGTGATTAGTGATTCAATGGTGGATCGATGCATGTGATTTTGGTGGCTTGTCACTCATGAAACAAACGATCTATCCTGGTTTCGGAGTCTAAGGCCTACATCTATCAGTGGTTTCTAAGTGTTACTATGCTCAATCAGGTTTGTAAGGAAAATAGACCGTTGACCCAATCAATCTATATATAACTATACTTTAAAGCTGGTGAAGCAAACTATACTTTAAAGCTAGTGAAGCCGATCACTTTTAATGTACAGTGCACTCCTCTCACAGCTTCCCTGTACATTAACAGTAACAGAGCCTGGACTGTTCCTTCCTTCCGGCGGTAGAAATCCTATCCGTTCGTTTCCTTCTACATCTGGAAGCTACCCGTACTCTCCACCCACGACTTGCAAATCCCTCCCTGCTCGCTCCCTCCTGCCGCCTGGCACTTCGGCCTTCCGCTCGAGCATCCTCAGCACGGCCTATCCACCCTAGCCCAGCCTCGCTCTCCCATGCATACACCGCTTGGCCATGCCCACGCTGCCTCCCGTCCTGCCCCCACCCCACCCCACGCCAATGCCCGTTGCTGGCATCTCCGCTGGAACAGCCACCAGCTTGCTGCTGCAGTCCTTCTCCGAGATGCTATGCCGAAGCCGCGCTCGCACGAACAACATCGTGAGCTGAGCATCCATTTGGCCATGCTGTAACTCAAGTATGCTTTGCCTATTTCTCTCTTTTTTTAAGACAACTGTAAATACGAATGTGAGTGCAAATGCAGTTCGATGCAAATGTGTGGATGTCGATCCTAGCTTCATCAGCTCATCCAAAGCTGGAAACTGTACTAAAGGACTTGACTGACCCAAATTCTTATTCCTTCCTATGTTTGCTGCTACGGTTTGCTTCGTGTATTTGTGCTTACAGTCATGATTTAAGCTGGATATATGAAGCCGGATTGAAGGAACTGAGACCGATCCATATCTATACAAGGTTAGTATTCTACCCATATTAGATATCTATCCTGGAAAAAAAAACTCTCCTAACTGAAATAGTTTGCTTATGTACCCAATAGCTATGACTGATTGTCAATTATTTCTGTCAATATTTTCTCCACTTCTATAGTTACTGCTGAATTTCAGACTGTGCATCTAACTACAGCCTTCTGCAAATCGATTTTTTAGTTCCCATACAGAACTTTGCTTCGAAGTTAGGGACAATGCAGAATTTTAGATGGCCATACCAAGGTGGATTCAACATCTAAATGATCACACCGAGACCTGCCATCCATATGTATACAAGGTTAGTGTGCTGTTTATCTGGTATACCATCAGTTCTCATGTCATCTTCCTGAAAACACATTCCAAGATTTTTTTTTTTTCTTTAAGATAATATCCTGCTTTTCGAGCTATATTTGTATTATGGCAGTTCCACGGGTCAGCTGCAGTTTCACGTTGGTGAATTTTGATCTGACAAATAGATTGTTTAATGCATGATTTTCAGAGTAGTTTACTTCCGTCATTGCAATGTGTCTTTTATAATTCAGTCCACTCTTACCAACCCATCTTGCTTCAGTTGAATGGCAAATGTTTCATGCATGTCCTATGATTAATGACAATACTTTGTACATCCAGCGGAATGTTCTTTTTTTCTTGGCACAGGCATATATGGAATTTATTTGCCAGATTTTGTGGATCATAATTGACTGATAGATGCTTCTCCTTTCCATTGAACCTTAAATCTGCTGGTGACAGGGCCACCGCCAGGCCCTCGCCCATCTCCGACACCGCTGTGCACAAGCCCCTGCGTCGCCGCACACGCCACGCCCACCATGGCCGCTCCGCCGGGAACGACGACGACTGTGACCACAGGGCTGGCAGCCGGCGGAATCCATGACCGGTGCGACCGCAGAGCCATTGTCCATTCCTGAGCTACGATGCATAGACTCCCTTGCTTCCCAACACAGGTAGTCCATGAGCAGTGGCCGTGTTGTACTACTTCTACGTCTCCCACAGACCACGATAGTACTGAATGTACTTTTGAGTCTCATGCTTCAATGAATCATCATGTGCTTGTTCGTAACTGCATGTGACAACTTAAAAGTGAATTTCAAGTTGCCATTTCCTTATGCCTTATTATGTTTGCTGAAATGCCAAAATGAGTATATAAAAGTTTTCTGTTGGTGTTTTGTGCCATTTCCAAGCTTCAGCTTAGCTCCTTATATTTTGCTGTAATGAGGTTTTCAGATTATGGGGATACCCTTCCAGGTTAGTTCACTGCTATAAATAAACATCTACATGTATCTGAGAAGAGAACAAAGGTAAAAACATAGAACTCCAGAGACCTCACCTCTGTTATACTTTGATACTGGATCTAACTTTCTTTACTACTTCGTTTAGACCACCATCCGCGGTTTAATCACATTACTTAATTCCTCCACGTACTGGCCTATATCCAGCTTTTTGAGCTATATTTGCATATGGCAGTTCTTTTAAAAATATATATTATATACCTGTAATGTATTTGTAGGAAGAATAGAATTGGTTCAATTGATGGGTTGTATTGCATTGAGACCTCAGCCAATATATATGAGTACAAGACTTTGTGTGTGTGTGTGTGTGTGGGTGGGGGTGGGGGAGACCAGCCCTAGTGGCTTTCGAAATTACAAAGAGAAGACCTTGACTGTGGCAGTCAAGTCTTAGTCTGAGTCCTAAGTCTTAGTCTAATTCCTACTTGGCTGTTAGGAAGTTTCACTATAGTTGCTTGCAGCCAGTAGTGAATAGTAGCAGCAGATTATCTACCAAATGTACTCTAATATCCCCCTCAGTCCACGGGGAGCACCGTCAACAGTGAGACTGAAGAAGAAGCCGACGGGCAAAAGCCGATGGACTGAGATCCCCCCGTAGCTGTAGCGTTGGTGCGGTACGGATGGTGCGACCAGAGAGAAGCGGCGAGTAACTCATGCGGATGTAGCCCTTTGTGTCGATGTCGATGAAGCCGAGTAGGAGGGTGAATAGCCGTGGCCCGTGGTCGGGGTACCGTGCGTAGGGTAGTCGTGGTTGGACGAAGCTGTCGTGGTTGCCGAAGATGAGGGAGCCACTCATGAAATCGTGGGCGCACGAGGAGGCGCTATGAGGATGGTGGCGCAACAAGGAAGACGCCAAGGATGAAGATGACGACATGTCGAGGGAGATTGAAGAGGGGGTCGATGCTGAAGTTGATGTAGTCAGGCCATCAGGCGAGACATTCCCAAGTTTGCCAGGCCAGAAATGCATTGGGGGACGATGCACGCACCGGTGTTGCCAATACCAGACGTGCAAGGGAGTGTACACCACCAGGGGCGTTGTCGCCCCGAGTGACCAGCAGAAAAGGCCTTCATGATGGTCGCGCGAGGTGCAAAAGAGCGATAGGGTAGAAGGTGCTGATGCAGCTCACGATTCTTGCCGGGTAGACAAAGAGGTGGAGATAAGATGGAGACCCTAGCGACGAGGTAGTGTTGGCGACGGCGGGGAGGTAAACCCGGACGATGGGCGCAAGGCTTGATGATCCGGATGACACGACAGCGGTGCTCTAAGTAGACGGCGAAGAATTCGAACAGCTTCGAGGGACGGGGGAGGACGGCACTGCTGCCCAAAGAGGCGGCGTAGCCACAACCCTCATGTCGGTGGTAGTGCACACATACTTAAGATGCATGTGGAGTGAATACGGCGATGGGCGACTCCATCGCGATCAGTGATCGAGTAAAAATCAGAGAAACTACCAAAAATAAAGCAAACCAGCAACAATTTATTGGGACGAGGGTGCTACCCCGGGTGGAGGTCGTGGGCAACCTCCCCGGGGCACACTAGGAGGACAAGGGCACTGCGAGCAGTGGAAAAATAGAGTTTGTGTCCTAGGATCTAAACCTAAATAGCTGATACCTTGTAGGAAAAATAGAATTGGTTCAACTGATGGGTTGTATTGCATTGAGGCCTCAGCCAGTATATACGAGAGTACAAGACTTTGCGGTGGGCGTGGGGACCAGCTCTAGTGGCTTTCCTAGAAATTACAAAGAGAAGAGCTTCACTGCTGTAGCAGTCAAGTCTTAGTCTCAGTCCTAAGTCTTAGTCTAATTCCTACTTAGCTGCTAGGAAGTTTCACTCGCAATTGCTTGCAGCCGTAGTGAATGGTAGCAACCGATTATCTACTAAATGTACTCAAATAGTATTTGCAACTAGTAAATAGATCGTTGAGCACATGACTTTCAGAATGGTTTGCTTCAGTCATTGCAACGTGTCTTACCATGGCAGCTACCATGAATGTGCATGAATCTATCACATCTCACTTAAGTGTAACACATGTATAAACAAGAATGCGAACACTTACTATTTTCCCTTAACAATATATCTACCCGCGCTTTTGCGCTGTGGCTCTGGCTAGTTATTTAGGATTTTGGTGTGTGATGAAGAACGTGAACATCTGGACTAAGTTGTTTATTAGTATACAAGGTATAGTTCAAATGGATGCAAGGTGGACTTTGACTTAGGAAAAGAGGAGAGCCGGATGATCAACACCTAAAGCAAAATGTTGAAATCTTTTTGAGGACCTAAAAGATATGCTAATAGTCACATACACCAAGAAGGAAAAGGACGGACGCAAATATAGAAAAAAAAAGTTGAAGTCATTTAAGTTGAGACAAAGAGGTGAATGAATTAGAGTTGTCTCAGCATCTTGAATGTACTCAAATTGTCATGACACTAATTCAAAGTTGTAAAGCTCTTAATTATGTTTCCAAAAGAGTCCAAGATCACCAAAATCAAATTTTACAAATTAAAATTATGCCTGAAATATAAGAGTGGCATGCTGAAAACTGAACGTCAGACCACGGCGTTTTTTCAATTTACCATGCGATTTTTTCAACCGCCACCGAGCTAACGCCACCTTTAATCAATGGATTAATGGTGGCAGTTTTCAGACCCACTAAAAACCACCACGGTTGATCTGAAAAAAAATGAAAAAAGGGAGCCCATCCGGAAGCCTAACAAGCCGAGATCAGGGCTGCCGCGGATCTGCCCCCTATCGCCACCATCGTCGTAGATGGATCGACCTCCAGCTCATCCACCGCACCTTTTTGATCGGGCAAGTCCTCGCCAGATCGTGCGACGCGCCCTCGTCGGTTCTGAGGATCGGGCCATCTCCTCGGCCGTGAGCGGCCCTCCTGGATCCGTCGCGATGGTCCGGTCTCCCGTGCAGCCTTCGCAGGTGCCCCCTGGGATCGCCTCCCACACGCGGCCGCACCGCGCAGCGCAACCACTTTGCCGGTCGAGAAAACCCCTCACGCCACCAAGGCTGGAGAAGGGAGGACCGAGGAGGGGAGGGAGGAGACCAGGTAGGGGAGAGACATGGCTTGGGAGGGGGCGTGAGGGCGGCTTCCACTACCACACAAAATCTTAACATTGTCGGTTTTCTAACAATAACCGTGGCGGTTTCGTGACCATCACAACACATAAGGCCACAGATTTCAGGAGTTCGGGAGATGGGGGCACGTCTTTGGGAGTTGGGGCGCGAGCAAGATGGGACATGGCTAAGGAGTGGGAGATATAGGGAAGGAGGTTGAGGAGTGAAACCCAAGTGTCGATTAATATCTGAAAGCAGCAATATCGGGCCAAGATGTGCTTTTCTTGCTAGGGTTTACTAGGTGTCTGGGCATCGTAATCAATTTACCATGTTTTTTTTATAACCGCCACGGTAAATTAAAAGAACCACCATTGTTATGGACACATTAACTATGTCGGTTGGCATAAAAACGCAATGGTTAAGATTTGCCAATTGCCACATAAAAGACTTTTGTGTATTAGGGCTGGTCCGACGCACCCATCTCCGTTGCGATGCTCACGTGCAATGAAGTGAATAGTGTCACCATATGGTTTGACCTGACTGGTCCAACTCTCATAGACTGGATTGCAATTCCTAGATTTACTGGTAACCTACTAAATCATTTGACTCTTACATAATTGGTCCAACGGTTTAGACTCAATTGGTCTGATAGGTAGAATAAAGACCCCTTTTGAGGCTCCAATAGCTACCTCTATAATTAGGACCTCAAATTGGCCAAATGAGGAGTATGGAAGTTGGCAACAATACTATGGACATGTTTGGAACTGCACTGCTTCGACTTTTGCACCTCCGCTCTCAAACCATCCAGGCAAAAAGGTCCATATCTAGAAACTCCACTCCAAGAAAAAAAGTGGAGTTGAGGGCCAACTGCACCCTCAAAGGTAGATCCAGAAACCAGCATTTCATATCTCTTCTGGAGTTGAAGGGTAGTTATCCACCAATGCCATTGATTACGTAAGAAACCAATGCCATTGATTACATAAGAAAACATTTGGTCCAAACAAGTCCACACCCAAGGACAAGAAGAAGGAAAGAAAATCCAAAGGAAAAGCTCGCACAACAATCAAGACTTGGGATAATTCATCAGGTGAAGATGAAGCCTATGGGGGAAACCCTCCCTAAGGTACCCATGGCACTCTACTTGTGCTGCGACCTCATGGGAAGCTTGGCCCACTCCATGGAGTGCATTTCAAGGCACTAGACGCTGCATACCACACGACACCCAAAGAATATCCTGAAGACGGTGATCTAATAGGAGAGACTTTGATCTCGGAAATCATGTAACAGATCGTATCCTACTCAATCTCGTAGTTTCTATTTGTATCCCTACCCCACGACTATATACAAGTAGCGACCTCTCTCGTTTTTCACCTCATTGTATACGATATCCATTACAAACAACAGAGCACAAGACATAGGGTTTTACGTCACGCCGATAGCCCAACAGCTCAGCGTAGCTGGACCTCCGGCCCCTACGACTGGCATGAGATAATCTAACACCGGTGCAAACATCGCTATGGTGTCCCGACTGATGAGGACATCCTCCACTATTACCCGTTGGCAAGGACGTGACAAAAAGAATTGGCCAAGTGGCCTAGTTGCAGTCGGGTGGCGACCATGTGAGCCTCTGATAATCCCACCTTGCTTGGCTTGGGAGGAGGAAGACACCTTAAAAGAGAGAGCCACCCTTCCCCTATCGGACTAGTCTTTTAGGGAGATTGGGCCTTTCCCCGAGTGGGTGCACCGGAGTGCGGTGCTAAGATTGTCGAGGTGCAAGAGGCCCTAGTGGTGTTGTGGCCAGATCGGTGCATCGAATTTTGGCTGTCGGTGCTAAGATTGCGGGTTTCGGAGAATCCGAATCGGTGTGTTAGCCTTTTCATCCAACCCCACCTGGGCCGGACTCAGCATTTGGTATTAGAGCTAGGCCCTTGTTAAGGGGGTGGAAATGATGAAGACATCCTCTACTATAACCTGTTCACAAAGATGAAACAAAAAAATGGGCCAAGTGGCCCAGTTGTGTTCAGGCGGCGTCTGTGTGAGCCTCTGATAATCCCACCTTGCTTAGCTTTGGGAGGAGGAAGGCACCTTAAAAGAGAGAGCCACCCTTCCCCTATCGAACTTGTCGTTTAGGGAGATTGGGCCTTTCCACAAGTGGGTGCGCCCGAGTGCGGACCTATGATTCGAGGCGCAACAAGAGGCCGTAACGGCGTTGTGGTCGGATCGGTGCGTCGAATTTCGGCTATCGGTGCTAAAATTGTGGGATTCGAGGAATTTGGATCGGTGTGTCGGGCTTTTCATCCAACCCCACCTAGGCCGGACTCATCACCACCAAAGATCATCGCCCTATCACTTGAACATCTGGCGAGCCTCTCGCACCAAGTAAACAAGGAAGGGGTCGGCGACAACATGACTTCGGCATGATGCCATGCATCTACTTAAAGTGGAGGTCGGTTTTCAACTTTGACACCTTGGCATCCACTTCCTCTAGGAACTTTCCCATCTGTGAAGCCTCTATGTGGGCCCACTCGCCCTCAGCAACAACAACTGGCAACATAAAGGGTCAAAACAGGTGACAACATGGGAAAATCTGTTCAAAACCTAGGCACCCACCATCCTTCTCCTTGGTGGCCGCTTCGGCTGTCTCGCAAGCCTTGGATTCTTCCACCTGTGCTTCGCTAGTTAGGATATCGGTCAAGGAGCTTCTCTGCCAGCCGTGCCTTCTCATCACAAACATTCTCAAAGAGCTAGCAAACACTTCTAGAACTTGCACCTCCTCCGATAGGCGCATGCCCAACCTCGACTTCATCGACCACATCGACCGCTAGAACGAGGGTCTTATCCAAGCCCTCTACGGTCGAGAAGCTCTGCATCTCCTACAGGGCGGTGACACTAATTCACTACCCAGACGTGGATCAACTTCACCTCTGCCACTCACTGCTGACATAGCGGGCAGCCTAGGTAGACCTCCATCGCCGCTAGTGTGACCTCGCCTGTGTTGTCCTTTACATCCTGGGTAGCGTAGCGAACTCCATCGCCCTCATCACATCTACCCCCCGTGGCCTGCCTCCTGGCGGCATCATCGTCACTACCATGCTAGAAGGCCGCGTGGTCCATCGTGGGTCCTGCCTAGATCTAATCTAACATTGTTGCGCCTGTTGGGAAATGCTAGGGATCTCCCTAAGCCATGGACACTCGGGTGCGTTTCTCCATCCCGGACCTTGCCTAGCGCTAAAGGACAGGAGTGTAATATGATTGGGTTCAAAGTCTCGTCAGTCCGGGAGCCCGAGGCTCGGTTGAGCCATTGAGCCCCTAGTAGAGGTGAGGGGCATGCTCAAGCTCAGCCCGTCGTCCTTAGCCTAGCCTAGTGTGTGTGAACGCACGCAAGGTGTGTATCCCCCGAGACTCCGGTGATCCTCAAGGGATTGATCGGGGGGGTTTCATGGTCGGAACAATCGATCTCGAGGCTTAACAAACACATATGTTAGGATCTCATCACATGGTTTTGGTATGTGTGCCATAAAGGCCACAAGACCTAGTTATGAGTGCAAGGTGAAGAATGGGGGCGAAAAGAACAAAGGTAAAAATCAAAGGCAAACAAGCAAGCTCTTTAATACCTACACCAACAAGGTGAACAAGAAGGCGACTACACCACACATGTTGAAGAAGACAAAAAATGACAAAGTGGTGCCAATCAAGGTGAACAAGCAAGTCAACACGAATGGGGTCAAAGCATTTGGGTGCCAAAGAAAATTATTTCAACCATGAAGCGCACCAAGAAGTTTGGACCCCGAAGGGAAAATGAGAAGTCCAATGGTCTTCAGAGAATGCATTAGCAAAGCTTGGATGTACTTAATGGGGTGCATCATGATGGAGAAAGTCATTGGCAAGTGGGTTAGCGAAGACTGTGGACCAAAATTCCACTTTCCATGTTTGGTAACTACTCACTAGATTTTAAATTCTTCCAATTTCAATTTGCGTCGAGTTTCTTTTTACCTCGGTTTGCATTTGCACATTTAATTCTTGTCATGCATACACTATGTAATTCGTATGGTTGGGTTGCTTGGTTCACTCCTACTCCTGGAGCAACCCTACATGGTTTAAATTGTTTAGGAGCATGAGACATGGCTATTTTATCTACAATTGCTTTATCCTATATGTGCTGATGTCCAGTTTGTATATAATTTTCCCCAAATATCACCCATGAAAATGGTTCTCACATTGAAGTGGTGACATTTTTCAAATTGGTAATTTGACCTCAAAAGTCAAATCGTTTTGTCTCTCCTTATAACTGGAGGGCACATGGAGTATAATTAAATAGTTTGTTTCACTATAGTATTCTAGGGTTTCTTAACCTTATTTTTAAGCTTGATGGTGGCATCATACTTTATCCCTCGTCGGTATCATGGGCAGCAGACTAGAACTGCATCGACATCCTCTACCGTATCACAACATGGAGCTGACCATCAGAAGCCAAAAATGTTATTGTGCCATCCCCGGATTCGTCTTCCCTATGGCGTCCATCACACGCTAAGAACACATAGCCACATGCAAGGGAGGCTAAGCAGCAGGCCCGTGTGAGTCCATGAGGTCGTTGCGTGCTCGTCCTTGTCTCATTGTGTCACGCCACGACGTGACCGTGGGCTTTAGTGGCTGATACAACCCAGCGAAGCCACGGGGGCATATCCTCGATAGGGTCCTGCGACTCGTGTACACGAGGCAGGAAGGTCGCGGTCATGGCGATATAGAGGCCCTCATGGTTTTGGTTGATCGGCTAGCGCCTCTCAAGGTGGTGAACCTCCTGAGCCTTGCCAAACCTCCCAAGCATGGAGGATTGATCTTGGCACTTTAGCTTGGCCCTATCTCAAAAAAAGTTGGACCCTCTTCTAGAAGTGGGGTCGTTTAGGGGTTGTCACAATGTAGACTCTACCATATAATCTAAGCTTATTTATTATCTTCATGTTTATTGTACTTTGCTGATGTAGCAGTATAATTATAGAAGACAGAGAGAAAACCAAGATTCCAAGTCTTCTATACCTTCAAGCTAATAAATAGTGTTGAACTCTTTGGTAGAGTCAGTGTTATTATGCCCATTAGGCGTTTTGTGATAATCCATAAAAGGTGCGCGACTGCTCGAGCATAAACCATGGGTGTAGCACCAAGTCCTTGGCTAACTAGGAAATCAATCAGGGAGTAATCGTACTGTGGCACTAATCCGGGTTTAGGCAATCACTTCTTTGATACTCAACAGATATAGTCACATAAGTTAAGTACGAATTCCAGTGATAATTTTTTGGAGGAGAAAAATTGTCGCGACTCCAAATGAAGAAAAATAAACCAGAGATGATTAAGAATAGAAGGCCATCTCCTATTTCCAGTTGTTGGGGGGCGCAAGGCAAGGCTAAGCCGAATCCCATGGCAACCTATAAATAAATAAACTCAAGAGACATAGCAAATTTGATGTTAAAAAAAAAGCGAGTAGACTTCGGACTGCTTTCGTCCGCCTCCCAGCAGCCTAGATTAATTAGCGAGAAGGGGTGAGCGGGATGCAAACAAGATCTGGGTACCCCATATGATACTCGGAAAAGTAAACCCCATCAGGACTCTTATCTTGTGACCCCACCCACCCCCATGAGCGAATCTGGCCTGTATTTTTATTTTGGGTCTCGTGTGATATATTGACCAGAAGTTCTTAGATGCGTCCCAACTTTTTATTTGATTCAGCTATTCAAGAAGTCCCCAGATATATCGTTTTCAAATTTGCCTGCAAATTCCAACTCTCTAGTTGAATGTTTTCGGATTCATGTTCCAACTTACCCAGTATGGGGTAGAGACTTAGAGAGAGTCTTGAATGAGAAGGCAAGGCACAAAAAAACGATGAATGAGGATACGAGGGGAAACGAACCTGCAGTCGCCATTAATCCGTGAAGAAGCACAGGATCGATCTACCCGTTGGTGACCCGCGAATCGCCGCAGTCGCGAGCTCACTCTGTAAAACTCCTCCAGGCTCCTCAGCCATTTGCCATGTCGATCCCGTTACCTAGACTTGTGATCGATGAATACATGACTCTGAGGATTGCTAGACAAATACACAAACATACATGGAGAGATGCGTAGGATTTAGATGGAAGGAGAAAAACAAAAACTCACGAAAATTTGTGCGCGTCAACTCTTGATGAACTGGTTGGTAAGGTGGGGGCTGAGGTGGGAGGGATGAGACATGGTGTGGTTGCAAACGTTGGGGAAAGGATAAGGCTAAGGAGGTAGTACAACTGAAGAAGAGACGGTGTAGTTGTGTAGTTGTCCTGGACACGGACCTGTGTATAACAGTGACTCTTCGAGATAGTAAAACTGCTTCGGGTACTATATGGTATCAACGTGCAAATAGGTTGTTTAACTATTATTACTCGGATTCGTCTAAAAAAATCATTACCACTCGAATTGTGATTCTCGTGCTCACTCGCCCTATCTCCATCTCTTCTTTTTTTTAAAAAAAAGAACCAGTAGGAGAGCTGCCCGCTATATTAAAAAGAAGAGACGCCCGACAGGCGGGAAGTACAAACACAAAATATACAACAAGCTGCACAAAGCGAAAGAATAAAAAGGTGGGCACTATGTTAGCACTAAGAGAATTGTAGCCGGAGGTGATTTACGCAAAAATCTAGGTGTTTTGCTCCTGCCATGATCCACACTCGCGCTTCTTCCTTGATCTTCTGTAGAACTCTAAAGTTTGTGGACTCATCTCTTTGAAAGACTCTCGCATTTCTTTCCTTCCAAATTTCCCAACACACTAGGATGATGACCGAGTTAGGGAGAGACCTTTCCCTGTTCGCACTAGGTACACTTGATATGCCATTTGACCACTTCTCGAGGGTGTCACTAGGGGCCAGGCATTCGGGAGCAAATTGTGGTTTGCCGTCCAGACGGCGATTTCACTCCATAGGCCCTTTGTGAATCTACATTCTTTGAAAAGGTGCAAGCCTGATTCTGCATGAACTCTACAGAGTGGGCATATCCTTTGATTTGGCCAATTCTGTGCTTCCAAGCCTATCGGCAGCCTAGATTCGGTTCTGTATAGCAAGCCAACTGAAGAATTTGCATTTAGGAGGCGCCCATGGTTTCCAAATAATTTTTTCAAAATTATTGGAAGTTGCTCCTATGAACTGGGCATGGTAAGTTGATGAAGCGGAATGTTGTCCATTCTCCTAAAAATTTCCATGTGATGGCATCCGTGTCCCCCGGTATCAACTGGATGTGCCTGGTCTCTCGCCATAAGCATGTGTACTCAATGAAGTGTTGGGCAGAGAAGGATGGATGTTGTAGATTAGTGTCACGTAACCAATTGTTGGCAAGCAGAGCTTGGTGCAGTGTTCTGTTTTTCCTCTTGAGACATAGTAGAGATGTGGCGCTACATCACAGGGTCTTTGCCCATTTATCCATGCACTCTTCCAAAACGAAGCCCTTTCTCCATTTCCAATTGTGAGCGCAGTGGAGGCCGCGAAGAGGAGCTTGTCTACCTTGTTGCAGGGTGTTTCTTGCACATCCGAAGGGCTGTCAACATTAAGCAACCAGCCCCGCCACAACCACCGTAATCTGAGGGCCCTTGCAAACTTCCCAAGATGGAGGATGCCTAGCCCTCCTAAATGTTTGGGTCTTGCTGATCGAGGCCAGTTAACCTTGCATTTTGCCCCTGTTAGCGCCTCAGACCCCGCCCAAAGGAATTTCTTTCTCTGCTGATCAATGTCCTTGAGTGCTTCCTTTGGGGCACACAACGACGTGAGGAAGTACACTGCCTGTGATGTAAGGACGGCCTTGACCAGTGTCAAGCGGCCCGCAGGGTTGATCGGACGCCCGCTCCAAAGGGTGAGCTTGCTGATCGCTTTGTCCACCAATGGCTGGAAATCCACTCTCTTTAGGCATTTTACCGTCAACAGCAATCCGAGATATTTAGTTGGGAAACATGAAATCGTTACAGGAGAGCCGACCAGAATGTTGTTCAGATTCAGTCCTTAACATCGATTGGTACTCCATCTCTTCATATATATGCCAATGTTAAAATAGTTATCTTAATTATATTCTCCGAGTTTTAGTATTAGAATTGGTGTTTGGATCCTCTAGCCAATAGACGTTAAACTCAAGATGACCTTTTAACTAGGCCGTTTGGATCCCTGTCAGCTAAATTTAACCACCTAAGGTTTTGTTTCTTGATGGCGCCACTTAATTACTAAGGCCAGTCCCAATGGAGTTTCATGCACATTTAGTGAGGTGTCACATCAGCAGATCTGAACTTTTTGCATGAAACGAGCAGGAGAGAGAATAGAAAAGTTTCACCGGGGTTTCCAAAAACGTCATAAAAGCGTGGGAAACCCCCATTGATAAGCTTCATTCATTTCATCTACTTTTTTTCTTCACTTTGGCCATGGCTCCGCCATCACGGAGCCTCGCTCCGCCCTGACGTAGCTGACCTCCCGCTGTTAAGGAGAAGACGCGAGGCTGTGGTGCAGCGGGGTTGTGGAAGTCGCCGGACTTGAGCAAAAGCACCCCTCCGCCGTTAGGGCGAGTAGGCGTGAGGCGAACTTAGTAGGTCGGGCCGGGCTGGAGCCGTGAGCGTGGGCGAGCGCGCATAGAGCCGTGATGTTTCCCCTCCACGGTCCGCCTGCGCCGCCGCAGGGTGCACTTATATCCAGCGATAAGTCTCCACATCCACCTCCCGTGCGCGAACGAGAACAGGAGCACAGGTAGCGCTTTCTCTTGGGAGGCCACTGTCGAGGGTAAGGTGAGCTCCATTGAGGGCCACTAGCCCCAAGCGTGGCTCCACCAAGCGCGAGCTCCGCCAGCTCAAGGCGCGTCCATGGGCAAATGCTTCTAGGCGCAGGTGGTCACAGAATTCGCACTTGCCACACTACTGAGGGTCCTCCACCGTGAGTTGGCCGCCGGACGTGGGCAGAGCTCCCTTCACTGACCATCACGACCATACAATGGATTGGGAGAAGGTGGCATGCACAATTGTTGGTATGGTATCCATCGGGAGGAGGCAGCATGCCATGGGCGGACGCGGTGGGAGCAGTTGCAAGGTAGCATGTGAGTTCAGGGAAGATACGGTGGGACCCATATGAATGGCTAAAAGAGCCTATGAAATTGTGCAATGACACTTTCCCATTCATAGACTCCCTTTCAACTTGTATGTTGATGGATGTCACGTCTTGAAAACCGGAAGGTGAAACCTCCCATTGAGACTGGCCTACTTGTCCCACAATATGCATAGTACACGGATAGAGCCAGAGTGATACAAAAGTAAACAAAAGTGCTCATGGGTTTTCAATGGTGGCCTCCTTTAAACCAAAGAGCAAAAGGACAGAGGGCAAGGCAGGTAGTACTCCCTTGGTCTTGAAAAGAATGCAATTCCACTAGTACAGTAGTGGCGGGCATTACAGATTTTTCGAGGCAAGCATCAAAGCACGTCATGGTAATGGGGTCATGGTTAATCGCAGATTAACCGCGGGGCGAACTCCAATACCCACTACGCACGATAATCGATTAATCGTGGTGATCACATTAGGAATGCCCCGCCCACCACAATTAATAATTAAAAAATAAAAAAGAACCCATGAGCCCACCAAGCAAGCCCATTCCGAGCCCGCCGTGAGCCCACTCCAAACCCTAGACCTAGATCCACCGCTGCCGCTGAGCACCGCCCGTGTGTAACTAGGTGCATATCAAAATCAATGTATGTAGAAAACCTAAAGTGAACTATATTTTGGAACGGAGAGAGTAAAAAAACAACGGAGTTGTTTTTCATAACTCCCCAAATTTTCTTAGTCTTGGAAAATAAACATAGTTTTAAATTAAAAGGTACTCCGTATAATCTAAGGTAGAACTATATCCTAAACCACTAGAAGTTAATCTCGATATGCAAGTCATTCGATCGTACCACGAGTCCACGAGCGCATATAATTATGACATATATTAAATTATTATTATTATTAATAATGTAAATATATATATCACAAAGCCATGTTATCCACTAAGGGCGTCCACAATGACTAGCTATTTGGCTAGCTATTACTCGCATACATGGATGAGGAAAAAAAGTAGAAGAGAGTAGTTACAAGTGACGAAAAATATTCTACCTGTTTCACATATTTTAACAATATGAAAGCGAACATGTGAAAAAAAGGCATAAAATAGGCATTTATTTTATCTCTCACCTTCTCCAAAACCTCGGGTTCATGGGGGTAAATCCATTAAAAAAGGGCAAATTTTAGCGGAGGGAGCAGCTACTGTTGGCGGGGAACTTGTCTTGTAGATAGCACTATTTTTTTTTGAGAATGACACAAGATAACGCAGACACTCAAGGACCGAGCACCCGCAGATCCGGAGATTCTCGAAGTCACCATTGGCGCCGTCGCCGACGGAACGCCGCTTATACCACTTAATGCATAACGCCCGGCAAATCCCGGGAAAATCCAGGAAAAGGTGCGCGAGCACCAGGATTTGAACCCCCGGTGGGTAGCGCCCCACCTGACCGCCCTACCATTGGACTACAAGCCAATTCGCGTAGCTAGCACTATTGTGGAAACTCTAAAGTCACTAAAGTTTGTTCGTGTTCGCACAACCGGGTACGCTCGAGTTTTTAAAGCCTCGTATTGTGGACAGAGTCACGGAGGGAGCACCCAGATGCTGACCCGGCCCGGGGTGTTGTTGGCATCAGAGTAGTTACATTACCAACGCAAGACTGATCCCATAAGAGCAAGCCCAATAAGCTTGGCTAATAGCCAAGCCATGTAATATGGAGTCTATTTTTAGAGCCAAGCCATACAACAATCAACCACTCTTTACAGATTCCAAAATTATATTTTAGTACGTTGGATCCACCGCATGCATGGTCTCTCTCCAGCTCTCGTCGCTTTGGTTGGTCAAGCATGCTGCATTGATTCCTGGTGGGGTCCAACACAAACTTGAATCGCGTGAACAGCCGGGCGACAACAGCGTCGCCGAGCTCCTCCTCTTTCCTGTTTTCTCTCTCCTCCACCTTTGATTTTATCGAGTTGTCTTGGCTAATAGCCAAGCTGACATGGCTTATTGTACCTGCTCTAAACCTTGTCGATTCAATGAATCCCTCCGTCCAAGAGCCATTATTGCCCATACAGTCGGTCGTACTCTGCGGTCTTTACTCCTAAGAGCAAGTATTATGGAGCCATGTCAGCCGGCGAGGAAATGAGGAGACATGTCAGCATTAGGTGACGTGGGGGGAGAGAGAAACCAGAAAGAGAAGAGAGCGGGCGAGAGTCGCCGAGACGCGAGTAAAGCGAGCGAGAGATACAGCTCTCACGCCTCTGTCATTGGCTTGCCTCTCGCATGCATACATACTCCATTGGTTGCTCTCGCATCTTTGGACCACAAGCGATAATATAATTGCTAGTAGGTCCCGCCACTCATTTTCTCCATCGTGCGCCACGTGGTATCTCCCGGCCCGCCTACGAAAAAACCATTGTTCTTGCTCTAACCCGTAGTAGTGGGGAGACATTGGGTATGTCGCGGTTTCGCGGAAACCGCACCGCTCGCGCTAGGTGTCGGCACGTGCCCTCTTTATTGGCAGCGATAGGCGACTCCAACAGCATGATGCCAAATACGAGACCCATTTCACGATTTAGGTAACACACAGTGAATGACTTACACACTCAACTTGCCTTCTCCTACTGAGCCTCCAAGCAGGAAGCCCCGGATGGCTTGCCTCCCGCCGCATGCGCCACCGCCTGCGCGCCTCCTTCCCCACCAAAGCGCCCGCCGGCATCCCCCGCCGAACGCGCACCCCGCTGGGCACAAATCAATAGCGGCGCGGGCTATCGTGCCTCAACCTCCCACCCGACACCGACCGCCCCGCTTCCTAGCTGTCGCGGGCGGCCGTGTTTCTAGCCCGACGCAACGCCGATGGCCGCGTCTCGCGACCTCCCGCCCTAATATAGACCCTACTCCCCGGAGTGATTTGGCGGCGGGCGGCCGCGGCTCACCCTCCCACCCGACGTGGCGCGACGGCCATGCTCCCGCCTCCCTCGACGACCGGCGATGGTGTGTGGCCCCTTGCCGCCTTCCGCCATCTCGGCCTCCCTCCCTCCCATCGCCGCCCCTACTTGCTCGCCGCCGAGGCCCCGCCGCCAAGCAGGTGCAAGACCCGACAACCCTCGCCGCTCCGCCGGCCATCGTAGTCCCCTTCCTCATGGTGGTGGCCGGTCCCCGTGGAGATGCAAAGAGTTGGAGATGGCACCCATATTTGCCTTCGCGAGGCTTCCTACGTAAAATGTGTCATGGCTTTGGCTATTCCGTTGGAGCGTTCTTTCGTGCCCCGAAACCTTTGTGAAACACCCATTTTGGGTTTGGGTCATGGTATGCCTCCTATGTTAGAGTTGGTCTTAGGGCTAGTAGAAGTAGAAACTTCCTAAAAGGATTATGCCCACTTTATTGGACTGAGGGCCATAACTCCCTAGAAAGATTTGTGGCCAAATCGCATAGTTAATTTGTATAAGGGCAATCACAATACATACTCTATCTAGAGTCTAAGACTATTTTGTTATTACCTCGAAGGAAATCATATACTTATGGAGTCTAAATTAGATTTGGAGTCTTATTTTCTCTCGTTTCATAAATATACTACCAAATCAATGCCATATCAGGAAAGTATAATAAATATGAATGTAATAAATTGGCTAAGACTATATGGTAGAGTTTGCATTATGAGTGCCCCAAAGTAAGTCTCAGTTAGAGTGTCATTTGCATTAAAAAGGTTGCCACATAGGCATTTTTTTATGGCATGACAATGCATTTAAGAAGAAAGTGAAGTAATGAGTGTTAGCCAAGTTTCAATGGGGTTTCATGGGGACGTTTAATGCACATTTAATAGGGCCTCACATCCGCATGTTTAAGTGTTGATGGTAGTTATTGACCACTTATATATATATATATATATATATATAGGGCTGCACTAATTAGTCCCCTGGGGACTGATTATTATTCAGTCACCGAGCACCCCGCCCGTCCTGCGGCCCCGAGCCCAGTCTACGTCCGCACACCGCTCGGCCGCTGAAGCCCACGTGCGTCTATTTTTGTTTTCCTTCCGTGACTGTTTCGGCCGATTTTTTTTTTTTTTTTGTTCCCGTATTTTTTTTTTTCTTTCGTGCTTTTTTGCCCGCGCGCTAGAAGCTGTGTTTCCATCGATTTTTGTGTTTCCGTTTTTTTTCTAGCCGATTTCTACTTTTTTCCAACTTGGCTTTAAGGGATGTATATAATTGGCCGTTTTTTCTTTCTATATACCATGTTCCTTGTGATGAATTATTTTCCACCAACAATATTACTTTAATTTGATCATTACAAACATATCTTGTCAACAGTATGTGTGTGTTGCTAATCACAATCGTACTATTTGTTTCGTTATCATAGTTACAAAGAATCTGTAGGCCTACTCTTTGGGACAACTTGAACTAAAAATCTGTAGCTAAAAGGCAAGAAAGGACATGGTTTATGAATTACACAGCTTGATTATTTGAAAAGAAAAAAAAACACAGCTTGATCATGAGGACCCCTCTCTGGACAGCGGTCGGAACACATGAATAACTACTCTGAGATGCGCAGTGCATTCTCCTTGAGAAATTCAATTCATTCGCTCCTATGCCAATTCCTCGGCTACTCTTCCCTGCCTCATTTGCTCCACCCTGCTGACACAGGTTATGTTGCAACATATATATATATATATATATAGGTTGCGATAATAAACTGAAAATTGTAAGTCAGATACATGAGCACATTTAATTTTATAACAAATCTAAAAATAATTTGTTAATGCAGGCGATGGAACGGCTTGACGCTCAAGAGATTTGGATCCCCAAAAGGTGCAGATACACTCATTTGTTTTGAAGAACTGCAATGATGACGCAGACATCCAAGTACTTGTTAATTGCAGTAATGCAACACAACTTTTCTGGATGGACTGTTATCATGGATATTTTCCTATAAGATTATAGGATGGACTGTTAATTTTGACCTTCATTTATATAGCACAAAGATCCCACTTATTAAAACATCCATTAAGTCCACGGGCATTATGACAATTGCTTATAAAAAAAACTTGCAATACAGGATACATGTATAAAATTCATTTAGTAATCCATTGCTTGTCTTGGAGACAAATTCAATAGTCAATAAAAGCTAAACAACATTAGATTGTATTTCTTTAATTTTTTCTATTGCTATGCAAAAGAAACTAATACTGCAAAGACGCCTATGTAGTTCTACTAGCAAAAATAATCTAGAAAAGCCCTGTGTGTACCACTTCAAAAGCCACGAATTCTGAATTGTTGGACCAAATCTGATTGAAAGCATGCAGTTGTGACTTGTCTGTATAAAGGTGCTGATCAAAATGTAGGGAGCATGCACTTGAAGACTTTTTTCCCGGAAGGCACTAAGCAAACAAGCTCCCAAAAAAGAAAGGACAATAAGCAAAATGAATTTTCGACAGTTCTGCTATACTATTCCAGTCGAGAAAGCAAGCATAGGTGATTGAGCATGCAGGAGATAGTGTACAGTACATGAAAAAACTAAAGCTATCTGACCCA
The DNA here is from genome assembly GCA_015847255.1 of Hyparrhenia diplandra. Taxonomy (NCBI): domain Eukaryota; kingdom Viridiplantae; phylum Streptophyta; class Magnoliopsida; order Poales; family Poaceae; genus Hyparrhenia; species Hyparrhenia diplandra. The sequence goes on from JADLZK010008369.1 coordinate 622,725, forward strand.
TTGGTTATGTGGCAAAACAGAGGTCACAAGTGCTTGCTTCTTTGTGGCCTGCTTTTGTGAAAGACACGCAAAGGGAAGGAATCGGATAGTGAAAATAACCGCCCCGACTGAAAGATAGTATATATTCAGAAAACTCTAAACAACCACATCGACGGATAGCAACTAAACATATTCAGAGAACTATTAATAAGCAGTAAGAAAACATATGGATGCCCAAAACATGAATTTGATTGTTTAGATTGACACCAGCCAGTCATGATAATCCCACAAAAAGCCTTTTATACATTTGTAGGAGAATGTTTAGCAGAGAAAGGAAATTGCACTCCATAACTACTACTAGTAGATCAAGCATATTTAGTTGCTCGATGCAAAAGTGCATAACAACTCATGTGAATAATGCTGAAATGAACCATATAGGATGCATAGTAAATTCTTGAATGTGTGAATGACCTAAACAAAATCAAAAGCAATCAACTTGGCACTGTCCATCATGTGCTGACAGCAACACTTGCTTTTTTAATGTTAGCATCAAAGATGAATTTCAATTTGAATTGTTGTGGCTACTCTTAACTTTAGGTCTACTAAAAACATGATTGTTGTGATGATTTTTGAAACATTAGCATGGTATTTTAATCCTTCAGCTAACACAAGGGTGGCAGCCCTCCTTGGGCGCCATATGGCATTTTTCACACTCCAAAAGTAAAGACAGATCTGGAAAAGTTTTAAATGACATAACTAGGATAAACCAATACCAAAAAAAAAAATTTAAAATGATAACAAGGAGCTGAATTTGGAAACAATTGGAAATACTAGTACAGAGACTTGCAAGACGCCCACCTTTGAGGCCTTCTCTTTGAAGTTGTGTTCTCAAATGAAACACAAAGCAATGATAGAAAAGCATCAGTTGTGTTCCCTTGCAATTGCTTCCAACACCAAACCAAACCAGTAAATCAAAAGGCTTTGCTCTCAAATTTATACCAAAAAATATGTTTTCTTTTTGTAAGCATTGAGCACCACTACAAAGAATTGATGTTTGGAATCAAAGAATGTTACCCAAGTGCGAAGAATTTTATTCCCCCGAGAAAACAACCGATAGAAGGTGTACACAATGGCAGCAACTATATAACCATAACCATGGCAGGTTGTCGGTTTCATTTGGACAAACAGAGGTTCTAACATGCAGTGCACAGTCAGTCAAGTTAACAGGTTGATATCTATAGATTTCTGATTCTGACAAGCTGATACCAAATGAACACACAGAGAATGAATTTTCAAGGAAATAAAGTGGTAAAAGAGGATGCTGAGGAGCAGAGGGCATACTGTCTTGGAAGCTCCTCACCTTGGAATGAAAATGTGCTGCACCAAGGAAGGAGAATCGAGGATAAAAATAAGGTATAAACCTTGACCTTCAGTGTACATAGTAGTTCATCACATGGCATCTGCACACAACATTTCACAGAACATTAGTTATTTGCAACCAAACTAGCTTGCTCATAAATATTTTTTATATATATCATCCAACAACCCTTACTCTTAAATATCATATAATGGAATAAAAATTATAATAAAAAGATAGAGCCATGACATATGGAACACTCTCATATGGAAGCAATAATTCCAGACAGTTTATTATGTCCCTAATATATTCACTTTTCATAGAACATAATACAAGATATAACTCTGTAACAGGTGGTCTACTGCATTTAGATATATCAAGCATCAGAGTGTTACGAGAAAAAGGTCAATCTAGGTTACTGTAAGATATTCAGTTAATTCCATGCATTAAATTGCACCCGGTTAATAAAGAAATTAGTGCTTATATGAAGTGAGGAACATAAGGTAGGCATATAAACGTCAATGAATATTCTTTCAACTAATGTAGCTCCAAAGAGCCTTGTCTTGCAGCAGCAGCCCTAAATTTTTAACCTCAAATAGAAGTATATTGAGTCTATTTATTTCTAAATTTTCTGAAATTTTAATCACACTTGTACTTAGAGTAAATCTAAAGAAGCTAATTCTACATTATAATCTTACATTGCACTCCTGGCAAGTTTAAATGTTCAATCAAGCTTAGAGCTCAAAACTAATTGAATTTAGAGTAAAAGGCAAGTGACAGAGTGTTCAGAAAAATTATCTATTGTGTGTAAATGACACAGAGTTAACCCAAACTGAATACAAAATTAAATTGCTTATTTTTCCAAATGGCCCAAATCCATAATTGGCTAGAGTTGAAGCAAAACCAAAACCTGCCGAGAAAATCGCCGCCTAGGGGTCACCTAGCAGAACAAGGCTATTGTAAGAAAATCTCTATAAAGCATGACAATTGTTAACAAATACTACATATTAAACCAAGGTCAGTGATCCCACAATGCGATCCATTTTACATGCATTTTTGCACAATCTAAAATGCAGACGCACAGGCAAAATATGCACATGTAAAACATAAATAATGATTCACATTATGATTCACATTGTGATCTTCATAGCTAGCAGCAGCGATTTTGCTAATACAGTGACTGTGATTCATGAAAACAGAATCATTGCTCAATGGTCCACACAAAAAATGAGCTTGATTACCTCTACAGAAATTATGATACATAACTACTGATTCAATGTATGGTCTTAAAGGCTACCAGCAGCTGTTTTGCTAATATAGTCACAATGATGCATGTAAATAGAATCACTGCTGAATCATCGATGTTAAAAATGAGTTTCACGGCCCCGACAATGACTACAATTGTAACTTTAATATCCTGATTTTCCTAATATACTAGTACTACTGGTCTGACCAACGGCTAACAACAACTATGGATCAAAATGAAGCAACAAAGTCTAACAACTGGCTAATAAATTATTGGGGTGTTTAATTTGCAGAATGGGATGTTGTATCATCTTTAACTGCTTTTTGTTGTTTGGTAAGAAGCATTTGTGGGTAGAAGAGAGCAGCCAATATGTGGTTTGAAAAATGTTTTTTATGGTTAACAAAAGCAAATTTTATTTCAGAGGATACAGCAATCCATGGTTGTAGAGATACAGGTTTACTGAAAAAGTAAGCTGTAAGCATTCATTTATGTGTTGTATTATCAACTGTGGATTAATCTGCTATCCCCCCCAAAAAAACACACACACACAGCCAAAAATAGAAAGAACAACAAAATTGGATTAATCTGGTAGCATCTCCAAATGAACTTGTCCATACAATGGTGTAGTATCCATTGGGTTACCACGCTGATCAAATAACAAAAACACTCCTGTTTTCAGTTAATTAAGGGATTTGCATATATGTAAAAGAAATACACTGCATCCTTTTCCAAAATAGGAAATTCTAGGAAGCACCACATCAGCATATATTCACTAGATAACCACTGCCATAAATGTGCACCAAAAACTGACCCCCACCCAAAAAAAAAAAAAAAAAAAAAAAGAGCTAGCAGAGATAAGGAGAAACTAACCTGCCGCAGCATCGATGCCTTTGCATAGAGAACACTGCTACTGACTAAAAGCAATCCATTATTGAAAGTTGCATGCAGTTGATCACTTTAATAGGGGATGGGTTAATAGAGATACAGACATAGTCCAATCCATCCGGCATCAGCAAGTCCATTGAGGGCATCTTTAAACCTATGAAAAGGTAAAAAAAAAAAAAAGTGCAATTGTGTTAATAAAGAAGATTCATGAAAAGGACAGTCAGAAATCGGTTCGAACTGTTTAGTAACCCAACCTGGTGAGCTTTTAGCTCAGTGCCTGTAGAGTAGCAGGCTGCGTTGTCCATCTGGCAAAACCTCGAAACAAAACAAAAAAAAAGGCCAATATTATGAGCCATGTTTCACAGGCGTCGCCAAGCTGTCTAGTCGCCTTTGAAATCATGATTATGAGTAGAGGAACCATAAATAATTCCAAATCAATCTATTATAGCACATGTAATGGAGGATATCATGATACCAATAGTTTATTGGAGGTAGGTCATTAAGAAACCTATGTATGTGGCAATCAGTTGAAAGCATCCATCATTCCGTTCCAACGAACTTTAGAATAATAATTAGAGTTTTGAACCAGAGATCCATAAACCAGTTGAAAATTAAAATATATGTACAATGATATAATATACCATGCCAATAATAAATAGAGCATCATGTTAAGACGCCAATTTGACAGCCTTACATTGATTTTTTTAATAAAAAAGGATTGGAAATTGATATGCGTATGAAATTTACAAAGAGAACAAACGTACCTGGGAACAAGCAAGCATGCACGGTGGGATACTGCTCGCCGTACCCTGCAAGGGAGCCAGGCGTGCGGCAGAAAAACGGTGCCTCCGTCGGTGCCACCTATAATCAAATTGCCAGGCGAGTTGTCACTCCTTTCTACAGGACTTCGCAGCGGGAGCTGACAATGAGTCACGACGCGCTGCAAGCACACTAACTGATATGTGCCCAGTGTTCCAATTCTGCAAAAAGAAAAAGTACAAGCAATCAAATTTCATAAAGAACTACTCGTATTGTCCATATTAATTAATCAACAAACAAACTATACTACTGAAGCTCGCAAAAAGATTCAAGATTAGGCCACATTTTTCTATGCAAATTAATCGACGTTTCACCTGATGCTGGATGGTGTGCCGGTCATGCATTGAGTTGAATAAAAAAGGAATCGAAAAGGATTTGAATTTGGGATTTTAAAAGAACACACGTACTGGATTTTAAAAGAAGAACACACGTACTCGGCGGCTCGCAAGGGGCGTGGAGGCTCGCCTCTTGCCGCCTGCCGACGGGATCTGAGGGGGGCTCGCTCCCCGCCGCTGCCGACCGGATCTGCGCCGCCCTACCAGCGTTTGCTACCGAGGCCACAACAGCTCGGGGTGTGGATGAGGTGCCGGCGGCGCTCCTTGACGCCGACCCGATCTCCGACGATGGGAGAACGCCGTTGCCTCCACGAGCCGCCGGGCGCTGCCGCCGCCGACAGCCGGGAGCCTTCACCGCGGCCACGAGAGGTGCTTGCAGCCGCCCATCGCTGTGGGAGCAGAGCGGCGACGAGCCGAGGCAGTGCAGCGGGGCCTCGGGCGGGGGCGGCGGCGGCGGCGGTGAGCTAGCCCGACCAGCGGGGGGCGGGTGCGTCCGGGGTCGTGGCGACGAGAGAGAGGAGAATAAACCGGCGTCTCCCAAGCTCCCCACGATGCACCAAAAAAAAAAAAACTCCTCACGATCATTTTTTTGTAAATATTAATTTTAGAAAAAGAAAAGAGAAAACAGATGAGGTTGATGGGTCGTGGTCACGTGGATACGGGGAAGAAACCGGACGTGGGGGGGCAGCGCCTGCACCCGCATGGGTTGGGCTCGAACGGTGCGTTGGGTGGGCTCGAGGGGACTGATTATTATTCAGTCCCCGCAGGAATATATATCATACTTTTATATATATTGGTTAAATACCCGTGCGTTGCTACGGGATAATAAAAATTTTATATAGAAAAACATGGATCGCATGATAAGGTAACAATACCATGAAATTAAATAATGATATTAAAGTAATATTTAATCCAAAACAAGTTTTGTAAAAGTAACACAATCAATCATGCATATAACACATCCATATGTAGAGTCGATAAACCATTTGAAAGTACGTAGGAATATCAACAAATATAGCATAGTTAAATAATATTTATACAATATAAATAAAAATTAAAATACATTGTATGTGTTAGTAATCTTCTACTACCTCGCCTATTGCGTTAGAACCTCCTTCTATACAATATTCTTCATGAAAATTCCATCAACTGCTAGGGTCTTCTTATCCTTACCTTTTTTACTTGTTGCATTCTTCTTATTTTTTCAACGCCATTCTTTCTATCATTTTTCTTTTCCATTATGAAGAAAACTGAACACAAAATTAATCCCAAGCATAAATAAAAAATTAATCTATTAAAGTGGTCTAATTTAGCAGGCATAATACATGGACACAAATGTAATAATTAGATCAGATCTGAATACAAATAACCAACTAGATTAAGAAAAAACAGATATATGCTAGAAAAAAAGCATTTCTAACTACTTGCTACCATTATTCCTATAGTAACAAAAACCTCTTCTCAGACATTGTAATTGGGGCAAATCCGAATTAAAAATTTCAGTATACTAAACACAATCAGGCTCAGAAAGGAAATAAAAGCTGGAGAAGCAACCTGAACACTATAGGGAACGTATGTCCAAACAGGAATAACTCAATCTTGCCGTCCAAACAGGAATAACTCAATCTTGCACTTTATTTTCACAGATCGCAAATTCCAACTAAAATTCATGTCTCATATTCTAACTGGACATCATCTATCATCTACTATCGAACCAGAGAAGCCAAGCAGGGGCATTGCACACAGAGGGAAAAAAAAAAAAAGTAAAAAGGGTGAGGCGACAGACGGCGAGTTGGGTTGGTGACCTGACCTTGTTGGGTTCCTGCTGGGATGCAGTCGCTCCTCACGAACCAGCTACAGGAGCTGTGGTGTCCTAGTAGGCGAGAGAAGTATCCAAAGAACACTAAATTTGGTCAGACAAGCATATTAACCATTCCATAAGTTGTAGGCATCTATCCAATTTTCTGAAGAAGGTAGCAGTATAATCAATGGTACCAATTTCACCCATATACAGCCAGATGGACACTTATAACTTTTCAATTTTTGGTTGCAAACTGTGACCTGGAAGTTGGCATCTCCTTGTCCAAGACTCAATGGTGCCCATTTATAGGTTCAGTACAATTAAACAAAGCCCTAATGGAAACAACGAGTCAACCCACCAAAACCCAAGAAAGATACATGGCTCAAGACACACTTGTAATTGCGTCAGATCTGAATAAAAAAAGGCAGCATACTAAACATATAGTCTGATGGCACTAAATTAGCTTCTCACCACAACGAGGCTCAGGAAGGCACCATCACAAATAGTGGCGGAGTTTGGACCTAAACCGAGCAGGGGACAACCATTAAAGAACAACTATATTTGCTCAATCCTGATATATAAATGTTAAGCCTTATTATCTCAAACCTTCTCTTTGGTCTTTGGTCACCAGTTGAGATAATGGGCAAACCCCTGAATGTCTAAAAAGTTCAAAGCTTTTCTGGTGGGCAGCATTCTGCGAAATAATGCATCTAAACAAGATATGCATGCCAAATCAATGTCACTGCAAAGGTAGAAACAATAACAGTTTATGGACCTATCTCGACCAGGATATACCAAATAAAAAAAGAATAACAAAAGCAATCTCATAGGACAAATGTCTGTAGGTACCTAGAACTAACCAATGTAAAAAAAAAGCTTGCAGGATTAATCTGTGGTATATGGCCATAAATAAATAAATTGAATAAACGATGCATATAATAAATTTCACCACACAACAATTTATATACAAATCTTGAGGGATAATATATTTTGCTTATGTCAGTGACCATTTATTTGACTTGAGGGACTAAATAATAATAAAGCTGAAATTTAAGTGAAAGTGATATTTTGAGGGTTTGAAAGAGCTCACCAAGATATTTTGTTTAGAATGCCATGGATTAAATTTATTGTCTCAATATCTCTACACTGACTTCATGTTCACCTCTGCAGCTTTGTCTAATAAACTTTCAGAAACCATCGAGCAGGACATTCACCTTATGAACAAGGAACTGAAATAGCCAATAATTATAGTACATGAAAGGAAACAAACTTTTCTAATTGAATGGAAAATCTGCTACAAAGTTTCTAATGTAATCAGACTACCTGAGGGCCACAACACACAACAAAGCTATGAGCTTATCATTTGGTCTGTCTCTCATTGGCCTTGCCAAAACAGTGTTTGCAATCAGTGAAAGCATTCAGCAGTCCACAAGCAGTTTGACAGAATAGATATGTAACTAAATTGCATAACCCACTGATTTCTAACCGATGACCAGTGAAGGTTTCAGCATGTGCGAACTCTTATCACTAACAAATAACAATGGTGAAACTCTATACAGGCTGTCAGACGCCACTGGAATCCTAGCCTGTCCATTGAAATCAAAAAAAAAAAAAGAGCAAGAAGAAAACCTGATAAATGGCCACAATACTCCATTGCTCCTAGAGTAGAGAACTAATCTACTTAGGAATGAGAACTAATCTACTTGTTAATTTCATTATTGATGGTACAGATACACGTAGGGATCTAATATCAAAATTGAAAAAGATATGGTAAAGATATCTTCAGACTAACAAAAGCAATCAGTCACAACATAATCGACAGCAGTACTCGGAACCCGATTAACTAATTGTAAAATCTGTATAGAGAAGACCATGCAATCTATATTTTAATAATTCATTTATGCATGAAAACCTACAGAATCAAAAAGAACATATTTCTAAGGATGTCTGACAAAGTAATTAGATAATTCATACATGTAGAAATTAGAGAATTCTTTCATAGCTGAATATGGAGTCTAGCGAATTCTATCTGCACATAGATCTATAGGCCCAGAATAAACTGCAATTTCTACACACATACAAGAAGCTAGTTAGTTAATAAGATAAAAAGAATCATACCAGGCCTCAATCAGTCAATCGGATATATAGAGATGCACAAACATATATATCTATAACTCTTATATTGGAGATCCCCACTAACAATTCTTAAAGAGTTCTCGAGCCTCTGATTGGTCCTCACCACTGGTAACTGCAGCCTAGCAAAGCGATCCGCACGGCCTAGCAGCGCATCCCGGGCGCGGCCTTTTCCCCCGCCGCTTCCCACCTTCTTCCCCATCCACCACTCGGTACCTCTCGACGCCGTCCGTCGCCGTAGTAAAGCAGGGCCGCCCCCCCTCCACTTTGTCCCCGTACACGACACCGACAATTGCTCGCGGCGCAAGGGAAGGGTCTCTGCGGTCTCGCCGACAGCTGCTCGCTGGAAGGGGAGGAGCCGCGCTGCCGCCGCCTCGCGCGAGCCACCGGCGGCACCCGTGGACGGTGGTGTGGCCACCATCACCCCCTCTCCACCGCCGGGATGGGGATGGGCCTAGATGCGCGCCGAGAACTCGAGATCCACACCGGGAAGGGGGCCACCTCTTCTCCACCTCCCCCGCTGCCATCGCTCCTCGTTCGACCACGCCGCCGCCGCGCCCGGCTCCCGCCTCCGACCTCGCCGCGCCGCTGTACGCCGCCCACCGCCGCCGAATGGGGAGAGACGGATTCGGCGCGCCCGACTCGCGTGGAGTGTGCGGCGGCAGATGCGGCGGTGGCGCACCCTGGGACGCGACGCTGGCACGCGCTGCTGGAGATGCCGCGAGGGGACGGGCAAGACGGGCGGCGCTCATCTCCCTCATCACCTCCCACGCCCTCGCCAACCCGTCCCCGCCCGGTCCGCCTCATCTATCGCACCCACACCGTGCACGAGATGGAGAAGACGCCGCCGAAGCTCCGCCTCCGCCGCCCACCTCGCGCCCGTCCGCCCCCCCCTCCCTCCTTGCGCCGACTCTCCTAATAGAGAGGTGCCAGCCCAAGGGCGAGGGTGAGGGCGTTGAGCCGTCGCGTTTGGTGTCATTGGACGACGAGCGCCGCCCGGGGGGTCTCCGTGCAGTGGACAATGGGCGCACCGCCAAGTGACGCGCGGCGGCCAAGGTTCGCCCGCGTGCCCGCTCCGATCCCGTGCCCCTATTTCAAGCTGCGGTGTTCGATTATCCGGGCGTGTTCTCGTTCCTCGGGTGTGTGCATAGGTTTTGTCTGGTCCCTCTATGAGCTACATTGTGTGCATTACTCAGAGTACTATTGCTTGCTTGGTTTGCAGGCCGCTGTTGGTTTCGACCCAGGTGTTCCCTACCCTTCTAAGGAATGTATATGATTTCAGTAAGATTCATGCACTTGCTGTCATTATCATTTTTAATCTTGCACGTCTGCAAGTGGTTAGAGGTGGATTGGGAGAATTTGGTCTCATGGCATGGGGTTATTGAATTTATCGCAGGAATGATGCATGCTATCCGTGTGGCATATCATCAGAATAAACAATTGTTGAATCTGTTATATCTGTTCACTGATACAAGCTGTTTGAAGTTATCTCCCAAATTTAGTGGGCAGGTTCCCTATTGATCCATGTCAGAACATTGTCCACTTGATGTTGGCTGCCATGGCTAATTGGCTAAACGACCTTGAACATCAAGTAACAAACAGCAGGTAGCAATCGTTGAGAAAATAAATAAATAAAGGGTGACTACTAACTATAGCAAGTAGCACTTGGTGAAATTCAGTTAGAGGCTCAGAGGCAGCCGAGCTTTGAGGTTGACACTTTGCAGTTTGCATATACAGTTGTATATAGCAGATTAATAGTATATGACATTGCTGTCAGCTGGTCCACTTGAATTAGACTCATGTCTGTATAATTTGTATGCATAAAGCAACTACATGATCAAATATTTATGAGATCGCACATGACCATCTTGCTGTCCAGCCTCTATTTAAGAACTATTGTTTCAGGAAGCTGTGTATAAAATTTTGATCTGTTGTGATTGTCAACAGAACATAAGGAAGAGTCTCACATGTTAAGGATAATTTGCCTCACATGTTACGAGGAAACAATAGATTAGATTAATGAACTATCTGATATTTGCCGAAAGGAAATTGTTAATTTTGTTGTCCTTAATTTCCTCACTAATGGAGGATTCTTTTTGTTTGTTCTGTCACCCTAATCTTTCTTCACTTTTACTGATTACTTTGTCTTGAAGTGTTTTCCCCTTGGGGGTCCTAATAGTAATAGATATCCAGTTTTTTCTACTATAATGTCACTGTTCTACTTCACTGACATATGTGATTGCTCTGCTAATAGAGAGGTGCCAGCCTAAGGGCAGGAGATCAGGTACTGTACGTGGTTACCGGCACAAGGTTATGCAACTGATGCAGCCTTTTACTGAACGCCGATGTGCGCAGCAGAATCAGAGTCGGCCAGGAGGCGCAGGTGGGGCAACGATGACAACGAACACAGCCGTCGTGGTCAGCGAAGCCAAGGATGTGCTCCGTCTGTTCCCCATATGGGTGATGACACTGGTATACGCCGTGGTGTAGTAGCAGTCCATGACGTTCTTCACGAAGCAGGCGGCGGCATTGGACGTTCTTCACGGTTAGTAGCTAGCACGTTCCTGAGATTGCCCAGGCAAACGTATTTGAACATGAATTTGCAGCTACTGCCATTGCTTCTTTTTCTCTTAGAAAACTGAAATTGTTTCTATTCCAGCTTTGCATGTAGTTTGATTTATAAATGCAGGCCAATGTTTCAACTTTCAGTATGTTTTTCAACTGATTTGTGTTGCAGCTGGTATATCGGTCATCTTATGACAGGTGCAGTTGGTGTCACATCCAACAAGCATTAGGATGAAGGAAGCTGTTAGTTTCATGTGGTACAATTGATGCTGAAAACGATGCAGCTCATTGCCCCTCTGTACTGTGAGCTCTGTCTTCAGATGTATATAAACCAAAAAGAAGTGATCGAAGGCTGGAATCTCTCTCACCATTCAAATATAAAGTCATGCATTACTAAACTTGGTAACACTTATTTTTTTCTCTGATACAGTGAAATACTTATTTATCTTGCATCTATTCCGTTACATCCCTTCTATGATTTAAATGGTGGTCTCCATGACTGTGCCCTCTCAAATTCTCAGCCCCATCGCAGGCACATGTCCGTTCTTCGTCAGTTGTGTTCCTGCCTCCAATTTCGAAATAGTTGCCATCCACGAGCATCAACAATTGCCCTCTAATTTTGTGCACAAAATTGTAGGCAGCTTCATTGGTGCCGATTGTTATGCTGCATATTTCTTCGGAGTCCAAGCGTGGTAATTGTTGAGTTGTTCCCCCTCCAAATCAGGTTCCACCCGAAAACATATACCATCGAATATTTTTCTGATTCCGTCTCATGATAGATTATGTTTTCCTAAGAAAATAATTGACATCGTTTCCTTTAAGTTATAGACACTGCTTCACACGGTTAATTCTAAGTACTATCATTTGCTCAAAAGTTATTAGAATCAGCAAAGCTCCAAATAATCAATCAATAATAATATCTGAAATCTATACTATACTCGCTATTAATACAGTTAACGTTTGCGGATTGTTCTCAACATCAGCCATGAAGAACGAAAACAGGAGGAATTATGTCACTGACAAGGACTCACTCAAATAAATAATTACGAGTCCTTTTTTTAAAAATTACCGCAAGATACATTGCGTGAGCTTAATAATTTTTTGGTTATACTCGCTTCGAATACTTCAGTTCAAATAGCTTGGCACTTTGGTCTTAAAAAATAGTTGTGTATACTCAATACACCGGTATTTCAACTTTCTATAATAAGCTCATATCCCTATCGGGCGAGAGATGATATCATGAAATTTACTCTTATAATTATTGCATTTTTCTTAATTCTCAAAGAACGCCGGGAGGTTCCCCTAGTTAGATAAATCCAGAATCTAAGCCCTAAGAAATTAGACCAAGGCTGATAGAAGATTAAAGGTAACAAAAGTATGAGTATAAACATATATTCATTTCTACTTACTAAATAGAGATATGCAATTGGATTGAAACCATGAGCAACAAATGGGTTTCGCTTCTCAGTCAGCGCAAGAGCATGTAAACATATAGCAGTCAGCGTCCAGGATCAACTTTCTTCTCCATCCATGGACGCTGCATATGTTGGAATTTAGATGTTAAGTGGGCTTGGCCCAATAACAAATTCTGAAATTCTTAAAGAAATCTCAAAGGCCCATTCATGAATATGGAAAGGAGGGAGTGGTGGAATCCTTTAGTACCACATTGCTTATGGAAGGTGGAGAGGACCAACTTATATACGGAAGTTGTTCCTACCTTCTCAAGTCTAGTGTGAGAAGGAGAAAGGGAACTCCACACGCGCTGCGCGCTCGCTCGCCTCGCCGGGGCGTGGCGTGGCGAAAGGCGCGGGCACACGACATGCTTGGCGTGAATGCTCTTCCGAAATCCGGCTCCTCGCCTTGCGGGACGCGGTCTCCTTTTGCGTTCCAGTTTTTGGTCTTTTGGGTTTGCGAGTTCTAATCATCCTAACCGGTTTAGATTGTGATTGTGTCACGAGGTCGGTTCACCGGACTATATAAGCGGACCACCCGCCACGCTAAACACATCCAATCTAAAGCTTAGAGCTTTTGCCTCTTCTCATTTCGCTGGCGCCGCCGTCGCCAAGTCTCCGGCCCGATCGTTTGCGTGCACTAGCGGCCGGGCGAAGCAGGTCTCCGGAACCATCGTCTTCGCGATCCTGCACGGGAGAAGGCAAATAAGGTTTTGGGAAGCGCTCTTGGCCGATTGCTCCCAAATCTTCGTCCACGGCTCGTCTACCGAGAAGGACACACGGAGGGACCGTCCCAGCGCCGTCTTCGTCGACAACGTCTTCAACAAAGAACCGATCGACGACGGCGACAGCGACTGGAGGAACTCGGCTTCGCTTTTGGGAACCTCTCCATCAAGTTGTCATCAACACCCGGTCGGTATTCTTGAGATCCAATCTTTATGTTAGTCATGTTCGGTCAATCCAATCTATCGGTGTGCTAGTTTCATTTTGTTGTCATGATCTATGATATGCGATTATGCTATGCTATGATCTGCGTTATGTGTTCATGTTATGCTAGTATGCTTTACTTGCTCTATCTAGTAGATCTTTTAATCATGATTTATTTGATGGAATTAATCTGGAAATTGCCTATTTACTTAACAATCCAAAAACCTTATTATAGGTCTTTTTCGGTTCAATGGCTAGTTTTGTTGATGCTCGAGGCCGGAGAAATTCTCTGGTGAGCACTTTAAGAGGTGGTGCATGCCAAAGGTCACAGATTGGCTTCTTGCCATGGATGTTTTTCGGGTCAAAGATGGCTTACCACGAGGGAGACCTTTCGATGAAGATCAGAATAAATTCGGAAGGCCACTAAAATCTTTGTGGGAGGCGTGCGCAATGTGATATCGATCATATCTATGATCTTTGTGATGCACTATAAAAGCGCTAAAGCTATGTGGGATTATCTCGAACACTACCTATGGTGCTTCGGATGCGGGCAAACAATTGTACATCATGGAGAGCTTTCATGACTATAAGATGGTTGCAAACAAATCTATAGTCATTCAAGCTCATGAGATACAAATACCTGGCTAAGGAACTTGAACTCCTTGAGTATGTTATACCCGATGAAGTTGTGGTTGGTATTATTATTGCCAAATTACCTCCTTCATGGAGGAACTTTGCCACAAGCCTCAAGCATAAGAGAGTGAAGATATCGGTTGAAAACCTGATTCAATCTCTAGATGTTGAGGAGAAAGCTCGGGCTAAAGATCATCCGAGAAGGAGAACGAGGAAAGTAGCACCCACTTTGTCCGGAGAAACTTCAAAGGCAAGAACAAAGGAAAGGGGAAAAAAGACCTTTCAATGCCAAAACTACTACTACCTTCAAGAAGAAGAAGAAGGACAAGTCTGAGATGCCTTGTTTCACTTGTGGTGATCTTGGTCATTTTGCTAAGGAGTGTCCTCATCGTGCGGACCGTAAAGAGAAGAAGGTCAACCTCGTGGATCGCAACCAATGCCGATGACGGGTATGGTAATCTTCCCTCTTGTACTTTCAGTATTTCAATCACCTAGTTGGTGGCTTGATACGGGTGCTAATATTCACGTATGTGCTGACATCTCTTTGTTCTCTTCTTATCAGGGGCTCCAAGGTTCCTCCGTCCTAATGGGGAATGGATCACATGCTTCTGTTCGTGGTGTTGGCACGGTAGATCTGAAGTTTACTTCGGAAAAGATCGTGCAGCTGAAGAGCGTGCAGCATGTCCCTACTATTCGCAAGAACCTTGTTAGCGTTTCTCTTTTGTTAAGAGATGGTCTTAAAGTAGTGTTAGAGTCCAATAAAGTAGTTATGTCTAAGCATGGACAATTTATTGGTAAAGGCTATGATTGCGGAGGCTTGTTCCGCCCTAAGTTTGTCGATTTTTTAATAATAAGTCAGTCAATCATATTTGTGGCACAATTGATGATAATTCTAGTGTTTGGCATTCTCGTTTATGTCATGTGAATTTTGGTTTGATGTCACATTTATCTAGCTTGCGGTTAATTCAGATTTCACCATTGCCAAAGGTTCTAAGTGCCATAGTTGTGTGCAATCTAAGCAACCTCGAAAGCCTCACAAGGCAGCGGAGGAGAGACACTTGGCACCTCTAGAGCTCATACATTACGATCTATGCGAGATGAATGGTGTGTTGACTAAAGGTGGAAAGAGATATTTCATGATGTTAATTGATGATGCTTCTAGATATTGCTATATTTACTTGCTGAAAACTAAAGATGAGGCGTTAGACTACTTTAAAATCTTTAAGGCTGAAGTTGAAAATCAACTAGAAAGAAAAATTAAACGTCTAAGGTCGGATCGTGGTGGTGAATATTTTCCTATAACATTTGATGAGTTTTGTGCGGAACATGGTATTATTCATGAGAGGACACCTCCCTATTCGCCCGAATCCAACGGGGTTGCCAAGAGGAAAAATCGCACGCCGACCGACTTGGTTAACGCCATGTTAGACACTTCTTTGGTTTATCTAAGGCATGGTGGGGAAGCTATATTGATTTGCGAGTCATGTCCTCGAATAGAATTCCAAAGCAGAAATAAAGAGACAACACCATATGAGATATGGGTTGGAAGGAAACCATCACTTTCATACTTGCGCACGTGGGGATGCTTGGCGAAAGTCAATGTTCCAATCAATAAGAAGCGTAAGCTTGGACCAAAGACGGTAGATTGTATCTTTCTTGGATATGCTCACAACAAACATTGCCTATCGATTTTTAGTAGTAAAATCTGAAGTTTACGATATGCTTGTTGATACTATCTTTGAATCTCGTGATGCTATATTTTTTGAGAATATATTTCCTATAAAAGATATGCATAGCAATGCTAAGTTTTCTACTAAATTAGCTCCCGATATTACTATACCTATCGAAGTCTCCTATTGAGTCGTTTGAGCAACCACTTGAGAAGGATGACAATGAAGTTCCCTGTGAGGAACAAGAGACAAAGGATTGTAAAATCTTTTGGTGATGATTTCATTGTGTACCTTGTGGATGATACTCCCACCTCTATTTCAGAGGCATATGCATCTCAGATGCGAGATGATTGGAAAGAAGCAGATTCGTAGTGAGATGGACTCGATTCTTTCTAATGGAACTTGGGAGCTTTGAACTACCTTTTGGTTACAAACCAATCGGTTGTAAGTGGGTGTTTAAGAAAAAGCTTAGACGATGGTACTATTGACAAGTACAAGGCTCGGCTTGTAGCTAAGGGCTATACTTAAAAAAGGAAGGAGAAGATTTCTTTGATACTTACTCGCTTTGTTGCTAGAATGATCACTATTCGAACACTACTATCCTTGGCTGCCTCATATGGTCCGATCATTCATCAAATGGATGTAAAGACAGCTTTTCTTAATGGAGAGTTGGATGAGGAGATCTATATGGATCAGCTGATGGGTTTGTAGTAAAAGGTGAGGAGCAGAAGGTGTGTAAATTATTGAAGTCTTTGTATGGCTTGAAACAAGCACCTAAACAATGGCATGAGAAGTTTGACACTACGTTAACTAATGCCGGCTATATTGTTAATGAAGCTGATAGGTGTGTGTATTATCGACATGGTGGGGGCGAATCTGTTATATTATGTTTATATGTTGATGATATTCTAATCTTTGGTACAAACATGGATGTTATAAATGAGGTCAAGTCTTTCTTTATCAAAGAATTTTGATATGAAAGATCTAGGAGAGGCTGATGTAATTCTAAACATTAAGCTAATTAAGGAAGAGAGTGGGATTACTTTATCGCAATCTCACTATGTTGAGAAGGTCCTGAGTCGTTTTGGCTTTATGGATAAAAAGCCTTCTCCAACACCTTATGATCCTAGTGTGACATTGCGAAAAGAATAAGAAGCGTACTAGAGATCGGCTCAAGTACTCTCAGATTGTTGGTTCACTCATGTATCTAGCGAATGCAACTGGACCAGATATATCTCTTTTCTTTGTGAGCAAATTGAGTAGGTATATGTCCAACCAGGGTGATGATCATTGGCATGTACTAGAAAGGGTCTTGTGCTATCTTAAAGGTACTATGAGCTATGGAATTCACTATTGCGGGCACCCGGTTTGTGCTAGAGGGATATAGTGATGCCAAGCGGATTTTCGATATTGCTCAAATCTACGCCACAAGTGGGTATGTATTTACTCTTGAGGTGGCGCAGTTGTCATGGAGGTCTTGTAAACGAGACTATTTTGACTAAATCAACCATGGAAGCGAGAACTTCTTTGCTTTAGAAGAAACAAAGATCTCGCAGAGGCGAGTGGCTGCGTGAGCTCTTGTCGACTTCTTGGGTGGTTGAAAAACCGATGCACGGCTATCCTTATGAACTGTGATAATCAAGCGGTGATCACTAAAGTGAATAGTGCAAAGGATAATTCAAAGTCAACAAGACACGTTAAAAGACGTTTGAAGACTGTCAGAAATTGAGAAGCTCGGAGTAATAAGCGTATCCTATATACGCAGACGGATAAAAACCTTGGCGAATCCCTTTACTAAAGGGCTATCACGTAATGTGATAGAAATTGCATCTAGGGAGATGGGTATGAGACCCATATGAGTTTTCAGTAGTAGTAACCCAACCTTTTTGATCGGAGATCCCGTGACTAAGGACACAGGGAAGAACAAGCTATTGGTAAACCGAGGAGAGTAAACTAATAAACCCTCTCTATGTGAAGATGCAATACTCTCAAGAGCAAAAGAGGCTCGTATGGTAGGTTGGCAAGAATGTCTTAATATGTCCTATTGACTTTATAAGTAAAGATCTTTGTCCCTCTGAGCATTCTTGAAAGGGCATACCTATATGAGTTCGATTTGTTAAACGTCGCAGATCTATGAGACTTGGGTGATCTCTAGTAAGCTCATTAAGAGATCGAGGAGTACGACGTATATGCTCCACCCACGGGGAAAGGCTCACGGCAGCCAAGTACTAGTTTGGCTTTGAGCAAAGCTTATTCGTACAAAACTTGCAATTAAAGGCGTAGTCCATTGTTCAAGTTGTGGATAGGTGTAGCTTGAAGTTCTAGGCGGAAGTTCAACTTAACAGTCTCTTTGAAACACTAGTATATCAAACGGTAGCGAGGGCAAAATCTCTTAATGGGTATTTGAGATCCGGCGGGGGATTGTTGGAATTTAGATGTTAAGTGGGCTTGGCCCAATAACAAATTCTGAAATTCCTAAAGAAATCTCAAAGGCCCATTCATGAATATGGAAAGGAGGGAGTGGTGGAATCCTTTAGTACCACATTGCTTATGGAAGGTGGAGAGGACCAACTTATATACGGAAGTTGTTCCTACCTTCTCAAGTCTAGTGTGAGAAGGAGAAAGGGAACTCCCACACGCGGCTCGCGCCTCGCCGAGCGGGCGCGGGCACACGACATGCGCGTGAATGCTCTTCCGAAATCCGGCTCCTCGCCTTGCGGGGACGCTTGATCTCCTTTGCGATTCCAGTTTTTGGTCTTTTTGGTTTGCGAGTTCTAATCAAAATACGAACAAAGTAGAGTCCTAACCGGTTTAGATCGTGATTGTGTCACGAGGTCGGTTCACCGGGACTATATAAGGCACCACCGGCCACGCTAAAACACATCCAATCTAAAGCTTAGAGCTTTTGCCTCTTCTCGCTCGCGCCCGCCCGTCGCCAAGTCTCTCGGCCCGATCGTTTGCGTGCACTAGCGACCGGCGGCAGTCTCCGGAACCATCGTCTTCGCGATCCCGCACAGGGAGAAGGCGAATAAGGTTTTTGGGAAGCGCTCTTGGCATCACCGCTCCCAAATCTTAAATCACGGCTCGTCTACCGAAGAAGGACACGCTGGAGGACCGTCCAAGCCGCCGTTAAATCGACAACGTCTTCAACAGCAACCGATCGACGCGGCGACAGGCGACTGGAGGAACTTCGGCCGCTCGGGAACCTCTCCATCAAGTTGTCATCAACACCGGTCGGGTATTCTTCAGATCCAATCTTTATGTTAGTCATGTTCGGTCAATCCAATCTATCACGGTGTGCTAGTTTCTGTTTTACACTGTTGTCATGATCTATGATATGCGATTATGCTATGCTATGATCTGCGTTATGTGTTCATGTTATGCTAGTATGCTTTACTTGCTCTATCTAGTAGATCTTTTAATCATGATTTATTTGATGGAATTAATCCGGAAATTGCCTATTTACTTAACAGCATAAATGGCCGCCGCCGCATCTACGGCCTCCCACAACCTGGATGCGCGCAGGCCTGGACCGCGGTGGTGCAACCCTGCTCCTACTCAACCGTGTGCAGGAGCATCTCCCACGCGGCGGGGTCCTTACCTGGGAGAAGAAAGCAGCAGAGTCCAACCCGGCGGCGGCATGAGCGGGTCAGGCTGAGGGAGAGAGAATGGCGCGTACCTTGGATTCTACACGCAGGGCGCAATGGGATCCGCTGTTGGTGACGACTCTAGACAGCGCAGCGTGCGGCGCGTCCGGCAGCGGGCGGCGGAGTCTGTGCGTCGCGTCCGTCCAGCAGCAGTGGCGCAGTGTCCAGCGGTCGAGGCCCGTACGACGGTGCCACGGGAGGGGACAAGTCGTTTCTTGTTCGCGAGATATTTGAGTGGAATGTGAGGGCGTGAGGCAGGGCGTGCCATGATTTCAGGAGGGCTTTGACTCTTTCCTTAAGCATGAGGTTTCCTTCCTTCTGGGGATGGCGACTTTTGGGGTGGAGGGGGCATGCGATCGCAGCACGAGTTGATTTCTTTCTTACTTTTGTTTAGAAAGAATTATTATACATAATTTCTTTCCATGAATGGTTGCCTATTTTTGGCGCAACGGAAGCGGGATCACACACCAGGGTTATTTTTAGAATGAATTTGTTAACATAATTTCTTTCCATGAATGGTTGCCTATTTTTGGGGCAGCGGACGTGGGATCGCACGGCAGGGTCATGGCAGAGTCAGTAACAAAGTCGCACCAAAATAAGGTCTTACTTTTGTTCTTTTTATGTTGTAGAGATATATATATATATATATATATATTAGTGTGAATTTTCTAACCTCGTGGGCACTAGCCCACCCGGGGGTGGTTTTCTACCACCATCCTAGATGTGCGACATGTGGCGCATTAGACGGTCTCGATCTGCAGCGTCTACTTATAGAAAGCCTGGACACCAAATTCCGTGTCCGGGTATAAATGGCTTCTTGTGGTCCATTGCCGCTGTGTGGGCGCCACGGTACCGAGGCGCCGGTTATCCCCGGTCATCCCACCCCTCGTTATTTCCTGCTTTCGTTGCTAGTTGTGCCTCCATTTCCTCCCTCCGCATGCAGCTGCCGACCGTCATGTTGGGCGGGGGGAAAAGGGCCGCGTCTCGAAATCAAAAGGGAGGAGCTGGATGGCGGACGCTGTTGGTTCGATGCGTGCAGGAACAGCAGCTAGCGACAGCGAGGGTGGTGTACTGCACGGGTTTAGTTTTTGGTTTCGCCGATCTCCTAGTAGGCATGGCGGTGGTACGCCCGGCCGGGGGGCTCCTCGACGAGCAGCGCGCGGCAGCGCCGGAGAGGCGGTGGCGACCCGGCGATGGTCGGGGCCCGGCGATCTCGCGGAGGCCCGATCGCGGCCCAGCCATGGCGTCGGTGGCCGTGTCCGCGCGGTCCGATCGCGTCGGAGCCGCTCCGCTCGCGGGGCCGGCCGGCATGAGCGGCACGAACGGCGCGTGGGATGGGAATGGGATGTGGGTGAGTGCGACGCCTCGCTTCGCATGCCGCTACCTCCGCTTTGGGCATCTTTGCTGCCCTCTCCGTTCTTCCTCTCCTTCACACAAGTCTTTGTGTTGTGTGTTTTCTATTTTTAGCATGAAGGAGAGAGGAATGAAGGAAGTGGACACGGTTAGAGGCAGCGCCTTCCTAGCTCGTCCTCGACGCCGTCTCGGCCTCGTCTCGTCGTGGCGACTTCCTCAGCTCATCACTGTCCGGCGTCCTCTCTCTCTCTCTCTTTCGAGAGGTGGGCGTTCCTATTATTGGTCAGCCCGAGAAGCATACAACAAGATGAGCCATGTCGGCGATGAGGTGACGACGGCCGCATTGCTAGTTGTGGCGTCGCCGCTCGCTGGCCGATGAGCACCAACTTCGGCCGACCCGGCCGCCGCCCGTACCTCCGGTAGTCGCCCAGCACTTTGGAGCCTCGCCGACCCGCCTCCAGGCAATGGCCGGCACCTGGCACCGGGCCTCCTCGCCGAGCCCCCCACGCGTGGATGGTCGGGCTGCGCCCATTGCCGAATCCCCACGACCTGGCCTACCACGTCAAGAAGCTCGGGGATCAAAGCCGCAGCTGCCTCATACCCCTCGGATGTTGCTGCTCGGGATACAGTACCTCGGTGGAAGTAGCAACGGTTCGGCGAGCTCGCGCCGGGCGGCGGCATGGTAGGTGGAGCAGAGAGGACCATCGGCAACAGGTGTATCTGGCAGCGGCGGAGCACTCCACTCATAGTTCCTTTTAATTTGCTTGATATTACCCCCATTTTAATTTCGTGAGATTACTTACTGCTTTTTTCTCTCCTTTATTCTACGTGTATCTTTTTTGTTGGTGCTGTGTATTTTTAGTCGGCCAAAGCCATCAGAGGCCAGAGCTGATAGCATGTGCGGCAGTCTCGTGATAAACCATTTGAAGCAGGCACACCGCACACCGGATGCTCCCCATGTGACGGGAAGTTTAGTTGTTTATTTTATTATTGATAATTGGAATGTGAGTATTTACCAAGAGAAAAAGGATGAATATATTCAGATCATATTTTTCTACTCCTTAACTTGAGGTTAGCTTTGTTTGTAACATGATACTATTTGACCATGCAAGTAGCAAGAAGGATCATGTCAGTGCAAAGTGATACAGGCTTTGCCTGGGAAGGACGATGAACATTTGCCATTTTGTATTTGTTTCTAGTGTTTTCTAGTAATAATGAAGTTTCCATAGATCTGAAGTTTTCTCTCTCCAGAATTGGAGGTGGCACTGGCAGCAGCATATTCATGAATCGATGGATCGAGGATGTATTGTACTGAATCTTTGATTTCTTTTTAGTCTCCTTTCCTGAATCTTTTGATGCTCCCACAGCTCTCGTGCCCATGGGAGGGGGAAGCACACGCATGGTGAGATCAAGTTTCCTGGTGGCCAAGGCCAACGGAGGAGTATGTGCTATCGGGGCCAAGCCGCCGCCAATGTCATTGCTTGTTAAAGAGGTTTCCCTTCTTTTTAGAGGTTCTTTTGCCGTGTAAATTCACGTAGGTAGGATGTTTGGTCAGGTCACAAAAAGCCGAATGGAGAAAAACGGTCCTCACGCCAGAGTGTTGTTGCTGCTTGCCTACGCCATCTCTCTTTATGCGGCGTGGGCGGGCATTCTTTGCGGCCACTTTTGTCCTTACATGCATGGAATGGAATCCAATGAAGTCACGGGGCAAAAAAAATGTTGCAATAGGACAATCAATAATGGGCGGACGGTTATACGGTATGGCCATTCTAATCAAGCCAAACAACAACAAAAATATCCTGCATTAATAACAACATTGCGTTGGTCGTCTCCGCGAGCGTGGTCGATTCGAGGTGGCGGTCTCCGTTCTCATGCCACTAAAAAAACTCATCGGCTACCATGATTGATGGATGGGCTTAACAGCTAGTTGCACGTCTAAACTCTCCTCACTCAGACATCTCTCCAATTTTCGGGTTTGTTTTGGTCATGTATTTCCACCACAATCTGTTTTTGGTTTCGGTCTTCGCTTCGATTTCGGGTTTGGGTGCACCAATCAAACCCGACCCGTAGAAGGATGGAAGCGGATCGGGTTTTAGGGCGGCTATCCGTGGGTTTCGGGTTCTCTGAGGTTGAGGTTTGGGGATGATTTTTCACCCACAATTTTCGGGTTTGTTTTGGTCATGTATTTCCACCACAATATGTTTTTGGTTTCGGTTTCAGCTTCGGATTTCGGGTTTGGGTGCACCAATCCAAACCCGACCCGTAAGGATGGAAGCGGATCGGGTTTTAGGGCGGCTATATGTGGGTTTCGGGTTCTCTGAGGTTCAGGTTTGGGGATGATTTTTCACCCACAATTTTCGAGTTTATTTTGGTTATGTATTTCCACCACAATCTGTTTTGGTTTCGGGTTTCAAACCGGATTTCGGGTTTGGGTGCACCAATCCAAACCGGACCGCAAGGATGGAAGCGGATCGGGTTTTAGGGCGGCTATCTGCGGGGTTCGGATCTACGGGTTCACGTTTGGGGATGATTTTTCACCCACATTTTTGGGTTTTCACCCACGTATCAGTAGTAACTCTTAGTACTCGGTATTATCGTTAAAAATAATATAGGAAAAACCACGGATGAGATTCACAGCACACGAGGACCACAACACGCTTGTAGATCAATCAAAGCACAATGCTTCTGAGAAACTTAAATGACAGCAGATTTTTCTCTTCAATTAATATGTAAAAGGCTTCAACTAAACGAAAATTACTTCAAATTATTGTGCAAAGCGCGTTTTGGTTGCTGATGAACGTAACGATAGTTCACCTACTCCCTTGCTCTTGCTGCCTCACTACAACCGAAATTATTGTGTGGGGTTTAGAGTATGTTTGGCAGGGTTCTTTTTGGAGAAGCCCGTCCAAACCTTTTTTTCAAAGGAACTGTTTTTTTTAAAAAAAATCATAGGAGCCAGAGCGGAGCTGTTGAGGGCTTCTACAAAACGGCTCTATCCTTTGTCAAGAAGCCCTTCCTAACACTACCTTAGCTGATTCATAGCTGATTCTTCGATGTGTCTTGTTTTGCTGGGGGTTCGGGGCCAGCTCAGACTCAGACGGAGAGGATCATCCTTCGTCTTGTCTCTGAGGATGAGGAGAGTCCACCAAAGTACGTACAGGTGCTGCCTCCTTGAACAGTGCCGTTTCAAAGCTGTCGTCCCCTATGGCCATGGGATGTGGATCAATGGATGTGATCGTCATCGTCCACCGATGAAAGGAAGGACATTGTGCCTGTCTGTGAAGCTAGTCACGGATGGAGTCCAGGCCGCGGCCGCAATGTCCTTCTGTATGCAAGGCATCGGCACTCCGCTCTCACGCTCACACTCCAGCAGCAGCTTGTGGCAACGGCCGGCTAGGTTGCTGGCACTGGCAGGCAGCCATCATGGCCATATATAATTCCTCTTCGTCCTTTTCCATCCAAAACCGTCAACAGGCAGGAAGTAGCTCAGCACTGGTCCACTACAGCACGAGCACAAAACAAACATCTCCATCTAACAGGACATGAGCTCACTCATCTCCTCAGCTCCTGGTAGTAGTGGTAGACTATTCTGTACGGTTCTGTACCGTCCAACAAACTGAAACAACAAGACAGACAAACTTGCATGATCAGAGGCCCTCATTGATTCATCTTCCTCAACGAACGACAACGACATGACACGATTTCGAGGATGCATACTCCGTCTGTTGTCTGGTATTCTTACTGGTTGCTACTGATTACCGGCAGCAGCAAGGAAACAAGAAGGATCCTTGCTCTGCAGCAGATTTATTCAGGTGCCTCTAGCTTGCTTGGAGAGCTTAGCTACACTGGACATGCGGCGGGCCAAAAATTAAAAAAAAAAGATAGAGAAATGGCTAGATTAACAAAGGAATTTGGGACTGATATTGTTTAAACGATGGTTGAACGCCGGCGGATGGAGAGGAGCCTTCTTCTTCTTCACTTGCTGCACTGCACCGCCCCGCCTCTGCTCTGTTCTTGGTTCTTGTAGTACACGCGCTGGCCGGCATGGATCCATCGATCGGCGATTCCTTGGTTATCTTGGACGCCTGCTGCTGCTGCTGCTGATGTGTGCTGAAACTACTCGATCTTGGCCATGCCCATCATGCGCTTGCTGACGGCGTGCACGGCGCCGTCGGTGCGCCGATCGACCAAGCCGGAGCCGGACATGTAGTTCCGGACCTCCATCCGGATCATCTCCTGCATCATCAGCAGGAACTCCGAGTTTAACGGCGCTGCTGCTGACGGCGTGGGCGGCGACGTGAGGCTCGTCGCAGGCGCCGGCTGCAGCTGGAACGGCAAGCTCGGCTGTGCCACTTGTGGCGGCGGCGTCGGCGGCGGCATCTGAGGAGGAGCTGGCTGCTGCGGATGTATCTGTAGCTGTACAGGAGGCTGAGGCAGTACCGGAACCGCCGGGGATGGCTCGGGCTGCTGGCCATGCGCACCCGTCTTGTCTTTAGGCGCTGTCATGCGGAGCAGGACCAGCTTGCCACCGAAGAAGACCTCGTTGGCTGGGAGCATGGAGCACGCCGCGGCGCATCCGCCGAGGAGGAAATCGAACTCGGCGCCGGCGCTAAGCCTCTCGCAGTCGCAGCTTCCCTCCCGGCTCCTCCGCCGCCGCCGGCATGGATACACGAAAATATATCCATATATGAATTAACATATAAGTGATGATGATGTGTCTAAATAGGAATCAACTCCAAATGAAAACAAGTACTACATCTCAATTTTTAGTCCTTATTTTTGTCACAGGTATGAAAAGAGGGAGACCAAGGGGGTGAATCCATGCACAGATTGCATGTATACGCGTATCAATAATACAACACGGCACAGCGATGGCAAGGGTGGGCCTCTCGAGGGCCAGTTCATCCCGTGCGTATGCAAGCAGCAAGTGCCCCATGGATCCGGCTCGACGATAGCTTTGGCTTTAAATCATTTTTCAATGGAGCATCTTTAATCGGGTAAAGCCTGCACAAGCTAGCAGCAGCTCTCTCTACTCTCACATCTCCACTCTCACATTTATCCTCTCTCTCTCCTCGCGACATTTGGGTGACCGGGGATAACCGGTGCCTCGGTACCGTTGGCAGCTACCCAGTGACGGATGCAAGTGGTCCAGTGTGTACATATCTTGTCTGCTAGCTGAGTTGGTGAAATATTTTGGGTTGAAGCGTCATGGCGTTTTTTTCGTTTGTATTTGATAATTATTGTCCCACTATGTAGCCTCAACCAGCCAAAAGATTCGTCTCGCACTTTTCGTCTAACTGTACAATTAGTTTTTTTTTGTTCACTACATTTAATCTTTCACGTAAATGCGTTCTGAATTTGATGTATTGCGAACTTTAAGCTCTTTTTGGGTTCCTGCATGGGAACCGAACATGGCCTGCCTGCTGCCGCTTTTTTCCGGTACAGTGTGTGCTTGGCTTGAATTAGATGGGTGGCAGAATTCCTGCTGGGGTGGTAGAATACACGGTGGTTAGCTGGATATTTTTGATATATATATGTATATATATATATATATCGGAATTATCCTGCTTGCTCGGGTGTTCTCTATCCCCACGGGTGTTTTTCTGTCCCCCTCTAAAAATGGAGGCAGCAGCTGCCCAACACATGCCCAACACATTCTGTGGCTGCCGGACTTACTTCTTTGGCTCCATCTTCTCTTTTCCTCACTGGCAGGCGGGCCAAGCCTCTTCCGGGCCCTTCTTTTCCACTCTCCGAAATGATGCTGGTACCCTGTTGTCGGCAATCTGCCAACAACAATCTGCCAAGCCGTGCGTTTCTTTTTAGAAAGAAAGAGAGAAGAGATGACGTCCTTGCCTGCCACTGGAGTACTAGTACACGGTGCAGTTTTGCTGTACTCCTACCATTCACAGTAACCTTTGAAAACAACACACTTTGCTTTGCTGTTGAGTTAATGTTCTATCTTAGTCTTGTACCGATTTTTTTGGTTAACTACAGTATTTTTTTTTATTTATTTTCCCATGTTCTTCATCCATTTTTTTGCTATCTTTATTTATTTACATTTCGTAACTTATTGCGTACGTACATTATTATTTTCATTTATTTGACCCAATACATTTTTGCTCCTTTTAGTTCCTCCACAGCTCCTTCGTTTCAAGTTTTGCCTAATCTCTCTATTTAAATTGCTTTTTACAGTAACTATTTAATTTACTAGGTCTTGGTTGCTAACATACCGTAAATGACACGTATTCTATTTTTTGGATGTTGAGCGCATCTTTTGCTAATTAAATTAAAGAAGACTAAATATTTAGTACTGCTGCATGCATGTCTTTTGGCTAAGCTGTTTTTTGCATGTCTTATTTCTTTTCTTCACGCATTAGCTAGCATCGTTGGACGCAGTACTATTACACATTTACGAACTATGAGTACCACCACTTCATCATATGTCGTGGACAACTTTGGATTCCTTGCAAAGCCAACAAGAAGAGCTGAGCCTAGTCGCACGTGGGTGCACCTGCTCCTACAAGGCCCACGCAGGCAGCTGCTTGGAGGTGGATGATTTATCAGATTGCTTAAGAGCAAGTATAATAAGTCCTACTGGGCGGGCGACAAGATTGTCCACGTCATAGAAATCCTACGTGGAGCTGACAGAAAAGAGGTGAGAGAAGAGAGTGACCATGCGTACTAAAGGAGATAGTCAGCAAGCTGGCAAGAGATGTGGCAAGAGATGCCGAGAGAGAGAAAGAGGGTGGTCCATGGATGTGGCAGCAGAAGTTGAAATGCTACTCCTCTCACACTGTTGTGCACTCTCACTGCTGAACCATTTCCTCTCATCTCCTCACTTCTCACTCAGGGCTCACCGGCGACCATGCGTACTACAGAGTACTCCTATGTAGCAGCACAAGCTCCTCCCGGACACAGATCACATGCAGTGGCTATTCACACTGCAAGCTATGCAGTGGCCATACCTGGAGTCACTCGTTGGCAACGCTCGCAGAGTGCCAGCGCCTGGAGGAGGCAGTGACGGCCGTGGCGGCGTCCTCCCGGCGTTCCGCCGCCACTGGCCGTCATCTCCGCCTCGCTCACCGCGCTCTCGGCCTCCCTCGCCATCCCTGCCTTCCCGCCCTCCGCGCCGCTTCTGGCCCCGCTCGCCATCGCGTTTCGCGCGCTGCTGTCCGTGTCCGCGTCCGCCGCGGGAGACACCGACACGGTCAGGCACGGCCACCTCCAACGCCGTCGAGCTCGCCCAGCTCGCCGTCGACGCGCGCCTCCTCACCCGCACTGGCCCCTTGCTCCTCATCCTCCGCCTCCGCGGAAGACGCACTCGTCTCCCGCCTCGGCATGGGCTCCGCAGCCTCCCGCGCCGCCGCACTGGAGGAGCTTTCGAGCACCGCACCCGCGCTGTCGCCGGTGTCCGCGTTCGTCTACGCAGTAGCGGCGCTGCTCGACTCCGCCATCATCGCGGGGACCTCCGTGAGCGGGCCGTGGCCGCGTTGGCCGCTCTCGCGTCTTGGGACGCCGGGTGGTCGGCCCTGGCGCAGGAGGCCGGCGCCGTACCCGTGCCTCGCACTGGAGTCCGGGTGCACTGGCGGAGCGTCGGCCACCACCAAGCACCCGTGCGCGGCGCTGCTCCCGCTGACGGCGTCGTAACGGGACGCGTGCGCGGCAGTGGCGGCGCTCGCGGGGTGTCGGCAGTCCTTCCGCGTGCGCCGGCGGCACAGGCGGCTGCGGCCGGGGTGCTCTGGAAGACTGGAACCTCGTGGCGTTCCACGACGAGGAGTCGAGGCATTCCAGGCCGGCTCCAAAACCAAGCTGGTAAGTGATGATGCGTGCGTGGAATTCTTGGGCAGGATTCCCTCGCTGTGCTCAGCAACGTAGTAGGCGAGTCTCTGGACCTCGGGGCATGTATGGTCATCGGGGACGGCGTGCTCACCCCTGCAGTCTCAGGATGGTTGGCCTTGATCGCATTATACTTGTTTCTGATTAGTGATGATATTGCTCCGTTTGCAGTGTTTTCTGCCGTATCTGGGCTTGAGTTGTCCTTGGAAAAGGAACAACACAAATGTAGGTCAAATCCTTTCTTTGATTGCTCGCTTTCTATTGCTATATAACACATGGTAGAATACATATAGACCAATACCGTTGAATTGTGTTAGTTAACTTCTAGTCAACTCTATGTATTATGTTTGATTGTACCATGCTTATGAGATGTTTACTGCAACTTGTTTATGTGCAGATATATTAGTTCCAGTCGCTTGTGCCATACTTATATGCTTGTTTGCACTACAACACGGCACACACAAAGTTGGATTTCTTTTTGCACCAATCATATGCATTTGGCTTCTCTGCATAAGTGCAATAGGCCTCTACAATATCATCCATTGGGATCACCGTCTTTATCGACTAAAGGCTCATATTCTCCAACGAGAATATGTTTTGACAATGTTTTCAATTGCGTGGCATAGATGCCAATTATTTTTTTTATGCAGGATTATTTAGTTGGCTAAACAGACAGCAACATAACGCGACGCCTCAATAATATCTTGCCGCCGCCCGACCACCTTCGCCGACCACTGCCGCGCCCGACCACCTTCGCCCGACCACTGCCTTTTCTACAAAACAAAATCCACATAACCATATTTCTTGAAAAAAAATAACATATAAACCCTACATATCATGCTAGTCTTAATACTGTTTTTGGCCGAGATAATTTAGGACGTTGCAGACATCGGCCAAATGCAGCACATCTACTGCCCATGTTCCGGTGGTGCTTAAAAAATAGCCGAGGTTTGGCCGTCCCTAACGAGTGGCTCGCACGGCCGTGTGCGGTGGCCCGGGCGTGCTCATCCCCAACGACACAGGCACGACGGCTGCTTCCCCTTGTGGCTCGGCGAGAACATTGCAGCGGTCGTGGTGGCATGGGCGTGCCAGCCACCGACAAGCGAGAACATTGCGGCGGTCGTCTCCGGCGAGCATGGTCGATTGGAGGTTACGATCTCTGTTCTCCTCAGTCGACCAGTTAATCAAGTTGTCCGACCACTGTAAACATGCTTCTGACCAGTGACGTGCTCGGCCGACCAGTCACTTGTTTCCCACCAGTCGACCAGTCAAAACTGCTCGCATGCAAATGCACTCCAATTATGGTTGTTGGGCATATTGGCTAAACAGACAGGAAGGATATCATTGGCCACAAGCATGTGCAAAACATATTCTCGTGTATTGTTTGAATGTACCTCCCATTATTTATGTAAAAAGTTTAGTCATAATCCTGCATGCGTGATTTCTTGGATGTGACAAACTTTAAAAACGTGACTATATGAAGTGCATATTTTGTTTTTTTTTTTCCCCTTTCAGGTTGAAATGGGCAGCAAGCTTGGTAAAATATTTCTTGTTTGCTGAACCGAATGGTTAGTATCTTCAGATGTATTCTTCAGATTTTGGATTTTGGAGCTATGCAATGCTTTGGGTAGCAAGTGAAATTCAGTAATAGTAAAGGAATTAAGGACTAATTCATGCCATTATATCTTGTTTGTTGAACCAAATCGTTTTGTGGCCCATGGTGGGATGCATGGTGGGATGCTGCCTTATGTTTCCGGTTCTTTGAAATGGGCAGCAAGCTTGGTAAAATATTTCTTGTTTGCTGAACCGAATGGTCCATACACCTGAGCTTTCCAATTCATTCATCTGCAAAAGGACAACAGCTTGCCATTGCATGTGAATTCCTTTTGTGGTCCAACGAACGAATGTGTGGCTATTTTGCTTGGGAGTTGAGCATCTTGTCCCCTCCATGTTTCTCTCACCTCCTCACACGACATTTTTGGCAAGAGCAGGTGGTGGAAGAGGGCATGGCCAACCCTAGAAGATGTGCCTTCCCTAAAAAAACGAGAAGATGTGCATATTTCTCTCACCTCTCCACTCACGTCACTTTTTCAGCATTCATTGAATCACCATATGCATGCAAAAGCTTTAGGCAATATTATTTGCTAAACCACATAACTAATTTTAATTTATTTACATCACATTATTTGTATTGATTTTATCAAACAAAATAAGACCCATATCTTGTAAAAGTTGGATGTGGAGAATATTGTACATATATCGAATCTTTTTTTAGTTTAGTCCATATTTTCATTTCTGTGATCTGATAGCAATTACAAGATGTCCCTGTGATGGATGTCCGACAGATTTCCCGTCAGCTCTCCTACAAGGCCACATATACACGCTCTCCCTAGAGACGTTGCAATTAACTGCTGTAAGCGAGTTGGTTGTTGATCTTAATTGACCGGTCCTGGGTGAATATGAGCAACATGATTCTGGTACAGACGCAACAGTCCAGAGACCTGTCCGTGGTGTTTCGAACTTGAAAGGACTTTTTTATTGTGAGGTGTGTTCAGATCCTAAAGTTTGCTGCAAAATTTTGGAAGAATGTCACATCGGAAGACTATAAAGACGTTTTCGTTTGTTTGTGGTAAATATTATCTTAACATAGGGTAACTAGGTTGAAAAGAATCGCCATGCGAATGTACATCTAAAGCTGTGTAATTATTTTATTTTTTTACCTATATTTAATACTCGATACGTGCTTACGGCATTTTAATGTGATGGGGAATCTTCTTTTTGCTAGTCGATGGCGATGAAGATGTACTCGTATCCTCCTTTGGCTCTTTTAAGTGGTCCGACTTGATCCAGTCCCCAGCACGAAAAAGGCCATGATGGTGGTATGCAGATCAGGTTGTGAGCTGGTACATGCGCCTGTCTTGCAAACATCTGGCATCCTTTGCATCTTCTGACGAGTTCTTCTGCGTCTTTGAGAGCTGTTGGCCAGTAGTATCCAGTTCTGAATGCTTTTCCGACGAGCGTTCTTGACGCTGCGTGGTTGCCGCAACATCCAGAGTGGATTTCTTTGAGGATTTCTTTTCCTTCTTCAGAGCTTATGCATTTGAGTAGAACTCCTGATGATGCTGCTCTTTTGTAAAGCTTGTCCCCAATGAGCACGTAGTTCTTGCTTCTTCTCAAGATCCTTGTGGCTTCAGCTTTGTCTTGGGGTAGCGTCTTGTTCTTGATGAAGTTAATGATATCTTCGATCCAGGGAGTTGTTCTACGACCTGGAGATATTATCATTACTTCTGCTAGAGCTGATGGCTCCGTAGCGTTGTCTTCTGGGTTCTCCTTGATTGAGGGCTTCAAGAGCTCTTCGACGAATACTCCTGGTGGGACTTGTGCTCTGTCGGATCCGAGCTTGGCTAGTACGTCTGCAGCCACGTTTGTGCATTGGCTAGATAGGACCGGTAGGCTTGGCCAAGCTAAAGCAGTGTGCATTGGCTAGATAGGACCGGTAGGCTTGGCCAAGCTAAAGCAGTCCAGCAACATGCTTTGGGTCACCAGAGCTGCAAACATACATGCAGAGCTAGCTTCTCACGGCACTCACGGCACCCTTGGGGTTTATATTCTGTGGTCCAGACTCAAAAAAGGTCGGTGTGAGCAAACTCTACACTGCTGCAACCATCTCTCCTCTCATATTTCTCTCACCTCCTCACGTACTCCTCTCACTCACGGGCGACCCATGCATGTGTCCCTACACGTACGTAGTACTGGTATTCAGCTTGGTCGCAGCAGACGATGGTGGCGTACAATACAACCGAGAAGCTGGTGCTACGAATCAACAGCGCCAATGCGACGCCGTCCATCTAGCTACCACAGAGCTCCGGGGCGAGGAGCAACACGTGGAGAACGGGCCACCGCTTCAGAAGCTGTTCGTGACCAACCTTTTCACATGTACGCGTGGCTGCCCGTGACCAAACCAGCGTAACCAAACCAGCCAGGCCTAAACTTGGACCACACCTGATCGCTGCAGCCTCTAGCAGAAGTAGCAGAAGTAGCAGAAGTCACAAAGCTAGTACTAGTATTTCACCGGAGCAACAAAAATCAAGTTGCAATCCACTAATGCAAGCTATAGCAACCTAAGTAGAGTTCTAAATAATATTCAGTCAATTATGCAAGCTGGTCATTTATGCTTTTGGTCAAAGCTGCATTGTTTAAAAGTGCAATGGCAAAACAAAAGAGGCAGACACTTCTGTATAGTAATATAATCTAAATTCTGATTTCTGAAAGTGAGCTATCACTCAAAATTAGTCTCATCATCCTCCAAATTTGAACTGCAAGATTGTTTCATCCCATTTCTTGCCTTTGATTATTGGCATATAAACAATGCAACACCTTACCTGGAGCCTCTTCAGAGAAGTCAAAAATCAAGTAGTGACTACAACAGGACCAGCCGCTAGTAACACGGTAGCACACAGCCAATGCAAGCTATTGAGCGCTGAGCCTTCAGCTTCTGTACATTCACGGGGGCTGAAATGCTACAGTTACGACCTGAAAGGCAGTGCTAGCACGTACAGAAGCACATGCATGCACCGTCCAACGGCTGGTCGGATGAATTATTGAGCCTGTCGTTACCGGATAATCAGTAAGCAGGCCCAACTACAATGACGTTAGATTGGAATTTCACTGGTGTATATGGAAGATTAGGGGAGTAAAAATACAAGCTCCCTCGGAAGAACGCATGAATAAAACTATAAGAGGGGATAGATAAGCTCAGCATGTGACACTGATGTGTTGTGACCAACTAATAGCTAGTTAGTGGTCGTTCACCTCGGGCGGCTCCTCCATGTCGCCCGGCCACGCCCGCCCCCAGGACGCTGCTCTCCGTCGCGTGGCCACGCCCGCCCTCGGGCGACTCCTCCCCGTCGCCCGGCCACCCCTCACCCACGGTTGGCGATGTGTTTGACGTCCCGCATGAAGGCCTTGACGTCTTGTGGCGAGTGCCTCAGCTGTAAGCCGATCAGGATCACAATCACACACCAACTATGGTGGCTAACCTAATCAGAACGAAGAATGAGTGAAATCGAATCAAGAACAGGCAAAGGAACACATATGAGCACGGTAACCGACAGGGTGACAGTGCCCCTTTTCACTCAATGTTCTGGCGATTACAAACACAATGACAATGTGCATAATGCGTTAACACACTCTCTAAACCTCCAGCCTTATATACCAAGGCTTAACACACACGGTTTACACTGAGAATAACACATGACACAAGATACAAGTTGGCTTCACTGCAACTGCTGACAGGCTTCAACGTCGTGGGCGCGTCCACTCCCCCTGGGCGCCAAACTACACACGCTCCCTTGATTCAAATTCTGAACCACGTCATTGTTGATATTTCTTACCACGATCCCAATTAGGAAGGCGAAAAAGAAATATATATGGGATATCTATCTAATCATGTTAGCTTGGATATGGGATTAACCTCATGATCCAACAAAGCGGAGTTAGGCGGTGTTAGTAGTGGGATGTAACATAGTATCATTATCCATAGTGGAGTTAATCTCACGGGATATGTACTCAAGGTATACCACTCATTTCTAGGCATTACCTATACACTAGTGCGTCACCCTAGCAATAACGCTCAAAGAAATGCGGGGCATGGTACTCTTGAAAGGCCTTGATAAAAGAATGAACATGATATGCGCAAAAGCGTTTACGGATAGAAATACCAATTGTAGCACTTCAGGGAGTAATCCGGTATCGTATTTATATTTTACCACGGGGAAGGGAGTCTATGGAAAGTAGAGAGAAAAGGATGTCTAATGATTTATATTGTGATTTATTTATGAGATCCACCTTACAGTATTGTAATGCGAGTAGCCATATATATCTAACATTACTCAACGGGATAAGTCACGGGATAAAGATAATTATATAAATGATAAATACCCAAGTCTAAGATCATCATATGCCACTAGTATCATACGAGCTATTAACATGTTATAGAAAGAATAGAATGAATATTCCTAAGATACTCCTAATCATATATGTCAATGAATACTACAATTAGTGCAATACATCTAGCTATCATGGCAAGGTTGGATTACTTCTACACATGGCAAGCATTACCAATAACAACCAAGGACAAAACTTGATCATTACCGTAATAATAAACTTCGACTAGTCCTACATTCGGAGGGTGGATTCCAAAGGACTCAACAGATTTGTCACTCCCGCGATCTACCACACGGCCGGGAATGTAGGGTGCAATTGCGGATAAACGTTGTATAAACACCATGTTTACACATTGCTTATCACCCACATAGTGATCATCTATATGGATGCTATACAATTCCATGAATAAAATATAAAGCAATCTTACTAAACTAAACATATAATCATAGCAAGCATAAACACATATCAATAAGAATATAATAATTATAAAGATCAAAGCCATAACAATTGTATTCTAAATATAAGAGTACTTATAGATTGAATACAAGAGAGAAGTCTCAAGAACGATGATCCTTGCTACTTCTTGACTATCGGGAACTCAAGATGAACTTGATCTTCAACTAGAACTAGCTAGATAGCTAATTACTTCTAGTATGAACTAGGGCTTAGGTCTAGACTTATTTGGACTAGATGGAGTGAGTTGATGAATGAGTATGATAATAAAATTGTTCTCGACCCTAGGGTCACGGTTGGTCTTCTTATATAGCACTTGGCGATGAACATCAACCCTTGGATCAAACCGACCTTCAACAACGGTGTAGATACAACCTCAAGGTCGGTGGTAAAACCGACCTAGAAAACTGAGACCGACAAAGAACCCACCTGGCGGCCGGCCTATATGGCAGCGGGCGGCCGCCCGGTGGAGTGCCACCTCGGCATCCCGTCTTTTACGGTGTGTCCTCGGTATCTTCTAGAATGTTTTAGTCCACTTTTCGGGTTGAGTTACTTCACGGTTAAGTCTTGTCTTCGTATGCCTTGTATATTAGGAACTTTCTCCATCTTTCTCGCAATTATCTATCAAGTCCACGGAAAGTCACGAGAATACCAAAACTCATGAAATTATGTTAGTTAGACCCTAGACTTATGTTTGGTCTTTGACTTGAGCCCTTATTTCATGTTATTTAACTTATAATATTATGCTATAACGGTGTCAACGGTCATGCTCCACTTCATCATCCACATCGGCCGGGCTTAACGCCAACATACTCCCCTTAAGCGATGATCCTCAAGCTCAAGTTCTCGACACCCAACACACTTTCGGTTTCACTTCTTTGCCATGGGCTTAGTCAAAGAATCGGCCTTCCGATCCAAATTCTCGACCTTCTTCACCACTATCTACCCTTGCTCAACACGTTCTCTAATGAAATGATATTTGATATCGATATGTTTGCTCACGCCATGAAAGACGAGGATTCTTCATAAGAGCTATGGCTGAGTTGTTATCTATGAGCGGGGTCACCACCTTCGGTTTTTTTTGCGGTGAGTTCACTCAACAGATTTCTAAGCCAAATCCCTTGCTTAGCTGCCTCTGTTTCTTTGCCATAAACTCGGCTTCACACGATGAGATTGCCCTTTGTTCTCTCCTTGAAGGAACTCCAAGTCACCGGTGTCATTCAAATAGAAAGCCATTCCTCGGTGCTTTTCCTTTTATCAAGATCAACTCCCACATCAGCGTCCGAGTATCCCACCAACAGTTCCTTTTTCTTCTCACGGGTATAAACCAACCCAAAGTTCAATGTTCCTTTCGGGTATCTCATAATCGCTTCACGGCTAGCTTGTGTTTGATAGTAGGTTTCTCCATGTATCTGCTAGCCATCCCCCACGCGCAAATGACATATCACAGTGCGGAATGCAAGCGGATACCTCAAGCATCCCATGATTCTTACGTGATACATTTGCATCTACCCTCTTTCCAAATTAGTCTGCATCTAACTTGATACCAGGATCCATTGCAATCTTAGAAGGATTACAATCTGCCATCCCAAACTGATCTAGCACCTTCTTAGCATAGCTTTTTTGCTTGATAGTTATGTGGTCTTCCTTACGCTCCACTTCCAAACCCAAATAGAATGACAATTTTCCAAGATCACTCATGTCGAATTCGGACATCATTTGCTTCTTGAAAGCCGCAATCTCTGCGGGAAATTTCCTCCTGTTACTATCAAGTCATCAACATATACTCCAATGATCACCCTAGACAGCCCAACACCCCCTGCTATATCTTGTTGGTTCGGTCAAACATTTTTGAACCCAAGCTTCTTTAGGCTTCCATCCGGTTTCACATTCCATGCCCACGGGGGCTGCTTAAGACCATACTGATTGCCTTGCTCGGTTTTTAGCACAAACTGTTTCCTTGCCCATACGCACATATCCTTACGGTTTGTGCCACATACACATCTTCAACAAGTTCTCCATGCGGGAAAATTGTTTTCACATCAAGATGGTGAACCTCCCATCCCCAATTATTTCGCCATGGCAAGTAGCATCGACCGTATCTAGTCTTGCTTTGGTGCAAATACCTCTTCAAAGTCAATTCCACGCCTCACGAACATAACCCTTGGCAACCAATCTAGCTTTATGCTTAATCACCTCTCATCGCATTTTTTCTTCAACTTGTAAACCCATTTTAATCCAATAGGTTTTTCGACCATTTGGTAGTTTTGCTAACTTCCAAGTCTGATTTTTGTTGATAGAGTTGATCTCACTATCCATAGCCTCCTTCTAGTTTGGATCTCCAATTTTGCATCACTATACTTGGCGGGTTCATCCATCACCGCAATTAGAGCTCCCATCTCAATATCGAGTCTAGCTCTACTTGGGTGAATCTTGATACACATCATTCGGATCCCCGAACTTTGGACCGGTTCACCCTCATCGATCAATAGTATCATCCGGATCCATCTCAACGGCTCGACTCATTCTCTGTCGAAATAGGACTCCCAACATCATTTGTGCGATTATGAAACGGGATCATTTGTCAAAGACGCCAAAGTATTCTCTCGAAGATTCTCTGCATTATCGATTGGTGCACGTGCACTTTACATTTGCTCCCCCTCCATCATGTACATCATGATTAGCAACATAGTCACCACCATCATTCAATGTTCTGTGACTCCATCCATCACATCCTCCACTTTGAAATCGATGGTTCGGCAAACTCGAACCCCACTTCCATGTTGTTCCTTCTTCAAAAATTACATCCCTACTCACAACAATCCTTCTTTCTTGAGGATTATATAGCCTGTGTGCCTTGCTTCCATCCTCAACACCCAGGTACACCATTGGAATGCTTCTATCATCCAGCTTCTTGAGATGAGGTTTGGCTGGCCTGACATTTGCCCTGCACCCAAATATTCTCACATGACCCAAGCGTGGCCTTCTTCCACTCCAAGCTTCAAAAGGAGTTCTATAACCCATCACCTTTGTTGGTAGTGCATTTCAACGAAAAGACGGAATGCATGATTTGCTTCTCCCGGAATCTACAGTGTACCGACATGCTCTTCATTATTGCCCTAGACATCTCCATAACGGTTCTATTTCTTTTCTCCACAACTCCATTCTCTTTGTGGACACCAAGGTGCGATCGGTTGTCTCTTGATTCCTGCCTGCATACAGATGCTTCGAAAAGCTTCGACGCGGGAACTCACCACCTCTATCGACCTAACACACTTGATCTTATATCCAAGACTATTCTCGGCCTCGGCCTTGAATTTTGCAAATGCTGAGCTAGCCTCATCTTTTGTTTTCAACACTGTTACATCCATCCATCTAGTACAATCATCAACAATGAGCAAGAAATATTTGTTACCACCTACGATTGCTAGGTGTAATTGGCCCACAAAGATCAATATGCAACAATTCCAAAGGTTCATGCGCTTTCCACATTGATACCCTAGGAAAACCACTCGAGTTTGCTTAGCTGCTAAACAGGAGTGACAAACTTGATCTGGGTGTTCAATCAGAGGTACCCCCCCTGCCATTTCTTTATCTGCTAACATTTTCAGAGACTGAAAGTTCACATGACCCAATCTACCATGCCATAACCAAGATGGATCACTAGTACCCGGCTAGCGACGGGTTGGTTCAGCGAGTTTTCAACTCAATCATGTACAATCTTAGGTGCTCTTAATATTTTCATGATCGGTTTACGTGCACTCTTCTCCACTACTTCTATGAAATTTTCATCCATTAAGACACGGTAGCCTATCTCGGTCAACTGTCCCAGACTAATCAGGCTACTTTTCAACTTAGGAATGAAATAAACATCATTAAGCACCCACTGATCCCCGAGCTACCTTGAAGCGGGATTGATCCCTTACCACGAATATCAAGCTGTTGACCCATCACAGAAGCGTGCCTTACCACCAACGGTGTTGTCAAGATGCGAGAAATTTTTGAAGATCACCGGTCATGTGATTACTTGCACCGTTGTCCGGTACCAAGTGTTTCCACACCCATCACCTTCACCGGTGAACGAGCAATCCGGGGTCCATCTTCAACTCATTCAACAACATCTTATTACGACTTTCGTCCGACAACAAAGTGCGTCTGCGGTCCCGGCTGCTGTTTTTTGTGAGCAACATTTGGCTCGAACTCCTTTGCCGAGCATGGTGCGCCTCCTCCACCTTCTTCTTCTCACCTAGACGGCGGTTAGCATAGTGCCCATTCTCCTTGCACTTGAAGCACTTTATGTGACTTTTGTCACGTCTTCCTGCGTTCTCCTGCTGCATCACCGCGTCCACCACGGCCACCCCGCCCACCGCCCTTTGCCTTCCCGGCCCACGACCTCCGGTCTCGGTGGCTTGCTCCCCACGACCCCTCTCCGCGGATCTCCTCGGCGTGCTTCCCACTCCGCTGAGTGAGCAACGGTGGCGTTGTTGGAATGCCCCTTCCGGATGCACCTACCGTGCGCTCTTCATACGTCTTGAGGCGACCCTTTGCATCATCAAATGCAAGAGTCTTGAGATCCTTGATGCATTCGATCCCCGGCCCACGACATTGATGAATCGGCTTTCGAGCCGCGGTGTCGAACATCTTCTTCACCATCGCTGCATCCTCCAACATCCCGCCTAGGTTCCCGAATCTAACCGACATTCTTTGTCGGTTTTCCGGCAAACTCATCGGCAGTCTCACTCTCCTCCCATCAAACTCCTATCGCAAAAGTCATGTAACCGAGCCTCTCACACCCGGCTCGGCTCCAACAAACCTTGCCTTCAACGAGTCCCACACCTCCTTTCCGGATTTTTCTTCGCCACTTGCATCAACAACTCATCGACAAGCACCCAAAGAGATGCGCGCACCTTCTTGTCTTTGCTCGCCGTCGTCTCCGTCGAGCACCAACCGCTTTGTCCATCCGGCGGCTCCACCACCTCCCACCACCCCCGCTCCTCCATGATGGCTTGAACCCGGATACTCCGGCTTGTGTAGTTCGCCGTCGGCGTGGGGAACGGTGATGCCCGGCCGCCCGGCGACCCGATATCCACCGAACCGTCAAGTCCATGGACAATTTGTGGATGGTTTGTAGTGTATGATCACGGCTCACGATACCAAATGTAAGCCGATCGGGATCGCGGTCACACACTAACTATGGTGGCTAACCTAATCGAGCGAAGAATGAGAGAAATCGAATCAAGAAGGCAAAGGAACACATATGAGCACGGTAACCGACGGGGGTGATAGTGCCCCTTTTCACTCAATGTTACGGCGATTACAAACACAATGACAATGTGCATAATGCGTTAACACACTCTCTAAACCTCCAGCCTTATATACCAAGGCTTAACACACACGGTTTACACTGAGAATAACACATGACACAAGATACAAGTTGGCTTCACTGCAATTGCTGACAGGCTTCAACGTCGTGGGCGCGTCCACTCCCCCTAGGCGCCAAACTGCACACGCTCCCTTGATTCTAATTCCTGAACCACGTCATGCTCCACTTCATCATCCACATCAGCAGGCTTAACGCCAACATCGGCGTCCTCCCCGGGTGCGGGGCCTCGGTGGGCGGGCGGTCCTCAAACCACTAGAAGGCGGCGACGAGGTAGGGCTTGGTGCGCACGACGCGGGCGACGCTGCTGGCCCTTGCAGATGAGGAAGAAGCGGTTGTCGGCGAGGCACTCGTGCTTGACGACCTCCCAGACGCATGAGTCGCTTGCTGCTCTAATTAAGTTCTGTAAGCGAGTTGCTTGCTTGCTCTTAATTATTTATCATCTAGTGATGAAGTTCTCTTGTTTTGTTGAATTGTAGTTAAGCGTGAGTTAGTGGCAGTGTTGTATTACATGAAGA
Organism: Hyparrhenia diplandra; assembly: GCA_015847255.1. NCBI lineage: Eukaryota > Viridiplantae > Streptophyta > Magnoliopsida > Poales > Poaceae > Hyparrhenia > Hyparrhenia diplandra. Next base: position 663,659 of record JADLZK010008369.1, read on the forward strand.
TACTCTAATCTATTGCTGAGCGAGAGACTTTCTCCCTTCTATCCGCATCCAAATGTTAAATGTTATGCTTGGCTTGTCATTCAAACCAACTTTTTCACATGTACGCGTGGGCGCCCGTGACCAAACCAAACCAACATCTCATCGGCAGGCACTGGTGTATGAGGACCACTTCATGGCTGCTGCCGACCACTTTGAATTCCTTGCAAAGCGAGCTGTCAACCACTTTGGATTCCTTGCAAAACCTCTGAGCTGAGCATGGTGGCACATTGGTGGACCTGCTCCTGCAAGCTCCACATACTAGGCAACAGCTTGGAGGTAGATTTATCAGATTGCTGAGAGGAGAGAGTCATCAAGCTGCCAACCTAAAGACAAGAGATGCTGAGAGAGAGAAAGGAAGCAGTATGGGCACTCCCACCATGCTGCATGAGGAAGACGACCACCACATGCAAATATGACAACGAACCTCCCCTCATATTTCTCTGAACTCCTCACCGTTTCTCACAAAAAGCATGCAAAAGCTTTACTCAATACTATCTACAAAATAAGACCCATGTTGGCTTCTCCGGGAACAGGCTCTCCGGCGCGCTCGTGCCAGTCATCATGGCTGCCTTCTCACACGACACGCTCATCCGCGTCAACTCCGACCACTATAGCCATATAGCGGGGAGCACGTTGGCAGACGCGGGCGCTGTCCTTGGTGTTGGGACTTGCGTAAAACTCGGAGCTCGGGCGCCTCCGCTCTTCATCGCAACCATGGCGCAGACAAGAGAAGCACGAGTGACGCGGCGAGGTACAGCCTCGTGATGAAGAGCAGATCGAGGCTGATCTGGCGTGGCGAAGGTGGTCGGGCGTGGCAATGTGGGGCAACGTACAAAAGGCGGTGGTCGGAGGAAGGTGGTCTGGTACAGCAGTGCTCGACGACCGTCTGGCTATCGGGCGACAGGCGGCGGCTTGTTGCGCCATCGACGACTGCTCCGCGATCTCCAAGCACGGACGCCTAGGCAAGCAGACTTCTTCCTTGCCGGCGCGTGGGCTGCTCCACCATCTGCGACCGCATCAGGGACCTACACGCCCTTGCCGACCACGACTGATGCCGCCGACCACGATTGTTACCGCCGACCACGATTGATATTGCCGACCACGACGGTTGATGTCGCGGGAGGATCTGGGCGCCACTAATGGATGGTGAGCTTGCTTGGTGTCTATGGGAGGCGGCACAACAGCTTCCAGAAGCATGCAACGCTGGTTTGACTTGCCCTCCTCCGAGCGATGCTACTATTGCAACCAGGAAGCTAATCCAGCCGGTTCTATTTCATAAATGTGCTATAGCTTGATTTTTAGGAAGTTGAAAACTTATTCGTGTCGCACATGAATGAATTTGCTATAGCCTAATATTCATATATCCAAGAGGACCACTACCAGCACCGTTGTAGTTGGGTATTTGGTGAGCTGAGACATGGCATGAACATATGGGGTGTGGGGCGTGGTCCAGCATTTACCCTAAAAACTTACTTATCGGAAAAGTTAAACCCATACTCGCATGCAAATGCTACTTTTACAACGAGTATTATGGCTTTAAGCAGACGGGCCGTGCATGGCTAGCGCGCATGAGTCGTCCGTGAGTGAGAGGAGCAAGGAAGGTGACAGAAATATGAGAGAAGAGGAGATGATGGTTGCAGGAGTCACTCTTTCGGAGTCTACTGCCACTTAACCTAAACCCCATAGCTAGCTAGCTTGGCTCTTTTGTTTGTACTGTACAATACTTTGTAGGGTGCCGTGTGAAGCTGTAAATCCATGGCCCCTACTTGCTGAGCGAGAGACTTTCTCCATGGCGACACGCACCCGGCTACGCAGGACCACTTTGGATTCCTTGCAGCCGAGAGCGAGCAAGGGTGAGGTGAGCATAGTCGCTGATAGGTGGACCAGCTCCTGCCTGACCCACGAAGCACCCACGCTGCTTGGACTTGGAGTTCTTTTTTTTCTCCAACAAGACCACAAGGAGGACCACAGCGGGTGCACGCTGCGTGGTTCCCATTGTTCAGAGTGAAGCGAACTCGTTTCCACTTTCCATTGTTCTACTGCGCCATGAAGGCATGACCAGTTTAGTGTACGCGTCTGGACTTTGGAATACGGATTGAATTGCCATACAGTACAACCCATGTTCGGCAAGGGGCGCACATCAGCCATAATTGGAGTGCATTTGCATGCGAACAGTTTTGACGGGTCGAAAACCTTGTTTTGACTGGTCGGCTGAGCTCGTCAGAAACATGTTTAGTGTGAAATCTTGTTTTGCATTTGGTTTGCATCATATTATTTTGATTGATTTTATCTACAAAATATGACCCATATTAGCTATAATTTTTTAGTGTGAATATAGTCGATTTGGGTCACATTTGTTTCTTCCCATGGAGAAGCGGGGTCTGCCAATCGTGTTTTTGGAAAAGAACGTCAGCTTTTTGGAAACAGGAAAGAGCGAGTTCTTGGATGTGACGGTTTTGCTCCAACCTACTACTCCGTAGAGAAGTAGAGTCTAGGGAGCAGGATAGTATTTAGCAAGTATTTATATTTGCATTTCGCAAAATGACGGAAAAAATTCCTTAAGTACATGCGGGTTTAGTGTAGTGCAGTTTTGACAGGTCGAAAACCTTGTTTTGAGTGGTCAGCAGAGTTCGTCACTGGTTAGAAGCATGTTTACAGTGGTCGGACACCTTGGTTAAAGCGACTAATCACCGACTCATCGCTACCGGAGAAGTCGACTCGTTCGAGCAGAGAGAATGAATCGACTCATCTGCTCGAGTCGACTCACGCTGATTAAACAAACGAAGGCAGTACCGCTATCTCGTGCATGTGAGATGAGCAGCAGCAGCAGCAAATGAAAGTGATTTTTTATTCGGCAACGGTATGGACCAGCTGCAGACACTTGTTGATGCACTGCTCCACAAACTTCTCGCAACCGCTCCACAAGAGTTTGTAGAAAAAAAAGAACTGAATTATAGCTGCTCCTTCACCTAAGAACGGACTGGACACAAACGAAAACGTGGATGAATCAGCCAAGCAAGTAGATGAGTTAGCAACACACACCGTATTTTTAATAGAGCAGCACGCAACCAAGTTGAATGAATGCGTGGGATCTTGTCAGCTATACTCACCTCGGTACCAAGTTGAATGAATGCGTGGGATCTTGTCAGCTATACTCACCTCGGTAGCTAGCGTCTTCCATAGTACTCCCTCCGTCCCAAAATAAATGGCGTTTTTACTCCCGGTAAAACATCTACCCGGCAATTATATATTAAAATAGGATTAATATTTATATTACATAATTAGTATCATTGGAAAGATCTTTTGATCTAGTTTTTTAACAAATTTATTTGGAGATTTAAATCTTCTACATATTTTCTACAAATCGAAGTCAAACTTTTGGCTGTAAAACCCAAAACGTCGTTTATTTTGGGACGGAGGAGTAGATCTGTGGAGATGTGGCCGGATCGCACAAGCGCCAAGACCTGCGGCAGCTGCGACGACATTGCCCACCGATGCATGGAATCAGGACAACGGCCGTGGATGATTCATAATAAGAGGCAGGCAGAGTCACCCCGACCGGAGCAGCAGCGCCTTGGGCGGGGTCCAGCGGCGACGTCCGGCTTCTCGACGCCGATCCGCGTCGAGCCCTACGCGCTTGGCGGCGAACCCGACGAAGAGGCATGGGTCTTATTTTCTTGTTAAAATCAATAAAAATAATGTGATGTAAATAAAAAAAATTAGTTATGTGGATTTAGAAAATAATATTGCCTAAAGCTTTTGCATGCAAATGGTGCTTCGATGAATGGTGAAAAGTGATGTGAGTGAGTAGGTGAGAGAAATATGCACCGGCACATCTTCTCGGGTTGCCATGCCCTCTACCTCCATGTAACACATCAAAAAAAAAAAAAAAAGGAAGAATAATCTAGAAAGGGCAAGGCCCAACCAGCCCACCTCTTCCCTAGCCCAAGTTGCTCCCCTCCTCTCTCCCATTCATCTCCAGACCAGCACCTCTCCTTCTCACGTTGCTTCCTCCTCTTGCTCTCCCATGGCTTTCCTCCCCTAAATCTTCCCACTGCAGTGCTGAACCCTTGGGGAAATGCAGCAAAATAGATCGAGGATGTCAAGAGGAGCAAGAAGAGGTGCATCTTCCATGGAGATTAGTCCTTTCCCCCATCACTTCCTGCTGTCCTAGGTTTGGGGAAATATCCAAGGTGAGGTGAATCCACTTTAAAAACTGTTAATTGAGGTGCTTAGATGGTTCTTGGTCATGGGGGTTAGTGGATTTGTGGGGGAATCATCATTTGGTTGTTGATCTAGGGTTTGCTGTCCTGTAACTCGAGCAGTGCTGCTGTTCGTGTAGTTTTGATGACTTAAACGATTTTTCTTCAAGAAGTTGATAATAAGGAAGTTGTAGAGGACATTAAGATCTAGTAGCTTGTCAAATTTTATGATTTTAGCCCTAGTGATTTGAGAGAGATGGATTTTTGAAGCCAGCTGTTATATTATGACAAATTTCTGGACAGGTTTAGATCTACTTCGTTTGAGCCACTTTTTTGTGCAGAATTGGTCCACACAATGAACACCAATATTGTAGAGATTTTATTCAGCTTTCCAAATTGTATTTTACTGCAATTTTTGGTAGAGTATAACTTGAACTATGGCCTATTTATTTTGACTATGCAAGTTTCATGGCAGTTTTAGTCAAGTCTGTTCGTTGGTGATTTTCACATAGTAAATAGTTGATTTGGCCATTCCACCAGTGGAGACTTTTGTAGAGGGATAAAAGTTATTTCAGCCTGCAAAATTTCATAATTTTCAGTTGTATAGTTTAGGGGATGTGAATTTTTTATACGCTGCTGCCTAGGCTGTTAGGCAGATTTAGAAGTGATGATTTGAGATGTGTTTTAGGTGACCTTAGAAGCTTGATAAAGTTATAGTTTTGCTACCAAAGTTTTAGTTTATTCTGAAGTTTCCAAATATATATTTATTTGGCACGATCTGTTGTATAAAAATAGATACATAAAAGATGAGAGTTCCTGCCTTTCATCAATGATGGTGACAAGGAGTGTAGCTTGTCTAGTCTTTTTTATTTTGGATCTTGGGCATATAAGCACTCTATATTTCTATATGTCAATGCTATGTAGGTTTGTTGTCTTTGATATACATAGGTGGTTTAGCGGGTGGTGTTGCTACGAGGCATCTATGTCATGTCTTCATGGTCGGTAAAGGCAAGTGAATGTAGTTTGTTGTGTTGCTACAATTTTAACATGCTATTTTTTTACTGCCTCCATTTATAAAATGCAGCACACATACTCATATGTGGTAATATGAAAACATACATGATGCTCATAGTTATGGTATAAGTATGGATATGATGTTACTAGTATAGCTATGTAGTGGGTGTATCCCTTTTTTCTTCAACATGGGGAATAGATAACTGAAATATTCAATGGATGATGGTTTTTGAAATTATGGTTGAGGCTGATAGGATTGTTCACATGTGGCATATACTTATTAATTTAACCTATCATATGATTCTTTACTATCGTTGAAGTTATGGAATACTTAGTGGATTAATAGCCGATGGATTTGTTGGTCTTGGTGTTTGAAAATATACGTGGCATTTATACTACTTTATGACTACTAGTTCCTACTTGTGAGGAGTGTTAGAATCAACATTACAAGTCTTGGGGCGATGTGAAAGACGTGCGGATTGGTTTTTTAAGTTGCACTAGCCGTGTTTCAATGAAATTTCTTTATGACCCAATGCTTATGCACGGGGCTTAGATTAGTGAAGTGGGGCCTTTCCCCATATCTAGTTTTGTCGATGGCTGTATGCTCCCTAATCTATTAAATGGAAGGGGGTCTATAAATATCACGATATTAATAACTAGCCTACCAATGGTTGGCATATACGGGTCCTATCTTTTTCATCGATTGATACTCGGGTTGAAGGAGTTCTATATGTATATCTCTATATTGGATATCATGTCGTATTCTTTATTTTTATTTGGAGGTATGTGATATTTGGTTCTCTTGGAGATGGCATTCATATTGTGGCTCTATTGTTGACTTATGAAGTACAAGAATTACTCACAATGCAACATTTGCATTTGCACTCTTTCCATTGATATGCATTTGAAGAAACCGTAGCCAAATTGGTGCGGTAAGTACCCGTCTGAAAGAACGCACATTGAAGAGCATTGTGGTTGCAGCTCTCACTCCCTCTTCTTGGGATGTGTGGGTAGAAGTGAAGTCATGCATTGCATTGCACCTTTCGCATTTGCATTGCATTGTATCATTTTGGATGTACATTGAACTACATTTGAATTTTCTATGGGCGAATGATGAAAATCTTTATATTGGTGTAGCTTCATACCTTGTTGAGTATGAAGGCAGGAGCTCATGTGCATTTCTATGCATTTACGTATGGTTTTGAAGGTTGGATGTGATGAAGTATATTGCGATATACTATAAATAATTATGTCTTATGTTGTGCTATGGCTTATCAAACTTTGGATATACTATATGTGGGCTGTATGGATATTTGGATATTGGTTTGATTGAGTTGCAATGAAACTAATATGAGAAGTCATGCTTCTCTGTGGTGACGTACATTGTGGTTTGGCTTATGAGATGGAGATATTATATTTTTTTTTACATACATTAGTAAGCACTTCAATTGCCTTGTAAATATTATTCCATTTTTTTAGGGGGATACAATCTGTAGTTATGCTACCCATAATTAGTTATTATGAGAACCTATGTGTCATGTCTTTTGTGGGTCTGTTAACTCTTTGTTCTACATGGATCTTATATTAACTTGTTATGGTAGCTCTTCTCTGGACTAATGTTGTTTTTTGGTCTTGCCATGATTGTCTAATTCTTGGTATATCAAGTAGATTTGGTGGAGCTATTAATACTTGTTGCTTTATCAAATGATTGGTTAATCTAATGTGGTTTAAATAGCTTGTTAAAGTAGTTAAACTTGTTGAGATTATTCAATCTCACCCTTGTTTTCTCCCCCCAGGTTGTTCTTTGAAGATAGCATGGAGGGAAATGGGTTAGTTGCACATCCAACACCTTCGCATGATCTTATAATGCTAGGATGTTTTTCATCTCGAGTCCGAGAGATGGTAGAGTACCCTTGCTCTTGTTTGTGAAAGATTGTTATGTGGAGTATCACGCTTTAGATATCATCTATATATTTGTTGCTTCCGTTGCGTTGTACTTGTTTCAAGGTATTTCTTTTGCCGAAATTTTCTAGTTCGGCATTTTGTGGTGTAGTTGTGTAGCATCCTAGGGTTGCGTGGTACCTTTGGGTGTTACGGTTGGTACCAGAGCGGTGTTTTAGATTCTCGGTTAAATAAGGCTTAATTTGACACACTTGCACATGTAGGATGGGTTGGGTTTGCATAATTGTTTGTCACCTTATTTCTTTAAGGAATGTTTCTATCATGATACTTTACTTTTTGATATGTGTGGTTGGTATGGATTATCGTCTTGAATTCTAGGTGAAGTAGCATATACTTTTGGCATTATTGTTTTGCTTTGACGGTCTTATATGCCCATGTCTTTGGTATTATATGTTCTTTGGTACCTTAATTAGGAATGCATGGTTGCCACTTATATGCTTTATTGCTTTTGCTTGTAATATAATAGTATTGTCAGTCTTGAATTTTTCCTGCAGTATATTTTTGAGGTTGTTTAACATCAATGTGTTGTCTTACTCAATGGTGGAGCGTTCTTGTGGGTTGAGAAGTTTTGTAGACCTTGTGGTTTAAAGGACCCTAGAAGTTTGAAAGATTAGAGAAAATATAGTTTGGCAATGCGGATGGGTTGAGTGGAGGGCCCCCACAATACTTTTTTACGCATTCTTTGAGTGAGGGTTGCCCCGAGTGTTAGGGTTGCGATCCAACAATCCATGTTCGGTTAATAGTCGAGTGGCGGGTGAATCGCCCCCATACCGTACATTCTAACTATTTTTCTTCGATATATCGATTGGTGGATTGTTGGTGCCTTGTCTTGTAGGTTGGAGTGGCGATGTCTTACTATGACTTTTGCATGGTGTAAGGCCTGCCAATCACAAAGTTGAATCAAAAGGATCCATGTCGAGTTTCTGGGAGGTTACAAGTGTTGGATATATCTGTGTTGTTGTAGAGGTTTCCCTTATTGTCTCAGACCTAATTGGAGCATAAGAGCTTTCTTTTTAGGTGTCTTCCTAAAGTGTTTGGATGGGTCCGTGGTGACTATGTAGTGTTCTTTGGCATACTTGGTTATTTCTAGTGTCCTTAAAGGCCATGTTTTGGTTCTATGTGTTTCTCGGGATATGTAGTCGGGGTGGCTTGCATGATATAGGAGTCATGGTGGAGTTTTGATATTTGGGTGCTTCCTGAGGATTCCTTTTGGGATGATCTACTGGTGGTTGTTATAGGCTTGGTCCTATCTTACTAAAAATCTAAGGTGTTGTTTGGTTCATTCCATGTTGTTTACCTGACCCTAGTCATATGCATGTTTTATGGTGTTAACAACCAAGTTTGTATGTCTCATTTGATGAGTGAATTTTTAATGAGATTTGAGTTTTTTTTGTTGTGAAATGTGTAGCCCTTCTTTCTCTTAATGGTAACCTTCGAGATTCTCATAGGTCCTATACGTGGATCTAGTGTTGTGGCTTGTAGTTTATTGTTTTGGAGCTGGTTCATGTGACATGTGACTGATCCAAGTTTGTTGCTAAGCGATGGTTAGATCGAGGAGTCTAGTTAGATAATTTGTTTCGATTGGAATTCTGCCTTGAGTTTTGTCACTTTAGCTAAGTCAATTCTTGAGGTGCAATTATGTTGTTGTTGTATGCTATGAATAGTTGTGCATGAGTTTGTTGGATCATGTTATGGGGGAGAGTTAAGTGCTCGTCAAAAAAAAAAAAATACTAGAATCTGTGGGCACTTGCTCGTATTCTTCTTTCTTTGAAAGTTCAAAGGAAGTATGGCTTGAAAGATGGATTTAATGAAGGGGTTGCTTTGAAGTCAGTTATAATGTAGGGGTGGTGTTATAGTTGGTTTAGTTTATATAGGATTTTTCGTGCCCTATATGGGTTCTCATGTATTTTTGTATATTAACTCAGTTTTGGCCTTTTGAGGCCGGTGTTTTGCGGATATCGTTCTTGGTGGGCTTGAGGTATTTTATCCCTATGATAATAACTTATCTTGGGAATAAGGGTGCTTGGTGTAATGTTCTGGAGTAATCATGAAATGCTTTAAAGATTTATAGTTTTAGTAGACAATTAAGCATGGACCCGTGTTCTTGAGTGGTGGTGCCACATGGGGTACCTTGGATGCTTTAATAATATCTTTCTCTATTCATGTTTTTAGTGATAGAATTAGGGGACGAATTCTTTAAAGGAGGGAAGAATGTAACACATCAAAAAAAAAAAAAAAAGAGGAAGAATAATCTAGAAAGGGCAAGGCCCAACCAGCCCACCTCTTCCATAGCCCAAGTTGCTCCCCTCCTCTCTCCCATTCATCTCCAGACCAGCACCTCTCCTTCTCACGTTGCTTCCTCCTCCTCTTGCTCTCCCATGGCTTTCCTCCCCTAAATCTTCCCACTGCAGTGCTGAACCCTTGGGGAAATGCAGCAAAACAGATCGAGGATGTCAAGAGGAGCAAGAAGAGGTGCATCTTCCATGGAGATTAGTCGTTTCCCCATCTCTTCCTGCTGCCCTAGGTTTGGGGAAATATCCAAGGTGAGGTGAATCCACTTTAAAAACTGTTAATTGAGGTGCTTAGATGGTTCTTGGTCATGGGGGTTAGTGGATTTGTGGGGAATCATCATTTGGTTGTTGATCTAGGGTTTGCTGTCCTGTAACTCGAGCAGTGCTGCTGTTCGTGTAGTTTTGATGACTTAAACGATTTTTCTTCAAGAAGTTGATAATAAGGAAGTTGTAGAGGACATTAAGATCTAGTAGCTTGTCAAATTTTATGATTTTAGCCCAAGTGATTTGAGAGAGATGGATTTTTGAAGCCAGCTGTTATATTATGACAAATTTCTGGACAGGTTTAGATCTACTTCGTTTGAGCCACTTTTTGTGCAGAATTGGTCCACACAATGAATACCAATATTGTAGAGATTTTATTCAGCTTTCCAAATTGTATTTTACTGCAATTTTTGGTAGAGTATAACTTGAACTATGGCCTATTTATTTTGACTGCAAGTTTCATGGCAGTTTTAGTCAAGTCTGTTCGTTGGTGATTTTCACATAGTAAATAGTTGATTTGGCCATTCCACCGGTGGAGACTTTTGTAGAGGGATAAAAGTTATTTCAGCCTGCAAAATTTCATAATTTTCGGTTGTATAGTTTAGGGGATGTGAATTTTTATACGCTGCTGCCTAGGCTGTTAGGCAGATTTAGAAGTGATGATTTGAGATGTGTTTTAGGTGACCTTAGAAGCTTGATAAAGTTATAGTTTTGCTACCAAAGTTTTAGTTTATTCTGAAGTTTCCAAATATATATTTATTTGGCACCCGATCTGTTGTATAAAAATAGATACATAAAAGATGAGAGTTCCCGCCTTTCATCAATGATGGTGACAAGGAGTGTAGCTTGTCTAGTCTTTTTTATTTTGGATCTTGGGCATATAAGCACTCTATATTTCTATATGTCAATGCTATGTAGGTTTGTTGTGCTGATATACATAGGTGGTTTAGCGGTGGTGTTGCTACGAGGCATCTATGTCATGTCTTCATGGTCGGTAAAGGCAAGTGAATGTAGCTGTTGTGTTGCTACAATTTTAACATGCTATTTTTTCTTGCCTCCATTTATAAAATGCAGCACACATACTCATATGTGGTAATATGAAAACATACATGATGCTCATAGTTATGGTATAAGTATGGATATGATGTTACTAGTATAGCTATGTAGTGGGTGTATCCCTTTTTCTTCAACATGGGGAATAGATAACCTGAAATATTCAATGGATGATGGTTTTTGAAATTATGGTTGAGGCTGATAGGATTGTTCACATGTGGCATATACTTATTAATTTAACCTATCATATGATTCTTTACTATCGTTGAAGTTATGGAATACTTAGTGGATTAATAGCCGATGGATTTGTTGGTCTTGGTGTTTGAAAATATCTGTGGCATTTATACTACTTTATGACTACTAGTTCCTACTTGTGAGGAGTGTTAGAATCAATGTTACAAGTCTTGGGGCGATGTGAAAGACGTACGGATTGGTTTTTAAGTTGCACTAGTCGTGTTTCAATGAAATTTCTTTATGACCCAATGCTTATGCACGGGGCTTAGATTAGTGAAGTGGGGGCCTTTCCCCATATCTAGTTTTGTCGATGGTCTGTATGCTCCCCTAATCTATTAAATGGAAGGGGGTCTATAAATATCACGATATTAATAACTAGCCTACCAATGGTTGGCATATACTGAGGGTCCTATCTTTTTCATCCCGATTGATACTCGGGTTGAAGGAGTTCTATATGTATATCTCTATATTGGATATCATGTCGTATTCTTTATTTTTATTTGGAGGTATGTGATATTTGGTTCTCTTGGAGATGGCATTCATATTGTGGCTCTATTGTTGACTTATGAAGTACAAGAATTACTCACAATGCAACATTTGCATTTGCACTCTTTCCATTGATATGCATTTGAAGAAACCGTAGCCAAATTGGTGCGGTAAAGTACCGTACAAAGAACGCACATTGAAGAGCATTGTGGTTGCGGCTCTCACTCCCTCTTCTTGGGATGTGTGGGTAGAAGTGAAGTCATGCATTGCATTGCACCTTTCGCATTTGCATTGCATTGTATCATTTTGAGATGTACATTGAACTACATTTGAATTTTCTATGGAGCGAATGATGAAAATCTTTATATTGGTGTAGCTTCATACCTTGTTGAGTATGAAGGCGGGAGCTCATGTGCATTTCTATGCATTTCGTATGGTTTTGAAGGTTGGATGTGATGAAGTATATTGCGATATACTATAAATAATTATGTCTTATGTTGTGCTATGGCTTATCAAACTTTGGATATACTATATGTGGGCTGTATGGATATTTGGATATTGGTTTGATTGAGTTGCAATGAAACTAATATGAGAAGTCATGCTTCTCTGTGGTGACGTACATTGTGGTTTGGCTTATGAGATGGAGATATTATATGTTTTTTTACATACATTAGTAAGCACTTCAATTGCCTTGTAAATATTATTCCATTTTTTCGGGGATACAATCAGTAGTTATGCTACCCATAATTAGTTATTATGAGAACCTATGTGTCATGTCTTTTGTGGGTCGTTAACTATTGTTCTACATGGATCTTATATTAACCGTTATGGTAGCTCTTCTACAGACTAATGTTGTTTTTTTGGTCTTGCCATGATTGTCTAATTCTTGGTATATCAAGTAGATTTGGTGGAGCTATTAATACTTGTTGCTTTATCAAATGATTGGTTAATCTAATGTGGTTTAAATAGCTTGTTAAAGTAGTTCGCTTGCTGAGATTATTCAATCTCACCCTTGTTTTCTCCTCCCCGGGTTGTTCTTTGAAGATAGCATGGAGGGAAATGGGTTAGTTGCACATCCAACACCTTCGCATGATCTTATAATGCTAGGATGTTTTCATCCGAGTCCGAGAGATGGTAGAGTACCCTTGCTCTTGTTTGTGAAAGATTGTTATGTGGAGTATCACGCTTTTTAGATATCATCTATATATTTGTTGCTTTCCGTTGTACTTGTTTCAAGGTATTTCTTTGCCCGAAATTTTCTAGTTCGGCATTTTGTGGTGTAGTTGTGTAGCATCCTAGGGTTGCGTGGTACCTTGGGTGTTACAGTTGGTACCAGAGCAGGTTTTAGATTCTCGGTTAAATAAGGCTTAATTTGACACACTTGCACATGTAGGATGGGTTGGGTTTGCATAATTGTTTGTCACCTTATTTCTTTAAGGAATGTTTCTATCATGATACTTTACTTTTTGATATGTGTGGTTGGTATGGATTATCGTCTTGAATTCTAGGTGAAGTAGCATATACTTTTGGCATTATTGTTTTGCTTTGACGGTCTTATATGCCCATGTCTTTGGTATTATATGTTGCTGGTACCTTAATTCGGAATGCATGGTTGCCACTTATATGCTTTATTGCTTTTGCTTGTAATATAATAGTATTGTCAGTCTTGAATTTTTCCTGCAGTATATTTTTGAGGTTGTTTAACATCAATGTGTTGTCTTACTCAATGGTGGAGTGTTCTTGTGGGTTGAGAAGTTTTGTAGACCTTGTGGTTTAAAGGACCCTAGAAGTTTGAAAGATTAGAGAAAATATAGTTTGGCAATGCAGATGGGTTGAGTGGAGGGCCCCCACAATACTTTTTTCTGCATTGCTGAGTGAGGGTTGCCTGAGTGTTAGGGTTGCGATCCAACAATCCATGTTCGAAGTTAATAGTCGAGTGACGGGTGAACTGGCCCCCATACCGTACATTCTAACTATTTTTCTTCGATATATCAGATTGGTGGATTGTTGGTGCCTTGTCTTGTAGGTTGGAGTGGCGATGTCTTACTATGACTTTTGCATGGTGTAAGGCCTGCCAATCACAAAGTTGAATCAAAAGGATCCATGTCGAGTTTCTGGGAGGTTACAAGTGTTGGATATATCTGTGTTGTTGTAGAGGTTTCCCTTATTGTCTCAGACCTAATTGGAGCATAAGAGCTTTCTTTTTTAGGTGTCTTCCTAAAGTGTTTGGATGGGTCCGTGGTGACTATGTAGTGTTCTTTGGCATACTTGGTTATTTCTAGTGTCCTTAAAGGCCATGTTTTGGTTCTATGTGTTTCTCGGGATATGTAGTCGGGGTGGCTTGCATGATATAGGAGTCATGGTGGAGTTTTGATATTTGGGTGCTTCCCGAGGATTCCTTTTGGGATGATCTACCGGGTGGTTGTTATAGGCTTGGTCCTATCTTACTAAAAATCTAAGGTGTTGTTTGGTTCATTCCATGTTGTTTTACGACCCTAGTCATATGCATGTTTTATGGTGTTAACAACCAAGTTTGTATGTCTCATTTGATGAGTGAATTTTTAATGAGATTTGAGTTTTTTGTTGTGAAATGTGTAGCCCTTCTTTCTCTTAATGGTAACCTTCGAGATTCTCATAGGTCCTATACGTGGATCTAGTGTTGTGGCTTGTAGTTTATTGTTTTGGAGCTGGTTCATGTGACATGTGACTGATCCAAGTTTGTTGCTAAGCGATGGTTAGATCGAGGAGTCTAGTTAGATAATTTGTTTCGATTGGAATTCTGCCTTGAGTTTTGTCACTTTAGCTAAGTCAATTCTTGAGGTGCAATTATGTTGTTGTTGTATGCTATGAATAGTTGTGCATGAGTTTGTTGGATCATGTTATGGGGGAGAGTTAAGTGCTCTCATAAAAAAAAAAATACTAGAATCTGTGGGCACTTGCTCGTATTCTTCTTTCTTTGAAAGTTCAAAGGAAGTATGGCTTGAAAGATGGATTTAATGAAGGGGTTGCTTTGAAGTCAGTTATAATGTAGGGGTGGTGTTATAGTTGGTTTAGTTTATATAGGATTTTCTGTGCCCTATATGGGTTCTCATGTATTTTTGTATATTAACTCAGTTTTGGCCTTTTGAGGCCAGTGTTTGGTGCGGATATCGTTCTTGGTGGGCTTGAGGTATTTTATCCCTATGATAATAACTTATCTTGGGAATAAGGGTGCTTGGTGTAATGTTCGAGTAATCATGAAATGCTTTAAAGATTTATAGTTTTAGTAGACAATTAAGCATGGACCCGTGTTCTTGAGTGGTGGTGCCACATGGGGTACCTTGGATGCTTTAATAATATCTTTCTCTATTCATGTTTTTTAGTGATAGAATTCGGGGACTAATTCTTTAAAGGAGGGAAGAATGTAACACATCAAAAAAAAAAAAAAAAAAAGAGGAAGAATAATCTAGAAAGGGCAAGGCCCAACCAGCCCACCTCTTCCATAGCCCAAGTTGCTCCCCCTCCTCTCTCCCATTCATCCCCCCAGACCAGCACCTCTCCTTCTCACGTTGCTTCCTCCTCCTCTTGCTCTCCCATGGCTTTCCTCCCCTAAATCTTCCCACTGCAGTGCTGAACCCTTGGGGAAATGCAGCAAAACAGATCGAGGATGTCAAGAGGACCAAGAAGAGGTGCATCTTCCATGGAGATTAGTCGTTTCCCCATCTCTTCCTGCTGCCCTAGGTTTGGGGAAATATCCAAGGTGAGGTGAATCCACTTTAAAAACTGTTAATTGAGGTGCTTAGATGGTTCTTGGTCATGGGGGTTAGTGGATTTGTGGGGAATCATCATTTGGTTGTTGATCTAGGGTTTGCTGTCCTGTAACTCGAGCAGTGCTGCTGTTCGTGTAGTTTTGATGACTTAAACGATTTTTCTTCAAGAAGTTGATAATAAGGAAGTTGTAGAGGACATTAAGATCTAGTAGCTTGTCAAATTTTATGATTTTAGCCCAAGTGATTTGAGAGAGATGGATTTTTGAAGCCAGCTGTTATATTATGACAAATTTCTGGACAGGTTTAGATCTACTTCGTTTGAGCCACTTTTGTGCAGAATTGGTCCACACAATGAATACCAATATTGTAGAGATTTTATTCAGCTTTCCAAATTGTATTTTACTGCAATTTTTGGTAGAGTATAACTTGAACTATGGCCTATTTATTTTGACTGCAAGTTTCATGGCAGTTTTAGTCAAGTCTGTTCGTTGGTGATTTTCACATAGTAAATAGTTGATTTGGCCATTCCACCAGTGGAGACTTTTGTAGAGGGATAAAAGTTATTTCAGCCTGCAAAATTTCATAATTTTCGGTTGTATAGTTTAGGGGATGTGAATTTTTTATACGCTGCTGCCTAGGCTGTTAGGCAGATTTAGAAGTGATGATTTGAGATGTGTTTTAGGTGACCTTAGAAGCTTGATAAAGTTATAGTTTTGCTACCAAAGTTTTAGTTTATTCTGAAGTTTCCAAATATATATTTATTTGGCACCTGATCTGTTGTATAAAAATAGATACATAAAAGATGAGAGTTCCTGCCTTTCATCAATGATGGTGACAAGGAGTGTAGCTTGTCTAGTCTTTTTTATTTTGGATCTTGGGCATATAAGCACTCTATATTTCTATATGTCAATGCTATGTAGGTTTGTTGTGCTGATATACATAGGTGGTTTAGCAGGTGGTGTTGCTACGAGGCATCTATGTCATGTCTTCATGGTCGGTAAAGGCAAGTGAATGTAGCTGTTGTGTTGCTACAATTTTAACATGCTATTTTTACTGCCTCCATTTATAAAATGCAGCACACATACTCATATGTGGTAATATGAAAACATACATGATGCTCATAGTTATGGTATAAGTATGGATATGATGTTACTAGTATAGCTATGTAGTGGGTGTATCCCTTTTTCTTCAACATGGGGAATAGATAACTGAAATATTCAATGGATGATGGTTTTTGAAATTATGGTTGAGGCTGATAGGATTGTTCACATGTGGCATATACTTATTAATTTAACCTATCATATGATTCTTTACTATCGTTGAAGTTATGGAATACTTAGTGGATTAATAGCTGATGGATTTGTTGGTCTTGGTGTTTGAAAATATCGTGGCATTTATACTACTTTATGACTACTAGTTCCTACTTGTGAGGAGTGTTAGAATCAATCTGTTACACAAGTCTTGGGGCGATGTGAAAAAGACGTGACGGATTGGTTTTTAAGTTGCACTAGCTGTGTTTCAATGAAATTTCTTTTTTATGACCCAATGCTTATGCACGGGGCTTAGATTAGTGAAGTGGGGGCCTTTCCCCATATCTAGTTTTGTCGATGGCTGTATGCTCCCCTAATCTATTAAATGGAAGGGGGTCTATAAATATCACGATATTAATAACTAGCCTACCAATGGTTGGCATATACGGGGTCCTATCTTTTTCATCCTGATTGATACTCAGGTTGAAGGAGTTCTATATGTATATCTCTATATTGGATATCATGTCGTATTCTTTATTTTTATTTGGAGGTATGTGATATTTGGTTCTCTTGGAGATGGCATTCATATTGTGGCTCTATTGTTGACTTATGAAGTACAAGAATTACTCACAATGCAACATTTGCATTTGCACTCTTTCCATTGATATGCATTTGAAGAAACCGTAGCCAAATTGGTGCGGTAAGTACCGGTACAGCAACGCACATTGAAGAGCATTGTGGTTGCAGCTCTCACTCCCTCTTCTTGGGATGTGTGGGTAGAAGTGAAGTCATGCATTGCATTGCACCTTTCGCATTTGCATTGCATTGTATCATTTGCAGATGTACATTGAACTACATTTGAATTTTCTATGGAGCGAATGATGAAAATCTTTATATTGGTGTAGCTTCATACCTTGTTGAGTATGAAGGCAGGAGCTCATGTGCATTTCTATGCATTTCTGTATGGTTTTGAAGGTTGGATGTGATGAAGTATATTGCGATATACTATAAATAATTATGTCTTATGTTGTGCTATGGCTTATCAAACTTTGGATATACTATATGTGGGCTGTATGGATATTTGGATATTGGTTTGATTGAGTTGCAATGAAACTAATATGAGAAGTCATGCTTCTCTGTGGTGACGTACATTGTGGTTTGGCTTATGAGATGGAGATATTATATGTTTTTTTTACATACATTAGTAAGCACTTCAATTGCCTTGTAAATATTATTCCATTTTTTTTCAGGGGATACAATCTGTAGTTATGCTACCCATAATTAGTTATTATGAGAACCTATGTGTCATGTCTTTTGTGGGCTGTTAACTACTGTTCTACATGGATCTTATATTAACTGTTATGGTAGCTCTTCTACAGACTAATGTTGTTTTTTGGTCTTGCCATGATTGTCTAATTCTTGGTATATCAAGTAGATTTGGTGGAGCTATTAATACTTGTTGCTTTATCAAATGATTGGTTAATCTAATGTGGTTTAAATAGCTTGTTAAAGTAGTTCGCTTGCTGAGATTATTCAATCTCACCCTTGTTTTCTCCTCCCCAGGTTGTTCTTTGAAGATAGCATGGAGGGAAATGGGTTAGTTGCACATCCAACACCTTCGCATGATCTTATAATGCTAGGATGTTTTCATCTGAGTCTGAGAGATGGTAGAGTACCCTTGCTCTTGTTTGTGAAAGATTGTTATGTGGAGTATCACGCTTTAGATATCATCTATATATTTGTTGCTTCCGCGTTGTACTTGTTTCAAGGTATTTGCTGCCGAAATTTTCTAGTTCGGCATTTTGTGGTGTAGTTGTGTAGCATCCTAGGGTTGCGTGGTACCTGGGGTGTTACACTCCACCCCTGCTCTCTGCTCTTGGCAAAACTGTTGTGTTAGAAGGTGAGAGAAATATGGAAGGACAAGACGCTCAACTCACAAGAGAAATGGTCAGCACACATTCGTTCGTTGGACCACAGGACGAATTCACATGCAGTGGCAAGCTGTTGTCCTTTTTCAGAAAGCTCGGGGTGTATGGAGCCATGGGGTCTGAAACACTAAAACAGCAAAAGTGTGCATACTCAAACTGATGTCCTTTTTCAGATACTCTTTCTCCGTTTCCACAATCTTTGCGATTTTTTGATTTCATATAAAGCTGTGTTTTGACTCACATGCTTTATTCAAATTTTTTATATAAATTATAAAACAAACAAAAAACGTCATTACAATATCTTTAGTTATGTAATAAGTTATAACAAAAGTGGTAATATTTATTAAAAAAGTTGAATAAGACAAAGAGGTCAAACACAGCTTTATATGAGTCAAAAGAATGCAAAGATTGTGAAACGGAGGGAGTACATGAATTGGAAAGCTTGGGGTAGGCCATGGGGTCTGAAACACTGAAACAGCAAGATATAATCGCATCCTCCCTTGCCTCTCTCTCTCTCACAGTCTCACCCTCCCTTGCCTCTCTCTCTCATCCGGCGAACTGGAAACACACGCATCCCACCATGGCCCTTGTCTGCTTGTGAGCACTTGTGAGCAGTGAGCTTGCAGTTGCAACTGATACTGCTTTTTAACTTTCTAAAAGCATCATGCTCTTTCAGACATAAAGATAGTTGAAGACATAAAGCAGCTTGCTCTTATTGAGTACAACGTCAATTTGTATAATGGAGAGGAATGATACAAAACGATTTGGTTCGGCAAACAAGATATAATCGCATGTTTAGTCCTTAATCCTTTACTATTACTGAATTTCACTTGCTAGCCAAAGGATTGCAGAGCTCCAAAATCTGAAGAATACATCCGAAGATACTGACCATTCAGTTTAGCAAACAAGAAATATTTTACCAAGCTTGCTGCCCATTTTAACCTGAAAGAGGAAAGGAAAACAAAATCATGTAGTCACGTTTCAAAGTTTGTCACATCCAAGAAATCACGCATGCAGGATTAGCACTAAACTTTTTACATAAAGAATGGAAGAGAACATTCAATCACAATAGACGAGAAAACCTGTAGAGCAAAATAAAAAATTACAATGAAGAAACCACAGCTTTGCTAAGACTGAGCTTATCTGCAAGTTGTGGCCTGCCTCATCCATTTTGTCCCCAAAAATGTCGCAAGAAAGCAACATTTTACCACACTTCAGAGTTCTGGTTGCCAGAGAAGCAGACACACGAGCGACCTTTTAGCACAAAACTAATCCCTGCAAATTATAGTCCACGAGAAACCCAAAGACATTTTATATTCCTAGGTAAAAATGCCTTTTGGATCCTGAATGAAACCTAGCAGCGGCAACTCATCAATGTCCACAACGCACATGATAGCTCCTCCTCAGGAATTTCACAAACCAAGGATACTAAACAACAACAAAATCACACACTCGATGCGCAGCTGCTAAGAACCAAAACAACGGAAGCAACTCGATGAAATCAGACCACCCCACCATACTATAGGCATAAACAAACACGACGGATAACTACGCAGCAGGGGGAAGAATCTCACCGATCCTGGAAACCTGGAAACAACACCTCTCTCTCTATCGTTGGCCACCGTGCACCATAGAGAACTAAGGCCGGCCCGGAGTCCGGACTAACCTGACTGGGCATCTCCAACCTAGCTGCGTCACCCTGCACCCCGCGGGGATTACCTGCACGGCCTCCGACCAGATCGCCCGCCTAGTTCTCGAGTTGGCCGAGCTCCAGGGGACTTTCCCATCGGGCACGCTCTCGCGCCTCGCCGGGAACTGCTTCTCAGGGTCATTCCTACCCTCGCTTGCCACACTGTGCCTGCCTCTCCGGGAACAGGCTCT
This sequence comes from Hyparrhenia diplandra, assembly GCA_015847255.1. Taxonomy (NCBI): domain Eukaryota; kingdom Viridiplantae; phylum Streptophyta; class Magnoliopsida; order Poales; family Poaceae; genus Hyparrhenia; species Hyparrhenia diplandra. The sequence continues at coordinate 684,012 of JADLZK010008369.1, forward strand.
CCGGCGCGCTCCCGCCGGTCATCGAGGCCGCCTTCTCGCATGACACGCTCATCCACCTCAACTCCGACCACCACAGCCGTACAGCGGGAGAGCACGTTGGCAGTCGCGGGCGCTGTCCTTCTTGGTGTTGCGACTCGCGTACGACGCGGAGCTCGGGCGCCTCCGCTAGCTCTTCATCGCAACCATGGCGCAGACAAGAAAAGCGCGAGCGAAGTGGCGCGGCAGTGCGGGACGAACATACAAAAAGGCGGTGGCCGGGCGAAGGTGATCGGGCGTGGTGGTCGGGCGAAGGTGGCCGGGCGTCCCAGACCCTTCCGCGGGGGCCGGGTCAGGCATCCACCTCCTCCGCAGCATCACCAACTGGTCGGCCCGCCCACTGGGCGCGGTCGACGCAACCTCCTAAAAACCGGCCGCCCGCCCGACCTCCTTGACGCACACTAGCGGCGTCCAAGATCATGCCGTCCTCGCCCGGATAACTACAGCAAGAAAGAAGCCCCTGCCTTTCTCATAGAGACGTCTCCCTCATGTGGACAACAAGCTCGTCCACCTCGCGGGCAAGAAATAAGGCGTGGAAAGGGAGCAGAGCAGAGCAATGCGACGAGCCGATGAGTACCTCCGGCCCGGCACACCACCTCACTCACCCCTTACCTTTTTCTCTCCCTCTTTCGCCTTTGGCTGTCTATCTCCGTCTTCCTCCTCGTCACTTTGTACCTCTGCCTCCCTCTCCTGCACTCGGCAATGGCGTCCTGCGAGAGGGGAGGAGAGGAGAGCCCGTGCTGTGCAGAGGTGGGTGAGGATGGAGGTGAGTGCTTCGTGAAGAGCAGGACCAAGTTGGGAGCCATGACTCTGTACGAGAAGGTGACCACTAATGCTAGAGTTGTAGACTTGCAGCGATTAGATGTGGTCCTAGCATTGAGTGGTGGGTTTGGTCACGGGTGTACGTGAAGGTTTGAATGACAAGCAAACATACATTTGGACGCCGATAGATTGAAGTAAATTCATACATATCACAGATATGAAAAAAAAAAAAGACAACAATATATCATCCAACTTGTGCAATGAAAAACATTTGAACAGCAGATCAGAAGTCGTAGTTCAAACAAGAATTGACCCTTCTAAAGATCCATCATATTTGAACAGAAAATTGAACATATTTCATTAACAGAAGATCACGGAAACTAATCCATCTTATTATGTAGTAGATAAAGTCAATACAAATAATATTATACACACAAGATACAGATTAGTTATGTAGTTTAGTATATTATATCGCTAGAGCTTATACCGAGTATCAATCAAATATCTCATCTTATGAGTTGCCCTGAACGCTTCAATGCATCAGGACCTAGTAGTTGGCTAAAAAAAATGCATGAGGACCACAACCACAACCGGCTTGTTGCTATGGTCCCTGGCCAAAGCATCTTGCAGTGAAAAGAAATGGCGAGGAAGAGGCTTGTTGAGGCCCACACAAAAAGTTTCATCAGGGCACTCCCACGTTGTCTCCGCTTTGCTCGACAGGGACCGCAGGCAACATTTGTCCATGCAATCGATGTGGTCCTCCCACAACCAAAAAAGCCCAGGCACGGGAATCTCCATGCCGCACATATAGGGCTTGTTTGGATGGAAGCCAAAGACTCGCTTGCCTTCAAAAAAGTGTTGTGCGGATGTTGTGCGAAAATTTGATGGAACCTGCCTGGCCGAGCAAGTCACGAGATGATGCGTTTGGTTGGAAGCTTTGCACGGAAAAGCTAATGAAACATATAATACCATATTTAAAGGATAATGAAAGGTATATTATTATATTAAGACATACAAAATTATTGTTATAATGTATAAACAATAAATAAAATAATAAATCATCCATATATGTTTCTCAATTAATTATATATTTTGAAATTACAAATAAAGTTAGATTTTCTAGCTATTTTAAAAACGTAACTCATGACAAAGAAAATAACTATAAATATATTGTACAAGAATTACAGTTTCCTTTGGAGATAAGCAAGACCACCATGATAACAAAGAAGGACATGTAGTTTTATTTAAGAGTATTTGGAACCTGACAAAAGAAACAATAAAGACGACAGAGACAAAAGTAAAAAAAGCTAACGGGAGCTGCATGCATGCATGTTTCCACCCAGCAATCTACTGATCAGAGCAATTAGCCCAGGCAAGCACCGCGCTGGAGCCAGGCGTTCGATTTCGGTCGTCCGGACATGGACTCACTTGCACCGGGTACATGCCCGTAATTTCGAGGGGTACCAACCAAACGCGTACACCGGGCAAGGTGCGGGTAAGTTCCGCATGGGCAAATTTGTCCGGGGCTTGAACCAAACAAGCCCATACTATGTTGGTCGATAAACATCTAACCATCCAAGTGTCCGGTGGCGAGATCGGATGGGTATATAAATAACACCCCCGATGGGATAGATAACACGGGTGTAAGAAAAAATCCACACTAATATATATATATATATATATATATATATATATATATATATATATATATATATATATATATATATATATATATATATATATGAAATGCTATCAATTATGGGATTAATGCTACTAAAGTTTTATTATTTCTAATGACTTCCACGAAGTTTTTGTGCACACTCGGTTTTTGCAAGAGAACTTCGAAAAACAACTAAACCGAGATGAAAAGAGAGAAAACAGAGAAACGAAAGAAAAGGACTGAACCGGGGTGATTAAAGTAAATTCCAAGGGTCTAAAGGACAAAAAGAAGACAGCTCAAGAAGGTGGGGCCCACTTGTCGGGGAAGTGAGGCAAGGCGGCCCCACCAATGTGTGCGTAGCGGCACCCCCTATTGAGCCCACGTGTCACCGCTACGTAATCTTCCTACAACCGACCTATGGAGTAGATCTTGGCCGTCCATTCAAGTCGGTTTGATCCAAGGGTTGAGATTCATCCTATGAGTATATATAAGCATGGTAGAGGCACCCCCCTAAAACTCTAATTTATTATTCTTAGTTAGAATTCCTTATTCAGAGTTCTCTCTGAGAAGTCTAGGGTTAGAGAACAAGATCTTATGATTAGAGCATAGACACTTCTCAATTAGCTACTATAGATCTTGATTATCTATCAAGTTTATTAGAAATAGAGATATTAGTGAGGAGTGCTTTAGAGGAGTTCCGGCTGTCGAATCTTCTCTCTTGTATTACGAGCGATCATTCTCTTCGCAAGAGGAGTGTATTCAAAGATTATCTAGTGTTCGACTTCATAATTAAAGTAAGTTTTGGTTTATTTTATTCTTCAAGTTTGCAACTCTTATTGAGTAATTTAATCTTGGTTGCTCTTGATTAGAGGGATAGTGTCTAGTGTAGGCACGATGCTTAGACTAGAGTTATCTCGTGAATGCCCCTTTTTGGCTTGAAATCAGTGGTAGTATCATAAAGGTGACTTATAGGTTTATTGAATCCTATGTAGCCCACTTCCCGCCAACAAGTGAATGGTAGACTTTGTTTGTTCTTACTAAAGTAATTTTGTCTTACTTTATTAAGGATTAACGTTCACGATAGAATAAATAAATTGAGGTTTATCGAGATTACAACTAGAAACCAGTGTTATCTCCTAGTCTATCTAGTTTCTTAACTACTTTTGATTGTGAAGTGGATTGGGTAAACGCTTGTTATATTCACCTACTGTTCCTTTGGATTCGATATTTAAAACTGGAAGTTCATCTTTTGGTGAAGTGCTACAATGGTATTTCTATTTATCTTTATTGTGTGCATATAATTTATACCACTGAGCTTTTTGCATAAACAGAGGAGAAAGAAGAAATTTGTTTACCCAGTGACACGGTAGGATGGCAACGTGAAATGGGATGAAACTCGTGTTGTGGTGCTCCAGCGTTTCATCGAGAGGAAGCAGGATGCTTGGAGTCCACCTGCGCCAACGCAACTCGCCTACACGACTCCCCTTTCCTCTGTCATCGACATGCCATGAGGCCGTCCACCCACCATGCACGCGTCATGGTTTCGTCCCGCTTTGACCAGCCGCCACGCCACCACGATTCCGTCCGCCGTGGCGAGGCGTGCCACTCCGCCGATTCTAGCCATGGGCGGCCGCTTCGCCGTGATTCCATCAAGGCCAAAAGAGCGAGCCGAGGAGCTCGATGTGGAGAGGCCCGCCGGCATCCATCAAATCTGTCTCGTCGCGCCCCACCTTTGTCTACGTCGCGCACGGTCCCCGCTACCATCCCTTAGATCCGCTTAGTGGCTTAGTGTGGGTGCCACTCGAGCTCTGCCGTCGGACGCGGGCGCATGACGTGTGTGAGGTTGACCAAAATGCGGCGCTATGCTGGACAACAACGACTTTGATAGTCCGCTAGTGGCGCTCCCATTCCTTCCATGCTCTGCCCTTGTTGCTCTCCTTCGACAACTAGGCCAAGGCGGGTGCAGCTCCGACCGGTGGTGTTGTTGGATGGTATCATTCTTGATCTTTTGATTCATGTTTTGTATCGACTCTTGGAGGAGATGGGGCTTAAATGGAAATGTGCAAAGCAAAGGTATAACCCAGTGCGTTTCATTTCACCGGTTGTAGGTGTGTAGAGAAGTTTATGACCGAGTTTAGAATAGATGGTCGTACTATCAAGAGGGCAAACCTGTTTGCATATTGGCCATCTAGTGCCACTTGAGCAATCTAACATTGTGATGTTGATAATTGTCAGTTGCTTATTATGTATTACTGTCCTCCAAAACTAATGTAATGTAAAGACTTCTATTATTAAAGAAAATACCGCAAATAAATGTAAGTATTTACATATTTCTAATCCAATACAATGAATGATTATTTGTTGCATTTATCGGCTAGCTAAATATCTATGATTTAGTTGCATCATAGTGATTTAGTACGGCATCGTGAGAGCATGAGAAAATCCTTTAAAAATGTTTATGAAAATACTAACACATAAGCACATAGAGATGTATATTTGGTGGAGTTGCATATTTGCAAAGTAGAAGAAATTTGACTTGAACCAGCTGCCGGATGGCATTGGACATGGCACCGGATCTTTGGGTCTGTTGTGTCCGGTGTGGCATGGCGGTGAGCATTGGTATAGAGCTCGCACCGGATGCTAGGGTCAGGATGCACCTGATGCGTCCGGTGAGGGTGTCGACGTCACCATGTTGAGTGACTCGTGCGGAGCTGATGAGCTCACAGCACATGAGCTCACAGCACAGGACGCAGGGCGTGGGTCCAATGGCGTGTCATCGGACGCGTCCGGTGCAGTTTTGGGCCCTGTTGTACCTTACTGGACCCACATTGGACACAATCGGCTGAGTCATGTGGTGCGTCGGAGGTGAGCGTCAGATGCTATGCTGAGGCACACGGTGAAGTAGTCGTTGCCACACGCCCACACCTGACGCATCCAGTGCGTCATTATCTATGCGCAATGTTGAAGCCGACCGTTGGGATCTAGTGGTTGCAGTTGAATGAAAGGGACACCACCAGACGCATCTAGACCGGCGCGTCCGGGTGTTCTTGGCATCTAGGTTCGGTAGCCTGGCACCGCTGTGGAGGCCCTTGTACTGCGGACAGAGTCACGGAGGAGCATCTAGGTGCAGACCGGCGCGGGCCGGGCGTTCTTGGCATGATGCCTAGCCTAGCTTGACCATACAGACAGTCCGTCGTACTCTGTGGTCTTTACTCATCGTAGTACGCTGGTAGAGAGGGGGACATCAGCATGTGCCGCGGTTTCATCGAAACCGCTGTTTGCTAAATGTCGGCATATACGGTTTGTGGTAGTATTTCTGGCTGAATAAGATGAATTATTTCGTATAAGTTTTTTTTAAGAAACAGGAGGGGCGTCCCCTTGTGCTTTTATTTAAGTAAATAAAAATGTACAAAGGTTACAAGCTTGGTCAGCGGGAACCGTTTCTGGGGCTTAGTCCAAGAAAGCAGAACGAGCCTTCCACATATTTTTTTAATAGTAGATAAATAATCCAGCTTCATCTATCGGCCAGACAAAATCGGACCAATCATTATAAAGTATCTCGAGATAAAAAAAAAGATGACGACTGCAACATGTTTCTAGATTGGAGAAAATAAGTTTTTTTTTTTCTAAACATAACCAATATGTCTTGCGAGATAACCATCCACTAGAACATAAAAATTCCAATGCCGATGACTTAAGATTTTTTGCAGCGTGTAACAATCGTTCCCGTTGATCCTCATGCCGCTACAAACTTGCCCACTGACGAGCCTTCCACATATAGTTTCTCCAAAACAGCTCTTTGCCAGATGTCAGCACGTTCCGCTCAAACCGCTTGTACGTAATCCAGTTTATCGCCAGCCTTTGTGCCAGCTGCAAGGAATGACTTATTACTGAAAAAGAGCCCTGATTGAATTGCATATTAGATTTGTATTAGCTCAGCAGGAACAAAACGACTAGGTACCTAATCCACGTGTGAAATCTTACTATTACTAATTGAAGGCTCCAACGGAGGCTCTACGTTGATTCTCACCAAATGCATTAAGAAAAAAGATAAATGTTAGAAATTCTCACGTTAATCGGAAACATCCGGCCATCGAATCTAAAAGTCTATAGCCACCAATGACCATTAGATCTTTTTTTTGTTATCTAGAAAATTACCCACCTCTGCCATTAAAGATTAAAAAAATAAACTAATACAATGCATGCCACTTTTTTTCTTAATCATGAGAAAATCCAACCGAGTACGCAATGCTTTAATAGCCATCAGATCAAATAAAATAACCGTATAAATCAATGTAGGTGTTTTTACGTGTGTTTCCCAAAACCCATCTAATCTAACCCATCGTCTGCATCTCACGCTCTCTCCCCGTCGCGGCGTTCCAATTCCTACCAGCGGCGCCGTCGCCAGTCCACCTCTACTGCCGCTGAATCTCAAACTCCGACCATCTTCCCGTTTTCGTATGTAAGTGGATGTGGATGTAAGGGCACGTCAGGGGACAGCCTTGAAAGCTAAATATCAGCTGAAGCGGCAGCGCCAGGGTTGGCCGGCCGGAACTACCACGTCTACGTCTATATGTAGCAGTCTCTGATTTCGTGAGCCAAGTATTGGCACTCGAATTGGGTTTTGCATATAAGCGCATTGCATGGCATGCATAGAACACTTCCTCCTCTGCTTACTTCTGATGGTGTTGTAATTTTATTACCTTGGCATCGGTAGTTTGCACTAAAGCCAATCTGCTTTTTGGCTCAGATTTCATATAAACAAAACCGTCTTTGTAGCTGCATATTGAGAGTTTGGAGTGTGAATGTATCAAGTGGATGAAGTTTGTATACATATCACTGTATGGGTATTTGACACATGGTTTTGTTGCAGACAAGTTGTTCGGCAGCTGATTAACCCGGCAAGATATAGGCTGGTACATGTGCCTTGGTGGGTGCATAAATGTGCCTATAAGTATTGCATGGTGGCATCTCGGGAGGCCTAGAGGAATCAATTTCCATGAATTGCATGTCTTAGTTGATTATCTTCAATCTTCATCCAAGATAGCCTCCTTTGTTTATTTGTCAAAGCCGTGCTGCTTTCTGCTATGGAAATTCACATGCTTGATCTAAAAGGTTGCATCACTTTGCATCGCATCAATCTGACATCAACATCCAAGATGCCTAAGATGCAACAATGGGCAATGGTGCAAATTGCAAGGTTCGTTTGACTGAGAAAAATCATCCTGACCATGGAAATTTTTGTGCCGCCCTTCGTCTCTATCTATAAATTAGTTTTTTAAAATAACATATTCTGTTACTATCTTATGCTTATTTTCCTTATTTCAGGATATATTCGATGCAAACCTGATCGATGGAAGTAGAAAGATTAGAGTTGGGCCTAGGATATATAACGGTTGATTCTCAATGAGTATACGAGACCCTATCTTATGCTTATTTTTCTTATTTCAGGATATATTCGATGTAAACCTGGTCAATGGAAGTAGAAAGATTAGAGCTTGGGCCTAGGATATATAACGGTTGATTCACAATGAGCATAGGAGATCCCAGTCTTTAAGGTACCATGTTTCTCTAAAAAAACAGTGTTATTACTAAAGTATTTAATTTTCTACATTGAGTGAGAAAATAGAAAGGTGGTACCCATGAGTTGTTCGTAACTAAATACCATAACTTAGAAGTTAAACAACCTATGGAGAAAATGCTTCACTGATCGGTCACCTAAGAAGTAGTCCAGTATAGTCCTAGAACAAAGATTGCAAGCAAAAACATCTCGAATAATAGCTAAGCCTCAACATGTATGTAAAAAAATCACCACCCAATAGTTTTTCCATCAACATACTATATTTAGTGATACCCTAAATCTTCCTTTATGTCCGTTCAATTTGGGGTGACTGTGACATATAACCAACCTTTATACTATTTGAGATTGGGGAATCCTAGAGAACAAAAAAATGAGTTAAAATGGTGGTTAAGTTTAACTTAGAAGGCCTCTTGGATGTGAGATCTAACAATTCTATTTTATTTGTTGCTTAAAATTATAACAAGATGAATTAGTTAAAATGAAGTTTCACAAAAAAGAACATGTGGTCGTTAAAAAACATGTAATTAAAATTATAACAAAATGAAGTTAAAATGAATTAGTTAAAATTACCCTTGTGAGGATTGGAGGGATTAAATTTTGGTCCACTTGGATATAACAATCCTATTTTAGCAAAGTGGCAAATTACAGCAATATGAAATAATTAAATCACTTTATAAATTATAGAAAAAGATACTATTATTGTTGTGGTATTTTCTCTATGAGATAAGGGACATGGTATGACATGGGACCCTAGATTTTTAAGAAAACAAAAGTAATAATTTGTTGCAGAATTGTTGTTTTACAACCACATGCATATGACCAATCCAAATATCTGGTCATAGAGCTACTCCTAAAGACTCTTTATATTTTTCCTAATTTATAGGAATGGAGATTTTCTTTGACAAAATATGCTTCCAAGAACCTATTTAATTGGATCTCCAAATATAAACATTTTCTATTCTAGATTAATGGAGAAAGAGGATGATTCTCTACAGTGCTCACAAGGCGTAGAAAAGTTGTTGCATGGTACAAAGATATACAAAATGAGTATTACTCAAACAGATCTTCAAATAATGATCTATGGAGTAAATTTTAGAATGACTTCTATAATTGTAGTCCAAGATAAAATACTTTGGAAGCTGGCTTTCTTGGGTGTTTTATATCCGTCAAGTGTGATGTTTCTACTACAACAACAAAAAACCTGGTCAACTCAAGTGCGTAATGATGTTTGTACTGCTTTTGGACGTTCATGCTTGAGAAAATACATCAAAAATAAATGTCAACAGTTCAAAATTCTATTTAGATATATATCTTGATTTGCATGATTTGTAGAATGCTATTAATTTGCATGTAGATGTTATGATTATGATATATTTTCATATTGAAAAGATATAATAAACCTAATCACATAGTTTGTGAGCACTCTCTGTGAACACAGGTATATGTGTGTACTTATCTTCTTCTCCTAATTATAACAGTTTACTTAACCTTGACTAGAGATAGATGGAGAATAAGGTTTACTAATTAATTGCGGTCCTTATTTTATATAGTTTCTATATCTTGCCATACCTTATTTGTAACCAAACTTTGGAAACCTTATTTGTTCAGGACCTATCAAGAAGGAATGGAATGCCTTTACGGAAAACTAAAGGAATTTAATTTTACATATCCTCCTGATAGTAGCACCGCTACCCCATCCAATATCCTAACTTCAAGCTCTAGCATTGATCTTATGCGATGCGACTATTTATGCCATCATAGTACTTAAGAGTGTAATTTATGACAAAAAAAAATTCTTATTTGTAGAAAGCACAAAAGTCATTATAGATATTATAAGAGCATGAGTTTCAACTTTATTATAAGAATGGCTGCAACTGCAGAGTAATTATAGTTCAATCTAAGCTGTTGAGGCTTCAACTAAATGTATATTAAAGTGAAACAGAGGTGACATGCAAAAAAAAAAAAACTAGGTGTGAAGATAAAAACATTTGGTTAATTAAAAACAAGTTTATCACAATTGGATAGGGAATATGGAGTATCTCCTATTCTATTATAGAATAAACAAAGAAAACTTTAACTAATCTTGATTCTAACCGCATGGGAGCACGGGTTGATGGGCTAGTGACTTATAATATGGAATGTAGGGAGTAGAGTAGACTAACAAGTAGGTAGACTATTTTACGTTTTCTCCATCTCCAAAAAAAAAAAGTCATTTTAGATTTTGTATACATCATATTAACCTTTCATCTTATTCACAAAATTTATACAAATTATTAAATAAATAAATTATTATTAAAATATCTCTACTGATAAAATAAGTCATAAAAAAAAATAATAACGAGGTCTTTGAAAAACCTAAAACGACATATTGGAGAGTATGCTCTTTTCTACCGGAGTTGTGGCTCGGCAGTTTCCACGTGTGAAGAAAAGGGAACTCTACTGTGTTCACACTCCCGAAGGCTCCCCACCTCACGCCGATCTCCTCCACTTTGTGCCGCTACCCCGCCCTATCCTCATCTTCCAGTCCGATCCCGCACGGGTCGCCATGGTTTGCTGACTATACTTCATGCTATCCTTCCAACAACTTCATAAATTCGGCAATAGTCACCGCTCAAATTGAGAGATGTTGGCTGCCGTGACGGGCGCTGTGGCAAAGAAAGCGGTAGAACTTGGTTGCACTCTCGTACAGAAGAAACTTGAGCTGTGGAGTGGATTCGAGGATGAAGTAGAGGACATCAAAGCAGACCTTGAGATGATAGTTGCTGCAGAGGAGGACCTGATTTTGGGAAAAGGCGATCCATCCAATGTGAAGATCCAATCCATGGAAGAGATGCGTAGTTTGGCACAGAAGATTGAGGACAGCTTGGATGGGATGCTGTGTTACACCAAATCAACGCCTCTACATCGACTCAAGAAGGTCAGCAGCAGCTTGGGCAGCCCTCCGTTTGCAGACAGGGTAAAGAAACTCAAGAAGCGGCTGAAAGCCGCAAAACAGCGTGCAGTTGACTTCAATGTCAACGGCAGCCAAGCCTCCACCATGGCCAGACTGCCTGTAGATGATGACTCCCCGATTGGCAACAGCAACCGGAAAACAGTGGGCATCAAGAAGCCCAAGGATGAGATCCTTGAGCTGCTCGGTGACATCAAGGGCCAGACGGAGCAGCTGAGAGTGATCTGCATAGTGGGGCTCGGTGGCTCCGGGAAGTCCACTCTGGCGGATGCAGTGTACCAAGACGAGAAGAAACGCCGACCTTCTTCTTGCTGGATGATTGATGCACGGCAGCACAACGACATCAACGAGCTCCGAAAGTCAATAGCAGAACAGTTTGTTCTTCATCAGGAAATTGAGAGGATTCAGTCACAAAAGGAAATTGAGAGGTGAGGATTTATTTTCGATCTGACGATGCTGAGTTTAATTCATGCTTATATTAACTGCTTTGCAAGATCTTACAGATTTGATTCATATTTTGCACTGCCGCGCTTCAATTTTAATCAACTATAAGCTCACGCTTGTCTGCAAACCACAGGCTATAGTACAGTTTTAGATAATAATGGAACTAAATAAATCACTCTTTTGATTTGCATGGCTACTGGCTATAAGTCTCAATTCTCGAAGTCAGAGTATTAGTAAGCAATTCAGAAGACAAATGGGTCTAGCAGTGTCATTAACCTTAGGCGACCAGAGGTGATGATTCCATAATTCAACCTACTGATATTAACTTTTTCAATCAATGAAGTCAAAAACTAATTGTAAGATATATAATGTTTAACAGTATCACAGTAGACTTGGTAGAATTTAATGGGAATACAGTCAGGACATGCAGCCTCATTGGCCAAGGAAGATGCCGTTCAAAGGTAGGGCCATTGCATTGCAGGGTAAAACAACAAGCGTGTGCGTGGTGGCTTTTTGTGTTTCGTCCTATGACTGGTGTGTTTGCCTGATTGGCAATTTGGGTGCTCTTGTACATAAACCACTTTTCTTTTCTTCTTAACTGAGCAGCAGAGCTCCTGCCTTTACTTTCAAAAAAAGATTGCATTCCTTATCTCTGATTCAGAGAAAGGTCTACAAAGATTGGTATTATCAGTTGCAGAAAACACCTCAATCCCTTCCCACATGCCCTCATCCATATGTACACTAAAAGCAAAAGCAGGTCAAACAATTCAGTATAACATTCCGTAGCATATGAGCTAGTAAATGTTCATCACCCTCAATGATTAGACCATCCTTTTCTAAAAAACAAAAGGTGTTTTCTCTCTCTCTACCATTTGCAATCTTATGTAATAGTTTGTGTTCAGGTATATATCCTTTAAGCAGCCAATTCTCAAAGCATCTATTTTGCCAATAAAGTTCTTAGTTCAATAGATTCAGGTTTCACTTATTAACCATGCTTCCCTCAGACATTGATCACTAAATGGCATATATGAGTTGATGTGTCCTAATGGCGTGTCCATCCAACTACAGCACCTACACCTATCTGAAAACACTTTGATTAGTGAGTGAGAGGTTATGTTGACACCCCATTTTATCCTTTATGTACCAGGTACCTTATTGTGCTTGATAACATCGAGGATCAACAATGGCGGAGCATAAGCTCCACGTTCAGTGAAAACTCAAGAGGTACAATCATTGTGACAACAGCTGCTCATTCTGTAGCTAATAATGTTTGCAGCAGCCTTGGTTATGGTCACGTGTACAACATGAGAACACTTGAAGATGGGCATTCTGAGGAGTTACTGAAACATGTCTTGAAATATAAGAATTTATCTATGTTCGAGGATAGTTTAAAGTTAATTGTAAACAGATGTGATGGCCATCCACTGGCTCTTTATAGCATGGCCCAATATTTGCGTGGAGAACCTCAGTTCACAGAAGAAGACTTCTGCAATTTTTGGGACCGTCTTTGTGATAAAATGAAGGAGTGTCCAGAATTCAGGGAGCTAGAACAAATTCTTATGAACAGTTACTGCAGGCTCCCTGGTTATCCACGCAATGTAAGAGCATGTTTGCTTTACATATGTGCATTCCCAGGTGGTCATCCGATAAGGAGGAACCGACTCATAAGGCGATGGTTAGCCGAAGGATATACCCAGGAGGAGGCAAATGAATGCTTCAAAAAATTAGTAGACCAGAATATCTTTCGGACAATTGGGTCAAACAAGAGCATGGAAGTGAAGACCTGCATAGCTCACGGCATTATACATGGGTTCATGATGCACATGTCCAAGACAACAAGATTCATGGAATCTGCTAACAATTCAGAGAGAAGAAATTACCGTCACCTATATCGGAATGATGGGGAATTGTTAGACGTGTGCCAACCAAAGAGCAGTCAAGATAATAATGGGGACAGAGAATCTTCGAATCAGAAGTTCCATGCCCATTCTCTGACTATATGTGGGAGATCAGGGAAAAAAACGTTATTGGGGATCTGCCCAAATGTAAGGTGCTGAGAGTCCTGGATCTTGAGGAATGTGATGATTTGGAAAGCCAGGATATTGAACACATAGACAAGTTGTGGCATCTGAAATATCTGAGCCTTGGTCCCAATATTGACAAACTACCAGAGAAAATTCATATGTTGCATTGCTTAGAGACGCTTGACTTGAGGAAGACTAAGATCGATAGAATACCCGTGGCAGTCATTAAGCTGCCACGCTTAGCTCATCTGTTGGGAAAGGTCAAGCTTGAGAAGACGGAGAACACGAGTAATGAGGTAGATACATTCTCTCAGAAAGAAAGCAACTTGGAGACTCTGGCAGGTTTTGTCACCGATGGAAATCCTGGATTTCCCATGCTAATGGCCAATATGAAGAAACTTAACAAGGTTAAGATATGGTGTGATTCCAGTGGTAAAGATAGCATGGGATTCAACGCCCTTTTGCAAGCCATCAAGGTGTTTATTCAGGCGCGCCTGACTACATGTAGGCGTGAGCATTCTCTGTCACTATATCTTGGGGATTCCTCAAAAGATATTCTATGTTCTCTATGGGACGATGGAGAGATCGTGACTGGCTATCTCAGCTCGCTGAAACTAGATGGAGCACTTAGTGGACTGACCCAGTTTGCTACTTTGCTGTGTGGTCTCAAGGAGTTGTGCCTTTCCTCAACAAATGGTCTGACAACCACTGAGCTGTCAAAGCTGCACAAGATACAGTTCCTGAAATACCTCAAACTGGTTAACATCGACCTTGCAGGCTTTGAGATCAGGAGTGAGCACTTCCGCAAACTGCTACGCCTGTGCCTTGTGCAATGTCCAAACCTCCCCACAATTGGAGCAGGTGCTTTGCCAGGTCTCCATTCACTTTGGATTCTCAATAAAGATCTGGATGATCTATCTTACATCGACATAAAACAGCACAAACATCTCCAGGAAGTCGGTCTTGATTCCCGTGTTAAGCGGGCAACAATAACAAGTTGGGACCAAGCAGCTAAGAAGCATGCAAAGAGGCCAAAGGTTTTGTTCTTCAAATATGTTAGTTCAAATGGAGCGGGGTCTATGGTGAAATATGTTGCTACGGACAGACCAGACGAAGTGGCGGAATCAAGTTCGGTTGAGCAACTTCTAGCAGGCAAGAGCTACCGATACCCTCCAGCATCAACCACGCTCTGTGATGCCATGGACATTGACGTGGCAGCTTCTTCGAGGGTGATGACCTGACGGGCTGACTCTAGCTGGTGACAGCAGTCCGGTCACTTTATGGTAACTCCTGAATTTTATTTTCATATATAGATTTATGCTTCTGTATCAATCTTCTTCCACGTCAAGAATTATCCGTAACCAGACTTCGATCGGTTTATACTTTATACATCTATACTAAGCTCATTATTTGTTTCTAGAGGGATGCAACTTGTTTTTAGATACATTGCATGACATATATAACTACTGATTTGAAGCTCGTGTAGTGGCAGAATCCACTGCCGCTACAAAACATGCAAATATCATGACTATTTCGGTTGTGTTGTAAGCTTGGTTTTCTTGGACGAACCATTAGATTAAATCCTGTTTCCTGCCAGATTATATGCCCCGCGTCCAGGTGCATGATGAGTTTTTGAGATCCAATTGCAATTTATTACTTCAGTAGTGTGTGCTGACTAGTGAAAAACACATTATTCCTGTCCATGCTCATACTAAGGAAGTCGTAGACGAAGGGTGTACATTATTCGCTTGTAACTGTTCAATGTTTTGGAGGCACTTCAATCCGTATGTCGAGAACTAATTTCCATCTTTGACTGTGCAGCATACCGTGAAGCTCCAAATTTGTAAAACCTCTGGTGAACTAAGCTATGTTTCTGGGCCCATCGGACGCTGCCTCGGTTCAGATCACAATATCTTACTGCGAAGACTATATTTTTGCTTGCTCGTTCTTCTATCATCGTATTGAAAGTTTGATTCTTGTGCTGTTTCATATATGTACGTTCTAAAAATAATTCCATCAGAACTCGTGGACGATGGTCAGGTTGAATTTGTGTGTAGTCCTTGTCGTCGATTGTGTACTACATTTGTTTCCTGCAAGGCAATGTTTGTTCTTGGTGCTGCTTGCATTGCAGTTGTCGTACCATCATATTCTTGTACACCTGAATAAATTAAACTTGGTCATTTATGTACTATTAATTCAGTTTGGTCCAAACAACGCTGATCTGTTTACGAATACTGCAGTAACTTGAATTTGCTGAAAATTTCTGCTCCCTTTCATGACAAATTGTAGTGCCAGTTTCTATTCAAGTTTTTTTTTTCCACAATGGTGTGTAGCCCACCAGTCAGTCAGTCAATATCGTGTGGCACCCACTACTACAAAAAGCTTACTAAGAAAACCCCCTTTTTTTTCATTAGGGGCGATTCATGTTTTGAGCCGCCCCTACAAAGTGAAACACCATACGAGCCGCCCTTATAGTGACTACATTAGGGGCATTTGGTGCTTCTACCGCCCTACTATTATTAGGGCGGTTCAATCAATCACCGCCCCTAATGTAGTCCGCAAGTAGGGGCGGCTCTATATTGAGGCGCCCTACGGTGAGATCCGAATTTTGAAACGAGACACTAAAAATTAAAAATTCGTAAACGACCTCGGATGGAAAAACTTCCTGCATATGAAATGTAGATCTCGAAAAGTTATGAAACCTTGTAGTTGACAACTTTTTACTTTGAAATCATTTAGTCATGCAAAAGTCGTGTTGAAATGTCTCAAATTTGGAGTTCAAATTTCGTAAACGACCTCGGATGGAAAAACTTCCTACATATGAAATGTAGATCTCGAAAAGTTATGAAATTTTGTAGTTGACCACTTTTTACTTTGAAATCATCTAGGCATTCAAAAGTTGTGTTGAAATGTCTCAAATTTGAAATTCAAATTTCATAAAAAGCGACCTCGGATGAAAAAACTTTCTACATATGAAATGTAGATCTCGAAAAGTTATGAAACTTTATAGTTGACCACTTTTTAGTTTGAATCCATTTAGGGTGCTCAAATAGTCAATTTGTACTCGAATTTGTATAATATGTGGGGACGCTGGAATGAGATATGGACACATATGAGTGTGTAGTGCAGTGGTAGGGAGAGGAGGGTCGCGGGTTCGAATCCGCCGGCAGCAGAATGAGCGAATTTACTAAAAAAAATAAAAATATTTTGGTATTTGTTTTTGAATTTTGAAAACGCGTTTTGGTACAGTTTTCATTGTAGGGGGCTCATCTGATAGAGGGCGGTTGCATCACCAACCGCCCCTATCAGAATCAACTATAGCAACGAGAGATTAGGGGCGGCCGACAAAAAACCGCCCCCTACAAAGGCAAACCAGCCGCCCCTATAGAAGCCCCCTCTGTAGTAGTGACCATGTCAATAATATTTTCTCCATGCAGTGCGTTTTCTCCGTCCGTGGTGCCATCTCTCGTGATATATACGCTGCATACGTAACATTTCCCTCTGCTTTCGTTAATGGGCTGGATCACGGGTTTCTCAATTCTGGGCTGAAGAACTCATTTTTCATATCCTTTTCATATTGGGTTGCTTCTTCTGGATGTAATATCCGCTTGGTAAGTTGGGCCGGCCCGTGGCACATCTCTTTACAGCTTCTGCCGCACCTCCGGGCCCATGGTGTTTGGTGTAGCCGGGGCTGTGTGCTCAAACAAACTTTTTTTTTTTTTTTTTTTGAGAACTTGACACGATTAGTGATAGATCCATATGTGGTGCTTGACCACCAAGTCTAGCGTTATGAGATGAAATATACTACAAGTGTAAGAATTTAAATTTAAACAAAATATAGGTACGCATATAATCTCTATGTATATATATAATAAGTAATATTAATATATTTTTGCTCATGAAATTAGATAGGTTTCACAGATATGTGCATCTAAACCATCAATTCTACTAGACTGGTACATTTTTTTCTTTAGATTTACAAGATCCCTTCACCTGAATGCGGGGGTATGTTCATCACCACGACGTAGAGAATCAGTTCTTCTTGACAAAATGTTCCAAGACACCACAGTAATTTGGTATTTAAAAGAAATTAAAGAGAAGTGTTCCAATCAAAAATGACCAATTACGTTGAAGGACACAGGATAAAAATAAATTAGACTGATATCACGAAGAGTAGTGACACAGAAGAACAAAAGGTTCATCACTCAGACACATGCATGACTGCTGCTAATCTCCAATTAAGCAGGGCGTATACACAAACGATTCCAGAATGCAATAATTTACTTCTGCTAAATACTGAACCTTTGGACTGTTCAGATCAAATGCCACCACTGTATCGCCGGAAGACAAGAAGATAACCTCATAAGGATGAAATCCAAGGAATTTGATATGTTGTTCAGGATCCTGATTGTCATCTGAAACATCGATAATGTTATCGTCCTCGGAGTTCCAGGAAACATTTTGTTCTACTGTTATATCTTGGGTCTTCGTTCCATCATCCCAATGCAACTTCCAATATTCTGGTTCGAGATCTGAAGCAGTCCAATATTTCACTTCATCGAATTTATTGTTTTCCACCCGCCACCAGTATGTATTGAGCTTGAGGTTGCTTTCATCCTTGGGCACCCACTCCAGTTGGTTATTACTGGAGTCTCTGAGAGTCCAGACTTGTAGTTTGGTCAAATCATCACTAGTAGTAAGAGCTGCAAAGTACACTCCCTTCTCCGATTTACCTAGTCCTTGAAAATACGGTACTTTGTTCTTCCAATGGCCAAGTTTTAATGGCGATTTGATTACTTCGTACTTATCGTCGAACATGGATAATCTGCAAAAAATAACACACACGCACCCACAAAGAGAGTGAGACAGTGAGAGAGAGAGAGATAAAGTTACTAAAGTATATCCATATCCATGGTTGGAAGAAGCATTGAGATTTATTTATTTACCTAGATACAAATTCACCGGGGCAGTGTATGTAGAGTGCACCCTTCCAGTATGCAGCAGCATAGCAGCGGTACAGGTGCTGGACATGGTTGCCCCATTCGTTCAGCAGCAAGTCCCCATATGTCCCTGCCGCCTCGCCTTCCCGGACGAACACCTTCTCCTCCCACCTCCCGGTGCTTGATGAGAATTCATGCCATGTCGCCCATGCCGACGGCGGCCAGTCCATCGGGCGGCACGCGTCCTTCTCGACCTTCTCCCTCCCTGGCTCCACAGGCTCCAACAGCACCTTGTACTCCGGTGACACAAAAGGGTCGAACACGAGGAACGCACGGCGACACAAGTACCTGTCACTGTTGTAGCAGGCAGCGCGAGGGTGCGGGGGCAGGCGTGCCGACCACCGCGTTGCTGGATTGAATACGTGCATCACCACCGGTACCTCGCCGCTCTCCACGATGAGGACGAGGCCATTGCAGTGGTCCACGACATCAAACCAGCCGCCGGGGCGTTCTAGCTGGACGAAAACGAACTTGCTGTCGACGAACCGGCCGGGGCTGTCGTTCTCCGGCGAGGACGTCGACGTCGGACGGGACAAGAACTCGGGCCTGGGGTGGTTTGAGTTGAAGAAGAGGCCGCGCACCGAGTGCGGAAGGAGGGGTCGGATCTGGACCAGTAGCTCGAGCTGGTTGATGAGGTCGCGCCACGCCTTGCAGACGCGACACCGCGAGGCTACGCGCCGGGAGATAGCCGAGGACAACAGCGACCAAGTCGTCGGGTAGAGCCGCCGCCACCGTCTCGATCTCCATGGACAACAGGGCAGGCCGCAACGACGACGTCAAAAATCTGGGAGTCAAATCAAAATAAATAAACAAATTATATGTTACTATACATCTATGTGTAGATGCGGACGGCCGCACTCACGACGGAACGCCACTGCGGCGGCGGCCTGGGAGCTGTGCGACGAAGGAAAGCAGCAAGCCCGTACGTGGAGACGGCGGCGGGACTGGGAGCTGTGCAACAAAGGGAGTCGAACGCCTCCAATGCCAGATCGTATGGCCAGGAATCCGGTTGTTAAAAGGCAATAAAACAACCGGCAGTCATATAGCGTTTGTCTAATTCTGTATTGCACTAGGAATCTATGATTGATTGTGCGTCTAGCACGTACGAGTAACAAATTGTCAAGTTCTGTTAGGAAATATTACCAGTTCTATTTATAGAGTAGTAAATTGCGATCCTTGGAGGCTACGAACAACAAGATAAATATCTTTGGTCCGGGCCAAACAAGCAGCGCACGCGGCACGCCTCGGCATATGCAGTCAGGGTGCATGGAGACAGATGCGGCGGTGCTGGCTCTACCCGACGACGTTCTCACGGCCATCCTCCGCCGTCTCCCCACGCAGAGCCTCACGACGTCGCGGTGCGTCTGCAAGGCGTGGCGCGACCTCGTCGACGAGAGTGGGATCCTGCAACGGATCCGGCGCATCCTCCCGCATTCGGTGTCCGGCATCTTCACCAACTACGTCTATCACGACATGCCGCACTTCTTCGCCCGCCCTACGTCGGCGGCGGCGGCCGGCACAGTGGTAGATGGCAACTTCAGCTACGTCCCGGAGAGGCACCCCGACGGTTGGTACAAGGTCGTGGACTACTGCAATGGCCTGGTCTTGTACCACTGCGAGAACTACGTCGGGGAGCTGTACGTGTGCAATCCCACGACGCGGAGGTGCGCGCGCCTGCCCCAGCTGGCCGTATCCCGGCGCCGCGCGTTCCTCGCGTTCAGCCCCGCCGTGTCGCAGCATTACAAGGTGCTGGTGGCTCCCGTGGAACTAGCGTCGGAGGAGGAGCAGCGGCTTTTATCTCTGCAGGACTCACCTGCGCCGCCCGCCGGCGACATGGAGTGGCCTCCGTTACGGTGGAGGTGGCACGTGTTCTCGTCGAGGACCGGACGGTGGCAGGAGAGGGTGTTCGTCCGCCAAGGTGAGGCGGCGGGGATTGTCGCCCATCTGCGGATGGATTCTTTGGGCTACTCTGCCAAGCCCCGGTGGCGCTATGCTGTCCATCGGCAAGGAGCGTTATATGTTCATTGCCGTGGTGAATATGTCTTGAGGTAAACATGTTTATTCATACTGCTTGTTCAGTTCATTATTGCGTCCCAACATCTTCTTCAACAGCAGCTTCACGAGCTGTTTAAACTTTAAAGCTGTTATATATGCCGAACTAGTTTCTTTGCAAACAGCTCTAAAAGAATTTGCTACGTTCAAGAATGATCTGATTATTCCTGGTAGTATAGTACTTTATTATTACAGGTTCACATTCGTGCGTGAAATAAAACGTGTGTGCTCATTTTTTGCAGACTATCCTTGTCTGCTGGGGAGAACTCCTACCATGTAATAAAATCGCCCATAGACCGTTCAGAATGCTGCTGGGATGTACAGTCTTTTCTGGGAAGATCAGAAGGAAAGGTATACTTTGTGGCTATTAACATGAGCCAGCTACAGCTTCGAGTCTGGATGCTCAACGATCCGCAGCAGATGGATCCGATGGCAGGATCAGAATGGATACTGAAGCATGATTGCATCATCCGGACCAATGGCTGGTGGGGCGTAGACGGCTGCTATCATCAAATATTTCACCATAATGGTCCTTGGATCTTGGATGATTATTACAAATACAAAAAGGACAGCAGGAAACTTGACTGGAGCTCGGACGGTGAGGATGATATTATTTGCAGCAATGCAAACGGGGAGGAGGAGGAAGAGGATAACGATGACGACTACATATACCTTGAAAAGTATCGACTTTCTTGGATTTCATCCATACAAGGAGGTTATATTCTTGGCTGCCGAAAGTGACGCATTTGCCTATCACCTGAACACCTCAAAGGTTCAATTTTTAGGCAAATTAAGTCCAGCTAGGTGGAACTGCGGTCTGTATGATTCATTTGTATATACACCATTTCCTGGCTTACCTCATCGCGGGTGAGCACCTGCAGCTCAACATTTCATAAAAGAAGCATCATGGTCAACTTCTTGCTCACACTTGTGTACATGGTGATAATTCTATCGAACAGGACATAACTGGAATAACTGATATGGCTCTGACAATTTTCTATTCCCGGCTTACTCTTTTGTCTTTTCATCTAGTACGTAAGTCCTTGCGATTATTCAGATCACATTCTCAACGATCAAAAGAACACGAATTAAGTGTTCCATCACTGGACAAGAAACAATTTGTTGAAAACGGCTTTCCATGGGCATATACGTGAGCTAACCCACCCTTGCACGCTGCAATCCAACATGTACAATGACTAATGGTGTGCCTCGCTCCATGCCATGTTTTTACATCAACATATAGTTAATTTTTGCCCCATCGCTTGTCTTTATGTATGGGTGATCATGACCATTTTATGTCCCATCCGGTGCTATAAAAGATTTATTTTATTTGTAAACATTTTAATAGAAAATTGTTAATAAATGAATATGGATTTGCTGTTAAAATTGACAATTGTTCATGTGGAATGGCGTATGTGTAGCGTCCTCCCCTCTTTTAGACTGTGCCGCTATCTATGTTCGAGATGGAGCTCAACTTTGTCAGGAAAGTGCGAAAAGCGTCTGGATTCACCCACTTTGGTGATAAATTGGACATCAATCGTGCACTACCAGAAAACGGAATACCCTTGAGGGTCGAAAACCCTCAAGGAAAGCCCCAAAACCGCCAAGGAAATGAATCGTGACGGCTAGCACTCACGGAATGGCCGCCGGGGATAGAGACAGGGAAATAGCTATTAGCTTGAGTGCCGGCCACCACAAATAATTTCCTTGAGTGTTAAACCGCCAAAGAAATAAATGAGACGTCAGATTTTTAACACCGCCAAGGAAAAGTAACAACACTCAAGGATATGTATTTTTCTTGAAGGTTGGTGACCCCAAGGATATATAGCTGGCGCCAAGGATATTTACTTTCTTGAGGGTATGTGACCGCCAAGGAATTATCAAAGCCCACAAGGATATATGTTTTCTTGACAGTTAGCACCGCCAAGATAATACGAATGCACCGTCAAAAAATTAACTTTCCCTGGGGGTTGACACCCTCAAGGAAAGAACAATTTCCTTGAGTGCTCCTAGCCTCAAGGAAATTGGTGTTTCCTTGGCAGGCGGCCCTCAAGGTAATGCATGGTACAGAGGCTTAGTTGGCCAAGAAAATATTGATCATTCATGACAATAGTTGATCAAAATAAATATCAGCAAAGAGGCCACAATTAAACTAAACCAGTGCTAGATTACATAGCACATCCGATATCCATTTTGCATGTCCATTTTGCAAATATAAGACTTAGCTAGAAATAGTGTATCATCCTACATGTCAGTAGGATAGCAGCACATACATAAGGCAAATGCTACACACAATTCCTAAGGCAATATTGCACTTAGCAAAAAAAATCAGCCTAATATCATTAGTTCCTACTGATCAATAAACCCAAAAGAAAGTGCACATCCCATTGTGCAGTCACTTAGTTGTTGGAATTAGTTTGGATGCATGCGAAGTCACTGTTCAATAGAGAGGTGATCATCATCACTTTGGGAGTAGCCATCATCATCTTCTTTTGTCAATGGACTGGTCATCATCATCGTTTTCATTGGAGTTCGGACATGATCGTTGTCTTCATGATAGCTGCAATCATCTTCATAGCTTTCACGGTAGCTGTAGTCATCGCCGCCGTCTTCGTCATCAGCGTTGTGGTTGCTGCGCCTTTCAACTGAATGAGAGCCTCCATGTGACCCAGCAGCCTGCAAAAGGCAATATTGAAACATTTTGTACAATTTTGGAACAAAAAGTTCGATCTGCAATCTCTAAAAGCCTCATTGTAAACTATCAAGTAACTGATCAGGGCTGTTTTGTTTGACAACCAATTAGATGAGAACCCTAAAAAATAGGCATCTACAGCTTTTCTTCACTACCTTACCATGAACATTAAGCCTAAGAATGGCATTTTTAATCAACAAGAATCCACTTTTTCCTTTGCTGCAACTCATATTGGCACTCTGCCACAATATTAATTCTCTAGATGAATTGAGATCCAAGTAAAGAATATGAATTGCACAAACAAATTCAATAAATAATGTAACCTGGTGACGGCGAGCATCAAGGTCTTGTAGACGTTGAAGTAGTTCAGCTGGTGGTTCTATTCCTATCTTATCAAACACACTCTGCAATTGAAACTATCCAAATGAAATTGTATGCTTAGGACACAATAGTTGCAGAAACAATGGAAAAAATTATCTTCAGCATTTCTCCTTTTGGTGTTACTATCTTCAGCATTTCTCCTTTTGGTGTTACTATCTTCAGCTCTAGTCCTTCTAGTGCTAATTCTAAACTGCTCACCATCACCAGCACTTTCAAGTTGACCCTTTGGTGCAGCATTCTTACTCAAAAGATTTCTGTGTCGAAGCCCATGCATATCCTGTTTTATAATGAAAACAATTAGTAAATTGTACAAGAGACAATGAAAAGAAGTCCTTAGGAACCTTACAGTCTGAGGGCATAAGTTCATGAATTAACTCTAAATTTGCTTCAAAGTGTGCAATTGACATATTGTACTGTGATTTCATAGCTAACAAACGTGTTGTAGAAGACAAAGCAGAGTGTGTTGAATTCTCAAAGGCTGGTTCATTGGCACTTGTTTGTGTTTTCAATCCACTCATTAGAGGGGCCTTCCCATGAGACCAACCACTATACATCCATTCACGATCTACCATGACTCTAAATCTGTTTATGAGAGAGTATGAACATGATGATATATTTTAGTTTTAGAACAAATTTGCACAGCAATCAACCAATCGAGGCATTTTAATTAATGGCAGAAAAAAGGTATAATGGAGCATGCAGCTTACAAACAATCAATAGATACTTCAACTTAATGTCTAACACCAAAATGTCATCTCAATCAAATGGACAATGTATTTAGCTATGGATAAGTTAACTACATAAATAATAAAATGTGCACTTCCTTGACTGAGCAATGACAACTGTTGTGCGACCCAACAATTCAGAGAACCCATGTATTTTAGATCACATAAATATTTTAGTTCACAATTACCAATCCCAAATATACAGATCCTTGCTACCATAAAAAGAACCTTTCAGATCAAAAACAAGATATGTACTCAGAAAAAAAAAAAAATACAGATTTGTAGCTTATCAGAAATTAATAGCAATGGCACTAGTTTTGAACGAAAACTGAAATCAAATGAATACCATGTCCCCGTATCAGGACTGACCTCTGAATCTGCAGGTTTCAGATCCTATTATTTTGAATCAGGTAAATAAAGAACCTTTAGCATCTACGTGAAGCTGGAGATGTGCAGGCTGCCGGTAGCCTGGTGCCCGGTGGATCTGCAGCTGTGCAGATGCGGAGCCCCGGCAGCCCTCGTAGGGAGACAGGGGAATTGCCGCACGCGGTGAAGGTCGGTGCGGGGCTCACCTCGTCGACAGTGGTTGCGTCGTCCAGGTCGGCGCCGAGGACTCCACGATTTGAGCACAGCTGCGTATGAACTGCCACCCGCCCGGCCGTGCAGTGCTCGCCACACGCCTGCCCGCCCACGCGCAGGGAGACGTCGCCCACCCACCGGAGCGGCGGAGCCTCGCCCGCCGCCGTCGCGGCGCAGGAGACGCCGTCCTCCCGCTGCCGCCCCAGGAGCCGCTGCCGCCCACGCTGGAGACCACACCCACCCACCGCGCGAGCAGGAGACCTCGCCGACCGCCCGGCGGCGCGAGGAGACGCCGCCCTCCGGTGCCCGTGCGGGCCGCCGACCGCCGCCGCGCGCTGGAGAGTCGCCCAATTTTTTTTTTACTCGTCGGCGCTGGTGTCGGAGGGGGGGACGTAAACGAGTGGATAAGCCACGCCGGTGGGACACCGAGATCCTTTCTTTACGTGGGCCAAAAATCAGCGGGAGACTTGGCGCTCTTTTTTTTTCGAGTTTCTATGCGCGCGGCAAAAACAACGCGCGCTGGGCTAAATTTCGTGGCTGGGTCAAAAATATTACCCGACGGTTGACGCTCAAGGAAAAGAGGATTGACGCTCAAGGAAAGAGGATTTTCTTGAGTGTTACCTATTTTTCTTGAGGGTCAGAAATAACACTCAAGAAATATATATTTTCTTGGGGGTTTTCAACCACCGCCAAGGTAACTTATATTCCTTGAGGGTTTTATCTCAGCGCTCAAGGAAAATGGTGACCCTCAAGGGTATTCCGTGGTAGTGGTAGGGCTTCGGCTTCTTGCGGTTACTTGCAAGAAGCCTCCAAGAGCTCAAATCTTTTCTTGTAATAAGAGCCAAAACCAGAGAGAGAGAAAAAAAGGCTTCTCTTGGCTCCTCATGAACTTGATACAAATTAGAAAACAAAAATGCCACCAGAGATGTTTTGTCCAAATATTTTCAAAACTTCTCACAGATGCTCTACATAAGAAACCCGAGACAAAAACCCTTCTAGAATGAGCCTAGCCCTACCAAATAGGGCCTATGTGCTTAAAAACGGAGGTGCATCATTCATGGGAATGACAAGTTCATGAAAAATTCAGCTCTGCCTACGCGCGTTGGAGTTCTCGTTGGAGAAAATGGTACAGATATTTTTCCGGCCATATTCAAGACCGAAATCGTTTAGAGAAGTTTTTATTTGTCCGTATCCGACTCGGAATATTCAATATATTCAATATCCGATACCGTATCCATGTCCGAATACTCAAATCGCATATTTATGATGTCGATATCCAGTTATATCCTATCCGGTATGGTTGACACTATCTGTATTCGAATCTGAATCTGAGTAGAAATATGAAAACAAATATGATATCAGTGATATCCGTTCGTATCCGATACGTTTGCATCCATACTCCTAAAGGGTTGGGGGTTAGGTGTAGCTAGGGTTAGTATTTAATTAATCTATCGCAAATGAAATATAAATAAGGAAAGCGCACTTACCGAGTACTCTATGTACTCACGGCTGCGTCCATACATTCTATTTTTGCTGCTCAGAGGAGATAGGCATGCTGGAGTACTAAGCCGACGATGCATGTTTTTGCCTAGGCGAGGGTGCCCAGTCGATGCTCGATCCCTACAGAGTTGGAGTCTATGTCGCGTTTATTTTAGATTAGCTTTTATCATTCATATGGACCTGAGGTGAATAATGTAAACATTAACTAAAACTTGTTAAGGTTGTAATGTGGATTTCTGGTTTACACTTATGACTTCGCTACAGTCGGTTTTTTCTTAAAACCGGGTGTGAGAACAAGAATAGTCAAAGTATATTTAGTACTAAATTCTGGTACCTCCAATATATGCTAAACTCAACTTATACTTTGGTACCTACATATACCAAGATTTGATATCTTTTATTCTTTGTGTTTCTGACGACTAACACACACCAATATATATGTACTGGTACGACATATATAAGAAAATGTTAATAGTATTAGTCCACGTCATTCCACAGTACGTCCAGAGGCTCCATGTATCGGTCAGATTCGATCAGATCCTGCTGAAGAGATTAGCTATGGAGATAAGCGAGCGCGCTGCCAGCGCAAGGAATCAAGGAACGAAAACCACACCGCAGTGTTGATCTTGCTGCTGAATCGGTCCACGCCGAACCTCGACACCGACACATGGTGGCGAGACGCAGCCGCGGACGACCCAGACATCAGGAGATACGCCAGCACCTGCAGCAAAATTGAACCTATCACGGTGAATTCGACCGTCGAATTTAGTTGGAAGCCGTAGAATGCGCTAGCAGGACATGCATGCCTGATCGAGGAAGAGGGTGATGCAGTGGAATGAGATGATGCTCTGCAGCTTCTGTGAGACCAGCCGGTGGGTTTCGACTAATGCTTGCGCGATGGAGTAGAAGCAGACGATCACATTCACTCCGACGGTGTACCTGCCATATATAGTGGGTTTGAGGAGAAAGAATTAGCAGCTTGCCAACAAAGGGACTTGCTAAAATTCAGTTTTCCTTCATGCAACCGTTATGCATATATGTTATACTAAAATTGCAGATTCAGTTCGTTGCAATTTATATAGTCATAATCTGCAATTTTTTCTTCCGAGAATAAAAACCTGTTAGACAAAATTTGATCTGTGTTGGCACAAAGACAATTAAAAATTATTATTTCCATAGTTAGACAAAGACAAAAAAAAAAAAATTTGATTTGTCATGATACAAAGACAATCAAAAATCATAAGAGCAACAATTTACTTATATTAGTTTGTTGTACAAGAGTGTTGCCTAAAATCATCTAAAAATTCTGGCACCTGTAATATAGGAGAAGTGGCTAACAAAACATGCATGGTATAGGAGAAGCTTCGCGGGAAACTATCTTTCAATTTGTGCGGACTTTAAAACAGGAAATGTAGTACAGCATTTGGGCGGCAGGAACGTGAGCCACATCATACATGACCTGTTCCTGTGACTTGCACTGAAGATGTCATCAGCGCCTGCTCGAATGGGGTATCTGTGCCTTCTCTCGGGCCGGCTTTTTATGTGTTCGGCACTGATGCAGTACTGATGGCTCTGGGAGCCGGCCGTAATTTGATTAAAAATACCAAAGAAAAACTCGCCGAGCCCAGCCGCATGGCCGCAGGCACCTCTCGCCAGGGCCGGCTGCGCGCGCCGCCCAGCCGCGGTTCCATGTGCCCCAGCCCCGCCGCCACGGCGCCAAGCTGAACTGGCCGCTCACCGCAAGATAACCTTGCATATTGCGAATCCATATTGCTACGCGCCACTGTTGACCTTTACTATTGCACCTTTGACCACCGTTTTTAATGCGTACTTAAATGCTTACAAAAATACAATATTACAGAACTATCATTGAAATCTATTGATCACATGTTCATCTTATGTAGTAACAAATTAAGTACAACCTCCGTTTTTAACTATATGACGTTAACCTAAACGTCATAACAGAGGGAGTAGTTTAGAAGCAGTCAAAATTTAAATAGTATGGATGGTCAACAGTGATAGTTATTTGAGAAAAGAGGTAGCAAGATTTTTAATTTATAAATTTCATTTCACGGCTTGATAACTAGGTTTGGAAAAAATCTAGAACGGCTATTACTGTTAGATAACGCGAAAATTATCGTTCTCCGCGGTTCACATCAAAAACGTGAAATAAAAAGGAAAACTTGCACGTCATAGCGGCCCCTAACCTGTACGCCTCGTAGCGGTCGCCGGCCCACCCTGATGTCCTCGCGCTGGCCATGATCGAGAAGGCCAGCAGGCTGAGCACCGCCGTCAGCAGCCGCAGCACCACTGAGAGCGTCCACCACTTCCCCACAGGGGGCGTGGCAGGCACCTCCAGCTCTGGTTCCCGCTCCGGCTCTTCCAGGGCGTCGTCGTCGGCGGACTTGATCTCCTTGCCGGGATGCTTGGCCTGCTCGAGGTAGGTATCCATGCGCGGCGTGGAGAAGATCCGGATCTCCTCGGCGTCGCCCCTGGCGGCGATGCGCTGATGGTCGTGGGAGGATATCGCGGAGGTCGCGAAGGCCTTCCCCCGCTTCTGGTAGGTGTCCCACGTCTTGAAGAGCTCCATCATCTTGAGCAGCTCCTTCCGGAGCATGTCCAACATCGGGTCGACAAGCTTCTTCGCCGCCTCCGCCAGCTTGTTCAGCGCCTCCGCCAGTACGTTCCGCGCGTCCTCCATGTTCTGTTGGTCGGCCTTCTCCTTCGCCGCCTTGATCGAGCCCACGTGGTTCAGCCGGACCCGCTCCGCCTGCACTGGCGGCGGCTTCGTCGACTCGTCGGCCGGATCAGGCGCCCTCCTGCTGCGGTTCATGGTGATCACCACGGGGTCCGAGGCTACCTGCTGGCCCTGGAAGGTGAATCTATACTGGACCTGCGCGACGTTGGCGTGGTACGAGGGCGAGGCTATGCGGTCGCCGAGAGCGAGCTCGACGATGACCCTGCGCACTTCTGAGCTGTAGAGGGCACCAAACCTGACGGTGACCGAGGAGGAGCCATCGCCGTCTCGGATCAGCTTGTAGGCCCCGGCTTGCACATCCTGCTTAATTGCTGCCTCGCCATGGAACGCCGTGACGGTGAGCTCCAGGTCCTGGGGGGGATGATGGTGACGAGGCCAGCCAGGATCTGGGAGAAGGTCTGGGAGAGGTTGGTGGGGTCGGTGGTGTCACTGACGTAGTTGTACACCCCGCCCAGGCTCTTATTTGCGATTGCTTCCAGGACATCGGCGTAGTGGTCGTCGCCGAAGCCGAAGGTGTGGACGGGCACGTCGCCCGGGTCGTCGTCGGGTATTGAGTCTTGACCGTCGGACATGAGCATGATGTTGGCGGCGCGACCAGCGGTGAATCTGCGTTGGGCCACCACGCTGAGGCCTGCCTGCAGGCCGGCCTTGATGCTGGTTCCGTCGGTGGCCTCGAGGCCGCGGACGACGGCCTCGAGCTCGGTCCGGGCGGCCTCGGTGACGCAGCGCAGAGGGCCGTGGCGGGTGGCCCTGCCCTCAAAGGCGACGATGCAGAGGCGGTCGATGTCGGTGAGCTTGCGGATGATGAAGATGAGGGCCTCCTGCGCCTGTTTGAGCTTGTCCCCCTCCATGCTGCTGCTAACGTCAACAACGGCGACGAGGTCCAGGGGTGCTCTGTAGGTGGCGGAGGAGACGCACTTGAGCTCGAGGAGCACCTCCTGGACATTGGGAGCCAGGGGTGCTTCGGAGCTGTGGTACTTGCTGAGCTGCACTAGCCGCGACGGCCTTGCCGGCGCGAGCTTCGTCGTCTGAGGCGGCTCCTCATCGTCGTTGAACTGCATTTTTTTGTTGGCTTTTTACAACCAGTGTCAAACACACGCACGCTATATATCTGGAGATGAGCTCGGTGGGCAGAATGACAATCTCGCACACCCACAGAGCGAGCACCGCAAAACTGGCGCTGTGCTCTACTGCTCTTGCTTACTTCTCGCGCGGATTACATGGCTCCATCTAGCCTTCTTATAGGCGGCTGTTCGTACGGCGGAATAACACGGCAACAATACACACACGGCACTCAATCTAGATACTAACCAATCGCCCCGAGCTTCCCTCTCAAGACACGTTCGCCCACTTTCATAGCTCGTACTCCCTCTGTCCCTTAATATAGCTAGTTTTAGGGTTAAAATTTATCCCCAAATCCAGCTAGCATTACCAGAATCCTCATCTTTGCCGAAAGTGCCCGAACATTTACCGAGTGTATTATTTCGGGCACTCGGCAACGACTTGCTTTGCCGAGTGTCACCAGCAGGACACTAGGCTCTTTGCCGAGTGCGGAAATTTGGCACTCGGCAAAGCAGCCGCCGTTAGCCTCAGCCGCCACCATTAGGTTTTGCCATGTGTCGCCGTCGACACTTGATTGCTTCTCTTTGGCACTCAGCAAACTATTTTTTTTTCTCTTTTGCCATTCAAACTTTTTCTGCTCTCCACATACAACATGTGGTACTCATGTTAAAGTTTGGTATATTTTTGTATTTGTTTGCTATATTTAACTAATTAATTGCTTTTCGGGCAATTTTTTGAATCAAGTCAAATTTGAACCGCAAGTGATTCAAATAATTAAAAAAATAAGTAGAAAAATGATATTCATGTTATTCAGCCCAGTTTGAGGCCATACCTGTGAGATGAAAAGGAATTTGAACATCTTGTTCAAGAAACACGACTACCTAACGTGTGGCCGAAAGTGGTTTTTAATTCTATAAAAAGCAAACGAAGTCTGAAAAATCATGAAATTTGTCAAGATGTCATGATATCGTATGTGGAGGCTGTGGTAAAAATTAAGAAGGTTTTCGCACAAGTTGTCACGGACGATGCTTACAAACTGAAGCATCTCCGGGACAAGAATCATATAGTTGAGAAGGATCCAAAGAAGATTCGGAGTCATACTGATGGTCGAAGCGTGGTTTGGCTCCAAAATTTTTTGTATAGGCAATAGATAATAGAGATTGTTTCATGTAAAATTTTGGTAATTTTTCGGATCCATTTGATAATTTTAATTTTTTAACTATAATTATAGAATTTTAATTGATATAAATGGAATTTGAGCTGTAACTACATGAAATAATGGTCTACTATTCGCAAAAAAGCATCAAATATGCATTGTGAGTGAATTTGATAAGGTATTTTCAAATTACATTAGAAAAAATTTGAAAAATATTCCTCCAAAAAAAGAAAGAAGGAGGAAAGAATCTTTTTTTTAAAAGGACATTGCCGAGTGCTGCCCTAAAAACACTCGGCAAGAGGAAACGATTTTTTTAAAAAAAAATTACGGACAAAGAGGAAAGGATTCTTTTAAAAAAATTATGATCTTTGCCAAGTGTCCCGATCTAGCACTCAGCAAACACTTTCATTGTCGAGTGCCCCGAGGGGGCACTCGGTAAAGAAGTCAAATATGACCCACCCCACCGCACCCCTCCGCGCCGCACTCATATCCACACTTATCCATTCATCCATCGACGTCGCCTCCGCCCCTGCCCCGCCCCGCGCCAGCCGCCGCGACCACCGGCCGTGCCCGTGCCGCGCCCGCCTCCCCGCGTCCCCCATGCCACGCCCAGCGCCCGCTGCCCCGACGCCGCCCCCCGCCGGCCGCCGCCCGGGTCGCGGCCCCCACTTCCCCGGCCCCCGGCCACGGCCCCGACGCCGCCCCGCCAGCTACCTACCCCACTGCACGACGCCCGCCCGGCACCGCCGGGCGGCTTCCTCCCCGACACGCCCGCGGCTGTCCCCCGTCCTCGGTGCACCCCCGGCTTCAGACCGAAATTCAAAGCCCGAGTCTAGCCAGGTGGTTGCACAGGCTCCAAACTGGAGCCCGAGACTGTCCTGTACGTTTGGTCAGGTCGGGTTGGTTGGGCCGAGCTATTCATGAACAAGTCTAAGATACAACTTTGACACGAAGTCCAATGTTTTGAAACAAAATATAACGTTTTGGGACCACTCTCATGAACACAACCCAAAAATAATTAATTATTACATCTGGAGCCCCTAAGAAACAACGATATGATATTATGTATTGAAGGTTGTCTAGAACTCAATTTAATGATCTTTTGATGTGATAGCGTTGGATTTGGCAACACGATATTATGCACTGTGAGTAGCTGTAGTAATATGCGGTGTTTCACTGTTTCACCCTCAATGGTTTTTCCACACAAACAGTTATTACAGCTGTACCTAGATGAGTGACGTCAAAAAAAAAAAGGTTTTTCTAGGTCATTTAGTGAACGCGAAGATTTTCCATTAGTTTTCTGCCTCAGTATATACATCCATACACTAGTAACCAGATGATTTTGCGAGCACTGGCAAAATCTTTTCTGTGACGGGCACTTTTTTTGTCCGTCACGGAAAATACTTCGCCACATGCTGTTTTTTTTTTACGTGGCGGGCGTATTTTTGCCCGCCACGGGGAAGATTTTTGGCGTGGCGGGCACCTTAACACGCCCGCCACGTAAAATACGCTATTTTACGTGGCGGGCGTGTTAAGGTGCCCGCCACGCCAGTGGCCATTTTTCTCGGCGGGCACATCGCAAAACGCCCGTCACGAAATCCTCCAGCCCAACAAGCCCACCGAATGGCCCGATATCCAGCGCCATATATATACTCAAGTTAGGGTTTGGCACACCCCGGTCCACTCCCTCCCTCACTCCCTCCCGTGACGGGCCGCCTCTCCCTCTCGCGACTCGTCCGACCGAGCGAGCAACCCCGGCCGACGCGCACCTCCTTCCTCGTCCCCTCTCTCTCCCGCCTCCCTCCCTCAACCCCCGGTCGACGCCGCACCCGAAGTCCAATGAGGAGTCGGGCGTCGGTTCCTTCCCCGCGAGCAAGCTCGGCGGCGGCGGTCTTCGCTTCGTATCGAGCGGCGGCGTTCCCGCCGACATCGGCCGGCGGCGCGGAGGAGCTCCGGCGGCTCCAACCCTACCAGATCCCGGCTCACCGGCG
This sequence comes from Hyparrhenia diplandra, assembly GCA_015847255.1. Lineage (NCBI taxonomy): Eukaryota > Viridiplantae > Streptophyta > Magnoliopsida > Poales > Poaceae > Hyparrhenia > Hyparrhenia diplandra. Next base: position 717,365 of record JADLZK010008369.1, read on the forward strand.
GCGGAGAGGTACATGCAGCGGCGGAGGAGCTCCGCGGCTCGAACCCTACCAGATCCGCTCACCGGCGAGGAGAGGGACATGCAGCGGTGGGAGGTGCTCCGGCGGCTCCAACCCTACCAGATCCGCTCACCGGGCGGCGGAGAGGGACATGCAGCGGCGGATTCGCCCAGCGGCGGTCGATCCGGGCCGATGGGGAGCTCGGGGCGGCCGGATCCGCCGATGGGGAGCTCGCGGGCGACCGCCCGGCTCGACGGCGCGCGGCGCAGCGTAGTGGACGACGACGACGGCGGCGCCGACGGGGACGGACGACGACGGCATCGAAGCGGGGACGACGACGACGGCCGAGGGGGACGACGACGACGGCGCGCGGGCGGATCCGCGGCGGCGGCGCTACTCTCCCGTAGATGGGCTCGGCGGGCCCCTAGATGGGCTCAGCGGGCCCGTCAGGTTTTTTTCATTTTTTTTAATTTTTTCAAAACTTGGACCGTGACGGGCATTATAACTCGCCCGCCACGGTTAATTCTATTAACCGTGGCGGCATCGTAGCCCGCCACGCTTATTCCGCGATTTACCGTGACCTTTGCTTAGTGACGGGCTCAAATGCCCGCCACGCAAAAAAATCAAATTCGCCCCGCCACGCAAAATCATTTGGGTACTAGTGATAGCCTAGTGCGGCCTGACCAACTTAACACGAAACCACCGTCCGCTGCCGGTCGACAGCAGGAACAAGATATATGCCACCGTTTGCATGGTCCTCAGTGGCACTGGCAGAAACCTTCGTTCACCTTGTTCCCTCTCTTCTGGCAGCCCCACATGCGCCGCTTGTCATCGATCTGCATGCATGCCGTAGCTTTCCCTCGATCAGTTTGTGTCGATCATAACCTTCGTTCTGGCACAATGAAAGATGTCAGGCATACCGTTCTTCCGGTTGTCTCGTAGCAGCAGCATGGAAGCTACCATGTGCTCGGAAAAGAACAATATAGCACAGAAGAATCGCCTTAAATCGCGGGCTATGGGATTTAGTGGTGAGACTCTAAAACAGCTAATAATGGAGCTAAATGAGGCTACCATTGTGCTCGAAAAGAACAATATAGCACAGAAGAATATACTATTTTGATTTATTATGAAACTAATATATTTATTGACGAAATTATTTTAAAATACTTTAATTTATTTTTTATTGATCTAAATTATTTTTATGTACTCCAATGTATTTTTTATATATATTTTTGATATAATATATATATCAAAAATATCAAAAATATTCTGCTTGCACCCATGTTCTTTATCCTCCACGGGTGTTTTCTATCCACCTTCTAGACTGAGCAGACTACCTTTGACTGCAGCAATGGGGCTAACTGGCTTGCTTCTTTTGCCTCGCCAAACCAAAAGCAGACCAGGAGCCCATGAGGAGGACGATCACCACATGCATGCAACAATCCTCCCCTCTCATGTTTCTCACACGTCCTCACTTTTCTCACAAAAAGCATGCAAAAAAGCTTTACGCTATATTATTTCCTAAACCACATAACTAAATTTTGTTTTATTTGCATCGCATTATTTATATTGATTTTATCTACAAAATAATACCCAAATTGGCTATATTTTTATACTAAAAAAATAAAGTGGCACATGGGCCCCCACATTTGTAAACTTTGTCAAAATATAGCCTTGATGGATCTCATTTTGTTCGCACAATATTTCAAATAATAATCTTCAAATGGTTCATCAAACAGACTTGCAGCTTGTGAAATATTGCATTTTGAATGTCGGAGGAAATCCACTGTCAAGTGAAGTAAGGAGAGAGAAATGTGAGAGAGAAGGTTGGCTGCACTGCACTCCACTGCTATGCACTGCTGCTGTGTCATGTTTTAGTCCGGATATTGGTACCTTGCAATGCACTGCACTCCACTGCAATGCACTGCTGCAATACTACAGTAGTGGTATTTTAGTAATATATTAAAAATATGGGTTCCTTTTAAAAATATTTGCGTAGTAAGATCTGGAGTATCTTAATATGAGTATATAAACATACTCAAACTGATAAACAGTATGAACACATATGTAATGTGGTTTATTGAAGATGGGAGAAACTACTCCGTATATATATATATATATATATATTCTCTCCACCTTTAGACTGAATAACTCCCGCGCCTCTCTCATCAGATCATTGATAACAGGTGCGACTAGGGACCAATCTTCTGGGAGGGCTTTGATCTTACACAAACCTTGCCGGAGTTTGAAAATCGCACTGAATGGATGATAACGAAAGGAACACCAACAAACATCCCCACCAAACATGGCTTTGAAGACCGCAAAAGCCACTCACTGCTGACAACAAGATCTAGTACCCGGCCACTAAAAGAATATCAGCTGGAGGAACCTCCAAGAAACACATGCTTTCAATTCTTTACCATCACAACAGAGTGTTGAAAATACTGGGCCTTGTTGTCAAATAGAGTGAAAGAAGATGTCTTGATCATCGCATCGAAAGTCAGTTGGTTTCCCAAAACAAACACGACAACTATTGAGATCAGATGAGAACCCACAGATCTGACAAACCATGCTCTCACTGGCCCTTCGTCAACACCAGATTGAACGTCCATACATGCGAGGAAGCATTGCAGGGGACATCAACCTACAGGCTTCTTGATGCAGCTTGTCGGACTGGAACTTGCTAACCTTGTCCCATTCTGTGTTATATCATAAAACTGATTTATACAATTGAATTACAATAAATATAATTAAAATAACAACTTAGATTGAAATGAAAGAGGTTATGCTCAAAATAGATGACACTTTAGCTATGAATCTAGAGAAAATACTTTAGCTATGAATCTGGACAAACATTTCTCCAGATTCATAGTTGAAGTGTCATATATTTCGAATAGAGGGAGTATCACCTCTAACCTTGAAATTCCGCAAGGCACTTTGCTAGCTTATCTACATATAGAACGCTAGCTAGTTTTGTTTAACTTACTCGAATGAATTGATACTCCTTCCGTCCCAAAAAAAAAAAAATCATAGACGTTTTTTCAAGGAGTCGAATGAATTTAAGTTTGACCGATGCAAGTCTATACAGAAAAGTACTAACATATATGATCCTGAATAAATATCATTGGATTATATAGAATATATTTTTCATTAGACCCATTTGGATACATAAATCACTATGTCATATGTGCTCATTAGAGATATGGCACAATCTTCACCACTGACGCATAACAAAAAAATGAATTTGAGAATGTGTCACAAAACTAGCGGACACGAGGCGTTGCTTGAAAAGGATTTAATGAAAATTTGGGGTCTGGGAAACTCATCATAGACGGTTCCTGAGATGACTGCCATCCTTCGTAGAGACATGTTTCATGGAGGGCCGTCTGTGACGTGTCTCCAAATACCTACCTGTTTCACTGTAGGACAACACATCAAAGACATGTTTTTACTCGTCCTGTCTCTAATCTGACATTATAGACGTGCTTAATTTTCATGTCTGTGAATTAAGTGTTTTTTATGCTGCTTTGGCATAGTGAATGTTGATATTATTTATTATAAACTTGGTCAAATTAAATAAAGTTTGACTTGTTCCAGACTTAGAATTGTATTCTTTTTGGATCAAGGCAGTAGTTTGTAAGCCATGTGAACTAACATGAAACGCCAGTAGTAAAAATAATCCTATAACTTGAAACCGGATATATGTGTGGAATGAAGAGAGTTTACAAATACCTAGACTCTTCCCAATCTTAGCTGTGTTTGATCCGTTTTCTTCATGGCAGAGACCACAGAGATGTGCCATATACATATATTAGATCAAAGAATAAATGAAAGAGGCCGGACGGAGGAAGGATAGAGATGCCTAATCTAGCATTTTTTTCATGTATCCCAGTTACGTTGTTCGAAAACGAGACAGAAGGTAGTACTCCCTCTTACTTTATTCCATGCTTTGCTTTCATGTGTGGTTTATTTCTTGCTTTTTGAACGAAAAGGGTCAATAGATGAAGGAAGAGCCGATATTTGCAAGACAAAAGTTTTGCCCACCGATCTACATCATCTGTTCATTTTCCTGCACACGCACTTTATCCTTTAACTTCATTGATTGTGTTTTGTCAGACAGACTCTAGAACATATGCGAGAACACAAAGACAAGCAAATTAAAGCAGGTAAAGGGTAAACAAAAAAAAGTAAAGGGGATGGCAGGAGTAATGTGAAGGAACACTCAGAATCAGTGGCATGCTGACTCAACCAAAAGAGTACAGGAGAAGGAAGGAGCGTTGTACATTTTTTTTTTTTTTTTGACAACAACGTTGTACATTGAAGTTAGCCCAAACAGAAGCGTTGTGATAGCGTGTGCCATTTGTAGGGTCGAGATGGGGACTAGAGGGGGTGAATAGTCCTTTCTAAAACTAATTGCGCCGGCTAAACAAATATAATGCGAAATTAAAACTATTCGTTTAGCCAAGACTTCACCCCTCTAGCTATGACTCTAAATCACCTCACAAAAGATCCTACACAAAGCAAATGAGATGATAAGCCTAGCTTGAGCTTCTAACCGTTTCTATTGCAAGGTCACACAAACCTATGCACTAGTACTTCAAACAAGGGTGAGCTCCTACACAATTCTAATGAGCAAAAGCACAAAGCCAAACCTAAGCTCACTAGATGCACTAAGGACAAGGCGACACACGCCTAACCCAAAGGCTCAAATTACTTAGCTACACAAACTAAGCAAAACAACTAACAAGCTACACAAGCTAGTAATTGCAAGAGCTACTCCACAAGCACAAGCACAAGGTATATATGAATCTAAATACGAAGCTTGTGATTTGGAGAATGCAAACCACCGAGAAGAGTAGACAAGTTGACACCGGTGATTTTTTACCGAGGTATCGGAAAGCTTGCCAACTTCCCCCTACTCCTCGTTGTGTCGACCAACACCTTGGGTGGTTCCTTTGGTGTTTCACCTAGATGGTTCTTCGGTGCGATTCTCCGATCACTTGCCCCTCAAGGCACGCCCCGCAAGGCACTGCAAGACACCACTCTCAAGTGAGCCTCTCAAGGCACCGCAAGACACCACACGCACAAGGGAGGTACTCACCGACACGCTCTAGTAGTGTCGCTCTTCGCGATCCCCACGAGGTGAGCACGGACCTCTCACAAATCCTCCTTCGGAGCACCGCACAAGCTTCCTTGCGTGCTTCACGAAGTCTCTTGCCACCAAGCCGTCTAGGAGGTGGCAACCTCCAAGAGAAACAAGCACACCGGCTTTGCAACACGATCACCTAGTGCCACGAATGCGATCTCTCAACGCGAATGCACTAGAATCACTCCTCACTTTGATTTGGATGAACTCTATCAAACACAAGTGAGTGGGAGGGCTCTCAAGCACCACAACATGAGCCACAAAGGCCAAAGTGCTTTCAGCTCAGCTCGCCAAGCCCGAGCAAGTGGCTATTTATAAGCCACTCTAAAAACTAGCCGTTTTCCCCTTTCTGCGAGGTTCGCGGACAGTCCGCCTCATAAGGCCGGACAGTCCGCCGTTACAAGAACTAGCCGTTAGGTTCAAATAACGTTCGAAATCAGTACTTGCGGACAGTCCGCCCCAAGACCCGGACTGTCCGCCGTTCTCCTACGGCGGGGGAACCCGAGAAGCAGCATCTACGCTCCATCGGACGGATTGAATCGCGGGACGATCCGCCCTCGGGGAAGGGACTGTCCGCTCGCTCAGCCGCAGACGACAGACGATGCAGCGTGGTTCTCGCTCGGCTGGAAAGATTTAATCGCGGACAGTCCGCCCCGGCCCGGACTGTCCGCCCTTTTGCAATGCAGCCACGAGACGAGAACAACCGCGCTTCGCTGGCTGGAAAAACTTGACCCTGCGGACAGTCGCCCCGAGGCCCGGATCGTCCGCCCTTAACAACATACAACAACCGGTGTCCGTAAAACGGCGATATCTCCTTCATCCGAACTCCGTTTTGGATGATCTTGGACTCTATGGAAAGCTAACTCAGAGGGCTACACAACCCACATGGTTACTTGATCCAAATCTCAATGGATCAAAGCAGTATTCCACTCCAAAGTCAGTCCTAGTGTCCGAGAAACACCCGAAACAACTTCTCCTTTGCAAATGTGCCAACACCACCAAGTGTACATCTCCATGTGCAAGTGTGTTAGCATTTTCACAATCATTTTCAAAGGATTTTCTCTTGCTCTTACCACGTCACTTTCGATCCTAACACATCATAAAGTTAGATCGCATTAAAGTGGCCCTAGATGACCGATATGCAAACAAGTTTGCCCCTCTTGATAGTACGGTCATCTATCCTAAATCCGGTCATAAACTTCTCTAAGCACCAATGACTGGCGAAATGAAATGCCCTATAGGTTATACCTTTGCCTTGCGCTTTTCCATTTCGCTCCATCTCCAAGAAATGCCGATGCAACCAATGCATCAACACGATCAAGAATGATATGATCCACTCCATATCATCACATGACCTTCTTGGTCCATCGATCTTGACCTCACTTGCTCTTCACCGTTGCGTCGGTCCGTCGGCGCCAAGTCTTGCCCAAGCTTCACCGTCTCGCGGTCCATCGCTTCACTGCCTCGACTTGCCCTTCACACTTGCAACCGGGTCCATCAAGCCAAGCCTTGTCTTGATCTTCACCACCTTGGTCACATGACTCCATGTCATGTTTCATATGCAATAAAGCTCCTTCATTGCGTCACCACCGTGAACTAATCTCCCCGTGTATTATCTCAATCACACATTATTAGTTCACCTAATGTTGACACTCAATTACCAAAACCACAAGGGACCTTTCACCATTCCTTCTTGAAATATAAATAAAAGAAGGATCATTATTCCCAGCCCAGGTCGAGAGCTAGCTAAGCTGAACTTCTAATTTCTAAGGGAAAATTAAACACACACAAGGAGGAGGTAGGAGTTGGAACTTGGTAGAGGAGGAAACGGAGTGGGAGCCGCGCTTGGCGCTGCTGTAGCTACCGCCGCCACGGCTGAGCTCGCACCGCGGCGTCGTGAGCTCTCTCCCCGGGCCTCCTCCGGAATGAGGCCCTACTTCCCGAGCCGCGTCGGGGATCGGACGTGGAGTTCATCAAGGAGGAAATGGAGAGCATGCGGCTTCCCGAGCACCTAGCCAGACGGAGCCGCCCATCGGCGGGCCACGACGAGCGTGTGCGACGTGGATGAGGCAGGTCCGTGACCTCGCCCACGACCGCCGAATCGCATTGAAAAAAATGGCGTATCCAGTATCGCCAGATCGCGTATCCGTATCCGCATCCAAGCATTCAGGCAACATAGCCTCTGGTGAGGAGGTGACCCGTATGCGAGGCCAGGGGTGGCCACTGGCGCTATCTCCGGTGGGCTTCATGGTTGCCGCGAGAAGATCATCGCCCAACACAGGCAGCCATCCGCTTCAAGCGAGCTCAAGGAGAGGGCACGCGGCGTTGGTGAGCGCCGCCCAGGTATGGCGTGGATTCCAGGGAAGGCGGCGGTGCCTACGGCTGCGGCGCCAGCACCGTCAACCCAATCTGCCGCTACCATGGCCGTGCTTCCGGCCGCACAAGACCAAGACGACGGCGACAACCATGATGGCGGTGTTCATTTCCGAGGCAGCGGGGATGATGAGTCTCACCGACAATTCCGATCCCCGCCGCCGAAGAGCTCTCGGATCCTCACACTCTAGAGGACTACCGTGCTAACAAGCCGGCCGACCGCTCAAGATCCTCAAGGCCCAAACCAAGAAAGTGGGACCGCTAATGCCGCCCATCGCCATTGTGACACCGAGGATAAAGAGGACGCTCCCAATGTTGCCTATGATGCTCAAGCACAGCGTCTTTCGAGATCTCCACACAATCCACTTATATTTTCTATTGCTGCAACCCTTTGACATTCTCTACTACATCCCTATGGGTGCTCGAGCATGTTGACCAATCCCATTCCCAACATCAAGGTATTGATGAAGCCAAGGAGGAAAGAGGAATGGAGACATCAACGGACAAGCAATGATAACGGTGGTGGTCATAGTGGTGATGATGATGATGATGAGGAGGAGGAGGAGGAGGAGGAGGAGGTGGTGGAGGAGGTGGAGGAAGACGATAACTTGGAGGATGAGGAGGAGATGGAAGAGAATGATGATGAAAACAATTTAGTTTCCCTCATTCTACAAGTTGGCAAGCTTACCAAGGAAAATGGAAAGCACACAAAGAAATCATGGGAAAGATGAAAGAAATGAAGGTCGGACGTCAAGATCAAAGAAATCAAGGACAAGATTAAAGAACTGAAGAAGGCGAGCACTTGAGCATGGAGGGAGCAAAATTCATTGAAACCACAGGCATACTCCTCATGGCTCTCTTGCTTCTCAAGTCACCTAGTCATGAGAAAAATACCTAGACATTGCAAGGAACAATGCTAGGGTTATATTAGGGTGGGACAAGAAAAGGATTGTCAAGAAAATAGCCACAAAACTTAATACGAAGGAATCCGGTGGGAGATGATACACCAAACCAGCAAAGGCAAGCTCCAAAGCAGGTCCGGGAGCAAGACGTACCAGGCGCAGAGCCAAACTAACCTCATCCAATACAATTATGTTCGTTGAGTCAAAACGAACGGGAAGATGCCTCTGTGCCGGTGGACAAACCGTTTGCCACGGGTAATGGTAAACAGGAGGAACAATTCAGAAGTTACGTTGAAGAGACCAAGAAGGTGATCAATAAAATCGGGAGGAAAATTGCTGAGCAGCTGCAGATCAAAGGGATTGCAGACATGATTAAAGGGCATTTGCAAGGTAAAAACGTCCTAGGTATCCTCAATGATAGCAAGAAAAACTATATATCTAGATGGGAGGAAATCCACAATGCTTTGAGCCTGTTAGTGGATTGTGTCGCTGGTGTAGTGATCATGACCAGCACAAAGGACAGAGAGAGGACCAAAAAATTATGCTACCCACCTGGGGAGCCTATAACATACTCCCTTGTTGGTCGTTACTATGATGCTGTGCTCCAGTTCATAGGGCAGCCGGTGAATAGAGATGATGGCTACAATAATCGCAAGATCATCCTCGACATCTTGGGCATGTGTGATCCACATGAGTTCTGCATGAAAATGTTTGCACATGCTTTGTACTCTAATCCCAACAGAAGCACTGAAGAACTGAGCAAGCTGTGTGACGATCTGCAAGATTCGGAGAAATCATGGGCCACTAATGCCAAAAAGATGTTCAAGTTCTCCTACAATGACCTGCCTAGAGAACACAAGTCTTGCCTGTTGTACCTTGCCATCTTCCCTCAAGGTTACAACATCCAGCGTTCAACTATAGTAGGCCGATGGGTTACAGAAGGACTGATAACTAAGGAAGACTGGCGCACTGCAGTGCGTCATGCTGACCGATGCTTTGACAATCTCATCAACCATTGGCTTGTTTTGCCAAAAGTTATGAGTGCTGCAGGAAAGGTCAAGAGTGTGGTAGGTGATGAAGTCCATGGGTATATCACCAAGATCGCCTATAAAGAGCACATCTTGGATGCAAGCCTGTCAAAGCAATGGGCTCGCCACTTCTCCATCTTCAGTGGTATCCGACTCCGTGCATCTGATAGCATCAACAAGTTTGTCAGAAACCTCCACAAGTATTCACCTCAACTCCCATTGCTCAAGTTGCTGGACCTTGAAGGCTGTCCTTGGATGGAAAGGGACCGTCGCTACCTCAAGAACATCTGCAGCAAAATATTACTTGTCAAGTATTTGAGCCTAAGGGGAACAAAAATTAACCATCTGCCCAGTGAAATCAACAACCTCCACGAGCTTGAGGTATTGGATATCCGGCAAACCAAGGTGCCTGAGCAAGAAAAACAAGAGATATATTACTCCTAAAACTTAGGCGTCTGCTAGCTGGCCAAGCTGATCCAAGTGATGATTCAGTTCCATCATTCACCAGTGTCGGATCCCTCGCAAGATCGAGAAAATGGAAAACATGGAGGTACTGTCAAATGTAAAAGCTTATTCACGGAATGGAAATGAGGTAAAAAAGAAATTAGAAAGCTATGGAGGCTGAGGAAGCTCGGTGTGGTTATTGACGACAAGGAAGCTCATCTCAGAAATTTCCTTCAAGTTGCAAGTGACCTGAAAGAGTGCCTCCAGTCTGTTTCAATCACTATAACAAAAACCAAAAGTGAAGGCACTCTGCCCATTGAGAGGCTACTTGAGGACAAATTGTATGAACGCTTGATACAGCCTCCCAAGAATCTTGAGAGCCTAAGCATTAGCGGAACCACACAGAAGTGGCAACTTCTCCCGTCATTGGCTAAAGGCAGCAATGAACTTGCGAAGGTAACTCTGAGCAAAACTTTTTACTGAAACAAGACAATCTAAATGACATCGCTGAGTTGCCTAACTTAGAATGTGTCAAGCTCCGAGATGAGGCATACAATGAGCACAAGTACACATTCAAGAAGAATGAATTCCAACGTCTCAAGTACTTTCTTGTTGAGGGCCTCAACATGACTGACATCACCTTTGAAGATGGAGCAGCTGGAGCAGCTCCTGAGCTAGAGATGATCATCTTGTCCTCTACCAAGATAAGGTCTCTTTGTGGGGTTGGCGGTCTTCAGAAATTGACAGAGTTCAAGTTGAAGGACAATGAACTAATCTGTTCGTCGTCATTTGATGAAGTTGGAGAAACTATTGACATAAACATCAAGACCAGGGCTTTCACCTTCAAGAAGAATGAATTCCAACATCTTAAATACTTCTTTGTTGAGGGACCCAACATGTCTGAAATCATATTTGAAGAAGGAACACTTCCTGAGCTTGCGAAGATCACCTTGTCCTGCACCGACATAAGTTTTCTTTGTGGGGTTGACAAGCTCACCAAATTGAAGGAGATCGAGTTGAAGTATAACAAGAAGTTCCCCTCATTATTTGAGCAAGCAAATCAAATTACTAAGGTGACTCTTTATGAGACCTTGCTCAAGCAAAAGCGATCGACATAGCCTCGCTACAAAACCAAAAATTATCTGTCTAGAGCTCTTGGAGAAGTCCTGTGATGAAAGTGAGCTTATCTTTGACAAAGAGCAGTTTCCAAAGCTCAAGATCCTTGTTATCAAGTGCTCTGGCCACTACTAGATAAATGATTAACGGTAGCGGGCAAAATCGATTTTTCGGTGGCGGTTTTCATGACCGCCACCGACGGAGGGTCACGGAAAATGAGTCATTTTTCGGTGGCGGACAAAATGCCCGCCACGGATAATCAAAAAAAAAATAAAAAAAAAAAACCAGATCGGGCCCAGATCGAGCCCGCCACCGTGGATCCGGACGGGCCCAGATCGGGTGTCGCCGCGCCGCCGCTTGGCCGGATCTCCCTCCCGGCCGGCGGATCTGGAGGGAGGGGCGGCCGATCCGAGGAGCTCGAGGTGGCCGCCGCCGCCATGGAGCTCGAGGCCGCCGTCGTGGATCTGGGACGCACCGACGAGCTCGAGGTGGAGGAGCCGCCGCCCGCGGGCTGGATCTCGAGCCCGCGCTGGATCTCGTGGTGGAGGAGCCGCCGCCGCGATGGAGGTCGAGGTGGAGGAGCCACGCTGGAGCTCGAGGTGTAGGAGCCTTGGCTGGAGCTCGAGGTGGAGGATCCCGCGCCGCCGAGCCTCGGGCTCGGTGTCGCCGCCGCCGGCTCGCGCCAAGGGCGGTCTCGCCACCGCCGGAGCCCGCGTCGACGTCGGTGGAAGACATGGAGGGAGAAGGGATCCGTGGGCGCCGGTGGAGGAGGGAGATCGGGGGGGGAGGGAGATCGAGCGCCGGTGGGAGGGAGAAGGTGAGAGAGAGTTCGGGAGGGGGAGGGGAACCCGGGGCCGGTTGAGTGATTTTTTTTTTGATGGAAACCCTAGCTGCTATATATATACATGATACTCAAAGTGGGCTTTTTAGACTGGATTTGGGCCTCTTCGGCTCTTGGGCTGGGCCTCATTTACCATGGCGTTTTTTTTAAAAAAAACCGCCACGGTTAATCGATTTACCGTGACGGTTTTATAAACCGCCACGGTTAATAGAAAATGACCGCCACGGTTAATCAGGGCATTTTCCGTGGCGGTTTCTTAAATGCCCGCCACGGAAAATAAAATCTGAACACCACGCAAAATCAATCCTGTAGTAGTGGGTATCACCAAAGTTAGCTTCACTGAGAAATCTGCTCCTATTCTAAAGAAGCTCATCTGGTCCTATAGTAAGATTGAGCATCTCTCGGGCATCGAGAACCTTCTGAAACTCAAGGAGCTCGAGTTCATTGGTGACCTTGTCGCTCATAAGGTGAGAAAAGACATCGAGACACATCATAATAAACCTTTTCTTATACACAAGAAGCCGGAGCAACAGAACCAAGCAGAAGAAAGTGAACCAGACGATGAAGACGACACAAGGTGTTCGCCTATCTCCTGGATCTTGAAAAGGAACAGGTTCAGCCGTAAAGGTTCCCATTCTGCTTCTATCCATGCATGCATCCACCTCGTAATTTCCATGATTAGTAGCTTGTGTGTGCGTGTGCCTGTTACAAGTGGTGTGTCAGCAACTGCAATTCGTGTGTGCCTTTACCTTCGTGCATGCATCAGCTGTGTCATCTGACTGCATGTATGCATGAATGCTTGAGCATAAGAGCTATGCTGTGCCTAAATATGCTCATGTATCGATTTGGATTTCCCTTCAGTTGTTGTGTTGTGTGTGACTTTCCTCTGGATGTGCACAGCATGTTGCTTGTGTCTTGAGTATATAATTAACAGTGTTCCATTGAGGATGCAGGGCATATGGATGTCCCTGTGTGCTCTTTGATCCAGATGTGTATGTCCACTTTCCATAGAATTAACCATCCGGTATGGTTCCATGTAATAAGTGAGACATTTCAGTTGTTAATTCAATTATTACTGTGTGCAGTCTACAGTTGGTTCCATCGTGTATGTGCCTATGTATAATCATCATTTGATCCGATATTAGATAGTACTCACTCCTTTTCAATTTGTAAGTCGTTTCTGCTACCAAGACTTGGGCCTTTAGGCCAGACGCAAGTCGGTCTGCCACCGCTTGTATGATTCTTGAAGCCAATGGGCGAGGTTGAAGGGCATGACCCGAACCCCTGTCAACAGAACCAAAAGCTAGCGAGGGGACATTCTCAGATAGGCGTTTCTTGGCCCTGATCAGATCATCAGCCGAGAAGCCAACCTGCAACGCATCTCTAATGAAATCCTTTTCAGACCTAGTGGAGCGCTGACTAGCAACCTCAATGTCACTGTCCTCATCACTCTCTCCCTCGAGCGACCAGAACCTTGACCCTCCATTCGAACGTCTCATGGCATCTAGCGGATCAGCCGTCATTAGGAGATATATGGTGCAGAGTGTCATCGAGACAACACCGTCTTCCAATCATCACTTCAGGCCATGTTCGATTAGCCTAGGGTCAGCGAGGAACCGGCCTGACCCAACCTTGGAAGTCATCCCAGCCCATATTTTTTTATGTGTTGCATTGGTTTGTAACCCTATCTATCCCAGTCATTTCGCATTATTACCTAATGGACTTTTAGACCTGTTTAGCTTTTGTTCATGGCCAACAAGAAGGTGATTGGCAATCCAGACACCTGCAGAGGCAGCTCACTCACTCACTCTCAAAACACACGGCTAGAGGTAGAAGAACGCACCAGCACCCTAAACTGCCGTAAACAATTAGAACATGGTATCTCTAAACACTGAGAAAGAGTGCTTCTTTAGAACGAGAACACATGGCCTATTGCCAAGTGGTTTAAATGTACCTAGTTGCTTTGAGAGCTAAATAATGTGTTTAATCTTGTTTTGAGGCACCCTGTAGAATGCTACTTTCTATCTGTCATGCTGTAATTTATCAGTCTATCCATGTTAATGGCAGCTGTTTTAATCTCTGTTTGCTGCTCTAACAACCCCACACCCCCACCCCACCCCACAAGAGACCTTGTATAACCAAACCCCTGTACATAAAATAGGTGAGGGGATTAAGTGGCAAGAGGTTTTGAACCCAATAGGGATCAAGAGTGTGAGACATGGGTCCACTCTATGTCTCTAACCCTGCGGGGATTGGACCTCTGTGGGGAACAAAAGCACCCAACAACCGAACAAGGCCCCATGGAGCAAAAACCATAAGCAAAGACCACAGAGCGGTGTGAGTACCTACGACGCTCCAATTCCAGGCACTGACCACATTAGCAGCAAGGAAACTATGCAAAACACCCACAGAACAACGAGTGTAGCTCCTACAGACAGAGCTCACTGTGCTACGCAACAGAGCTCCAAAGGACTTCCAAATCCAGTGACACACTCACCAGAAACTAAACAGGAAGATAAAGCTCAGCCAAACGCACCTGCAACTTTTATCTTCCCAGCGAACCAAAACGTCGAACAGGTGGTGGGCGTCCTCCCTACCTCGTCGTCTCCGAAAGCACACGGCGAGGTGCTGAGCGATTCAGCCAATCCCCCAGACAGCGAAGTTCACCCGGTCCACCACCGGCCTCCGGCTCCCCGATCTCGTGTCGCGTCGGAGCAGGATGGCGTCGCCCGCCGAGCAAAGCCGCAGAGCCATCTAGTGTTTGGCTCTAACACTGAACAATTCTGGCCCTAAATCACTGTTTGCCAAGTAATTAACGACAGCATGCAGCTTAACCCAAAAGGCTTCAGCTCGCATTATGCAAAAACGGCTCACATTATGAGTGCAGCAAAACAGAGGTGCTTCATTCAAGAGAACCACAAGTTACAGGAAAATCGAAGTCTTCCTCGTATTTTGTTGTAATCATAAATAAATAAATAAATAAATAGAAAAATAGACAAAAACGACAGTAAGTTCATTATGCTGGACGTTTGCTCCCTTGCATTTCGCAATTATAGAAGACAACAGGAGACGCATAAAAAATCCTGTGTTGTCACATGTCATTCATCTCACAATACCCAATCCACTCGACATACACACAAATTTCGGCAGCAGGAAAGGCACCCTTCCATAATTCTTATGTTGGCACCGATCCAATCCATCGCCAGTCAACTATGAAAGAATTTCTGTACCTTACTGTAAACAACAGGATGAAGATGTCCTTATTTCATATCCCTTCATTTCTCATGTACAGGAGTACACAAAGACCTATAGCCAGTGTCCAAAGACAATGGCCACAACAAAGTTAACTTAAGAGGCTGGAGGAGGGCAATGGCACCATTATAATTTAAATCTTCACTCTGGAACCTCAAACAGCTGGTAAATGAACTCGACTCAGGTACACAGTTTTAATTACACCAGGCGGAGGGGACGACAGCCGGCCGGCCACCGGCTACTGAGGGGGGAGGAGGAAAAACCCGACCGGATTTGGGGCCGGCCAAGTCGCGCAGCCGCACATGCCATGGGGGGTGTACTATGGCGGCTGTACAATATGGCACAACTCTGATCCTTCTGATTGATTCTATGGCATGGTTGTGATCCTTCAGATTTTATGATCTCGCCATGACGCCATCACATGAAGTAGCTCAGCGCTTTCTTCTTCCTTGACCCGCCTTCACCATACAGGTCATTCCATTGAAGGAGCTCATTCATGTTTGCTGAGTCAGACGAAACACTAGCACAAACCTGCAGCAAGTAAAAAGAGATGAGGATGCTGCGGTAGAGAAGGACAGGAGATATGAACGGCAAATTTGGTGTTCTCACCTGCTCATGGGCAGATTTGAAGTCATCTATGCTAAGAGGACGGATGTCCTCGCTTCCATATAATGCAGGCTCTGGCCTACCTTCTGTTTTAGCCAAATTCTTCTCCTGCACACAATGTAATTGAACAACCCAATATAGGCATGATTAAACAGAACAATGCATAATTCACACATCACTGCTCCCTGCTGCAAAGGATAATCGTACTGCCAAGTGCAAACAGAGAAACCAAAAGCAGAGACAACATTGTATACCTTCTTTTCCTTCTCCAGAATTTCTCGAATGGGATAATGTGCTGCGGTCACACACAGATTCTGAAAGCGCAAACTCAGTGAAAACCATGCAAAGGGTTTCTAGCAATTGCATGTGTAAAAAGCAAACATACCTTCAGGTCGCTTCCAGAATAACCATCAGTCATATTGGCAAGTGAGTCCATATCAACATCCGCTCCCAGCTCTTCTTTTGCCAAAATTACTTTTAGAATTTTCTCTCTATTTGATGCATCGGGTAAGTTTACCATTAACCTGAAACAATAATGAGTAAAATGATGATTAATATGGAACCAACAGCAGCAAATTGATAATCCCACCCAACGAAAAACATAACTATTGCTACCCAACACCAACAATTAGATAATCATGGCCCACTGGACAAAACTACTGTTACCCAACTGGGTAATCCTGCCCCATTGAATGGAACAAATATTCACCTGCGGGGGAACCTCCTAATCACAGCCTCGTCCAGGTCAAAAGGTCTATTTGTAGCACCAAGAACAAGCACACGCTCCTTATCTTTAGTAAAAAAACCATCCCAGTTTACCATAAATTCATTCTTCATCTTGCGCATCGCTTCATGTTCCCTGATTTTCTCTCCTTCCTAGCATACTATCGACCTGCAGAAAGTTAAAACAGTTGGAATACACTGTACCGATAGTGCTTACTAATGTACTCCCTATGTTCCAAAAAACATAGTATAGATAAAAAAACTATCAATATTTATATTATCAAATAAATATCATTAGCTATAAAATGTATTTTTAATAAATTAATTTGAAGTCATAAATGTGAATGTTATACAGAAGAAATTTAGTCAAACATACACTACTTTTAACAGCACGCAACCCATAGTTGCATGTTTTCTAGAACGGAGGGAGTAAACTTGTGTGTTTGCATACCTCATCAATAAATATAACACTGGGGGCTATTTTACTTGCTAGTGAGAAAACAGCCTTTACGTACTTCTCTCCTTCACCAAACCACTGAAAGTAAACAAACCACTGGTTAGCCTTGAGACACTAGTGAAACTCATCAGTTGCCCATTAGGTGAAATAATACCTTCGATGTAATGCTCGACATTGATATATTGATGAAATTAGCACCTGCTTCAGTTGCTACTGCTTTGGCAAGCATAGTTTTCCCAGTGCCAGGAGGTCCAAAAGCAATATTCCCTTGCAAGGCTGCAAAGAATGAATTGAGGAGTCAATTATAAGATCATGGCTATGGTAAATCATCAACAAATGAAGTTTTAAAACTCCAACATATCTAAGATTAGCTATATACTAAGTACTAACACATTATCAAAGACAGTATATAAAATAAAGAGGTAAGGAATCACTGGAAGCCAAGAGTTCATGTAAAGAATCAGCTCGTGACATTTATCTGTCAGGCTAGACACCAACAAATCCATAAGCCCCCATCTTAGGCCCAGTTTGGTTCCTTCAGACTAGGTACTAAAGACTAGGTACTAAAAAAATTTACTAATAGTCCCTAGTGCAGTAATTTCTCAAGAGGGACTAATTGGGACTAATGGCCACATCCAGCACCTAGTCTCTAGTCCCAAGAATCCAAACACCCCCTTAGTGTCCCAAAGTATTTTCCCACACTTTAGAAAGATGAAAACCTTATAGAAACAATAATACCAAATTAACTAGAGGACTAGTGTATTCAGATAACTCTGGAAGACCAAAAGAAAACTGATGCTCCTTGGAAATTTTATCACATTCATGCAAATTATCTCACAAAAATTCAAGCAATACTGCAATACTATGAAATGATAAAAGAAGTAAAGGACTTGGATGTATATATTAGCTCAGGTCAAAGCAAAATGTTTTTTTTTCTCAAAAACCAAAGCAAAATGTATTAAGATCGTGGATTCAACTTAGAGATATATCAACAATATGGGCAACCCTGTTACAGTTAGAAAGAACATTCTGACACCCCATGTAAGCGATTTCAAGCATAATTAGGCATTATGATGCTACCTTTGTTAACTGCCCTTTGCAGAACAATTCAGGTCTTTGTAAAGGGAGCATCACCAGCTCCTTTAACGTGTCCTTTACATTCTCCAAGGCTCCAATATCATCAAAGGTAACTCCAATGTCATTAGGTGGTATAACATCCGCCAAAAAGCCTTTTCTCAAACTCATTCTCTGTGACAACATCCTGAGAAAAAGGATTTATATGTAGAGTCTTCAGCAACTAACTTAAGGAATCACCAGAAAGAATGGCAATATGTGGGAGAGTGTACCTTCAGTGATTTTTGGAGCTCTTGTTATCACTTTGCATGCTTTGCAGCATGTTGAGCCCATGCTTAAGGCTGTCAAGTAAATGGTTTCAAAATCCACTAAGAATTGATTTGAAAGAAACATACAATAAATAGTTTTTTTTCAACAAAAAAAAATACCTTTCACTTGTCAGTACAAGTTTAGCATCCTTGAGTTGGTGGTTTCAATTTTATTGTGCTTAAGGTGATAACTCACTGCATACCCAACAATCTTGTCCACATCTAAGAAAGGTTGGAGTAGCAAAGTTTAATTGACATTCTTTAGATGAAATGTAAACAAACCAAACAAAACTACTTACTTTCATTACTCAGTGATTGATCTTTGATGAATAATTCTTCAAGATCATTGCATTCAATTCCATTGCGGCTCAGAAACTGCAATACAGAGAAAGTGAAGAATCATATAATGGTCAGATTCGCTAATCATAAGTAACCATGGAAAGTAACCATGAAAGGCTCAATGCCATACATTTTGGTTAAATGGTTACAATAAAAATTACTTCTATGAGGATATTTGATTCTTTCAACCACATTAACAGCAAAAGCATATATAGACATAAAATAATTGCATAATCATTCAGATGGAGAAAATATGCATTCAGGCAGAAAAAAATGCAACAAATTATCAACCAAAAGAAATACTATCGAACACATACAAATGGGTCATTTGACAATAATACACCCAGGCGATATTAGACAGGCATCACAGGCCCTTCAGTTTAAAGAAACATACACAGTTGACAGTGGGAAATATTAAGTTCCAAGAGACAAGTATAATGTTGTCTTTCTATTCTGCAGCTTACCGTGCGAATGCTACCAATATTTGATTTGGCTTTAAGGGTTTCAACATCACGATCCAACTGCTGCTTCCAATCTGTAAGTAGAGCTTCATCCTGCAAATTTAATTCTTCAGATCAGAAAATATACTTAATTGTAACTAAATGAGTGTAACAAGAAATATAATTACCTGCGGAAGCTGGATCGAAATTTTGTTTGGGAAAAGTTTGTTTAGATGTTTCATTGCCTTTGGGCTTTTTTTTTGCTTCTTTCATGCAACCTACTACCAAAACTATCCTGCAGTTTTAAAAATCATATTAAATCAAAACAATGCAAATCATAGAGAAAAAAAATCAATAACATGATTCATCAGACTACCAAATTTAGCCATGTACTCCCTTCTGTTTTAGGATTTTCAAACATCTTGTTTGACCATCTGTCTTAATCAAAAAAAAATTTCTATAAATATTATTTATTTATTATGACTTATTTTATTACTAGAGACTAGAGATACTTTAATAATGATTTACTTATTTTCTAATTTGCATAAATTTTTTTGAATAAGACAATGGTCAAACACGAAGTCTGAAAAACCTAAAAAGACTTTCTTTTTTTTTTTTTTTAGGATGGAAGGAGTATATGCATATATAAAAAGAAAAAGTTCAAGAAGAATAAAGAATACGATAAAGAAACTTTACCGGGAACAGGTCAAAAAGTGTCTGACTGCTACTGGCAAACTTTGTAAAAAGAAAACCCCCAGGATGTGCCTGCAATTAAGATCACTTCACCATCTTAGCAAACTTTTGCTAGAATTTAAGAATGGTAACTGATACAAATTAAAAAAAAAAAAAAGGTTAACAGGATATGCCAACAAAGAACCCCTGGTGTGAGTGAAAAATCACAGCAATGCAAGGTAAAAGAAATAATTCAGCCTTGTTCATTTACAAAATGCATGCATGAACCTATATGTGAGATACCATCAGAACTTGAAACCACCACAATCCAAATTTGTCTATTCAGCCAGGAATCATGTATGTACCTTCTCTTTTTTGCGACTGTCCATCTGGGTGTGGGATCCTATAACAAGAACACCAGATGGAAGCGATTCCAGTTTGCTCCTCAAAGATGAAAGTGACTCTGTAACTCCAGTGAATGATTTCTCTACATCCTTAAGTAAGACTACAAGGGGTCCAGATTTGTTCTCTTCTGAAATGACCTGACAAGAAATGAAAATCATACTATTATACAGAATGCTAACTTCATATTTTCTACAGGATTCCTTGTCCTAAAAAGCAGCAGTACCTCTATTAACTCGGTCATAGCTAGCCTCTCAACTTCTTCACCAGCAGTAAAGTCTGGGCGCAGTAATTCAGCTGTGGAAATAGTGTGTCCTCAGCAACAAATAAAAAGTTCGAATAACTGCCAAAGAAGTTGAAGAATTCAGAAGTTTGAACTAACCAGAGCAAAAGAAGCCATGATCTTCCTCGCACAAACCGCCAAGATCATTACCATCAGGGATATGCTTGTCAAATCGGACTCCAATTTTTGAGGATCCGTTATCTTCAAAAGCAAGCATCACTCTGCCTCGATAACCATAACTTGGTCCCCTGGAGATCAATCAATCAATCTATAAGAGAATGAATATGGTTGCTAGGGAAAAAGATAGTGTCATCAGGAGGAAGAATATCTCGTTTTCCACGATTGTAAGTACAAAAGCAAGCTCATAACCGGGTTGGCTATGAGAAATCTCTTCCTATAATTATAAATAGTGTCATTCCAAATTAACGAAGTATCAAAGAGTATGAACATAACAATTGTATTCACAATTGACAAGAGAATCCTTCCTGTTTAAGAGGCCTACAGAGTACAGACATGAATTCCATGGGGAAAAATGTTTCATCCAACCGTAGTAAACTATAAATTGTAAAGACTATCTGTCGGATGAACCCCAAATAAAATGTTTGTTTCAAAAATGATAAGTGTCAGGTGCGCAAGCATAAATGGTGGACATGTCATCCTAAACGCTAAACGGTGAACGACTAGTCTTGTCATTTAGCCATTATTCAGGCCAAACAGGGCCTAAATGGGCAAAATGGCCATTTAAACAGGCAAAACAATCAATTAAACAGAAACGGTGTACCACCATATATTATTTAAATGGTTTGTAAACAGGCTAAACGATCGTCTCTAGGCAAACAGTACTCCCTCCAGGTTGGTATTAGAAGTCGTTTTTGGACAAGGTTTGGGTCAAACATCAGGAATATAAATCATCAATAACTTTTAAGTTGTTGAGTTTGTAAATGTAAAAATTATATGAGTAGATTTGTCTTAAAAAATACTTTGATAAAAGTATGCATATATCACATCTCCATAAATATTTTTATAATAATAAGAGGTCAAAGTTGTGTTTTGGAGACCCTGTCGCTGTCCTAAACGACTTCTAATACTATCCCGGAGGGAGTATTTGCACAAACTCAATCTTACTCCGTCAATATATGGGTGGCCCATGTAACAGATGGTCCCGCTTGGAACGGCTTTTTTCCGAGTTCAGCTTGATAATAAAAGGAGAAGGTATAGTGGGATGGGGGGAAACCCACCAATATTGAATCTAGAGGACAAGATTTTATGCAACGCAATAGTTCATACCACTAGGACTATATAAGATCACAAAATATTTAAATATCTCTCATCAGGACTCATACCAATAGAATGACAGGCTTAAATATCCATTTTATACAAAATGAAGGGAGGGATTATTTGTCCCTGAAACTCTAATACCACTAATGATAAACTTATAGTACTAGAGCATGCGTTGCCTACAGGAACAAAATCTGATAGTAATAATGTAGAAACCTAAGGAACAAGAATTAGATACATCTGACAACAGGAATGACATTTGCAATCAGTGTACCTTTGTGACAATGAGGATGGCTGAGCTGGACCCACATAACGCACCCTATCACCTACAGAAGATGTGGCAGCAAAATCATGCTTTGAGAAAAACATAACTCCAGACATTAAGTAATAAAGAACAGCTAACAAAACCTTCTCTGAAAGTATAGCTCTTGGATGTGGCTGTTGACGATTCCTGTTTCGGAAGAGATGCAGAATGCAGAGTGGATGTTCCCACAATATCAGCATTCACACTGGAAGTTGGTGCAGCTGGCCTCCTGAAGTGAACAGCATCTGCCAACGAAGAACGATGCTTCTGATATATGGCAAACTTCTCAGTGGTTGTCTTATCCCCTGATTTATCAGCCTTCCCAACATCTTTCTGGGATTCTGGATCCTTTGAAGGTGCCTAAATGGATTTTTGTTCAGAATAGGAAAATAATAATGGAACATGCAATGATTCCAAGGTTTCTTAGTTTCAGAATATTCTTTAGCAGTAAATAAATATACATGATGAGCTTACCCCAGGCAGCAAAAGTGAATCCACGACAAGGAGTCTAGCGCCAAAATGTTTGGCAAGTGCCTTTACCAATGTTTCCTGATAAATCTCAGAACCTAAATGCATTGCCACAGAAAAAACAGAGGAATGCAAGAGTCAAGAACACGGGCACTGGGATAATTATCAAATAAGTCTGGTCACTAGCATTATTCGAGAAAAGAATGGCAACTGCCATAACTCAAGGCCTAGTGACTCCAATTTAAATCAATGGGAAAAAGGTAAACAACAAAGGAAGTACAGGACTCCAAATAGAGACAAAATAACTACCTGCTGGACCTGATAACAAAATTCGCTGGTTTATTGATGAAATCTCAGCAAACTGCTTGATAAACTCCTTCTTTTCCAAGTGTATGAATGCACATGATAAGAGCACATTCTTTGTATTCTCACTGCATGAGATAAGAACCGATAAAATACAAAGATATGGACGTGTGACTAAAACGAAATACCATGCTGCATGTCTGCAGACCTTACATGGCTTTAATAAAAGCTCGGCCAACAGATTTCTATAATTTATTTAAGAACTAAACATCCACCATTGTTGGCAACTTCAAAACTTAACCAAATAAGAATAGACAAGTTGCAAGAATAGACAAGTTGCCTTAGATTTCTATGATGTAGAATACAAAACACAGATGCATCAAAACTTCAAATAGACATCATGACAAGAATCTTGCATAAACAGAATAATGTCAAACAGCAAAGGAACACAAATCCAAAGCATATCACCTGAGATAATAAGGAAAATTCTCAAACGTAACATCAATATCACTTGGATTAATAATTCCTTGTTTCATCCCATCCTTAAAGGCTTGACATCTACTTGGAGGCACACTGGTTGAAGCGTTAAGATCCCTGATGAGATCCCTCTGATCTTCAAGAGCTTTAAAAAGATCACCAGTCAAATCGAACTCTGATATAGTTGACCCTGTAATCATCCTCAGAACTGGCCTTATCTTATAGGTTGCAATCTTACCGATTTCCGCACCAAGATGAGTATCAGGCCCAAAGCCATTTTGTTGACAGGTATCGTTCGCAGCATCATCAGGAGATATGGGGGCTGCAGCGACATCCATTGGAGAGTCTTCAATGTTGGAATTAACCTCATTAGCATTTTCCCCATTCTCAAATTCCTTATCAGGGCTCACAGCACGCCCTTTTGATTTATCAGAAGCAGATGATGCCATCGGCCGCACTACTCTTTGGCTGTTCACTCCGGCTGCTGCGGGAGGTACTGCTGCCACATCCTTAGGCTGATTAGATGTAGATGCCAACATCTCTGTACCAGCAACAGCTGAAGTATCTCCTGTTCTCTTATCTGTACGGATGCGCTTTACGCTAGCAACAGGAGGTTCAAGAAGGCTAACAGCAACTGTCTTAGGAACTTTGTCGTTCAAAGGATGCTGAAAAATCTGTGAGACGGTAAAGGAAAAACAGGTAGCATATATGACATTTCTCCATTCTCAAAGTGCATACTACAGTCGTGAACAAAGACATGTAACTGAAGAAAAAATGCATGACTGAATGAACCAGAAATGATAAAAGGATACATAAGCATGCTTGCCGCATGAACTGAATATCACTTCATCCCCTCCTGTAAGGGGAACTTTTGTGCCTGGACTTATGGGCTTTCCATTTAATTGGACCATACCCTTCTTCCCTAGAACTTCTAGCTCACATGGACCTCCTTGCTGAAAATTAAACATCAAAGCCAATGAAATACTTGCAGACTAACACTAGAGAATGTTCATGCGCTCCGCAGAATGAATATGAAATATAAAAATAAGAACATACCTCAAGGCGCCGCAGCTTGCAAAGCACTTTGCTAACAGGTTGGTCTTTCAGCCACAGATTACAGGTTTTATTTAGACCAACAGAAAACTGAGCAACACTGATGGGTTGATGAGGAGTCTGTAGTATAATATGTTTTCTATCAGTATTTACAAAGAGAATGTTTCTTGAAATACTCTACACCATTATGAACCAAAATCATAAATCTCTACAGAAAAAACATATGTATCCTAACAAAAAAAAGACAAAGATTGACCAACAAGCCACTTTAAAAGTGAGAGCTTAACCCAACTACAAAATAGTGAAAGTAGCACCAATAGATCCAGTAGTAATTGCAAAAGAATTCAAAGATGCATCCTGTCAAGTAGATACCAATTTCTATAAGTTCAGGATATCAACATTAAAGAAAGACATGTCAACAAAGACAAACAACAATGATTGATCAGTTTAGCCTACTACTAGGTAACCTTAAATAAACATGTCTACAACACAGATGACTGTTTATTAACTGATGGCAAAACATTGAACATCTGAACGTTTATTGAAAACAGGTGGTGGCTATGTTGGACAAGTTCTCTACAAGCTACAGAACAGAAAAAAGAAATATCAATTATCCAAAATCAGATGCCCGTTGAACAGCTAAAAGTAGGCCCTAAATGGAGCTAAGCATCAAACCAGGAAATCTGGCACCATGAATTGCAAATTCCCACTATCAAAAGCCTAGGCATAACAAATACTACCAGGAACTAGTATTGCTTGGCCTGTTTCTAATGAGAATATACCGACTGAGAGCACAAGTAAACAGTATATACAATACTTAATATGCCCAACCCAGTCAGCCGACTGTTACCCCCATTCCCTCCTCCCGAGAACACCTTTTAGCACGCTGCCTAAGCACTAAACAGAAAGACTAGTAATACCCTGTGCTAAATAATCTAGCCAAACAACAGTATGCTATCCTAATATCAAAATTTCACTCCTAGCATCTTAAAAATTGAATCTTTACGCAGCCCAGCATAAAAATTGCCATCTTTAACTTCGATTACTACAGCATATACACCAAGATTATCCAATAATCACTGCTGCCGGGTTTGCCGTGAGGTCACCGCACCTGTGAGCACTGCGAGAGAAGCTTTGCCCATGGCGCTGCGGGTTGCTGTTGCTCCGGCTCCTTCCTCCTCTTGGAGCTCTCGGCCGCCGCAGCAGAAGAAGGCGTCTTATCCGCTCCTTGATCTGCACCAACGCATCAAAACCCCATGAAGTCGATTCCAAACCCGCCCCTACCAAACCCTAGGATCCCAAACCGCCCGAAAGCCGCGCCCACCTTTCTGTGCAACCGCCGCCGCCGGCGTGTCCTCAGCCGAGCCGGTGCTCCTCGCGGACGCTGCTCCCGCCACGGAATCCTCCTCGGCCCTCCCGGGCGCGGACGCCGTCGGTGACCCCGGGGACTCCGCCTGGTCAGGGGGCAAGGTTCAGATCGGTTAGCCGACAGGTCAAATCGGGAGGCGGCGACGCGAGATTCTTCGATCCGTGAGTGGGGGTGGCCGGGCGCTCTCACCTTGGGCCGCTTCGGGGCAGGTACGGACGAAGAGGACGGCGATGGGGACGGGCGCTTCCCGGCGGCCGCGGCGGCGGAGCTCCGGCGAGTCTCCACCATGGCAGGCGTGTGCCGGAGGCGAGGGTTTCCTCCTCCCCCTCTTCCGCTTCTTTTCCACCCTTCCCTCGAGCGAGAGGACTTCCTTCGGCTTTTGGGTGGGGAGTTTTTTTTTTTTTTCGTCCTCCGGAAATGGTTTTGTTAAGCTTTTTGGTGTCAACGAGAGGAGAGGAGGGTATGGGCCCCCTTATATAACAATTATTATTCAGATATTTCTTTTTCTTTTTTTAATAGAAATATTTCTTTTTTGAGTAATAAATATTTCTTTTTCTTGAGATGCCGGTGGTGATATATGAGAGACTGCACAGTTGTTACTATATTTATATTTATTTATTTATAATAATTAAAATTAATTTGTTATTATTATAATAAATACAATTATTTATTTATTAATTGCTATAATAATAATTTGTTACTACATATTTTTAACTATGATGCATATTTTGTTACTCCCTCAGTTTTAATCTAAATTACATAAGAAGTTTTGCCTTCTATGTATTTACGGATTTCGTTATGTATTTAGATATACAAAGTATGTCTAGATTCGTAGTAGAAACAATTTATATCTAGTACTTAAAAAACATCACAAAATTTTAAAAGATTGATAGCTTAGTGACCAAGCCTCACAGTAAAGATATGATTCTATCTTTAGGATTTTAGAAACGTCTTTTATTAAGCTATAAATTTTTAATTAAATCCAATCCAACTATCAGGAATCTATCTCTAGGCTTTTGAAAACGTCTATCCCTATTATATCTTAATTTTTAATTATATACAACTGTAAAAGGTATCTACGATGAATGGGTCATCCAAGTGTTGTATTGCATATATTGGTAACCAATAGATCTCTAGCCACACCCTAAACCAACAAAGTGAGATCCCTGCACCATATACCAGTAAAAATGATGATCTTCATGCACCACTACCCAACAGGATAATCATTACATGACACTAAACCATAACCATACAACTAGATCTTACCACTCGCCAGTAGGATAAATCAATGCATGACACTTAACAATACAAGAATATCACAAATCCAGTCACCTAGCATAGTGAGTGACAGATCAATCTCTAGGCAATACTTATTGTAAGACAACCTATATAACATGTAAAGACAAAATCATCCGTGCACGAGATCCACAAATAGAACAAACTATATGCGTCACTCGCCAATGGACGTGGCACTTGCCAATAGAACAACCTCCAGGTGGCACGTGCCGACAAACAAACTTTGAGGATGTTTGGTTTATCGCCGAGTTTGCCACGCCATGGTGTGGCGAGCCACGCCTGTGCTATGGCGAGGCGGGCATGGCGTGGCCGAGGAGGGAAGAAAGCTTCGCCACAGGTTACCACAACTTTGCCACGTAAAAAGCGACACAAGAGAAAAGTTGTGGCAGCCAAAGGCGGGATGAAGATCAAACAGACCACCTCGGGTGTGTGGCGCCAACAGAGACTGTGTCGTTGTTTACTATATAAATTTATAATAATAATTTGTTATTTATTATAATAAATATAATAATTTGTTATTTACTATAAAAAAATAATTTGTTACTATAGAATTTAACTAACATATGTTGTTACTCCCTTAATTCTAATCTAAATTACATAAGATGTTTTGGCTTCTCTACGCTCACGTATTTTGTTATGCACTTAGATATACATATACAAAGTATGTCTATACTCATAATGAAAACGATGTATGTCTAGTACTCAAAACGTCACAAAATTTAGAACAGGAGTACACAAGTTTGCGAATAAATTTGATAGCTTAGTGACGAAGCTTCGTAGTAAAGATATGATTCTATCTTTAGGATTTTAGAAACATCTTTTATTAAGTTTTAAATTTTAATTGAATCCAGTTGTGACAAATCTATCTCTAGGCTTTCGAAAAAAAATATCTATCCTTATTATATTTTAGTTTCCTTATTATACTTTAGATTTTAATTGTATACAACTATAAAAGGGTATCTACAATATTGAACCAACCATCCACATGTTGTATTGCATTTATTGGTAACCAAAAGATCTCTAGCCACACGCTAAACCAGCAGAGTGAGATCCATGCACTACATACCAGTAAAATGATCTACATGAACCACTCGTCGGTAGGATAATCATTACATGACACTTAGCAATACAAGAATATCTACGCGTCCAGTCACATAGGATAGTGAATGACAGATCTATCTCTAGGCAACACTTACTATAAGAAAACATGTATAGAATATAAAGACAAAAATCATCCTCACATGAGATTCGCAGATAGAACAAACAATATGTGCTACTCGTGTGGCACTTGCCAATAGAACAACCTCCAAGTGGCACTTGGCGACAAACAAACTTTATATAGCACGTACTAATGGGAATATCTTTAACTACAACCAGCCAATAGTATCGACTCCATAAGACACATAACAAATGGAACGATCACCATGACTCTTGCATTGTACAAGGATATCCATGTGCCCGTGTTACTAAGGCAGGCAATGTAAACAGAATGATCTCTAGTTATCCACACACATGCTAAAAGATAACTACTACATAGTGTATATTAATGGAATGTCCACACCTCACCTACCAACCAAGGGAGATCACTATATGACACTTATCAATTGAAAACTATATACATGTACATTCAAAATAGAGTAAATATAGAATGGCCTCCACGAGACACTTGTCGATTAAGAACTTATACATGTAGCAGATACCCATGGAACAATCTTCGTAGGAGACTTTTTAATCCAACAACTCCATATTGCCTTTAACATTAGAAAATGCCCACAAGACATACTAATAGAAGAACATCAATGTGTCCATCTTCATAAAGTAGTGAAAACATAGAACCATGTTAATGTTACACTTCTCCATATACAACCTGTGTTCAAGGTACACATTGATGGGGCAATCCTTCAGTGATATATATGAATATAAAACAAATTTCACAAGAGTCACTCCCCATGGATGATCTCTACTTGATCTTCAGGTAATGAAAGTGCATCTAGGCCTCCTAGAAGGTTTTGGTTGTTGAATTAATGCATGGCGGAGCAATTAAAGGACTAATGTTAGTTTGATGTGCCCTAGATATGTTTCACTTTGAAAATAATAGTTTCAAACTCTTATCATTGTCCAAATTGAAGAAAGGGTGACCTAACTAAAAAGACAAAAGAGACAAGGTTACAATTGCTATTAAGTAGCCCAATGGTGGGTTTTTGCGTGAATGAAAAAATGCTGGTGTTTATTGTTATTGGTCGGTATTGAATGATGAATCATTAGCGCATATAATTGAAGAAATGACAATGTAAGCAAATACAAAGTGACAAACGAGAGAAATATGAAATTCATATGGTTTGGTATCAAAAGATATCTTGCTTGCATAAACAAGCAATATGAATGAGATGATCAAGAGCAATTAATGGAAAAAAAAGAGAGATTGTAAAGGTTGCTTGCTTACATAGATTTCATTATCAATCATCAAAAAGAAAGATGAACAAGGAATTGGAAATTAAAAAAATAAACAAGGAAGCTTTTTATAGAAGCAAATATTTAACCATAAACCCATTAAATAATACCATGCAATAATAATACAAGTTATTTATTGTTGCGGATACATGACAAGATTTGACTTGATGATGAAAAATAAGGCGAAGATAACAAGAAAATGGCTTGGGGTTTTGAGCTAAGGTGAAGGCAATTTGCAATCAAGGTAGTATGGCTAAGGTTAGTTCTTGTTTTTATTTGTTCATTCTACTTGATCTACTTGGTTATGTGTGTACGTGAGTTCAAATACTTTGTGGAACTTCTAATTGTAATATAAAGAACCGCATCTCTAAGGTTGGTTTGAGATAGAATTCGCTAGGCGTAATTTACACTTGTTCTTGTTGTGTACTTGTTGAAGATCCATAAAAGTGTGGGTACTCAAATTTGAGGGCTGGAGCGAGCCCAAAAAAAAAGAGCTCGCAACATGTCCCCTACTAGAGCCGTCAAATGAGCCCCCCTCAAATCCATCCCTTGCCTCTCGTTCCTCGAGGGTTTTCCTACTTTACTATTGGGTTCGTTAGAAGCCCATGCTCATACGGTTTCACCCTTGCATCGTCGATCAGGAACGCTTCCTCGCCGTCGACCCTCCTCCTCGTCCCCCCGTAGCACTATCCCGATGCGAATCTTATGTTGTCGACCACCATTGTGACACCCATGTTACGAACCACCAACGCCCTCCTCTACCCAAGTTGGTGGGAGCTCCCTCCCACCTTCGATGAAGATCTTTCTTTCACGGTTGTCCCTTCTCGTGCCCTTGTCTCAGCAAGCGGATCCTTGCTTGCGTCTACCACTTCCCCTGAGTCATGTGCGCCTCCACCTCTTCCTCGTGCCTCTTCTTCAAGACGGGTCACGAGCGTCTCCGTCTCATCCCCACAAATCGCGAGGCAAGCCTCGATGTGCAGATCTTGCACTCCTAACTCTTCTCCATGTTTTTTTGTTTCGGTCATATGACTTGACCAAACATTTTTTTTCGTAAAACATGATTCCACTCGATCACCTTCCTCTCCCCTCGTCTAGAAATACCAATGCAATTCCATCCTCCAACCAAATGCACCCTAAACGTTTTCGAACTTGATCCTGGGAAATGTACGTACCGTTTCCAATCCTATCTTCACGCACGAAGTGGCAACTTGTGGACAGCTCAAGTGAGTTCAATCTCTCTGGTTTTTTTTTTTTTTTTTTTTTGCGAAAAAATCTCTCTGTTTTTTTGGAGTTCTTTTTTATAGTTTATTTATGTATAAATATATGTATACGTGTTGTCACTATCACCTTTTGAACTTTGTACAGAAATAGGTAGACCAGGTAACCACAGGAATTCCTCTCTTTTTTTTTTTTTCCATTCCTGGAAACAATCCTGCGTTGGATACGGTTTGGCACGCCCGGTCATGTGGAGAGAGAAGCAGAGTTCGTTGCAGTGTCAGACTGAAAAAATGATTGCATCATCAGACTCTGCATGCATGTGCTAGAGAGAGAGAGGGGGAGCACGTTGACCTGCAATGTGGACTGCACATGTGCGGGCCCCATATATAATATTATAATATAGCTAGTAATAAAATAAAAAGGATTGGGAAAAAATCTGAGAAAGAAGGATGTTCCTCAAATAATCCATGTCGATCTATATACATAGATACTCTTAGGAGGATGGCACTGAGAGCGACAGGGTATTGCGTGGGGGCTGTTAACTGCCGACTGGTCGGCGCGGATGCGCGCGCCGACCAAGTGCGGCCCATCCTCCGTTCGTGGGCCCTTTTTTTGTTGGCCCACACTGTTTGTGACTGTTTCTTTTTTTTCTTGTTCCCAGGTTTAGGCCCATACTGTTTCTTCTTCCTATAGTGATCTGTTTTTTTTTTTCATGCTATCAGTGGTAGTAGTAGAAGACTGTTTCTTTCATTCGGTCTTGGTGAAAATTGAATTTTTTTGCTCCTATTAATTCATAATTCACACTATTTTAGCCAGGCAATTTAAAATGTTAGAGAAAATTTCATAAAACGTTGGACTGTTTCTTTCCGTTTAGTTTCTGCGTTGGTAGGAATTGATTTTTTTTTGCTGCTATGAATTCACAGTTCACACTATTTTGGCCAAGCACTTCAAAAAAACTCAGGATGCAGGTGGGCCCGTTCGCGGACGGTTGCGAACCCGCATCGTTTGCCACAAAGTTTATTTGCACTTAGCGGACAAGTTTTCTGCGAACTTACCCTACTAACCCACAAAATCCGCAAGACTTAAGAACTACTTAAACCACACCTCTGCACCTTAACAATTAACATAGAGTTCACATGGAGATGCAATGATAATAGACACTAGTAGGAAAACAGCAACAATATGAGCGCTATTGGAGTAATAAAGTTTCTGACAGAGAACATCCAACAACATTTATTTATCACACTCACAGAGAACAATCAACTTAAAAAGCCAATGGACTAATAGAGTTTTTCTACTACCGTGTCTATTACTCCCATTCGCTCAGTAAAACTAAAGGGCTGACAGAAATTTGAAGATAGTTCGACAAGTAATAGTGAACTCTAAAGATGGGTTCATCTATACAAACAAAAAATTACCCATTTGATTACTGACATCAATTGCTGCAACATAGAGGTCAGTAGGGCAAGTCTTCGGCTTGCTCTGCTGAACCCGGCACCTCCTTACTTCAAATTTCCTTAGTTCAAAAACAATAAAAGAAACTTGATCAGAATGTGATACAACTGTGGTAGCACTTTAGAATAAAAAATAAGGGTAAAAGATGACTAAATTAAGTGGATCCTTCGTATTATATTTTACTTTTTCAGAAAAGGGTAAAAGATGTTACTTCTTAGGTGCAATCATTGACTAATTTTGCTTTATCCTGGTGCTCCTTCATAGAAAGAAATTTCACAGTTCTGAATGGATTCAACAAAGGAACTGAAGGGACACATTATATGCCATAATAAGATAATGCTACTTTTCGCTAAACTATTCTCAACAATGTTCCAGGCAGCATTAGTAACCTATTATTTCTCAAAACCAAGTGGCATGACAAAGTCTTGTTCCCTATTCCTTGCAGGCTTAAAGTGATGCCTGGACGCATTAAAGCAAGCAACCTTACTACTTCACAACGATTTATACCATACTGGCTCTGCACATGCACTATTTCATAACTATTTCTCAAAACCAAGAATTGCTCCGCACATGCACAAGAAAAAAAACGACGTCCAGCTACTAGTTACTTCCTTTCAACACTAAAATTCATTGGCAGGAACATTGCCAACCATGGCCAAATAAGACCCACTAGAGTATCGCTGTAAGACCCAAGCACATGTAGTCTAACATTGTTACAAACAGTGGGCATTTGAATCAATTTACACAGGCCAAAACTAGAGAATTCTAATAAATTCATGTAAAGAAGAGCAGAGAGCATAATTAAATTGCTTACTTGATCGCCGCCATCGCCAATATCATCTTCTGATAATTTATCTGCTAATTTAATAATATCTGATAAACCTGAAACGAAAAGTGCGAGTACTATAAGGTTCTGTTATTGCTCAAACAAAAATACTACTAACAATATGGCAAAAATATTATGTACCGAATCAGTGTTATTGTAACAGCCATGTCAGGCTCTTGTAAAATCTACTGCAACAAAATCCAATCACTCCACACTTGACGCCAGATCACCTAATCTGAAGGTCAATCCATTACAGGTCATCAGGTTATAATGGCATTGCATCCTTTTTTGTGGTGGTCACGAAAACTTAATCCAAGCAATTTAGCTACCGTTTTAGCTACCACATGCATTTTGTAAGATCTCCAAACGGAGTAAAAACCAGAGTGCATCCAAGCAATTCCTGTATCAGCAAAGGGCATATCTGAAGTTCAGATTCTGAACCATGACTACCGCCGCACATTCAGTTGCAATATAGATTATATAGTAGTACTGCAGTGTAGAACACGAGATTTGGGGGTGGTGAGATCTAGAGAATGGGAAATACCTCCAATAAGTAATAGTCTTGTGCCAAATCTGTCAGCCACAAGGATTGCTACTCCGGTCATGATTAGTTGTAAGAACCTTACAAAGGATGATAGTTTGAACCGAGATTAAAAACAGAATGCCTCCTCACAAATGTATTTTATAACGTAACTATAAAATGCATTGCAAAAGGCCTTCTCAGTGGCATAAAAAAATCATATTAAAGTAGAAAATACTCGGACTAAATTTCAATAATATAGCATATAATAGAACATAGAGGCATAAAATAGGAACATTCACCAGAAACATTCACCGAGAACTGTCAAATACTTATATTCATATTTCATAGCATAACTGTCAAATACTTATTCATATCAAGGTTTTGGGATTCTTTTTGAAAATATTTGGAGCTCACTAAAAATAGGCTTAAATTGAAAATTCGGAAAATTCGGACCGGTTCCCAATTGAAATTTGAATGAAATTTGACCAAATTTGAAAGAAATTTGACGGGGAGAGGAGCAGAGCATTGACGGCGCATCCCAGAACCTTGATTGCGCACGACTGCATGAGAAATCTGATGCATCCGATGGAGATTTGGAAAGGAGATGGTGACGAGTGAGCCAACAGCCACGACATCTCATGCTTGGTCAGCCGCCGCAAAGTGAGAGAGAGGGGAAGAAAAAAAAAAAAACAAGGGTTTCAGTAATGGGCTCCTTGGTTTTATAATGGGAGAGGTGTTTTGTGGCTGGTTGACATGTTTTGCTGGGCTTGAAATTCAAACTTAATTTTTTGACCGGTTCAATAATATTTCGGGCCCAACCGAAATGGGCGAATTTCGGTGAGATTCGGGCCTTTCGGGCCGAATCCCAAAACCATGATTCATATTTCATAGCATAACTTAATGTATTATCTTCAGTGCAACACCTTTCTCTTTAGATTTAAGTGCAAAATTTGAGTATTAGCTACAGAATATCCCATTAAAAAACTATAGAAAAAAAAATTAACTGTTTAGCAAGCAATACACATTGCACATAGCACTCTAGCAGTCTGCTGAAGGAAAAATAAAACTGTCCACACTTGCACTTTATAAATCCACCACCCATCATGTTTATTGTAGATGACAAGAAAAAAAACAAAAAGGTAACACAACCTCAGTAAGGAACTAAGGGCTCAAGGAAAAAGCAAGTAAACTCACCTGAGAATCCTTCATTGGAGGTTATATATAAAAAGAACTACTCATAGGAGCGGCGCCTTTTCTGACAAGAAAAATTTAACAGTGGTTACTGGTTATTCTTGAGTTCATGTACAGTGGCACACACCAAAACAAAATAAAAAAATCTGACACTATATACTTAAAACAGTTATATCACTATATCAGCTATCCCATTTTTCATGTTAGTATAGCAACGAATTTCATAATTCTAATCAAACAGAATCAATATAGTAACTAAAATAGAGAGAATGCACTATGGCCTACAGGTCCTTTAAGATTTTATAACAACACCCCTCATAGGAATTGCCACGAACTTTGGAAAGGTAAGGAAAGAAACAATAATAATAATAATAAGCCTTGTTTAGAAAACACAAAGGGACCCATGTGACTCAAAGATGTCACCTAAAGTAGCATGTCACCTAAAGTAGTGAAGCCATGTTCTATTCTAGCAGGGAACAACATTCACCGAGAATATTAATTAATCTATTTATAATAGAATATCGAAGCACATAACATGAAAACCATGACCGAGAACATATAGAAGTATAAATTGGGAAACGTCCACTAAGAACATCAATTTCTTTATAATAGAACATTGAAGCACACATGATAGAACATAGAAGCATAAAATTCGAACATTCACTAAGAACATCAATTTAATTATAGTAGAACATCAAAGCACATATGATAGAACATGGAAATTATATATGAGAACATTGAGCCATAAACAGGAACCTTTCACCGAGAACATCAATTTATTTATAATAGAATATCAAAGCACATAGAACAAGGAAACCACAACTGAGAACAAAGAAGCATAAATTGGGAAGCGTTAACTAAGAACATCAATTTATCTATAATAGAACATCAAAGCACGCATGATAGAACATGACAATAATAATCGAGAACATAGAGCCATAATAAAGGGAACATTCACTAAGAACATCAATTTATGTATAATTGAACATCGAAGCACACATGATAGAACATGGAAACCATGACTAAGAACATAGAAGCATACATTGGGAACATTCACTAAGAACATCAATTTAATTATAATAGAACATCAAAGCATACATGATACAACATCTTACCAACAAACATAACTGAATTTTTCTCGAACACAAGAACACACGACTCTAGGCACTGGAATCAACGGATCAGAAAAATCTCTCAACCGTGAATGTTACTAGAAAAAGTAAGTAATTTTAATACTTATCATTAGATAATGGTTAATTTAGAATTTCATTAATGCAAGATGTAAGCGGAGAAGGAGCAACACGAGCTGCTAGAACAGAAAAACAAGAAATAAGCATAACAAGCAAATCCATCACCGTCTCCTCTAGGACGTGCTAGCAAGCACCACACAAGACAGATACGACGGTCGAGACCTTGTCAAATGTATAATCAGCTAATATCAATGTCCTTATATGAATTTTTGCAAGAGCCAAATGCCATCTTTCATGTATAATTAGTTACTATGAGCTATCTTAAAAAACATGTACTACAACTGAGGATTCAATGGCAATGTACAGGAGCAAGCACACTGCAGCAACAATTGTAGCCCAAGGTTAAAAAAAATTAATGAACTAAATGAATGGAAGTGGTGAGGAATTGCTTGGCACTAAAAAAAAGGGCGACTACAAATGAAAGTTTTAGATCACACAGCTTCTCAAGTTGCAGCACAAAGCAAAATCGCATCCTAGAGACAAAGAATAACAGGGAATAGCTGACCAAACAACCTAAATAGATAACCACTTCATCCCCAAAAAAATTAATATAACAAAATTAACTCCAATAAATGAGATGGGAAAAATCACGGAACTTGAATGTCAAAAAGCACCCAAAGGGACCCGATTCCACTCAATTTTCCACATTCGTGAGCACAACAAAATAGGAGAAGAATTAGAATACCAACATCTACATGAAGACATCAAACCCTAGCACTAATTCTACTACAAAACAAACTGCATCTAAGCCTATATCTCACAAAAAAAAAAACAAATACATAGTAGATCGGAAGGTCAAGGACCACATACCTGCAGATTGAAACTTCAAACTTCAATTGAAAATCTGCAAGTGTGAGCACATGGGTAGTGCTATGCCTGTAAAGGGGGAATGAAGAACGACCCATTCAATTAACATCAAGATCCAAGAAAGCTAAGCACCAAAAAAAAAAAAACCGCAGCGCTAATCCAACCTCCGTCATCGACGACGGCAACATGCCGGAACGCCTTCACCATCCGGCAGGCTGCAGCGCGCAGCCGACAGGTTGACCAGCAACAGCGTCAGCTCATCTACGGTCGCCTCGCTTCGCGTGGCACGACCTTCCCGTGGGGCTTCGCCGGCAACGCCGGCTCCGTGCTTGTGCGGTCGAGGGATATTTGGTAGGTGACTAGTGGATACAGGTACGCCGCTGCTGCAAGGAGAAAGAAAAATAGTCACGGGCAAGAGAAAGAAGAAACAGTTGGACTCAACCCCAACCTCAAAAGCGAACTCACAAAGAGATATGAGTGATACACGTGCTAACCGGTAGCAAGATATCAAACGCGAAGAGTTGGGCTCAATGGATCGAACGCAAAAAACAATTATCAAATCGGAGCAAGAATGAACAATTTGCGAATAAAACAAGCAGGCTGAAAAAGACACACAAGCAACAAACTCTGAACCTGCACTGACGAGCAGGAAAAAATTGCAAACCGTGAATGCTACTTTAACCAAATTGAGATAAATTAATTATCATTGAATGCTAATGATTGCTATGACAATTCACGTATGCAAGATAATGAAGTTGTTGCCTGCTGTCTGCCTTACGAGAATGAAACAAACAATTTCTAGCAGGTACTTGACTCTACAACGAACACGACTTGGTGCTGAACAGCTAGAAAAATTGAGAGCTTGCTGACAGAGAACTGAACAAGCTGAATATGAACTGCTTACCTACTTACCAAGCTGAAAGAAGTTGCTGTCCTTACCGCAAGCTGCTTTGATTGCGGTGCTACTGCCTGGAAACTGCTTGACGGGGAGCGAATTGAACAGGATGGCGATGAACTGCACATGCACACGAAAAAATGGCGCTCGACATTGAGATTTTGGCGAGCGCACAGCGCTGCAGCTCTGCTGGTGGTTCCCCGCACCCGTACTCGATGAACGCAGAAATTAATCAGCACAAATCGAAGAGAACCGAGGGCCAAACCTTGAGCACGAAGAACGAGAACTAATTGACCAAGAAGCTAGCAGAGGGGCTGCTCCCTGCTGCTTGAAACGCTCACGACCAAACCAAAATACCTCCTGTAGCTTGAAAGGGACTAGCACTCAAGATTGGATAGAAACAATTCTCGGTCAAGCAAAGCCTGTGGCTTGAGATTGGAAGAGCACGAACCAGCGCAGGCTTGGGCAGGGAGGCGCTCTGCGCTGTAGCACAGCTGCCTGTTCTCCCATGCCTGAAAGCCCGAACTGAAGAACAAGAACTGGAGCCCGACGAACAGAAACAGAACGCCACCAAATCAACAGGAACTCACCCAAATCAAAACGACTCGACCCCAAAATCGACACAGATAAACTAAGCCCCAGCAGAAATCTATCTCCAAAGATCAAAGCCTGGAATCCATCCAAACCTCAGGGATTTCAGATCACAGCTAAGAACGAAAAAGAAAAGAACTCGCAGCAGAGAGAAACGCCGCCCTTGCTCGCACGAGAGGAACAGCCGGAAACAGAGGAATAGTTTGTTGGGCTTGTTGGGCCGAAACAGTCAAAGGGCCGAATTTAGAGGGGTGGTCGGCGCGCGCTTAACTGCCGACATCTGCCGTATTGCGTGGTGTTGCGTGCGTCGGTTATCTACAAGATCATGAACCTTCAGCTACGTACAGCGACTGTTAATTAGTTGCTCTCAAGCAAATTAGCAATAATCCATATCTAGAGGAGACATTTTTTTAAGGGATATAGAGGAGTACAAATATCTCAGTAACAGCTTTTTGAAAAAGCAACAATATATACGAGAGCAAGCCCTCCTCGGTCGGTGTATAATCCTCGTCTGCGTAA
The DNA here is from genome assembly GCA_015847255.1 of Hyparrhenia diplandra. NCBI lineage: Eukaryota > Viridiplantae > Streptophyta > Magnoliopsida > Poales > Poaceae > Hyparrhenia > Hyparrhenia diplandra. The sequence goes on from JADLZK010008369.1 coordinate 756,042, forward strand.
GGGAAAAAGGAACGGTCTATTTATCGTCATATATCTACTCTTTAGTAAATATAAGATAATCACATATGCTAGAATTCAGTTGCCTCAGATATCAAAGAGTAGATAGCTGTGACGTGACGTGATTTCGTTGATACTGTCAACTATATATGATCGGATCCCACACCAAATCTGTTGCATGGATGGGATTACCTTTTCATTTTTGAGTAACATGGATGGGATTACCTTGGCAACACACACCAATGCAATACACATGCTCAAGTGAGGGCCAACCGGCCAAATGTAATACATCTGTTAGGTGCTTGAATATACTTCAAGATGATTCTTTCATAATCTTTACTGATTCTGTTCATTTGTTTTATTTATCTCTTCATTGTGGAACAACATTTATTTGCTTTTTAGTATAAACAGCATGAGCTCTAATTTTAGAAATTGTTATCAACACACGTGTGTGCCGCACGTGCATGAATGGTTCAGGAAAATCACTATATTTTATTTTAGATAGGCACGTGCGTGTCGCATGTGCATCTATACTAGTATGTATAAACAACAATAAATTGTATGATAAAAACCATTAGATTAACCCAAGGAATAATTGAATTCAGGGGGGCTGTTTGGTTTAGGAACTTTTTAGTCCTTGGGACTAAAAAAAGTCCCTTTTAGTCCCTCGCCAAAACCAAACAAGAGTGACTTTTTTGAGACTTTTCCTCTATTATTAGTCCCTAAAAGACTCTCTTGGAGGGACTTTTTTTATTAGTCCCCACCAAGAACGAATTGATTTTGCGAGACAGCCCCAAATATTAACCGTGGTGGACACTTTTTTTGCCCGTCACGGTTAATGTGGCTGCCACAACCGATTTTCTTTTGCGTGGTGGACATTTGTTGCCCGCCACGGAATATCGATTTTCCGTGATGGGCGTAATATAAGGCCCGTCACGCAAAAAAAAAAAAAAAAAAAAAAAGCCTAAAGGCCCGGCGAGGCCCAATCGGGCAACCAACTATATAATAGGAAGTTAGGGTTTGGGTGCTCCATCTCCTCACTTTCTCTCTCCATCCCTCAACCGGTGACCAACTCTCCTCACCTCTCTCCATCTCTCGGGCCGGGCGACCCCTTTGCTCCCCTCTCCTCTCCTTCCCTTCCGGCCGACGGCGCCTTTGGGACACGGCGGCCCCGCGATTTATTGCGGTGCCGTGCGGGCGTGGGGCCATGGTGACGCTCCACCTACTCCCGGATCGATGGCGGCGACGGTGCATGAAGTTCCACGGCAAGGCGGCCCTTCCCCGCGCCACGGCGCCCCTCCTCCCACCCTCCGGCCGCGTGAAGTTCCACGGCGAGGCCTCGATGGCGGTGGCGGGCAAGGCGCGACGGCTCGGCGGCACAAGGAGATGGCGCTGCGGGCCTCCATGGCGGGCGACATGGATCCGCTTCCCGACTCCGATCCGGCTTCCCAACTCCGATCCGACTTCCTCGGCGGGAACCGACGCGGATCGGCGTGGATCCGACTTCCCGTCGACGCTCGTTGGCCATGCGGCGGCGGCGGGATCCGTGACAAGAGGCGCGGGTTGGAGCCACGGCGAGACGAGGTGCGCCTTCGTGCATGCCAGTCCATCGACGAGAGGAACGGGTTGGAGCCATGGTGAGACGAGGTGTGCCTCCGTGCATGCCGATCCATCGGCGAGAGGAACGCGGGTTGGAGCCATGGCGAGACGAGGTGCGCCTCCGTGCATGCCGGTTCATCGGCGGAGGAACGGGTTGGAGCCATGGCGAACAACGACGGTCCGGGGAACATGCGGCAGCGACACAAAATAGAAATTGCCCGTCACGCTAAAAGAATTTGGTTACTAGTGCCCTAGGACTAAAAAAAAGTTTAGTCCTAGAAACCAAACAACACCTTAGAGCAGTCAGCTGTGACGTGACGTGATTTCGTTGATACTGTCAACTATAACCGAATCCCACGCCAAATCTGTTGCATGGATGGGATTACCTTTTCATTTTTGAGTAACATGGATGGGATTACTTTGGCAACACACACCAATGCAATACACATGCTCGAGTGAGGGCCAACCGGCCAAATGATGGAGCTCGTGATGATGGCATTGTTGCATGCATGCTAGCTGTATGGCGCAAGGCAAAGCGAAGAAATAAAGCTCTAGTCGATGGGCTGGCGGTGGCGCGCGGTGCATGTTCATATATGCATACGACACCAGAGTGTCGTCTCGTCACGTCTCGGCACACTCGATCGATGTTGCCCCCTAGAGGTGGAAGGTTAAATTAATTTGGATATCCATGGATTTTAGCAAATGAACTAGAAATTCAAATTTTGGTGGGGGACCATCTCTTCCTTGTTCACTATTTTATACTAGAGGGTATCCATTAGACATCCAACTTCCACCTATATTGCCCACGTATACGTACTTGTGCCATGTACGGCGGCACACTGTGTTGCTTCGGTTAGTTATCGGTCGACGTGCCATTTTTCTTTTTCCCGCGGAAACAAACGCACTAGCATGCATATTTGTGAGTATGATATGGGGCTGTTTGTAAGACTGCCGCCTTCATGGATGAAGTTGTTTTTTTGCAAAATAGATTCATTAGCAGCTTTGTAGGTAAAGCTGAGCTGTTTTCAAATGATTGTTTGGGAAACACCTTCAAACACCACACCAAAACAGCTTCACCTACAATAATTACCATTTTTTTTTTTCTGGCCTTCTTCCAACGCACGCAAGCAACCCTCCCGACAGCTCCGCTCCCGCAAGCAACCATGGCGGCGCCCCTCCCGATGGCCCGTGCTCCAGCGGCGGCGTCTCTCCGGTGACCCTCCCGGCAGCTCCACGCTCGCCCCGTTCCCCCGACAGTCGCGCCCCAGCGGCCGAATCCGCCATGCCTCGGCGGCGGTGCCTGCAGCGGCCTGGAGACGCAAGAACTGCACCCTGGCGGCCAGGGCGAGCGCGCCCCTCCCGGCTGAGCCTACAGCACCTGCCGACAGCGCATCGCGTCCCCGGCCACCACGACCCCGACAACCCGCGTCCCTGGCAGCTCGCGAGCTCTGGCAATAGCAGCGGCTGTGCTGAGGCGAGATGCGCCCTAGCGGCAGCCCTTGAGGTCGGCACGGCAATGGCCCTCGAGGTGCCGGCGGGTCGACAATCTCCTCCAGCAGGATCCTCTGGTCGCCCGCCGAGAGCACGGCCGCGGTCCCCGATGCTCCGGATCTGCCACGGCTGTTGCCATCGCCGTTGTCTCCTTGCCGATTGAGCCTGGAGATGTGACGCTTGGCGTAGTGCATCAGCGAGCTGGCGACGTTCCCGGGGCTCATGCCCCTGGACCGAACCGCCGCGATGAGCCGCTTGTAGACGGGCAGCCCGAACAAGGACGCCTACTCGTACCACCCGTCCGCGTCCGGAGACCGCGGCAGCCTCCCGGAGGCGTCGATGACGTTCCAGATCGTCGTCTCCTCGAGGCTCTTCGCCCTTGCGGCGGCAGCGGCCCTTGCGGCGGCGGCGGCGGCGGCGCTGGGTTTCACGGAGAGATAAGGTGCGGCAGGTCACGGTCTATTCGGTGGCAATTGACGTAATTTTCGGTTTTCCTCAAGGGCAATTGAATACGGGTAACCGGAGAGCGGGACAGAAAGCTGCGATTTGGCAGCTTCACCATGCGGAGGGCCTTGTCTCCGCGCGCTTTTAGGAAAGCTGAGCAGGGAGCTGTTGAGAGAGCGGGGCGTTTGGCAGGTGAAGTTGTGAAGCTGCTCAGGTGAAGCGGTACCAACCAGGCCCATGATATATCGTGGTGCTAGTTCCCACAAAGGCCAGTACTTGATTCGGTTGGGCCCAAGCAAAAACTGAGATTTTATAAGCCCACTCCAGACATCTGCGAGTGTAGAATCGCGGCCCACTTGGTAAGGAGAACGTGCGTTTTTTTTTGTTCTGTCATACCAGTGAGTGAGCGCATGTACGTCTATGGCAGCAGCCATGAACAGTATTTATTATTTACTACGTATAATAATAATTTGTTAGTATATATAGATTTTTAACTATGATGCATATTTTGTTACTGCCTCAGTTCTAATTTAAATTACATAAGATGTTTTGGCTTCTCTGCATTTCACATTTGTTTTTTTTTGCGAGGAAAAAAGAGGTATCATTAGCCAGACAATACTTTACAATCATCATTGAGGAGGTCATGTACGCACGCAGGCGCCTGCCTCCACCAAGTAGCAGAATGCATATTTCGCCTAGCTAACTAAGCTAATTCATGGGCAACTTTGTTATTCTCCCTCTTAACCTTTTCAATTTTCCATTCAGATAGCAATTGTAAAAGCTTTTTTACTTCCATGATAGTCCACCTTAGTTCAGATCGATCCTCATTGGAATTCTTGATTGCCGCCACTATCCATGCTGAATCTAACTCTATGATCGTGGGTCCTGGACACCATTGGGACACCAAGCGTAGGCCTTCAGCACATGCCCGTCCTTCCTCTCATCTGCTGAATTGCACCTAAACAAAGCTCGCCATGCAGTAAGTAAGACCTCGCCCTTATGGTTTCGGACAACTACTCCCACAGCAGCTGATCCTATCTGTTCCACATAGGATCCATCGACATTCAATTTTATCCAACCTACTGGTGGTTGTTCCCAACCTTTGTTTGGACTCATCAATCGTTCAGGTTTGGCCACAGGCATCCAACATTTGGCCTTCCCCTTTGTATCCAAGGGACTTTGCTCTTTTACCTGCAACAATGTATTTCGAAAATTAAGTAGAAAATGAACTGAGTCGGTGATGTTAATATGAGCTGAATCGTGTGTTGCATTGTTATGGATTGTCCAAGCCCTCCATAAAACCAATAGGACCAACTCGCCTTGCTCCTTTGAACATCGATCCAGTAAGATAAGAAGCCAATCCGGTCCCATATTCCTGAACCATTCTTCCTTAGGAATTGGCCAGTGGTCTCTCATTGCAAACCTCAAATTTCTTGCTTTCTGACAGTCAACCGTGGCATGGAAGCTATCTTCAACCACACATCCACATAAAGAGCACTGATCATCATTTTCCAGTTTTCTAATGAACTTGTTCTGATTTGTAGGTAGAATGTTTTTCCCCAATTTCCAGGCAAAGACACGCACCTTCGGAGGGATAGAAGCATTCCAAATTTTCTTCCATAGATTACGCTCACTAGTAGGGGCTACACTGGAGGAAGTAATTCGCTCTCTTTCCTGCAGATTGAGACCCAGGCGTTAAGCACTACGCACTGTAAAAATTCCTGATTTCTCAGGTTGCCAAGCTAAGAAATCATCAGTACGCCTCTCTGGTAATTTAATTTTTGCAATTGCATCCGCATCAGCAGGGTCGAAAACTGAACGTAATTTATGGTAGTCCCAATCTCGTCCCTGTGCATCAAGTAACTCAGCCACCCAATGCATTCGAAATCTTCCTCTATTTGTAGTGGTCCGACATGCTAAATTTCTTGGAATCCAAGGATCACGCCAAATTCTAACACTTGTGCCGTTTCCAATCCTCCAAATGAGTCCTTGTTTTAGCAGTTCCAGTCCATACATCACCGCCTGCCAAGTTGGTGACGCATTTGTTATGCACTTAGATATACAGTATGTCTATATTTGTAGTAAAAACGATGTATATCTAGTACTAAAAAATATCACGAAATTGTAAAAATTGATAGCTTAGTGACAAAGCCTTGTAGTAAAGATATGATTCTATCTTTGGGATTTTAGAAACGTATTTTATTAAGTTATAAATTTATAATAATTGAATCTAGCTATCACGAATCTTATCTAGGCTTTCGAAAACGTCTATCCTTATTATATCTTAATTTTTAAATGTATACAACTGTAAAAGGGTATGTACGATGAATCAGCCATCGAAGTGTTGTATTGCATATCTACCCTACTAATGCACCAACTTGTCTGCGTTCAAATTCATTCAAATGAACCACCCAGATTGTTTCTCAACCTTCTCTCTCATTGCTCATTCACGATTCGACGATCAGGATCGAAAGTGTCAACACATCCCTCCACCAGCCCCGTCATCTGGCAGCGGCGCGCAAGACCGCGAGATCATCGGGAATTTCCTCATAGGCACTTTCCTCTTATCGCCACACTCCTTCCTCTTACGGGAGGCGCGCGGTGTCGACTCCTCTCAATACACAGCGATCGGCGGTAGATCGGCAGAGAGGTGGCGCCGGTGGGGGCGGCGACGGCGTGGCGGCCGGACCTGCGGTGCGGAGGGGGTTCGGGCGAGGGCTGGGCGCGGTGGCTCTCCTCTCGCTGCCGCGATGTGCGCGCGCCGCACCCATCGTGCCACCGCCCGCACCCATCGTGCCATCGAGGTAAACCTGCTGCCCGACGACACACCGATCCAGGATGCGAAAGTGAAGAACCCCTGCGCCGCGTCCGTCGTGCGCCGCCGCCACGCCGATCGGCGTCGAGTAGTAACCCGTCTTGCTGCCAGGGCGAAGATCGAAAGTGGGGGCTTAAGAACGTCGGCGCCAATCTCCATATGAATCGGATGCAAGTGGTAAGTGATGCACCTCCAGTTTGTTTTCGATCCTTGAACCAAGCCGCATACAGCAAAGCTGGCCGCTGAAGCGATTTGGTTTGAATCCAACAGACGTGGACAACAACGGCAAGATCGGTGAGTTCATCGCGGCGACGCTGCACCTGAAGTCCTGAACAAGGTGAAGACAGACAGCACCGGGAACATCACTGCCGACGAGCTGCAGGTGGTGTGCTAGGAATTCGGTGGTTACCATCGGCGTCGATGTGTCTGTACTTAATCAAATTTGCTGCTTACCATCTTCTTGCTAATGGAGCAGATGGAATACAGTGAGGCTGTGTTCGTCTTTTCAATTTCCTTTTTTTCAGTAAATGGCGCTAGAAATTGTGACCATGTGGCTTTAGGAGTTGCTGATGAAAATGAAGATCAGGTGATGCCCTACATCATTCAGTAAGCTGGGATAGAGTTCCTACACTTCTGTCGGATTAAGTACAGTTCCATGATACAAGTTTCAGTCAATTGGTTTGGTACAGTTTTGCAGTGCCTTTTTTTTTCCATAAAAGTTTCAGTTAACTGTCTTCATCCAACTCTCCAGTTTCAGCTTAGTTTAGTTTCAGATTCTCTTTACTTTGCTGCATTAGAGTTTGAGTGAATTATTTTTCATACAGGTTTTGTGCTAGCAGTGAGTGTTTTTCAAACAAGTTTCTGTGATGTAGCATACAAGTTTTAATGTCTGTTTTGTGTTTTCATACAACTTCTATGTTCCAATGACAAAAGAGGTAAAATTTGACTTGTTGGCAAAAACTGATCCACCTATTCTTCATCATGGAGTTTCAAAGTCAGTTTTTTGAAAAATATGATGTCCCTTTAAGAGTTGTATAGACCATTTAGAAAAATGGTCAAGAAGGTGGAATTCAAGGAATTGTGAACAAGTATTTAGAAAAATGGTCAAGAAGGTGGAATTCAAGGAATTGTGAACAAGTATTCTACGAACGGTGGTACGAAACAAGTCGAAATTGATATGGAAGCCATAATTATTTTTTTCTCAAACGGTGAAGATAAATGAACCGAGGGAGTAACTGCCAACGTAGGTACGTGACAATGTCAACACTGAGAGATACACACAAAATGCTAAGCGAAATATCACGTAAATCACAGGTATGTTTTCAATATGTATGTATGCACGTCCACAATTGACGCTTTTGAAAAAAATATGTATGTATGCATCACTTTTGATAATGCCATATTGATTTCCTATATAATGTCCAAATGCCCACTTTAGCGAGGCCTCGCGGAAGACAAGGAAAGGAACATGCAGCAACGGAAGCGTCATGTGTCCACTGAACAAAGGGACATATTAATAGCAAACAAGGTGAGTATGGAGAACGAAAAGAAGACTGCAATCCAATAGAACAATGGAATCCTACTAGGAAGAGAACCAAGAGTATTGTTTATAAAGACATCATGAACTGGTGATTAACGGCGGTGGGTATACTCCAACAATTTTATCAATCCTCAAGTGAATATGTATTACTGGGTAGGTGTTTCATATTTTTATTTTTGAGAATGTTGGTAAACCATTTTATTTTTGGGCTTCATATTTTATTTTATTTGGTTTGCACTAAAATAAAGCCGTGGCGTTAGCACGGGCATTATACTAGTATTGGCAATCGATAGATCTCTAGCCACACCCTAAACCAGCAGAGTCAGATCCATGCTCCACATACCATTAAAATGACGATCTTCATGCACCACTACCCAACAGGATAATCATTGCATCACACTTAACAATACAACTAGATCTTACCACTTGCCAGTAGGATAAATCAATGCATGACACTTAACAATACAAGAATATCACACATAGGATAGTGAGTGACACAACGATCCCTAGGCAACACTTACTGTAAGACAACCTGTATAGCACATATAAAGACAAAATCATCCTCGCACGAGATTCACTCGCCAATGGATATGGCACTTGCCAATAGAACAACCTCGAGGGGGCACTTTTGCCAACAAACAAACTTTATGTAGCACGTACCAATGGGAAGATCTTTTAACTACACCCAACATAGAGACCATGTCGTTGTTTACTATATATATTTATAATAATAATTTGTTATTTAGTATAATAAATATAATAATTTGTTATTTACTATAAGAGTAATTTGTTGCTATAGATTTTTAACAAATATGCAAATTTTGTTACTCCCTTAATTCTAATCTAAATTACATAAGATGTTTTAGTTTGTCTACATTCATGCATTTTGTTATGCACTTAGATATACATGATGTCAAGATTCGTAATGAAAACGATGTATATCTAGTACTCAAATGTCACAAAAACAGGAGTACACAAGTTTGGGAATGAAATTGATAGCTTAGTGACGAAGCCTCGTAGTAAAGATACGACTCTATCTTTAGGATTTTAGACACACCTTTCATTAAGTTTTAAACGTCTATCCTTAGTATATTTTATTTTTTAATTATGTACAATTGTAAAAGGGTATCTACAATGAACCAACCATCTAAGTGTTGTATATAGCACATATTGGTAACCAATAGAGCTATAGCCACACACTAAACTAGTAGAGTGAGATCCGTGCACCATACCAATAAAATGATGATCTTCATGCAACACTCGCCAACAGAATAATCATTGCATGACACTTAACCATACGAGTAGATTTTACCACCTGCCAGTAGGATAAATCAATGGATGACACTTAACAATGCAAGAATATCACATGTCCAGTCACCTAGGATAGTGAGTAACAGATCGATTTCTAGACAATACTTACTGTAAGACAACATGTATAGCATGTGAAGACAAAATCACCCTTGCACGATATTCGTGGATAGAACAAACTATATGTGTCACTCGCCAAGGGATACGTGACACTTGCCAATAGACCAACCTCTTCCATGTGGCACCTACTAATGGGAAGATTTTAAACTCGACTCCATAAGACACAAAACACTGGAATAATCATCATGACTCACACATAGTACAAGGATATCCATGTGCCCATGTTACTAGGGTAGGGAATGCAAAACAAAATGATCTCTAGTTATCCACACACCACATGCTTAAAGAAAACCGCTACATAGTGTATACAAATGGAATGGACACACCTCACCTAGCAACTAGAGAGATCAATATGACACTTGTCAATAGAAAAATATCTACATGTACATTCAGCATATCAGTGGAACAATCTTCATAGGATACTTTTGAATCAAATAGCTCCACATTGACTTTAACATTAGAAAATGCCCACAAGAGATACCAATAAAAGAATGTCAATGTTCCCACCTTAATAAAATAGTGAAAATATAGAACCATGTTCATGGTACACATCTCCATAGACAACCTATGTTCAGGATACACATTGTTGGAACAATCTTTCGGTGAGATATATGCTAATAGAACAAACTCCACATGAGTCACTCCCCAATGGAGGATCTCTACTTGATCTTGAGGTAATTAAAGTGCATCTAGGCCTCCAAGAAGGTTTTGGTGGTTGAATGCATGGCGGAGCAATTAAAGGACTAATGTTAGTTTGATGTGTCTCGGATATGTTTTACTGAAAATAATATAGTTTCAAACTCATGTCATTTCTCAAATTGAAGAAAGGGTTGCCAAACTAAAAAGTGAAAAGAGACAAGGTTACAATGGTTATTAAATAGCCCAATGGTGGGTTTTATGCATGAGTGAAAAAATATTGATGTTTATTCGTATTGATCAATATTGAAGGATGAATCATTAGTACAAGTAATTAGAAATGCAAGCAAATACAAATTGAGAAATGAGACAAATATGAAATGCATATGGTTTGATATCAAAGATATCTTGCTTGCATAAACAAAGGGATTTTTGAAAATGCATTTATATTGATCAAGCTAGAAACAATATGAAAGAGATGATCAAGATCAATGGAAAGAAGAGAGATTGTGAAGGTTGCTTGGTTGTTTATGTATATTTCATTGTCAATCAATAAAGAAAAAGATGAACAAGGACTTGGTAATTCAAAAAAAATCAACAAGGAAGCTTTTTCATAGAAGCAAATATTTAACCATAAACCAATTATGATATGATAATAATACAAGGGTTTTATTGTTGTTGACACATGACAAGATTTGATTCGAGGATGAAAAATGAGGCAAAGATAGCAAGAAAATGGCTTGCAAGATTTAAGCTAAGGTGAAGGCAATTGACATTTTGGCAATCAAGGTATCATGGCTATGGTTAGTTCTTGTTTTGTTTGTTCATTGTACTCGATCTACATGGTTCTGTGTGTCTGTGAATGGATACTTTGTGGAATTTTTAATTGTAATATAAAGAACCACATTTCTAAGGTTGGTTTGAGTTAGAATTCACTATTAGGCGTAATTTACGCTTGTTTATGTTGTGTTCTGTTGAATATCCATGAAAGTGTGGGTATTGCTTAAATATATGCCAAAGTGTGGATAATATGAATATCCATAAAAGTGAGTAAAAGTGTGGGCTCTGGGTGGCCATGGTGATGCGGCCGGAGGTGCCCAAGCGAGTGGGTGGCCGTGCAGGGCTCGTATCGATGCTGTTGGGGACTCTGCGCGGCGGGTGATGTTGGGACTGCTTACCAGGGGAGGGGACGGTGGTGGGCTGGGCGGTCTAGTGCTTCTTCTGATCTCGACCCTATATTCTCCCCGCCACCTTCCTTTTGGTTTGTGTAGGATAGTTCCTCTTGTTAGCTACCTTCATGGGACTCCGGTGGAGGCAGATGTGGAGGAACTTGAGGTTGGAGCGAAAGCTTGGACAATGACGTCTGAGGATGCCATGACCTCCCTAGAGGTGTCCTTTACTACCTCTCTTCCCAACGCTTTGGGTCGCAGGTGAAAACCTTCCCTCTTCGGGCTAGCTAGTCGACGCTCTTGGTGTCATTTTCTTCATGAAGGCTCCGCTAGGCGATCCAATCTCCTTTACGGGCCTTGTGCCGCTTGTCATAGCGCTTCCTCTACGGTGTTTGTGCTCGATGGGGATGCTCGGTTGGTGGCGGCTGCTGCGTGGTGGCTCGTGTCGACGTCCCAATCCATTCAGGCAGTTTTATGGAGGCTCGTGTTGATGACCCAATCCAACCGAGCGGATTTTCACATTTATTTCCTTCCATCCATTTTGTTGTTAGTTGAGTTGTAAGTGGAAGCTAGTAGTGGTGTGAGTTATTGTAGCAAGTGGTAGGTGGAGTGGAACACTCCCTGAAGTTGTATGGATTTTGAGGCTAGTTTCCATTCAAAAAACTGGGTAGACGCTTTTCTTTCTTCATCTAATAGAAATCGTGGCAAAGCTTTTGCCATTCTTTCTGAAAAAAATGGGGAGAGGTATGGACGAAGAGGACGTCGATGGGGACAGGTGCTTCCTGGTGGCTGCGGCGACGGAGCTCCGACGAGTCTCCACCACGATTCTTCCAATCTGTCTTAGTTTCATTTTGCTTCCTTGTAATCCATTCTTTACCTTGTGCATTCCATAAATAGAACTCAGGGAAATCACACGAGCATGTTCAGCTGTTCATCTCGAAGTACGATGCATCGACTTCTCAATACTTTGCCACGTTCTAAACTAATTGTTCGAATTGCCCTGTAATTTTCAGTAAATTGATTTGTGACAAATCTGGGTAGAACGTAATAAACGATGGACAATGTACAACTATCTCAAGAACGCTACAAGAGAAACATGGTAAATAAATGACATTTCAGAATGGACGAGAATCTGTTCATCACAATCTTCTGTATTCTACTTCATTTTTTTTACCCGACTCTATTCCATAATCTTCTTGTGATTGAAAGTTCGGAATCTGTTGTGATTGCAGTTGTGGAACTCAGATCATGGCCATGTGCTTGACGCCTGCAAGGATAGCTTGTAGAAGCTGCACCTAGATTATGTTGATATCTATCCTATTCACTTCCCAGTAGCTACTTGCAATGTTTTGCATATGTATGTAACTGTGATGTGCACATGTCAGGCAATCTGGCTACAAATCTTGATCTCTATCCTATTCAATTCCCAGTAGCTACTTGCAATGTTTTGCATATGTATGTAACTGTGAAGTGCACACGTCAGGCAATCTGGTTACAAATCTTGATCTCTATCCTATTCACTTCCCAGTAGCTACTTGCAATGTTTTGCATATGTATGTAACTGTGATGTGCACATGTCAGGCAATCTGGTTACAAATGTAACTATGTATGTCAGCAAGATTAAAATGTTTGAAGTATATAGTGTTCTCTTGTTGGTGCAATCTCAAATGGATTGTGCCGTTTTTATATTACTACCAGTTCCATATGAATAGCTTGACTGTTGGAGGCATTTCTGCCTCCATTGATGTTTGAAGGCATTGTACATAACGCTTCTAAATAGTATTTGAGGCAGTTAGAAAATGCCTTTAAATGTAATGTTGATATTAGAAGGCATTTTGAAAAAAAATGCTTCAAAAGACTGTTTACCTGTCTGTTTTAGACGACACTTTAATAAATGCCTCGAAAGGTATTCATAGGCGTTCCTACCACTTTTGGAGGCGCCCTTTTTAAATGCCTCCTATAATAGGACATGCGGGTATGGAAAACTGTCCAAAAGATGATTATAGAGAAGCTGTGAACTTACCTGTAGAATCAGATTGAGGAGATGCTGTGATCAGATTGTAGAATCAGATTGAGGAGATGCTGTGATCAGTGATTGACACCGGCAACAGATGCAGCCTCCGCTCACCGAGGGTCAACGATGATGGAGCTGGTGAGACCGACAGAGTTCCTGGGTAGTGTGGAACATGTGAATCTTGGTGCCGGAGATAGATAGGCGATGGCCGCATGCGACGGATAGGCAAGGGCAGCGATGGCAGTCCCCGACAACGGCGGCAGGCGGCGAGAGACAGCCGGGCGACCTCGCTTCTATGGATGATGGAGTGCGGCGGAGACGGTCGGGCGACTTCGTGTGGGTGGTGGACTGATGACGACTGGGAGATGGCGGACGGCAGCGTGTTTGACCGTGGGAGAGGAGTTATCCTCGTGCACGCATGATGGGCGGCTTGGGGAGTCTTTTATCTGTACGCCATTATGAAAGTTGGGTCTAACCTCCACACAACTAAAATGTTGGAATGCACCTATAAGGACTAGTGGAACTTCGTTTTGCCCTCTACGCCATTCCGTCCACCATCCATCCAGGTCCTGCCATTTGATAGCCCTGCGTGTGGGCCCAACCAACAAGAACGTCCAAAATACCCCCTGTGTCATAGCCTCATCCTCTACTTCTTTCTCTCTGCTAGGTGGGGTCAAACTAGCATCTTGTTCCTCCACCGTCCAGCAGGGAGGGAGCGGCAGCTACCACCGACAGCCCATGGCCGCGCCCCACTTCACCGCCGGCGCGGCCCCCCCCTACCCTCGGCCGAGCTGCTTGGCCACCCGCGACGCAGCGCGCGTGCCCCGCCCCCCTGTCCCCGGTCGGCGCTTCTAGGACGCTCGCAGACGCCCCAGCGCTCCGCCATTGCCTTAGGCGCCCCACAATAGCTGCGTACCGGCGCGCGTGCCCGATGCGAACGAGTACAACACCGCCGCCGGGTCGATTTGCCGGACCACGCTGCAGCGCCCATGGCATCGTCAAGCTCCGGCTCGGGCTCGCGCGGGAACGAGGAACGTCGGGGAGCCACCCCTGCAGCTAGAGCCGTCGTTCGCCTTTGCCGCAACCACCATACTCAAATCCAAGGGCATGGCGGGGAGAGGGAAGTGAGGGGGAAGGCCTCGCTGACCTGCCTTAGGGGCGACTCTACGAGCCGCTATGCCCTCTCGCCCGGACATGTCAGTGGCAGGGGGCATGTTCGCCTCTGCTTTCGACCACGGCGTCACACCGCCCTCGTCCTGCCCCGCGGCTGCCCCACGTTGCACCTGTCCCAGACGAGGCCTCTCACACACGCCGTTGCGGCGAGCTGCCGTTCCGCCTCATGTGCTTGCGGCCACCGGGGAGAGAGAAAAAAAAAAATGAGAAAAGAGATGAACGTGGGGCCCACATGACAGGTTTAAGGGTACTTTTGACCTTTTCATTGACAGTTTGACACCGTTAGCCGCGCAGGCGTGGACGGAATGGCATACGGAGCAAAATGAAGTTCGACTTCTCCTAACAAGTGCGTTCCAACTTTTTAGTGGCATGGAGGTTGGAGCCAAATTTCATAATGGCGTACAGCTAAAGACTCCGACTTGGGTGGTCAGCGCTGGTCACCCCTTCCGGTTGACACTCATCCAACCTGCCGCAGAGCATATAATTTCAACTCCATCACGATCACCAGTAACAACATTTTACTCACTGCAAAGACCGATGACATAGAGGATTGAAGGTTGCCACATACTGACAGCTGACACGATTCCTGTATCAGCCAGCTTCCAGAACACCGTGGCCACGACCCACACATCATCATTTTTTCGAGAGCAAGGGATTCAGGGTCAGGCCCTATCCCTATCTTAAGCACGCATAAACTCGCTTGTGGGATATGCATCCAATAAATAAATTAGATAGTACATACACTGTAAATGTATACTCCAGCACACAGAACTCACATCAACAACTCACTCCTCCAAAGCCTACAGTCTCTAGAACTAGCACAAGGAACTTACATATACGAAAATGTCATGAGATCCTGGATTTCTCAGTTTATTTGCTAAGAGTCTCTTAAGCCAGTAACACAAGCAACTCACATCTCCATATGATAAATTCATTCACACCTCCAGCCACAACTCATGCTAGAGCCGCCTCTAAGTCAATCTCCTGATCATGGTATATCTTCTCATAGCACAGCCAACCCCAGCAGCCCAAAAACAACAGATCCTCAAGCACTGCAAATGCAACAAAAAAATTAGAACAATATAACCGATTAACTAGTGCAACAAATGTATATAGAAAACAAAGCCATTTTTTTACCTTGGGAACGAAGCAACAACATCCACAAGTGATGAGGAGAAGAACTGACAAGATGACGGTAACGATAGTGACCAACAGCCAGCCACTAGCAGACATGCAAATTGTCATGAGTCCACCAATGCATATGATGTACACAATCTCGAGGCGGACAGCCCTGGCAACCAGCCCAATGCCTTGGAGGTCGTGCTGTAGAGCCTTTGCTTGCCCAGCCACATAAAGTGTAAGAGGAAAGAGGGTGAAGGGGAAGCTAGTCACGATTATCTTTGCCTAGGTGTTAAAGCCTTTTGAGATGCAAGAGCTACCCTCAAGCGCCCACTTTACAAAAAACGTAGCCCAAAATGTATTTAAGGATAGAATTCCTATGATGTTGGCTGTGGCGACGCTGTCTAAGAATCGAGCAAGGGCCTGTGAAAGCAACAGTCATGATTATAAGATTATTATATACAAGATGCCGTGGTCTGTACATTGTAGGGATGCTGAGGAAGCAGAACAAAATGCCATAAAAAGGACACAAGTATAAAATATTTTTTCACTACTTTAAACGTTACACTGGTTGTGCACTGTTATAGATGTGGCACCCATTTTTAGTGATAGGAGAGGGTGTCTGTGTGGTCAGATGGGTAAGGGACCTGAGTATATCATATACTTGTGCAAGCTGACTCCAATTATAAAGCAGGTTATTCACAAATGTCGCACTAGATAGGCAAAGTTAAGCAATAGAAGGAATAGGTTACAAATGTTGCTAGAGAGAGAGAGAGAGAGAGAGAGAGAGAGAGCAGTTGCTAGAGGGCCAACAAATGTTTGTCCTAGAGGCCCCTCCACATTCGTCTCTCCCCCATTTATAGAGGCTGTGGGGGAGGAGGTTCGTTTCATGCCTCTCGGTGGGCTGGTATTTACAAAAATTGCCGCTAAAAGATACAAAAGGCCCCTAAATACTATTAGGAGAGACATAGGCTTTGTAATTGGGCCCTAAACATGCTTTGGTGGGGGCCTGAACATGCTCGGTTGGTGGCGGCTGCTGCGTGGTGGCTCGTGTCGGCGTCCCAATCCATTCAGGAAGTTTTATGGAGGCTCGTGTTGATGACCCAATCCAACGTGACATGGGCTAGCCAGGCCTAGGAGGGGTGCGTTGCCCGGCATGGCCGCCGCCGCCATCCTCATTATCACTATTACTTAGGGGTTAAGTTTAGTCAAATTAGGAGCTACTCCCTCCGTCCATCTATCGGAGGGATATTACCAAAATTTTTTTTTGCTAATTAGAGGGATATTAGGTGGTCCTCTCATTTTGCTAATAAATATGATGCCTCGTACCACGTGCAGTTGTGCATATGCCCAATCTAATGTTGTGCATGCACTTTGGGAAATGAAACATAGACCGTGCATC
Source organism: Hyparrhenia diplandra (assembly GCA_015847255.1). NCBI lineage: Eukaryota > Viridiplantae > Streptophyta > Magnoliopsida > Poales > Poaceae > Hyparrhenia > Hyparrhenia diplandra. Next base: position 772,869 of record JADLZK010008369.1, read on the forward strand.
GAGGTGATTAATTAAAAATCTGCATAGCTTTAGTACTCCTTGGTCATTGTGACAGAGGCTAATATCCCTCCGATAGATGGACGGAGGGAGTATTACTTAGGGGTTAAGTTTGGTCAAATTAGGAAGATTCTGGATTGCTTGCGAGTCAAGTTGAGTCCTCCCTATACATATAAAGGGAGACATATTCTTTTTAGATCAAGAAATAAATAAAATAAAATAGGGTTTAACCCTCAGCTCCTGTCTCCCCAGCTCTCACATGCCAGCGCCGCTGCGCTGCCACGCCAAGACGCAGCCGCTGCCCGCAGCGCCGCCATGCGCGCCCGGCGCTGCCCTTCTTCCCCCATAACAACAACCTGCGCTAGGCGTCAACAACCGCCCGGCGCCACCCACGGGCCAATGGATTTGGTCTGTGACATGGACCCGTCTATTTATTTTGATAGGATGGTCTTGACGAACTATTACCTCATAGGATGTAATAGTTTAAATGTATATTGATTTATTTATTATTATATAAAAAGATAAATAAGGAAAGTTTAAGATATAATTTTTTTTGCTAGATTTGATTGATGCATGTGTGATATCTAGTTGATATGGTAAATCTTCTTATTTAGTAACTTTATATATGATTTATTTTCATTATGATATTTTTAATGTAACTTTATTGTAGATTTGATTTTTGCATGTGGTAATATTTCAATGTGTACGTGATTAACGTGTCGTGTGTGTATGCGACTACTAATAACGTGGTGACCCATGTGCACGTGTGTGGTGAGCCGTGTACGTGTGTGGGGTGAGCCGTTAGCAGGTAGCGTGTACGTGTAACGTGTGTGTGGTGAGTCGTGAGCGGCTAGTGTGTACGTGTAATGTACATGTATGTGGTCAGCCGTGAGCGGCTAGGGTGCAGTGTGTGTTGTTGTGTGGTGAGCTGTGAGCCTGTGTGTCGTGTGTGTTGTACAACCACCTAGGACCAGAGGTGCGCAACCAAATTTCTCCTATCGGCCGTTTGGGACACCCGATTCTCGGAACACCGACATGGAGTGTGTCGAAGGCGTATCTCTTGGTTTGTGTTGTACAGGTGTGGAACTCGGAGATGGTAGCTGCTGGCGGGGTGAATGGGCGAAGGAGGATGTGTCGGGCCGACGGACCGCGGAGGTGAAGGCAAAACATGAGGCTTGGGCGAGGGACCGGATCGCTGGGTGGCTAGCCATGGTGGATGACATCGAAACATCCATGAATGCAAGAGGACATGGCGGGACCGTGTCGATCGGGTCAAGACGACGAGCATGCAAGCAGAGCGGGCGACTTGGATCACTTGGCGACTTCGGGCGGTCAAGACAGGTGGCATGCGTCGGAGGTTTGGTCGTTGGGACCTTATATCCACCGGTGGCGGTTTCATGGTTTGGGCCTCAAAACCACGGGCGCGGGTTTGGTGGTTTGGGCTTCAAAACCATCGGTGGCAGGTTTCATGGGTATGGGCCTCAAAACCCGGCTAGGTGGATGTTCCGGTGGACGGAAGAACGACACATGGTGGCGTCTAGGAGATTGCGTGGAGCAATACTACATATGAGGAGGCGCCGATGGCCGTCGGATCAGAAGATATCCAGGTCCAACCATTATGCCCCTGGCTAAGTGGTTTCGACAATTGTATCGGTAGGGGTAGGATGGTCATTGTGACCAAGACTACAAAAAGAGAGGACAAGCCCTCCATCTCGGGTTGCCTCTCCGGTTTCAGTTTCGAGTTAGAGTTTCCGGTACGTAGTTGTTCCGAGTGGGAGAGGTCCCAGAAAACTATTTTGTGATTCAGTTTGTAGGAAGCACACCCCTCAGTGCGTGCATGCCCTCTGGGATTTTTGGGGTCGAGATCGATTCACTGTGTGCTGTGATTTTGCTCTGAGATTTCGTGTTCTTGTGTTCTTTCTTCGTAGCTTTTTCTCCTCCCCTCTTCTAGTGCTTTCGATTCGTCATTGTGGATCGTTTTGAGTAATTCTTGTTGCTGCAATTCGTTCACGACCAAAAACCTAAGTGATTCACCAAAGGAATTTGGTTGAATCCTTTGTGTTTGTATGTCAAGTTTCTCGTTTTCCACGTGATCTGAAATTCCGTCGATTCACCCGGTCAAGTGTAAAATTTCTTTAGGGGATTTGGTCACCTACATGCCTAGATCATCGACTAATTTTTTGTGACCTAATTTGGAGATTTGATCGAGTTTTGGATCTGTTTTGTAAGTTGGGTAAGTCTGAGTTCATGCAGTTTTTGCTGTGTCAGCTGGGTGTCCAGTATTGTTGCAATCAGTCTGTTTTTCGTGTTGTAATCGGCAGGCAGCTCGGGGTCCCCAGACATGTCTGTACCATCCAGAGAGTTACTTCCCGTGACCGCAGGCAGTCCAAACCTATTGCAATCAGAGGTCTAGTAGTGTTGCAATTCGTTTGTGTTTTGGGTTGTAATCGGCTACCGCGGATAGTCCAGACAGTTGCAATCAGGTGTACAGAACATCTTCTAGCGCATCCACCTAGCAATCTAGGTCGTGATCTTTCATTTTTGGTGTGATTTTCTTTGAGGGGTCGTGAGAGCTACAAGGTCGATAATTCGAAAGAATTTTTCGAGGCTGCTATTCACCCCCTTTAGTCGCCTTTCTCGATCCTTCAGTTCTTGATATCCTTACTGCATGCGAAATCTACCTCGATCCTCAAGGGAGAAAAAGGTTTAGCCAGCTGAACTTTATGCATTTTGACAAATTTGAGTTTCAACAATAAGTTTTTTAGAGAAAAGGAATACAATTAACTGGCAATAGTAATTCACGTGCACTAGGAGAGGCGTGCAAATATTAAATCGTACGATGTCTTAGAACTGAGCTACAACAAGCACACTGGCAGATTGAGCTGGGCAGCATCACGCCGCCTGACGTACCTTCGGTGTTCGAAATACTGGTATTTCTATGAATTAATTAACGGAAGCCCCCAATATCATCACTTGTGCCTTGCGTATGATGTCAGTCGACGTAGAATGTCTGGATTCTTTAGGCTCCCAGCAGCATCTTTCATTCTGTCGAGTTCATGGACAATGGCAGCCATGGTGGGCCTCTTTTCAGGAACAATTTCAACACATCTTAGTCCGATGTCCAAGCAGGTTTTGATCTGCTCCAGCTGCGACTCGTCAAACAAGGATGGATCGAGCAGCTCCATGAACTGTTCCTTTTTCGAAAATAGATCCGTGAATTGTCGATAATTCTTAACCCGCGCCTCCCTAGCCTGATGATGAGGGAACCATTAAATATATAGCTTACCGATCGAGGAGTCGCAACGAATTGATCTTGTCATTGTTTCCATTTAGCATGCACGTTACTACATACGTACCCATTCAACAGGACCATGTAGATCACCTTTGCACATACCACCAATAATGGTTCCAAGCAGTATGACGCCAAAAGCATACACGTCAGCCATTGTCGAGATTTCGCCGCGAAAAACATATTCCGGTGCCATATAGCCCCTGAAATGGTTAAGGAAAATCAGAGCATCCGAAACGTCAAACTAAAAGCTCAGATCAAGGAATCCATGCATGTTCCCTGCCAAGCTGCTAATGCAACCCACTACGTTCATACTGTTTATACGAGTTCTTTCTTCACCAAACATCCTAGATATTCCAAGATCTGCAATCTTCGCATTCATGTCAGAATCTAGGAGGATGTTGGATGGTTTCAGATCCATATGAATTAGGCGTTGCCCATGTATGAAACATGAGCCCTTTTACAATGGTTGGAAATGCCTTCCAATACCTTCCAATGCCTCCCAATACCTTTGCAAAATTCTTATTTTCGTTGTATTATTTTGTCTAAGGGCATGACGGTCTTTCCATAAAACCCTCAGCAGCCCCGCCCCCACCCCCCGGCCCAGCGGCGCGCCTCCTGATCTATTCTGCGAAGTGGAAGACGCCTAGGTCGCGACTCCTTCACCTCGCTCGCCCGTAGCCGTCGCCGTCGCCGCCCCCTCCTCCTCGCAGCGGCGCCATCGTCGCCCGGCCAAGTCTTTCCGCAGGATCGCCGACCCATCGTTGTCGCGGCCCCACCCCACCTCTCTCTCTCCCTCACGGCTTCACCCTAGCCGCCACCGCCCGACGACGTCCTGGTTCGTCGCCGCCCGGCCGCTACCCCGATCCGCCGCCGCCCTGGTGCGCCGCAGCGAGGGTTCGCGGGGAGGTTTCCCTCAGCGCTTCGTCGCTGTGCCCGTATTGTGCAGGCGGTTTTCGTGAGCGTGCTCATCGACGCCGTTCACGGTTCACCTCCGCTGCTGGGCGTTCCTCGCTGCAACCTCATCGACGCCGTGCACGCGGACCCCTCGTGCGAGATCGAGCCGTCCGGCGAAGGTCAGTGACTCCTCTGTGACCATGTCCGATAGTTTAATTTGACCTCTGTACAGCTATCATTTGGTCTATGTTTTCACAAGAATGTAGCTATGATTTGCTTACTAGCATGGCTGACAAAAGCAATCAAGTAGCAATTGATGTGTCGCATAATATGCTACACGATTCTAGGAGTATGTAATGCGTGATGTTATAGTTACTCGCTACAGTAGCTTTATGTGTTAAATTGATTTTTATCTCATGATATAGAAATTAACATTCAATTCTATGCATCCCTGTAATTGTCATATCTGCAAGCAGCAAAAATTAATAAGCATTTATATAGTGTCATCGAATTCCAGTTGTGAAATTGGGATCCTCAAAGCGATGAGAGTTGGATAGCAGTGGTTTAATCTTTGATTCATTATGTTCTGGGAATCCTATTATTAATACTCTTAACCGGCCCCAAGTTCAGCAGCTGACACCACCATCAATGAGTAATCCATCTTTTTTTGTTGATGCAGGAGAGAATGTCGGGTGTCGAGTACAATGAAATTGCTAGGAAGGTGTTTGGCGATGAAGATCAAGCATTCGAGTTTTTATAACAGCTACGCTAAGGCGAAAGGGTTTAGTGTCGGGGAAAAGCTACTGTGTGAGTGGGACAGCGGCCACAATGAGAGGACTCTTCGGCGTTTTGTTTGCAGCTGTGAAGGTTTCCGTGAAGCAAAGGACCTTTCCGGGGAGAATAAGCAGCGGAAGCCACGGAATATTACTCGTTGTGGATGCCGTGCTAAACTTGTGATTGCGGGGAGCGAGAACACAGGGCGGTGGCATGTGAAGGATCTCATGTGTGAACACAACCATCCGATGGTGGAGCAAGATCTTGCTTGTTTTCTGCGTTCTCATAGAAGGATCGAGAGATGAGCAGAAGGCTGATATTGTGGCGATGCAGATTGCTAGGATCCGCAAACACCGGATAATGGGCGTTATGGAATTCCAGTATGGTGGGTTTGAGAATGTTGGGTTTACAAAGAGGGACTTGTATAATTTACGCCATCAGAATAAGGTGGAGACGATTGCTGCTGGTGATGCTCAAAGCGGTGATCAGCTACATGACGAGTGCAGCCGTAGGGATCTGATTTCTTCTTTGAATACAGGACTGATGAGAAAGGGCACCTCAAAGGGCCTGCTGTGGTGTGATACTCAAAGTCGGCTTGATTATCAAGCATTTGGTGATGTCGTGGTATTTGATAGCACGTACAAAAAGAACGATAGCGTGCCCCTTGTTCCATTTGTCGGGGTGAATCAACATGGCAGCACGGTTCTTTTTTGCATGTGGAGTTACTTCAAAGGAGTCAAAGCGAGTCGTATGTGTGGATGCTAAACGCATTCTCGATGCCATGGCTCAGAAGCATCCGGTTTCTGTGATCACCGATGGAGACCTTGCTATGCGAGAGAGCGGTCGCGATGGTGTGGCGAATTCATCGCATAGGCTATGCATATGGCATATTGAGCGGTGCATTGTGCGGCGTTGATGGTGACGATGTGAGGAATGGTTTGAGGAAGTTCCTTTATGACTGTTGCCATATAGAAGAGATTGAGAGGAAATGGCTTGAATTCTTGAGTGATAAAAATTACAGATACAAAATCGTGGGTCTACGAGATGTATGCGAGGAGGCAAGCCTGGTGTGTTGCGTATCATGTCGGTAAGTGCTATATGGGACTGAGGAGCAACCAGCGGGTGAGAGCCTAAACTCTAGGCTTAAGGTAAATCTGGATCGTAAAAAATGACTCTATATGAGGTGGTACAGCACTTGAACCACGGCATTTCGCAGCTGCGCGTTAATGAAGCGATTCTAGACTTTGTAGCTTCGAGTTCCTTTCCATGCTTAGAAACAGGTGCTTATATTCTTGAAAAGGAGGCTGCGAAATTGTTCACACCAAGTGTTTTCGCCAAGGTGCAGTTCAGCATAAGAGCAGCCAAGAAGTGTTTTGCGATAGAGATTGAAGATGGCTACGATACAATTACGTATACTTGTTGGCGGGGAGGATAAAGGAGACATGGAATACGAGGTGGAATGTGAGATGTGTGTTCCTGAAGGCAATGTGAAGGGGATATCTTGTTCTTGTCTCAAGTTGCAGTCCATTGGAACTCCGTGCTCACACATCTTCTTTGTATTGGGCAATCTTAAAGAAAGACGGCTTCCAGATTGCTGTGTTTTGAAAAAGGTGGTCACGAGGATCTAAGAGTGCATTTCCACCCATAAGGAAGAGCAGCATGTATGACTACACCGATAGCCTTTTGAAGTACCGAGAGCTACGCAATCTCAGCCATAGTGCGTCCTTCGTAGCATCTCGGTCACTAGAAGCCTATGAGCGGCTGAAACAAGTTCTGGATGAGATTGCTGCTATGATCCTGAAATTTGCATGCAGTAAAGGCAGTAAACAATTAGCAGAAAGAAAAAAATTTAATGCTGACAAACAACATCATATGGTAGCACAACAATTTTCTTTTGCTGGGACAATATCAAGTGAAGCACATACTCATCAAGCCCATCCTCAGTAATTCTAAGCGACTTGGCTAATATTCCAGCATTGTTTACCAAAAGCTGAATAGATGGCTCAAAATTTTTCTCCTGAACCCATTGCTTCAGAGAGCTTCCAAACTTCTTAATTGACTTGAAGGATGCCAAATCGAGATGAAACATTTTGAGACGGGCATCTGGCTGTTGCCGCTGAATTTCTTGAACAGCCTGCTTCACAGGGTGCGACAATGATGACAAGAGTAAACAGTAGCATAACTACATGTAATGAAAGATCTCTATAGTATATAATACCTCATATAAGAAGTGCGTGGAACGTCCAGCTGACAGAAAAACAAAGAAGTGCATTCGGGTTCAGTAACTAAATTGTAGAAAATCATTGGCTCATTGAACATCAATATCAAGTCGAGCGCATGAAAAATAGGAATAAAAGATGCTACCATTGGCAGGTGACACGGATGGGTTTAAACCTATCATCATCAAGAAGAAAAGGGCAAATTTCTACACTATGACTATGACAAGGATACAAACGAATGAAATAGGAACGAAATCCAGAGCAACAGGGAGCGAGCTGAATCTCGTGTGTAAGCAAGCTGCAATGAGCAATGAATACTAAGACACTAAAACCGTTGCAGGTAGTTTGGCGTGAGCAATAAATACTAAGCTCAGAGCAGAAGAGTTTCTAAATTCAGCAATGATAAACTAAAGAGAAGCACCACACCTGCTCGACGGAATGCCAAGGCAAGAATGAGAGGCACGCGACTGGAGTGACTCACCAAGCACGACGTGGTAGCCCTCCCTCGCGGCGCCGCCGCCGCCGCCCTGCCCAGCCCCGGCGTCACCTGCCACAACGGATGGGTGGGGACGGAGGCGAGGATGCGGGTGTCATCGGTGATCTTCTGGGCGTCGTCGAGCGGGACGTTGAGTTCGGCGCGCACAAACACCTTCTTCCCCTTCAGATCGGCCTCGCCATGGGTGCCCACGCTCCTCATGGTCGCCATCTCAGACTCCCCCGCGCGCGCACGCACGCGCCACCAGCAGACCGTACGGACACCATGGGAGGCAAGGTGAGGGTCAATCAGACTCAATTGACAACGGCGGCGAGGCGCGAGATGACGGACGGATCCGGCGGCGACTAACCTTGGGCTGGAAGAAGCGGATCGACTGGTCGGATGGCGGCCCGGGCGCGGCAAGCCCGCAATGTCTCCTCCCACCAGCGGCGGCGATGATGGCGCGGATCGAATCGGCGGAGGGCGCCCGGCGCGGCAAGCCCGCAAGGTCTTCTCCGACCGGGCGGCGGCGAGGATGGTGGGCGGCGGCTCGACGAAACGTGGGACGAGGAACCCTAGAGCGAAAATAGAGATGAGGATGAACTCGAATGCACAAAAAAAAATCATCTAACTATACTACTTTAATCATTTGATCCTATCATAAATTTTTCTGTTCCAACTGTAAATGTACAGTTTTACCCTCGATCAAAAAATAGAACTACGAAAAAGCAATTAACACGGGATCCAAATACCACAAATTTTGAGAGGCGTTGGGAGGCGTTACGTCTCATATGGCCCACATGTCATAGACACAGGGAAACGCCTCAGGGCGCCTCTCCATTGACGCCTCCCAACGCCTTTTTTCTCATTTTGGGCCCACATGTCATACACACAGGAAACGCCTCAGACGCCTCTCCAACCATTGTAAAAAGTTCATGAAACATACGGCCTGGGCTATCCCATCAATTAGTTTAAAGCGAGCAGACCAGTCAGCTCTTTTCCCTGCAAAATATATACATGCCGTGAGGAAATCAAATGCTAAAGCAGGGGTAAAAACGAAGACCATTTTACACGGATATGAACAATATTGAAAGGTACCGCTGTTAATCCTATCCAAATCTCTATTTTCCATATTTTCGTGGACCAAGCAAATATATGTTTCCGTGGCAGTCACCTTAAATCCATCTCCCCTCGGTACAAGCGAATTTACGTCTGCGTTGGCATATCCCAGACATTTTACTATATTTCTGTGCTCAACTTTAGAAATAATGTCAAATTCTCTTGTCATCATGTGCGACATATTTGAGTAATTTGCAAATGTCTTAATGGCGACCAGTTGTCCGTCTCGTAATGCACCCTGAAATAAAACCAAGTTATTAAACAATGCGCACATTCTGCAAACACATCCCACCGTCATATTTGCTTTTTTGGGGTCTACAAATCCAAAGTATACGCATTTGTTGCTTCACTTGCTTTGTGGACAGTAGTTAGTGTTGGTCTCTGTTTCACTTTTTTTTTTTGGCAAACACAAACGACACAACACACAGGACAAACCGAGGACTGGTACCTTGTAGACTTTACCGAAGCCACCTTCCCCGATGAGATTGTCCTGTGAAAAGACATTAGTAGCGTCCTTCATCTCAGCCAAGGTGAACATTGTGAACCCTGTCAGTAGAACAAGACATTTATTGATATAGTAGTTTAGATTAGGGAGCGATAATGCTGAACTGTAGAAGCACCCAATTGGTATTAGACACCGTTGACATCTAAAAGTATTAAAACACGCAGAATTCAGTTTTTGCACTTTTTCAGAAATGCACTGCGGACTCAACTATTGTGTTTCTCTCGTTGTTACCACCGAAAATATATATGGATAATATAATTTTGATTCTGGATGAAGAAAATGGGACTTTGGGCGTTGGTCCAGCAAACCTCATGGCTGTCATTGCAGTCATATTTATATTATGTATGGATAATATAATTTGGATTCTGGATGACGGAGCTATTACACACTCTTTAAAGGTCTTATTTAGGAGTACATTTTTGAGTTGAGACCAACATGGGCCAACATCAAGTCAGACGTAGGTAAACTTATTGAGGGGGCAACATGGATGCCCTGTGGTCACGGACCACAAGAATTATTAGAAGTATTGTAGTGCACATTAAACTAGAAAGATATATCCTGTATATTTGTGGACAACGATTTGGAATTAAAATAAGACTATTTATATTTACTTTATATATAAACTATCAAAGGTGAATAGCATTTTGTTTCATTGAAGTTGTAGCACTCCCTCCATAGCCATGATACTTTATAATAAACTAGAAAGTCGTTGCCATGACAGGACCTGGAGATTAATTAGATTCGGTGCTATAGCTTTTCAGTTATACTGATATCGACATGATAGTTCGTCTCATGCAAAAATTATCAGGACAGGAGCTTGGAAGTTTGGAATGTTTTGACAAAGTCACAGAGTGTTTTCTGCACAGATCCACCTGTACTGGCTGCTGCTTGCGCTCTCTCTTTCAATCCCTTTTTCCTTTCCCTTATTGAGCCTGTTCGGCTGGGCATGCTGGCTGGCCGATCTTTGTGAGAGAAAGTACTGCTATTGGCTGGGCTGCTGGGCGGCCGATCTTTGTGAGAGAAAATATCTTGGACTGGCTGGCTGATAAGCCAAGCGAACAGGGCCAATGGCTTGCTCAATGCACATTGCCAGCTCTGTCCCTGTTACCACACCATCGCCCTTTCGCTCTCCTCGATGCCAACGTTCCGCTCTTCCTCGACCAAGTAAGAATTTGCTAGCTGGCTGGTCAAACAAGTTCGGCACACCGATGATCGGCATGCGGGACGCTTCCACCCACAGTGCAAGACAAAGCACCCGACCGCTGGGTGGGAGAGGACCTCCGTCTGGTCGCACCAGTTCACAACCAACCCCCTGCTGGCAGCATGGATGTTCTCCTACTCCCAGCCCGAGCCATGGCAGCTGCTCTCCACCCCCACCTCGACCCGTCCCTTGCGCCACGACCACCAAGGCCACGTTTAGTTGGCTGAAAATTTGCCAAAAAATTGCAAATTTTTAGACTCTCTCTCCATCACATCACATTAAATACACCAAAAGACATATGTTCGGAGCAGTAAATGTAGGTAAAAAAAATAACTAATTACACAGTTTTGTTGTAGATCACGAGACGAATCTTTTGAGCCTAGTTAGTCCATAATTGGACAATGTTTACCACAAACAAATGAAACGTGCTACAGTGTGCTACAGGAGTCAGAAAAGTCACTTTTGCTAAAATTTAGCCATCTAAACAAGGCCCAAGTATGGTCGCCGACACGTACTGTTACAACCCTGCAGCTACCTTGTCATGCCAGGTGACCTTGGTCACGCTCCCAAACGACCCGTACACTACCGACTTTATCAAGGATGGGCACCAAGCCACTCCATGTACCTGAGTACCTTTTCGTGTCGACGTAGTCGTCGTGCTTTAAAAGATGGATCCGTGCGTCCGTCGAGGACCCCTGGCATGGGGCCGAAGGTGACTAAGTCCAGATGCCGCTTCATCTCCACGAGCACGTCATCCACTAGATCCTTGATTGTGTTCATGAGCACCTTAGTACGCCGTTGGTCCATGCTCTTGAACAGCTCTCGGAACAAATCCATGAGGGCCTTGGCCAAAACGCTGCCTATCGTGTCAAGCAGGATGGACGGGAAGTCCCGGACCCAAAGAAATAATGTGAGTGGACAAGAGGTCTCTCGACCCGCTGCAGCTGGAGTACAGTGAGATGATGCAGAAGAAGATCATTGCTCGACACATTGAAAAATAGTTCTAGTTCATCACATTTCGGTTCAATAAACCAAATTATATATTCTTGTATTGAGTGCAACTTTCTTTTCATTGTCATTGTGGGAACCGTTTCCAATATCACGTTCAGTACTTTAATTTGGTGAACAAAAATATATGCAGCACTTCTATGTGAATTGGGTAATGAATTTTATTTCTTATACGTGCATGGTTGTGTCTATTCAATTATTGACGTGTGTACTGTACAGATTGTGTGTGTCAGCTGGTGGCCGATTTGATTTCACAGAGACGATTTGGCAATGATTTTGTGTTCAGCACTTCAATGACTGATATGTGATTCAGTACGTACTAATTCATTTGTGTGATTGGATGCTGTGTCAGCTCGTGCCCTGTTCATTGTTTGGCAGTATCTGCATGTTCGGTTTTTTTTTGTGCTGATTGGGTACTGTGCCCGACAGCTCCTTCTGCAACTGATTCTCTGCCGACAAGCTGCTCATTCTCTTGTGTGGTCTGCTGTGCGACTAAAAGATTGATGTGCAGCTTTTTGGTCGGTAGAATGATCATGCTCTGCTCCTTGTCGGGCTGCTGCGGATTCTCTCTTGTGCAATGATGGGACAAAAAAGATCCTGCTCCTCCTCAATGTTCTTTTGGACAGCTACAAATACTGAAGTCGATAAATAAAATATATGTCACAAAGAAATTCGTAGGGAATACTATTGCTTGTCCAAGATAAACAAATATATTGATTACACACTTGAAAAAAATGGTGTTTTACACTGAAATGAAAATCCTACGTATCCCCTTTGTCCCAAAATTACCGTCATTTTAGCTACAGGAGGTTGTCCTAGAATAATCGTGGTTTTAGGCCACCCGTCCACTCGCCCAGAGTAGTCCACCTACTCCGGCATCCTCTCTCTCTTCTTTACACACTCTCTACTCCTTCGTCGGCGTGGAGTAGTACTACACGAGCTGCTCCAACTTCGCCCACATCTAGCCGCGGGGCTTCGCCCTAACTCCATCCTGCATCGCCCAAACCCCACCCCGACACCAACTGCGACGGAGTCCACGGCGGCGGATCAGCGACCTCTTCTTCTCCGACCTCGGTGTGTCGTGCGACTTCCGAGAATACGGCTGCGAAAGTCGCCGTCTCCTAATTCCTGGCGTCAACCACGAGGGGACACGTGCGAGCACGCGTCGTGCCACTTGCTTTCGCCTGGGTGCTCCCAGCTCCCGCTCGCCCGGGCGCTCGCCGCCCCCCTCGCCTGCGACCACTCTTTGCCCATCGAGGGCGTTGCGTGCGGCGAGCCCATCCCGCTCACCGTCCCCATGCCGATGCCTGCGCCCAACTACAGGCACTCCCACCCGCGATGATGCGGTCTCCGCCGCTGAGGAGGCCCACAGGTTGGTTGTGTCTGTCATCGAGGAGGCCCACGGCGAGGCCATCTCCGTCGCCGAGGAGGCCCGCGCCCCGGCACCAACTGCGGTGCTACTCCATCCCGCACCGCCCCCGACCCCGCCCGGCACCGCTTTCGAGTTGCGGCGACAGAGCCCACAGCGGCACTCCCACCCGCGATGGCGACGTCGATGCCATCTCCACCGCCCAGGAGGCCCGCGCCAAGGCCATCTTTGTCACCAAGGAGGCCAGCGCCGAGGCCATCTCCGTCGGGCGGAAGGCACCACTCCACCTCGCTGTGTCTTTGGATCTCCGGTGACCGGTGCTAGATCTGAGGTGGTGGAGACGGCGACGGTGAAGCGAGAGGGGGAGGGGAGGGGAGGAGGAGAGCAAGGTGAGGGAGGGAGAGTGAGGAACGGGGGAATGTGAGTGAATTCAATGATTGAATGAATATGGGCATATAGGTCATTTGCACTCTGCCTTGGTAGCCCCTTCCGTTCTAGAATGACAATTAATCTGGGATGGAGGGAGTAGCTAATATAAATCTGGATAATGGTTCCAAAGGTGCTCGATGAGCTCTTTTTCCAATTGCACATGTGTTTCATTATCTCTGATCCTTTTGTGTGCATCAATAAATTCATCAAGTGTACGACTAGCCTGGCCATGACTAGGTTGCACATTTTGACCACCGTAATCGAAACGCTCATTAGGATCTACATCTTCAACAATCATGTTGTGCTTGGTCACACAATCCCTCATAATCATTCCTATTGTCTCTGTGTCCCAAGTGCGAGCTGGTCTCTCCACATCCTTGCTCTCTGATTCTTGCACTTTCGCAAAGTACCGTCTCTTGTTCCCCATAAGAAGAGTGTCATGGACTTAAGTAGCCCATGAGCGGTATATACCATCTTCTAGATAATAACCCATAGTATAATCATAACCATTAATGGTATAACTCACCTGTGGAGATGTACCTTCCGCCATGTTTGAAAACATAGGGGATCGGTGAAGAACATTGATGTCATTATGTGACCCAGGCATTCCAAAGAAGTCATGCCATATCCAAAGGTTCTACGAAGGTACAATCTCCAAAATGATAGTGGGCTTCTTCACATGCCCTTTGTAGACCTTATTTTTCATAAGGACAGTTCTTCCATGCCCAATGCATACAATCAACAGACCCTAACATTCTAGGGAAGCCTCTATGTTCACCGAGTGCCAGTAAGCGTGTTGTGCAGTACTTTCGCCAATTGGATCGTACTCATCTGTAGCATTAGCGAGAACCCCATAAGTGAGCATACAAAATGCGGCACTGACCTTTTGGAAGCAACTCAAACCAAGTATATGGTGATGTATAGAGCGAGCTGCACTGATCATCGGGTGACATCGCATCAATCGGGGGACGAACCGGGGCTAGGCAACTTATCTACGAGACAGCGACGACAACCTAAAGTCCCTTGCGGGCCAGCTATGGTGAACCCATATGTGTTAGGCTCCATATTTGTTAGGCTCGAGCAGCGGTGAACGACGCCGGCGAGCATTGACCGGTGTGGTCGATGAGCACTGACGGTGTGGTGCTAGGTTCTGAGAGGGCGGTGAGCGATGCGGCGAGCACTGACAGGTGTGGGTGATTTAGTTCCTTCATAGGCTACTAGCATGTGAATGATGCCGATGAGCACTGACCGACAACTTAAATAACGGAGAGCTTCAGTTCGGAGCTATTCTCGTTCATGGAAAATGCATTACTAATGCTCATGCACACATGCACACAAGTAAAGATGCGACTAAATAGGCTTAAATAACAGTATGAGCCACGGCAACAATGTTTAAGATACTTATATAAACATGCATACTTATTAAAAATTTTCCTGAAATCATGGGTATGCCTCGGCATACAGGGGCATACCCCTGGCGCCGTCCATGGCTGTAGGGACCTGACAACCGTGACCTGACGAAGGAAAACCGCGCACGAGCACACGAGACCTGGTTGCGGCGTGGGGGAAAAAAAGTTGCGGCAAAAAAAAAAAAAAAAAAAAAACAAGTGGGTCCACAAATATGGGAACTATTGGAGATGGGCTATTTTTTTTTCTTTCCCATATATTTTGCCAAGTTGCCAAACTCCATGTTTTGGCAAACAAAATTTAGAAAACTCTTGGAGATGCTCTAAGATAACACGATCAATGAAAATCAAAACATTACAACAAAGAAGAGAAAAACACAATTGACAAAAGCCATATAATTTTGCAGTTACTGGATTATACAAAGCAAGTAATATACACAAGCATACAGCAGAATTCATGATCTCGTCTGATTTCGTCGCTCGTTCCAAATATATACTTTACGTATTGTTGGGAGTTGCTCGCTTGTACACACCCGTAGCTGCACACTACAATCTGCGTGACCTGCCCCTTTTTCGGAGGTATGCTGGTTTCTTTGGGGCCGACAACATATTATTGTTGCCTGACCTGACGTATGGTGGTTTCTTTGGGGTCCACAACATTTTATTGCCATCCAGCATCGAAAGAACGTCCAGCATGGTAGGCCGGTCTTTCCTACCATACTGAGTGCACAAGAGCCCTATCCCCATGCATTTTTCTATCTCCTTCAGCTGGTCGTCGCCATACAATGACGGATCAAATAACTCCTGCATTCTAGGTCCAGCATCCTGCGCCCCCAAGCCTGAAGGAAACAGTGACAGTTAGATGTTGTGTGACACACAAATATATATACATATGGTTGTAAATGCCACTACAAGTGAGGTACACTTACCCAAGCAACTAAATCTTTGAGCTGTGGTTTATAATTGCACATACCACTAATGGTCTCAAGAACGATGATTCCGAAACTATATATGTCAACCATTATGGTCAATCTGCCATCCATAATATATTCTGGAGCCATATATCCCCCTGGGTAGTTAAAAACAAGTCAAAAAGGAAATGAAGGGAAACCTTACTTGCTTATGCATTCCAAGAACTGAAGTTAATAATGTACATTTTGGAAGAGTATTGATGTCTTACATTGTGCCAGCCACAACGTTTTTTATGTCGCAAATTCACGATCACTTTGTTCAAACATTTTAGCTATTCCAAAGTCACTAATCTTAGGACTCATAGAATGATCCAAGAGGATGTTGCTTGGTTTCAGGTCCAAATGAATAATGCGCTGCTCATGTAGGTAATGTAGGCCATGGGCCATCCCCTGAATTATCCGGAAGCGGGAGGACCAATTAAGTTTTGACCCTGGGAAATACAGTATTACGAAGAAGCACTTATTAGTTATATTCGAATAAATAAGGTCCAAAATCTGAATGAAGATTGTACTACAACTGTTTTTCAGTGGAACACATGCCATTGATAATTTTCTCCAAGCTTCCATTCGGCATGTATTCTTGGACCATGAAACAAAGTGATTCTTCAGCTGCGAATTGTTTGTTTGAGTCTTTATCTACATGGCCGTATCCCGAAGCTTAACTATATTATTGTGCTCAAGCTTTGAAACCATACCGAGCTCATCATATATGCTTTCTCGCTGAGTGGTTAGACGAAACAGGAAGTTTCTTGATGGCAACTTCAAGTCTGTCACGTAGTACACCCCCGGAAAATACAAATTTAGGACCGGGGTAAGTGATGAGTTTTTTTGTACAAAGTACTTAACTAGTAACATTTTACCATCCACAGTATATAAGTAAAACTATGTCTATATAGGTGTGGGCTCATCAGATGCCATATGTTCTAGTTATTGTGGTGTGTGTTATCGAACATAAGTTTCAGCCTGGAAGCTGATCTTCATAAGTGAAGTCAAACTCCACCTGCATAGGTTCCCAGCTCATCATCACCCATTGTTAATGGATTTGTTTAATGTCCTGTAATTTTGTTATGTGTCCTGTTTCTACCCTGTGCTGGTATGTATTTTCAGCGGCTGCGTCCGTTCTGCCTCCATGGCTGGGTCTATGTTCGTCAGCGGTTGTGTCTGTTTCTCATTCTATGTCTATGTTCTTCCACTGTCCCAGAAATGCCTATTAGTGACGCGACCAGACAGTCATTAGTGACGCGGCAGAGGCACATCACTAATCTTGCGGTCGTGATGAGGGCAGATATTTTTACGCGTCACTAATAGATCTTCAGTAGTGACGCGTCCAGACAATATGTGTCACTGATGATCCCTCTCACAGTGATATGTGCAGCCAAGACACACCACTAAGGCCCCTTAACAGGGACGCTTACTATTCACTGTGACGCGTCCTGTCAAGACGCGTCACTGAGTACATTTACGTGGCAGCGGCCGTGATCTCTGTTTCTTCTTGATAGGTTTTAGGTAGGTCCCTCTCTCTCTCCTTTATTAGCACCCAGCTAACACTTATTTTCCTGTTATTTTCTAATAAAGCACTGACGAGCAAGCTCCATGTGCAGTTTTCTTCAAAACCATTCTCTAGCATCACAATATATCTAATCATCTAATTTTAACTCATCATGCTCTTGTATTGGGTAGCTATTAGAATCAGAATTTAAACATTTCCATCAGCCGATCACCAAGATCGTTTACCTTTTTGATGACTTCCATTATGTAGTGTACTTGATGTTTGGTTGACAACAGTATCTTTGGATGTTCAGGTAATTTTTTTTTTTGTTTTGAATAAGTGATGAATTGTGAGCCATTTTTTTAATGTGTGTCTGGAGTACCTTATAGATGACACCGGAAGAACCTTTTCCAATGATGTTGTTGCGTGAGAAGTTTTTTGTAGCATCGTTCAACTCCAACAACTCGAACCTTGTTAAGCCTGTTGTGGAACAAAGATAAATGTCAATATTCAGGTTAAATGGCAACTTTTGATGTTAAACCAGTGAAGCTGCAACTAAGGTTGACGAGGACATG
Source organism: Hyparrhenia diplandra (assembly GCA_015847255.1). Taxonomy (NCBI): domain Eukaryota; kingdom Viridiplantae; phylum Streptophyta; class Magnoliopsida; order Poales; family Poaceae; genus Hyparrhenia; species Hyparrhenia diplandra. The sequence continues at coordinate 790,592 of JADLZK010008369.1, forward strand.
ATCTACCTTGCTAACTAGATAAGCAGTGGATGTACCAAAGCTACGCTGATAAAGTATTGGGATAGCGTAAAAATGATATGACCTTACCTGTCGGTAAGATAGCTGAGGGTTCTTGGCCTGCAGCCACTTGATACCTGGCATTGCAAAGTCAACCAACGGGAAATGCTTTTTGTGTTACCACAAACAGATACAGGATCCTGGCATATCGGCCCAGCTAGACATGTGTGTTTTTTTTAGACATGCATGGTACATAGACAGTATATTAGAGAGTGTGCACTATCGTTTTTTAGTTTTTGTGATAATATATTTACAATACCCATTTTTTAAAAAAAAATAAACCAGCATGAGAGTGTTGCCAATTGTTATTGCATATATAAAAAATTAAGTGTGATGCTAAATTCACTGATGAGATATTCGTAACCAACACTATTCACCTGTGTGTATATGCGTGCATAGGAGCTGGACCAATCCTCTGAATCCTTGTCAAAAATACGGAGAACTGGATATTGGTGGCGAGGACGCCAAGCATCATTTTGACAGATATGTCATCCCGGGCCTGACGCAGCTTGAAGGACAGGTCGTTGGCAGAGCAGAAAAGACTCATGATGCTCCTCCTCTGGCAGCTCTTAACGAGCTTGAGTGAGCGGTTGAGGGTCTCTGCAAGATCCTCCAGGGGGCCGTCCATCTCGGGCTCATTAATCGGCGCGTGTCTCGTTGAGCTTCTCTATGAGGGCGCTGACTCTGACCACAAGCTTCTGGATCGAAAGACACTCGTCCTTGTTCTGGCGAACCGTCTCTACTGCGTTCTTGATTGCTACCGCAACAGATGCAATTTTGATCAGACTTGCCATGGGATCTGCCATCACTGCCGTGCAAGGACAATATGTTATATGTGCAATATGATCGACTATATACATGTACACCGAACTATTTTATACACAGTGGAGCTGATAAGCAAAGAATGACAACACATTATCATAAACCTTCACATAATTAAGAATTAAAGCGCTTTAAGCAAACAAGAAACTGTCCTGATATTTTTGCTACCTCCAATCTCCTTTCTTCTGTCGACCTTTAACTTCGTTGTAGCTAAGCCTGTGTTACCAATAAGCAAACAGACTGCTGGTCTTCTCTTATCGTGGAAGCCAGTCTGATCCGATCGGCTGTTATATGTAGAAGAACCAGAAGTTAGGTGGTTATATATATACTATAATAAATAAGAAGCAATGCAAATCAAGGGCAAAGGCATAAATGTCTTTTTTTATTTCTTAAAATGAAAGGACTGAAGTAAGTCTTCTTATAAACTAGAAGAAAGTTAATACTGTTTCAAAGTTGAAACGCAAGGAACAATTGACATGTTGGAGGAATACAGTTCACTTAGACAATGAAAGATTCATATACCATCTCAGTGGGCATATAATTTACATCTATGCCGACAAGTTTAGCCAATCACCGGATGAAAGGGTGGTGTGTCCTTTTAGCGTGATGGCATCATGATGATACTTGCAACTATTTTGCACTATGTAACTTGCTTGTCTTCCATTTCAAAACAGCAACTAAATAAAAAATAATAATTACTGAGCAAATCCAAAGTCTACACTTTTTAGAAAGCGCCACCTTGCAGTGGCCTTCCATTGCCACGTCATTCCTCAACGAAAAGGTCATATTTATAGGAGAAATAGTCTACATTGCTGATTCTGTAGAAGTACATTTTTTTACGGGATATGAAGCTAGCCTTCCTTGGAGATAAGGCATGTCCACGATTGCAAGTTCTTAATCTAACATCACCGTAGATATCCCCCCGATATGCTCTAACAACCGATCGACCACCTACCCCTATGCCCAGTCATATATAGCGGGAGTGACGTTGATAGTGAGATTAATTGGAGAATAATTTGAAGGTTTGAAGCTGAAGATCCAACATCCCCCTACATCCTACGGTTGATGTGTGTATGTATTGGCTGGAGAAAAAACAGATTGACGAGTAGATAATGCAAGATGGTAACCCTTTGTGCTGATGTCAAGGTAACCGGGCATGAGAGGGTGAAGTAGCAATGGTTGAAAAATATTGTGCGAAAAGATATCTATGGTCGATGGAGCTGTGTTGGGGCAAGATGTCGAGGAATATGGTTGTAATGGTGAAATAGCTGTGGATGAAGATGCCGTGCTAGATAGCCTTGGTTGACGGAGCTGTCAGGGTTACCAAGTGGAGAAAAACCATACGTAATGCCGCATTTGCACAACGAGGCACGCTGTACATGAAGACGGTGGCCAATAGAAGAAGCTACCATAGACCAAGATGATTACACATCAAGGTAATTGTCACTGGAGTCAAGTGTGCTAGGGGTTTCCAGGCATGAGAACATGTAGAGGGCCCCGACCATATGCCAGTCTGTTGTGTCAAAGCGACTAGATAGGATGCTTTGATGAAGGTTGTGGTGTGGAGAACGGTGGAGGTGGATGGTGCCAAACTGCCAATGCAGCCCATGGTTTTTCACAGTAGAAGTATGATTGCAAAAACCACCTCGATCTAACATAAAAATCATTTTGCACTCCGCACGAATATGTTTTTTTTGTAGAAGTGACATACAAATAGGTAGGTGTAAAAATGTGGCTATCAAATATTTTATTTGTTAATTTTAGTTCTGATATAAAATGTGGCTATCAAAATTGAATCTCAATCAATGAACAAGATATAATGTGTAAAAATACAATTAGGAGCAGAAAAAGTACATAAGGACATAACCAACAACCCTACCCATTGATTTAGACGACAAATGCATGGAAACTAGATAGTGTCCTGATATTGGTGTGTCTGCAAATAGGTAGGTGTGTGATCTAACGTGATTGAGAATGTATTTTAGTTAGTATATAAACTTCTTCCATAAATTGAAAAATCTAATACGACAATGTTTTGCATGACAGAAGAAAACAACTTGCAATCGTAAGAGACGCCGTAGTTGCATGTATAGATTAGTACCAATAATGTATGTATATCAAATCACAAATGTTACATTGAAAGCTACTGTTCTTACTTTGCCAAAAGAAAAATATACATCTTGTAGACTGATAAATAAATTAACCTATTGCAACATTGAAAAAAGTAACATTAGAATTAAGTATATATCCAAGTCTCAAAACTTGCAGCATATAGATCAATCCTCAGAGCTAGCTCATCTGGCGTAGGTGATGTGTTTGGAAAAGTTTTTATCTTGCCTACCCTCTTACCTTGTTTGTGTAAACTCTCAAACAATATATTTACAAAAATCTTGATAAATTCAGATCAAGATTCTTCCGCAAGGTTCTACAGATAGACACAAATATAGACTTGCTAAGTGGGATATTCTATGTCGCCCTAAGGATCAAGGTGGTCTTGGAATTCTAGATTTGTATATACAAAATAGATGTTTATTGGCCAAATGGATCGTCAATCTTATAAACACCGATGGCACCTGGCAATCCTTGCTAAGGAATAAATATTTGAATTCCAAGACTCTAACCCAAGTGTCAGCCAAACCAAGTGACTCTCATTTCTGGAGAGGCCTCATGCATATCAAAGATGAGGTACTGGCTAAAGGTTGCTTCCTAATTAAAGATGGAACCAGCACAAGGTTCTGGGATGATACTTGGTTAGGTGATAAGCCCCTCAAAAATAGATACCCGAGCTTATATAACATAGCTAGGGATCGACATGCTACAGTGTCGAAAGTTATGTCCTCTAATCCTCTTAATATTTCCTTTAGGAGATCTTTAGTGGATAACTAGTTAGGTGGCGCACATTTGCGCGCCGAAAACTTAGGCAAGGAATCAGGCAATGTGAGGTCACCACTGATTTAGAAAATAATACTGGGGACGGAAAAGATGAAGCCCCAAAAGCAGTAGTAATGAAGACCAACCATGGATGTGCTTACAGACATTGTATAGTACATTAATAGAGATGTTCGTAGACACAATACATATTTCTACTTATTGAAGTTCTTAGGATGCACTGGTGATGGAATACATAAGCAGTTGGAATACATAAGCAGGTGAACTGAAACCAGTCGTCATTAGATATCTCCTTTGATGAATTCGTGGTCAGATTCCCATTCTGGTTCATAAGAATCTGAGTCACTGTCACTGCGTGGTGTAGCTACTTGGACATATCCATGCAAAAGAAGAGGGGGATTAGCCTTGTGTATGGATGTATATTTTATATGCTGCCAAGTAATGTAATTAGGTTGCAAGTATTGGACCTGTGGACCTACTTTGCCATGGAAAATAATGAGTTTAGAATATGAAATCAGGTATAATTATCAAAAAATAATAATGGAGTCAGATTTAGTAGTACACATCGAGGATTTCATAAAGAGCAAGACATCAAGGATTTTATATAGAGCAAGACAGTACTATGTCTTAGTAATACAGTTTCGAGAAAGTTTAAGGACAAAAAGTTTAGCCAAGCAGACAAGCATCACTCACTTCTTGGAGAGAGCTATCATCTGTAACTTTCTTTTTCTTATTTTGGGCCTTGCTGCCTTGTATTATTCTGTTCTGTCCGCGCCACGCCACCCCATCAGGTACGCCGCCACGGTAGTACAGGTTACATTGACTAATTCATGGTCTAGACCAAGGTTAACATAAACAACTGGAAGCTTTTTTTTTTTTTACGAAGACTCAATAACGTATCTTTAATGGTTCTAATATTACATAGTTTATCACAATATTACATAGTTTGGGTATGGATTATGGAAACAAGAGTAGTCAATGTTGCACATTAAATCTGTATCTATATGAACATGCATCACCGAGACATGGTTATAATCGGTCTCGATCTCTACTTGGAGCCAATACAAGAATCAAGAATCGTAGTCACAGTAACGCTTCATCCTAATCAATCAACGAATAACCAAATAATACAAGGACACAGGCACCATGTGGGAGAATAATACATATTGATGAAACTATGAAAGAAACAATGGACGAAGGCGCCTATATCGGTTCTCAGTTAGGCATGACGACCACCACCGTCCCACTCTTGCCACTCACAAAAAGCGGCTCATTATGGTCGGATGCAACTTGTCCATAAAGCTTAACAAAAACACAATGTAAGCTGCTCAGTATGACCGAACGACACTTTCAGAGATGTAATTTTACTGAACATGCAACTCTTGGAAAACTTACAAATTAGTTTATGGTCAGATGCACCGAGCTGGTGGTTATGGCTTTGACGGTAGCAATGGTTTCCAACCCACTGGCCGCGCCGAGGCGATGCCATGGACTGCCAGAAGACATCGAGACATAGATCAGTTGCCTCGTGCATGGACCCTGAAGCCAAGTAGTTGTAGCAAAAACAAATCATCGTCCTAGTGCAAGTAAATATAAGATCGATGGTGCACCTTGGTTGTGTTCATTTTTATCAGGGACAGGTTCTTAAACACCTGCTTCAGTGCCTTCACCTCTGCTAGGTCCCCAGGAAGCGAGGAGGTTGCGTGAGCGTTCTCGTAGTTCGCCTGCAGTAGCGCAAGTTTGTCAGTGGATGGATCGCCATTCAGCTTACTAACCCATTCACAACTCCTTGTATATGTTTTCGCAACTGCAATAAGCCATCCGTCTATGAACATTGACAATATAATCATGGTGTGACCAGCGGCCTAGCAAGAACTATTTGACCTCAAGATCTGCAGCCTCCTAAAACTCTAGCACCGCACATGTCCTTGCAGGAAAAATAACAGGATGACTCAATAACCTACAGTATGAATGGCAGCACAACATTTTGAATGGCTAATTTTGTTTGAATATAAACAAAACTGCTGCACCCCAAGTATTCTTCAATTACATCTAATACTTTAAATTGATTGATTAAAACAATCTCCTGGCTTTAGGATTAAGGTAAGAGATGGACCAATTAGTCGTTGCCTATTTTTACTGTATTGCTCAATGCCGATTCTATGAACTCATGAAATGAGGCTGCGATGGCAGTGCAGTGGTCTTCTACAACAGCAATTACCTATTTGATTGATGCACACGACACTGTAAATTCACTCTGTACTTCCAAGAAGTCCTCAGCTCTGTGATGGTGATCAGCATCTATAATTCGGCAACCAATGTGGAAGACAGCCACTGACATCTGACACCATGATTGAAGCACGATCACTCACGCCACCAGAAGGCATGGACAGCCGAGATACAATAGGAATAAGACTGGAACAATTTTTCCTCTCAGATGAAGGCCATAAGCATTTAGGAATTTTCATCCTACATAAATCATGTAGGACAAGATAAGTTCCTAAAAGTTAGCCCATGTACTCCTAACAATTTGTAGAGTCTGGAGTAATTGATACCTAGCAAAGTTTAGGTAAAATGTAAATTCGACATCTATGCGAAGGCTCTAGCTAATCTCTATTTTCTAATCACCTCGATCGGATGCTCAGCCGCTAGCATAGTTGTCTTGATCTACAAACAGAACCCTAAGAACGTGGATCATTTTTTAGCCCCAAATAAACAATCAAATTTTTTAGTCCGAAGGAATTGCACAAAGAAAATGGGAATTACATGGTCTTTGTCCTCTGTTTATGCAATGACCTCACTTAACCTAAAAAAATGGCACTTAAGCCACAAGGTTTCTGCAATGGAAATTTAATTAAACCACAACTATGGAATTTTTTTCGTTTCAAACAAATAGATGTAGGCTAAAAATATAACAGGCATGAGGTTTGCGCAAACATGTAATCTGTGTCCTGTGTAGTGGCATATACCTAATAATTTGAACAGTATGTGTAACAAAAATAAATGAGTTACATTTGCATACCTGAATTCGAAATAAACCAGTGGCAGCCTATAAGGATGCTGAAGAAATGACTTCAGTTTTTAATCTGAAAAATAAATCCAAATGCTTACAACATATCATAAGTAAAGAGTGTTTCAGCATAGTTTCAATGATTCACACCACACCATCAGCATATAATGGGTACGGGTTCTGCAACCTACAAATGAGTAATCTAATAGGAAAACCAACCAATTGGAAGACACAGACCATATAAACAATCAAGAAACTTGAAATGGGCACTGCATTCATTTTCTACATATTTGCAAACACTATCTACCAATATGATTACACACATGAAAATGGAAATCACTGGAGGTGGCACAGCCACTGAATCAGTGTTGGATGAGCTTGTAGGCTTGTAATCTTTGAACAACACAACACATATTCAGAGATATTTTAGTTTGAACAACACAACACATATTCAGTGTTGGATGAGCTTAGGCTTGTGGCAAAATACACTATGCAGTATACATGAATCTTGCAGCTCTTTTTTATATGAGTTATCCAGGGTCTAACTTGTTCTTTATCAAACATAGTATGTAGATTGTTTGCTGTTTTTTAGAAAAAAATTGAAGTATTGAAATTATGGACAGTCCCAAATTATGGACACACCTACGGAGGCTAATATTATCATTCAATAAGAGGAGAAATCTGCATCACTGCAAAGCAGAATATAACATGGCACAAGGTACTTTTTATTACTAATCAGGTAATACAATGGCCATGCAGCATCTTCAGTTGGAAACAGAAGCTGTATGTAACCAGCAAAGCCAGATCAGCTGAAGCATCAAGAAGAGAAAATGACACTGACAATGGTATTAACAAAGACCAAGTTCAGTAGGAAAGAGCACTATCCTTTATTGGAGCATCAAAAGATTTAGCCACACTGAACACAACTGGACCATAACTTCAGGTCACATGAATTTTTAAAGTCATCTGTTTTAGCCCTCTACACACCCTGGAATAAGAAAAAAAGAAAGGTGCATTTAAAAATGAATGTAATGAGAACAGAGAATGATTCAGCGGCACTATGTTGAAACAAATAGAAAAAACAATTCAGTCATAAGTGATGAAATGGTTAAAAAATTATCTTCAGAAATACTGCAGTCCAATTGCAAGGGCTCATGCCAGATTACTCCAGAATTCAGAACTCTTAATCTATTATACATGAGACAAAGGCTTCGTATTTTAGAGCATTTCGAGTTAGGTTAAGAATAACTTCCATAAGTACCAAAAATATGTATCAATGAAACCCCAATTATTTAGTTAAAAACATTATTCAGGGATGTTAAAGATGGAACTCTGTTTCATAAACATTGGATCATTTTCAGAAGTCATATTTGTATCAAGCAACCGAATTTATCATAATCCTATTAAAGAGGAGCGAAAATTTCTCCATCACTAAATCCAGCCAACCAGAAGCACAGAACACCAGAAAGTTGATCGATGTACACAGACCGTACCTCCAAGAGACCACCTACAATCTCTGAAGAGCTGGAAGAGATCCACCACTAAGCAGGCTTGGGCACCACCATTCATTCCAATTAAAAGGCAAAAAAATATCTCCCTGCATATATGACATATTACATAAAATTAAGAAGTGTAGAGTTTTAAGAAATCAAGATCCATTCATTCCAATTCCAATTAAAAGTCAAATAATATCTCCTTGCATATATGACATTTTACATAAAATTAGGAATCAAAGAGTCTTAGGAAATCAAGCTTAACTTTGGATAGCGATGCACGGAGGAAGATTCAGAAAGCTACAGTGCATACAACCAATCCTTGTAAAATGATTTGCGCTCTACAAATTCAAGGCAAAAAAAAAAAAAAAAAAAAAAAAGACGATAACCTTGGTAAGACTCAGCCATGGTCTTTGGTGGTAGGAGGTTAGGCACTCTCTTATTGGAACCTGCTGACATCTGCAGCCCTCCAGATCTCTGAATCAACATCAGAAAAGGGAATAAAGAAAATAAGACAAAAACAATCAATCATGAAACGTAGGGGGATGAGGAAATATTGCTCATTAATTGCTTGTTTTAGTATTCACATGAAAGAAACAGAGTGACATTTTCTTTTCAAGTACCATGGTTTTTAGTAGCTTGCTAAAATCAAATATGGCAGCAAGAAGGGGCTAGTTAGCAATCATTTTCTCTCCCTTTGTTATTATTTCCCATATTTTTCCCGTACAAATGAGTGCGAAGGGCAGGGACCGAAAGAAAAGTAGAAAAAATATATTCGAAAAGTTTATCAGGAACATGAAAGCTGCAAACCTATTACCATGGTACCAACTTCTAACTTCATTCATTTTTTATCTATCAATAAACTACATGTTCCCACATGCTTTACTTGAACAATTTATCTTGGTCAGTTGACTTTAGTTATTAGTGCATACACCCAGCCAAGAAAGCTTATGAATGGAGGAATATGCAAATTATTTCACAATAAAGTCTAGAACTCAAATACCCTTACAACACAGCTCTAGCTACAGAACTTCTCAATATTTTATAATACACAGTTTAAATATATGCATATGAAACCTAAAACTGCAACTTAGGAGGCAAAAATTTGGCATAACACACTAACCACAGCCATTAAAATTCAAATGAAAATAAAAATGGCAATTTGGCTTAATAATCAGTTGGAAGCCTGGAAAAACGAAGTTAGGATTGATATACCTGACTAATCGATGGTCAGCCACTACATAATCAACAGAGCAGCGTATCTCCAAATATCAGTTCAGACCCCTACAATACACGGGAAAACATACGATATGTTAGTCTCGCCATGGAACTCGAATAGATATATATTTCAGTTGCTGTAGCCACTTGGGTAGCATTGAATAGAAGGGGTTTAAGCTAGGGTTTGGGTGGTCGTTGGACAGCAGAAAGGGGGAGAGAAGGGATGGATGTACCTGATGGATACTGCCGCCCGTGAAAGGGCCTCCTGGTGCCTGCCGCCAAATAGCGCGTGTTCCCGTGCATGGCCACCGGCACGCATCGCCGGGCAGGGCCGACGGATGCACGTGGGCGAGGAGGCCGCTGCCGGGCCCGAGGAGGACGGAGGGGAGGGGCGCCACCGCTGCGACCGCCTGGCGGCGGGCGCCGCACTCTAGGGTTTCCCCGTAGTAGGCTACAAAGACGCACGGGCCGGGGCCTGGCCCGCACGCCGCGATGGGGAGGGGGAGCAGGAGGAGAATGAGAGGAGGGAGGCCGCCGCCACCGCCACCGCCATGGCCGCCGCTTTCGCCGGCGCCCGGATGGGATGGGGAGGGAGAGAGCGACGGGAAGAGAGAGCGACGGGAGGAAGAGAGAAAAGAGCGAAGTTTTTTGGCCGAGAGGGAGGGAGCGTATATATTCGTGGGGAGTGGCGGGGTTCTTTTTTGCAAAAGGTGCAGGCGGGCGGTAAATGAAAAATGACCGCGAATTCAGAATTTTTCCTTCTTCGGTGTAGGAGGTCGGATAATACGGGTGTAAAAAGTAAAAAGTCAAAACTGAGTTACTATTTACGGGGACCTTTTCTGGACCGAGACGTGAGTTGTTCAAAAGGAAAGGGCGTTTTGCAAAAACCATCCCACCAATCAAAAATTTGGGGAGACGTGGATGGCCTCACCGTAGGTAGTTTAAGTAGAGGATCGAAGTCTTGAATAACTTTTTGGAGTGGCTTAACCTAGTAGCACAGATCTCAAATGTGGTTTTGGTGGATGGAAAAGACTATTTTAAATGGCTTTTATCCAAGTCCGAGTATTCTCAAATCCGGTCTATGTATCTTGATGCTTTAGATACAGATCCACCATTCCAACATAAGAAGATCTGGAAATGGAAATTACCTCTAAAAATTAAAATTTTCCTCTAGTTTGTCCAAAGAGGTGTCGTTTTGACAAAAGACAATCTTGCTAGGAAAAATTGGAAAGGGAGTAAAAAATGCGAGTGTTGTAATACTGAATGAAACTATCCAACACCTCTTTTTGATTGCCCATTTGGCAAGATGGTTTGGAGGATTATTTTCTATGCTACTAATCTCACCCAACCTATTTCTACTAACCATATGTTTGGTACATGGCTTAATAATCAGCATAAGCAAACTAAGCCTCTGATTTGGGTTGGCGTGGCTCCTTTATTCTGGGCCATATGGAGATGTCGAAATGACACGATATTTAAGAAAATGAAATCTAACTCTATTATGCAGGTTATCTTCAGGGGAGCTTATTGGTTACGCTTCTAGGCCCAACTGCAGCGTACTGAGCAAGCGAAGGAAGCCCTCGTGTTCTTGAGCAAGCAATTAGAGATGGTTGCCTTAGAAATTACAAATAGAGGGTGGAAACATCTTTTCCGTTTGTTATAACTCCTATGTCTATGTTTAAAGACATTGTGGTTATTTATTCTTAGAAACTTTGTAATAATTGGCTGTGTACATCCCTGAATGTAGAGGCCGGATTTTGTTATCCATTATCTAAAAAAAATCAATGGGAATGGGGAGATCCTCATTTCAAAATAAAAAGGAAGAAGTCCGAGGTACTACCGTACTACCTATCCTTCGTGACATGTAACATATCAATAAATAGTGCAATAGACCTTGTTATTACCGTCACTACTATGAAACGGTCAAAAACCATTTCTAGAGACCGGCAGCCTGGTCGCCGTTGCGAAATGGTCTATGTTAGTGGGTAGGGGCGGATATCCAAAGGAGACCGTCTGTGTTCATCGACTATTAAAACTTATGGTCTTACTATAACGTCTGCTTCTGTTAATTGTTAACATAGGCAGGCCCTTTTCTTAATACACCTTTCCATTTCAAGAGAGGAGGCAGCTCTGTTAATTAGGGCTGTCTCTCTCCAGAAATCCATTTTGTAGATGTGTTCTAAACTTACTTTCACGCAGGTTTGATCCATTCGTGAGCGGTTAGTTGTTAGGTTTCCTTCCCTGTCTAATGACATATATTGTATCAACTGCCCATATTTAACACTCATATTTCAAGTCAACTTCTGTGTATATTCCAGCCAATTCATAATGCATTTGCATATTACTCGACTAGAATTTGTCGTTGGTGACCTTCTAGGTGATGCTATGGTACCCCTGCCCATTTTCCAAGCAATCCCCCCCCCCCGCCCCTCCCTTTTTTTTCTTAAGAGAGAGTTGATCTTCAATGTTCACAGCTCGATCGGCCCTGTGATTCAAAGTCACTAGTCACCTGGCAACCGAAAAGCACAGGCATAAGGCAAATGACGGAGGTAGTTAGCCAACTTGGGCACGAGGCCGACGCTCAGCCGGTGCCGCATCGAGCAGCCCACCACAGCGGTCGCTGGCGGCCTTGTGCAGCTGATCCTCGAAGCAGCACGGATGGTTCGACAGGACAAGTCTCAGTGCCAGCAGCTCGCACGGGAGGTGCTGATGGTCGGCTACCTCCTCGTGAAGCTGCGCGCAGCCTGGGCGTGATGCAGGATCCTCGTGTCGCCATAGCACTGGAGGGGGGGACGACACGCTCCAGCAGGCGCACGAGCTCGTCGTATCCTGCCAGTACCCGGAAAGTGCTGCGGATCGGTGCTTCTCCTTCACCTTGTGCGGCAGGCGACCACGGGCCAAGAAATTCCTTAGGGTGCAGGAGGAAATGAGTGATTACCTCCTCCTGGATCCGTCCGTCCGCCATGCTGACCTGACCCGGCTGCAAGAACACCAGTTGCTCCCTCTTCCTTCAACATTTTTAAAGGTTTGAACTGTGTCATATATGAAAGTATGTATGTGTTCTTCTCTTATGTGCTCTTGTTGATCAGTTGTATGAGTTATTTTACGTGTTGCGGCAGTTGTTAGCATGTGGTATTGTAGCTGCTGGCACCAACACAGAGCTGTTTCCGTCCCAGGACCAGAACACCAGTTTCTTTCCAGTGACAGGGAAACACATGCTCCATCTTCTTTCAACATTTTTAAAGGTTTGAACTGTGTCATCTATGTATGTGTTCTTCTGTTCTGTGCTCTTTTCATTGTCAGTCGTATGTTAATAAGTTACACAATGGTTTTACGTGTTGCGGCAGTTAGCATGTGGTATCGTAGCTGCTGGCACCAATATAGAGCTGTTTCCATCCCAGGACTCAAACATCAACTGAGATCGTCAGGTACGTACTTCAACCTCAGCATTAAAACAAGTAACCCCGTTCAAACTAAAGGAAAAAGCTACTTTCTTCATTCTTTATATCCTTACAAGCCATGCAAGGGCCAGCCGACTGATAAAATTCAAATTTCGATTCACCCAGGATTATTTTTGGGGTTCCATTTGTACCAGTTGCAGGCTGCTACAAATAACTTCTCACCTCAAAATGAAATAGGACGTGGTGGTTTTGGTATCGTTTATAAGGTAGTGGATTAGTATCACTGCTTCATGCCTCTTATAAACATTGCAATAGATGTTCAAAGTTCCCACAGATTTATATCATGCATGTTTACTTATTAGTTAACGTTTATTTTCTCAGGGTCAAATGAATGACGGACTGGAGGTTGCGGTCAAAAGATGTTCACTTTCTGGTTCACAAAGTGATCCAGAAAAACTATCAAAGGAGTTCAGAACTGAACTTGAGGTTCTTATGAATATCAACCACAGAAATGTAGTAAAGCCGATTGGATATTGCACTGAACGACGAGAGATGATTTTGGTCTATGAGTACATGCCCAATGGAAGCCTGGAGAAATATATTTATGGCATGTTATTTTTCATCAATATCTCCATAACTATATATAGTCCACAAGCAATGTCCAATTTAATTTGTATTCTTCAGATATTGAATGATTTATCATTTCTTAGTATTCTGCAGGCACGAGGGAGTCGGTTCTTGACTGGTCAACACGCTTCCATATAATAAAAGGCATCGCTCAGGGTTTGACTTATATACACGAACACTGTGGAACCCCAATTGTTCACAGGGATATAAAATCAAGCAACATCCTATTGGATTCAGATATGAATCCTAAAATAACTGATTTTGGCACAGCTAGAGTTATCGTTCCAGGGGCAGATGAAGAGCACACAGACGATCTCCTAGGCACAGTGTGAGACATTTACCCATCTATTTTTTTTTCCTGAAAGAGGAGCTTTTCATGACAAAACAGCCATATATAATACCACATCGTCATGTTGTGATTTAATTTGATTTTCCTAGAGGTTATTTGGCTCCTGAATACTTGATGGAGCGGATCTACTCAATCAAGAGCGACATTTATAGCTTTGGTATTGTACTTATTGAGATCATTGCTGGGAGGAGGCGTGTGTCACCTCCGCAAGAAGGACATAGCATCTACATACACGAGTTTGTAAGTAAATTACATAATAGTTTTCTACAAAGTAGTGCTTCGATTTCTATTGTATTATAATAAGATGACACCTCCGGGGTTGAACTTCTGACAAGGAGACAATAAAAACTAAAGCATATGTGAATCTTGAATACGTAATAGCAATACATCTAGAATCACCTTGCTCATGTGGAATCTTGATAAAAAAATAAGCACAAGCTCGCGCTCCCTCCCTCCCACACGGGCGCCGGGCGGCAAACCCTAGCCGCCGCGCGCTCCTCCCTCCCTCTACCGGCTGCGCCGCTGCCGTAGCTGGCTGCTGACAAAGCCGCGTGGCCGGACGGGATGGGCGGTGGGCGACACGCTCTCTCAAGTGGGTGGTGGCACAGGTACTGCGGGCCGGCGTGGGCGCAGCTCGCCCGGCGTGTGGGGCTCAGCGGGTCACCGGCCGCGACCGCGGCGGCGCTGGCGGGGGGCCTAGGCACGCGGGGGAAGACGGCGGCAACAGTTCCTTCGTGTCCTTCTGTCATCCCTCCGCCTCGTCGCGTCGATGTCGCGCCGTCCGACTTCCGGTGGTTTGAGCGGGCGAATCCGGTGCCACGGCGGCCGTATCCGGCGGCCCGGGTCGAGGGCGGCGGCTCATGATGGCGGGGCAGGATGGGGGGCTCGGTTCCTCGTCTTCACAGATGGATCCGGGGCCCTTTGGGCTCGGGCGGCACCCAACGCCGGCAACGAGGTCCCTGGGCCGGATGCCCAGATCTGGTGCCTAGGTGGCCGACCGCCGCCGGACCGGGATGGGCGTGGTGGTGGCGGTGATGCGGCGGCAACCGGTTATGCATGTTGTGCTGGCTCGGGCTCCTGCAGCTGTTGAGGGTCGGCTCCTCTTCTATGCCGTCCCTCCCCTAATGGCCTTAGCTGCAGCGGCAGCCATGGCTGGTTCGACGTTCTCGCCGTGGCCACGGTCAAGATGAAGGCATCAGCGTTGGCGTGTGGTAGGTGGATGCGCTAGTGGTGGAGCGAATGTTTGCCCTTTTTCGGCATGCCACCTTGCGGTGGGGGTGTCCGACGCAGCTTTGTGGCTGCGGTGAGCAATCGGCGTGTCGATGCCCCTTCGAGCTAGCAATGACGGCGGTGGTGTCAAGCTGGGTCCGGTATCTCGGTCGACGCCCGAGCTAGGGTTACTTGGAGCGAAAGCTTAGCGACAGCGACGCCTACCGGCGCCGTTCTCCCCGTTGGGGGTGTCGCGTCCCTAGTTTTTTCCACGGGTGAAAACCCGGTCCACTTGGACAAGCGACGGCGGCGCTTCAAATGCCGTAACCTTCCTGAAGGCGTCGCTGTGGATTTTGACGCGGCTAGGATTTGTGAGTGAGGCCTTGGCCGGGAGTCGGTGCTGCACTTACGTTTTGCTTGTGCTGGGCAACGATGAGCTTCTTGGCCTCGGGAGCTCCAGACTTGTATCTTTATTGGGCTGTCATTCACTCTGTTGTAGTAGCGTGGGGTTGGTTTTTGGGTCCGGTTTTTGCACATAAACTAGGTCAATTCTCTTCTACTTATTAATATCATAGCCGAACAATTTGTTCCTGGATCTTTCAAAAAAAAAAAAAAAACATCTAGAGTCACACTATACATAGTTTAAACCATCTGTAGCATCATTATTGGAATATTTGTTTGCAGGCTCGGGAATTATGGACAGAAGGAAGATCAACTGAGCTTATAGATCCACTGCTACCCAAGGAAGAACATCAAATAGCTGAGATAGCAAGATGCATTCAGATTGGATTGCTATGTATTGAGCGGAATCGGGATGACCGACCCTCCTTGTGGGATGTCCTCCTCATGCTAAGCTGTGAGAGTGCCAGCTTACGTGCACCTAGCACTAACTACACCACTACTGATTATATCCCCATAAAGTCAGAGTCCAGCACAGCACCGTTGAGAGGAGATACGTCATCATACGTAGAACATGATTCAGATTGCATCAGTGACATTGTCTTAGACGACACGACAGATCACAGATAATACTGCAGAAGTGCCCTTCAACACAACGCAAGTTATCCTCCCGGAAACAAGAATTATTGTGAATTTATATTCTTATACACATAATATTATATATATATATATATATATATATATATATATATATATATATACGGCAGCGCTTATTATTCTACACTCAGGTGTAGAATGGATTCTACACCCACCAACCCAAACAACAACCCCTCCGACCCAGCCAACCCAAACAAGATCCCACCCAACCACTAACAAAAAAAAAAAAACAGAGCCACCCCGTCCCCTTCCACCACGACTCCCCAACCAGGCTTCTTTTCCGGGACGGCGCGAGCCGTGGAGCGCGCGGAGCGGCGCGAACGGGCGGCGAGACGCCCCTGCGGCGGGGGCGCGGAGGCGCGCCTCGAGGGCCGGGCGGCGAGCCTCGAGGGGCCCGGCGGCGCGCCACGATGCGCCCGGCATCGCGGCGTGATGAACGGCGCCCGAGCTCACCAAACGCGAGGCAGCGGCCCTAATCCAAGAACGCAGCGAGGAGCGAGCGCCCGACCGCTGTACGGCGCCGCTTGGAGCAGCGGCGAGCGCGAGCACGGGGCACGGAAGCAGCAACGAGCTCGCGAGCACAGGGGCAGCGGCAAGCGCTAGGTGAGATTTGCATCTGAAAAACACCTTCTGCCCTATTACTAATTGGAAGAACCTTGATTCAGTAATCTGGGATTCCATCTCAATACCACAAAGTGTGCATGAATCCTCACTCGATCTGAGTAATTTCTGT
The DNA here is from genome assembly GCA_015847255.1 of Hyparrhenia diplandra. NCBI lineage: Eukaryota > Viridiplantae > Streptophyta > Magnoliopsida > Poales > Poaceae > Hyparrhenia > Hyparrhenia diplandra. Next base: position 807,456 of record JADLZK010008369.1, read on the forward strand.
TCCCGTACTCTAGGGTTCCTCAGTTTTTTTGGTGCTTGGAACTAAGATTGCTGACATACTATTACTGACAACACAGTGTGTGTGATTGTGTGTGATTACTGACAAAATTTTGATTGTTCCTCAGTCTGTGTAGATTATGAGTGTCACAAATTAACTAGCTACAGCAACCTAACTGAACTTTGCTAGTGAAAAAAAGCTGTACTACTTTATGTTCTCTGTGTCCTTATCAGTAATAGCTATTAGCAGTGGTTCGTTTTTGGGGCTTTGATAATTGCTATTAGTAGGATGGACATTAACAACTTATTGGCGGAAGCGAGCAGTGGACTTCGTAATCTGGTGGAGCAAGCATGTATGCATAGGGCGCGACAAGTTGATGGGATTTCTGAACCTTCACAACATGGTAAAAAAATTATTGAAAAATCTTTATGATGGGCATTACTGATGTGTGCTTATGTTAGTTTCTCCTTGTCAGCATGGTAAATTACTGATCCTTGTGTGTCATTCATCGCGACTTGTCTTTTGTCGTGAACCGCAAGTGCTTTGAAGGTGGCCGCGAAGGTGTTGGTTTGACAGGGACCCCAGTGATTGCAATTGTCCAACCATTGAGTGTTGTTAGCCCAGCATGGCTCGCAAATGATATGAGGCACAAGCCTATCATGACACCCCCAGTAACTGCTATGCCCCAGCAAATGATCACGCCTGATGTCAATGCGACATACACACATGTGAGTAACCCAGCATGGCTTTCTAATTACTGATTACTAAAACTATTGCTAGTTCAGTGAATTCACTGAATTTGTTTAATCAACTTGTTTGGGATCAGTAATTTTTAAGCATCTTTTTTGTGACTAGTAAGTATCAAGCCTGTATTGCTCACTATGCCCATTATTCAGTGAACCAAATTGATAGAAACTGTGCTACATCAATTACTAAAATAGGGGTTGCGGATGTTATGCTAGTAGCAAACTAATGGAGTAGTAGCTCTAGAAATTGAGATGAGACACTCACCCCTTGCTTTACTAATTTTTATATTTCAGTAGCCCCTAGTCTCCAACTACTCATGTTGCACATTTAGTACAATACCTTTCTTAGTAATTATGCTCAGTAATCCATCATCAGTGGAATCCTTGGTTAGTATTCATCTTTCTTTGCTAATTCAGTTAGATTACTAAAGCATTGCTAGTTCAGTGAATTCACTGATTATGTTTCATCCTTTTTATGGTTACTGAACTAAAAAGACAATTACTGAAATGTTATTTGGATATGCAGGACCAGAGGGTGCCTTCAAACCTGGTGCCAACCTTTGATATGCAATTTGAAGCAGAGGAGGATGCGTATAAATTCTTCCTGGAATATGCTGAGAAAGCAGGCTTTCCAATCAAGTGGAATAGGAAAAGAACATGTGGACATGACGTCACTTGTTCTTATGAGGGGGCCTACAAGTCTTCAGTTGGTATAATTGATCGAAAGACCTCAAAAACGTCAAAACGTGATGGGTGCAAGGCAAAAGTATGTATTCAGCAATCAAAGGATGAATCTGGTGCATACTACTACACACGGATAGAGTTGCATCACAATCACAAACTAATGCCAGGACAAAACATGACGAAGCGCATGCGTTGTCACAAAAAAAAGGATCCAGGACTTACAAGTCTAATGGACACAATGCATGCAAGCAAGGTCCCCCACACAAGTGTGATGCGTATCCTTCGAACGGTCTCTGGCGGATCTGAAAACTTGCGTCTCACAGAGAGGGATGTCCAGAACAGGTGAGCACCGGTGTTTATTACTGAAAACATGAGTTATTGACCACATGCATGCACGGCTCATCATATATTGACATATTACTGCATTTCCCCATAAATTACTGAGGCACATAATGACTTGTAGGAGAGCTGCAAAGGTTCGGGAAGAGAGAATGGATGATATTCCAAAGCTCCAAGCATTTTTTAGAGAGTGCAAAAATAACAACCCAAAGTTCTTCTATGAGTTTCAGCTTGATGAATCCAACGTTGTGAAGAATGTCTTTTGGAGCCATGCTAGCCCAAACAAGGAGACTATGCAGTCTTGATGTATTCTCAAAATAATATGACTTGTTCAAAACAATAATTAGGATGAATGCTCACATTGTTCTGTTTTCTTTGAGCAGATTACTCGACTGTGATGACATTTGACACAACCTATAGGACAAATCAATATAGCATGCCACTAGCCATGTTTGTGGGATTCAATAACCAGCTGCAAAATGTGGTGTTTGGGCAAGCTCTGCTGAGGGATGAGCGCGCAGACACATTTGAATGGCTATTCGCACGGTTCGAGAGCTTGCATGGGTGGGAAGGATCCAATAACAATCTCGCATGTGTACTTCAAAAAATTGCGATCACTTGATTTAGTACGAAAGTTAACTACTAATATGTGGTATGATTTTGTGCATCATTGATTGATTTAATCAAAACAAATTAATGAAAGAATTGAATTAATGACATGCTAATTCACTGCCTCATGTGCTCCATTTAATTGCAGATCAGGACTCGTCAATCGAGAAAGCAATCCATTTGGTATTTGAAAGAACATACCATAGATATCGTAGGTGGCACATCGCGCCAAGTATCAAACACAAGCGAACGAGCTCAACTCGCGGCACAATGGGCTGCATGACTCTTTGACAAGTGTCATCAATCACCGCTAACGCCGATTGAGTTTGAGGCGCTTGGACCGCAATGCTTGATAAGCACATTGTTCATGAGTCGAGAATCTTGCAAAAACTCTTTGATGACAGAGAAATGTGGATTGGGTCATATTTCAAGGAGATATTCTCAGGGCACAATGACTTCAACTCAAAGGAGTGAGAGTGTCAACTCGCCGTGAAGCATGGATATTGTGATAATTCGACGGCAATACATGAGTTTGCCAAGTCATTCTTGGAACTATTGGAGCATAATAAAGAGAATGAGGCAAGGGAGGAGTTCAACTCCCCGGTGAGCAAAAACAAAAGTTACTAAAACAATCAAACTTCTTTGAAATGAAATGATTGATTTACGCAATTCTTGAATGAATGTTTTGATCAAGTATTGAATTAATGGAACTATTGAAGCATGGTTATTGTTTAGATCGGTCATTGAAAGTGCCAATTCTTGAATGTTTGTCGTTGTATCACGGGCTCCAAAGTACTTACATCAACACTATATGGTTATGACAGCATGACTTGCAAGGGTGTATAGTAGACCTGTCTACAAAGAATTCCAAGAAAGACAAAGATCGTGCTTTGCTTTCATTGTCGGACTGGACCCGCAAAAAGCAAAACTACTACCTCGTGACACACTCAAGACCACCAACCGACTTTCCATGGCTACAACACGCCCCTTTGGGTCAAGGCCGTTGTGAATGAACAAAATGTTGAGGACTCAATATTCAATTGTGAATGCATGAGGCTCGAGCATACGGGTACAAAAAACACTTTGCCACTAAAACACAAAATTTGCAAAAAAAAGTTAGTCAATGCATGGCATGAATACTATTACTCAACTGTCAAACTTGCTGAAATGAAATTACTTGGTACATGCGATCCATCGAATGAATGATAATGTTCTAATGAGTAATGAAAGAGTCAATTCTTGAACAAAAATTGTCATACATGCCACATATAATATATGATTTTATTATTGCAGGAATGTTTTGTCCACACCTTGTGCAAGTCCTTACACACCTTCAAGTCCGTAAGATACCATCAAAGTACATTCCCAAAGAGGTATACAAGAGATCCAAGAATGGACACAAGTTTTGATAGGCTCGATCACATGAATTGTGTTGGAATAGATGGTGGGACCAAGGCAAATCGCATGATGGAGCTACTACCAGATTGGTGTGCACTACAGCAGGCATCGATAATGTCTAATGAGGTGAAGTGGAAAAATATTACTTAATTACTGAACATCATATGAAAAAGCAATGAAAAAAAATCAAGAAAATCAATGAAAATTGATGTGTTGAAGTATCAATGATGTTTTAGTTTTGATTGTGCAGGGGGACTAGCAAGTGTAAAGAGTTGCTACGCCAAGCGCTTGTGGAAATCAATCAAATTCAGCATGATGTAGGTCCGTTTGCTACAACAAATGTAATGATCGAAAGCATTGCAATCGGAAGCCGAAAGCAACATGTTTCAAACATCAGCACCTCAATTTCAAACACAAAGGGGAGCCGTGCAAGAGCTCAAGAAGATGGTGACGTTCCACCACCTCACTTCAAACGCAAGTCAAAGGCAACCCACACGCCGCCGTTGCACGGGATGTGGCCAAACCGGCCACAAAATAACAACATGTGGCAGAGAGATTATTCCCCAAAAGACCTAGAGGCCGGCCGGTGGGGAGTGGAAGAGGGAGAGGTAGGGGGAGGGGGAGGGGAGGGGAGGGGAGGGCGGTGGTGCAGATCGGACAAATGACAACACGGATGAGTATTCATCGGCGAGGATGGGATCGATAATAGTGATGACAATGCTCAGATTAGTGATGAAGAGAGCACGTAGAACATGGCAGGAAAAAATTACTGAAAAATGATGGTCATTAATTTATGTATCTATTCTTGGATGATTAATTTATGTGATTCTTGGATGATTAATTTATGTCATTCTTGGATGATCAACCGTAATTACTAAATGTATGCGCTATGATGTCTTTGATTACTAAAAATACATTACAATGGACAATAATCTCAACAAAACATATGGACCCAAATTTGGCTTTTTTATTCAAAATTTGATTAAATTGTCGCAAGTCACAGACTTTCCCCCATTTTCTTCAGTACCACATTCCACTGTAGATATGATTGTGATTACTAAGTTAATGGGGTGGTGAAATTACTGCAGTGACTTTTCCCAATGCCGAAACCTCTGCACCCCCTCGACATTGTAAAAAACAAGTTGAATCCTATTTCCGCACTCATCTATACATACACAAAAAACGAGGGACCATCAATTACTTAATTCATTGGTTAGGTCATTAGTCCACCCAAAGATGCCTTCTAAACATGATTCTTTGCAAGTGTTACTACTACTAAACATGATTACTCAAAGATATATATTACTCAAAGATATATATTACTCACCATGTATATTACTCAAAGCATATATATTAATAAAAGAACGGGCGCACCAAAAAACACACACAAGGCTGTCCACGAACATTTCTAAAAACTAAAACATTGCATCACCATGGATTCTTGAATCACCAAATTAAAAAAAAACAAATATGGATTACTAGCCACCGGTTCTCGATTGCCTAAACCCCTCCTTCGTCTTCTTTCATTGTACATGTGTGAACCCTAAATTCATCAAAATGTATGAACCCTAATCTTAGCAAACTTGTTTTAAATGTCCACCCTAATCTCAGCAGAATGTGTGAACCCTAATCTCATAAATTACTGACCATATATTACTGAGCTATCTACACTAATCTCAGCAAACATGTGTGAACCCTAATCTCAGCAGAATGTGTCAAACCTAATCTCAGCAAAATGTGTTAACCCTAAACCCAGCAAAATTGTGTTAAATGTGCACACAACTACACCGCTCGGCCTCGAGGGCCTACCGGCCCTCTCGGCCTCACTACCCTAATCTCAGTACAATGGTTGAACCCTAATCTCAATAGAATGTGTGAACCCTAATCTCAGCAGAAGGTGTAAACCCTAATCTCAGCATAAAATTGGAACCCTAATCTCATAAATTACTGACCATATAATACTGAGCTATCTACACTAATCTCAGCAAACATGTGTGAACCCTAATCTCAACAGAATATGTCAACCCTAATCTCAGCAAAATGTGTGAACCCTAAACCCAACAAAATTATCTTAAATGTCCACACAACTTCACCGCTTCGGCCTCGAGGGCCTACCGGCCCTCTCGGCCTACCCTAATCTCGGAGAATGTGTGAACCCTAATCTTATAAATTATCGACCATATATTCTTGAGCTATCTACACTAATCTCAAAGCAAACAATGCGAACCCTAATCTCGGTGAGAATGTGTCAAACCTAATCTCAGCAAAATGTGTGAACCCTAAACCCAACAAAATTATCTTAAATGTGCACACAACTTCACCGCTCGGCCTCGAGGGCCTACCGGCCCTCTCGGCCTCGCTACCCTAATCTCAGCAGAATGTGTGAACCCTAATCTCATAAATTACTGACCATATATTCTTGAGCTATGTACACTAATCTCGGCAAACATGGAACCCTAATCTCGGCAGAATGTGTCAAACCCTAATCTCGGCAAAATGTGTGAACCCTAAACCCAACAAAAATTGTGTTAAATGTGCACACAACTACACCCCTCTTGGCCTCGCTACCCTAATCTCAGTAAAATGGTTGAACCCTAATCTCAATAGAATGTGTGAACCCTAATCTCGAAGAAGGTGTAAACCCTAATCTCAAAGATAAAATTTGAACCCTAATCTCAGCGGAGAATGTGTGAACCCTAATCTCATAAATTACTGACCATATATTACTGAGCTATCTACACTAATCTCAGCAAACATGTGTGAACCCTAATCTCAGCAGAATGTGCCAAACCTAATCTCAGCAAAATGTGTGCACACAACTACACTAATCTCAATAGAATGTGTGAACCCTAATCTCAGCAGAAGGTGTACACCCTAATCTCAGCATAAAATTTGAACCCTAATCTGAGGACAATGTGTCAACCCTTATCTCATAAATTACTGACCATATAATACTGAGCTATCTACACTAATCTCAGCAAACATGTGTGAACCCTAATCTCAACAGAATATGTCAACCCTAATGAAAAATGATGGTCATTAATTTATGTATCTATTACTGGATGATTAATTTATGTAAATTATGTATCTATTACTGGATGAGTAATTACTGGATGATTAATTTATGTATCTATTACTCAATATATTAAGTGCATGGTTTTTAGTGATGGTCTCTGATTGATGGTAGTGTTCAGTACTTCAATGATGTCCTCTGATCAGTGATGACTTTTTGCCCCATGTATAGCAGCCAAAATGGTAGCATAGGGGGTTAACATGCAACATTCACATTCAGAGAGTTTGAAAACAGTTCAAAGTGTAAGATGCAAAGTAAATGGGATGATTATCACTCAATTACTAACTTATTGATGCATTACTAAATAGTAAAAAGCAAAAAGGATTACTTGAAGCTTCAAAAAGCAAGGATTAATGAGTAGTGAATGCATTACTAGCTAGATCCAAAAGTATCAATTACTGAAGCTAATAGGATGCACTCCTAAAATCTAAAAATAGATATGCTATGCTGAAGATTACTCTAGGATTACTAACATAACATATTGAGTAAATACCCCCAGAATTTATGAATCAAGGATTAGAAATCTGATGGATTACTAAACATTGGTTCAGTAATACACCACTAACATATTACTCAAACCTCCAAAAAAATGGCTCACATAAACAACTGACAAAAAAAAAGCTTGTTAGCGCATACGGACTCGTGGAACTAGTCTTGAACAACGCTGGGAGTACTAGGAGATGCATACTAGGAGATGCATGTGAGGCGTAGATTTTTCACTTCCGCTCACTTTGTTGATTGGCTCGATTCAAGCATCATTGCTTCAGCAGTGCCATCAAATATTCAATATCATCGGCGACATTGCTTCAAAGGCCGGAGGCCTTTCTAAATTGAATCACCAAATTCTCGACAAATATAGATTACTATCCACCGGTTGTCGATTGCCTCCAATGTCAACCCAAAGAAAATATTCAAAGCCCAAGACTTTGAGCACATCATTACATAATTCTGAACATGTGCACATATAAGTGTTGCCGAACTAATAAAAGTTGTTGCACAATAACTAAAAAAAAAAGCAGAAAATATGTCATGTTTCACATGAAGCAACAAAAGAACCGGCGCACCAAAGCTTACGTAAGCCGCCCCCGCACATTCTAATAAACTAAAACATTGCATCCATCATGGTATGTTGCTACATGGTCAAGCTACGATCCTTTGGAGCTAAAACACGAAGCTCGGGAGGGAATTTCTTGGAGCTTGCATTGAACTTGTGGAACAACATGTAGTAGAGCACTTGAGCCTTGTATTGCTTCCCAAATTCTGCAAAAAAGGGTACACAAACTATTTGAACTATTTATTTCCTTGCGAAATAGCATTAATGAAAATTATTGATTACTGAGGCACGGAGTACTAGATCCAAAGTATCAAATACTAAACATATATTTTGAACATGAGCACATATAAGTGTTGGTAAAAGCTTAAAGAGAACCTCATAGTTAATGAGCACATAAAGGTGTTTCTTCGACCAAACGGATCAAATTACGACATGGTAGTTGTGTGAATTACTAAAACCCAATTACTAGCATGATGAAAGATTGTAAGAGATAATAACTAACCACATTTGTATCCCCAAGCAAAGAATGAGAAACAATCATAATGGTCCATGAACATCATAATATGCGAAGCATCGTCGCGACCACGAACAAACTTGGGGACGTAAAACAAATGGCAAGCCAAACTCGAGAAATCGGTGAACTTCTTCTTTGTGAATTTCTGGAAAGCTTCATTTAGGCGACCACGTATCCGTCCAAAGCAATTTGTCCATGGTGGTTAGCTCGATCTTCGTCATTACTCCAAGGGAATGGATCGAGAATATCAATCGACCATGAACTAAATTGACGCAATACAATGACCAATGACCCACGCCACATGTTGCATCACTGGAATGGTGCACAGGCATCATAACCTATGATTTTTTATTTAAAAAAAAAGGTATTAATATTGTAACATGTAAACAAAGTGCTATCAATGGAATTCTATTATTGATGTAAGTAATCAGTGCAATTACTGAAGTGTGAATTAAAAAATGATTCTTGGATGGAGGCATAATGAAAATGAATTGTATAAAACATAAAGGGAATGGAAAACTAAGAAAAACTATGAAATAACTAAAACAAAGGCAAAACTAAATACTGAAAACTGAATCTAAGTAATTTACTTACAATTTTTGAGTGCAATATGTCTACAGGATCAAATGTGTCAGAAAGGTAGACGAATATTAGTTTGCGTGAATATGAAGACCCCTTGTCATGATCCTCAGTCAGAATATGTCTCTGAACAAATTGAACAAAAAGTGAATGAAAAGATAAAACAAATTGAATCAGCTATCATAAACTCAGGAAACTAAACATATGTAACTAAGCATGAGCATATATTACTAAACATGTACTTAATGAGTGAACAAAAAAAATAAAAGACAAATAACTAAGAATGTGCATGATACAAACACTTAAATTATCCCTGCATTAATGGGGATAAAGCAATTACTGATATGTTTGTAGGCAATTACTGATAACTAAGAATGTACAAAGTACAATTACTGATCTTGTACAAAACAATGTGAAAGGCAATTACCGATATGTTTGTTGGCAAGATTATCCCGTACATAGGGGATAAAGGTCCTGCTGCATCTTTGTCATCAATCATCAAACAAGTACTAAAAATGTCGATGAAATCGGTACTGCATGTAGTATCATCCAAGAATGATTTGATAATGGTATCTCTCCAAATTAAAGGAAAATGAAGTGTGACAAACTCCATATCCATATTTTGTTGGAAGTAAGAGAAACCGCACGACAGAGTGTTTTGAGAGAAAATATTTTGTTAAATGTGTGAAAAACAGATTAACAACAAAGTAATCTACACGTAAACAAATGGGAATGGGACATATAAGTACTTACTATTCCAAATCTTTTCTAACCGGACCTCTCAAAATATCCCTAAGCTTCATTGCTGTTTGAATACTAGGTCGGCAGTAGAGAGAGCATAGGGGCTTACATGAAGAGACAATGCTATCCCCAGTTGTCGCCATAGCCAACCCGACATCCAAGATTGTTTGGGGTCAAAAAATCATCTTTTTCTCGCCTCTTGTATGTATGTCCATACGGTGGTTCAAAGGAAAAAAAAATTAAAAGCAAAAAAAAAAAAATGCGCAATTCTTGAATGAATAAGCTAAGATAATAGAGTTTCAATCAATAAGGTCATAAGGTGACAAATTACTGAATAAGTTCGATCTAGTGTGTACTAATAATCATCTAGTGCTGTGATTACTGAAGCAAGTACAGTGATCTTGAGAGGCCACACACCCAGTAGTGGATGAAATGTAAACATGTGAGTAATTGCTAATTACTAACCTATTACTAGTAATAATGACACCCCAAAGTAGTGTTGATGAAATGTACAAATGTGAGTAATATTTGAAGAGTACAAAATGATCACTCCTCATATCAATGCTACATATACACATGTGAGTAAACCAAAGCATGGCTGACTAATAACTAATTACTAACCTATTGCTATGACACCACCAGTAGTACTAAATGATCACCCCAAAATTACTAAATACTGAAATAAGTATGATCTACTGTGTAGTAATACTCATCTAGTGCTGCAATTACTAGACCTACGTTTTGTATTACTGATCTAATCTTTCTAAAGCTTAAAGATACAAAAACAGCACAATGTGAAAAGAAGTTTAAAAGATGAGAATTTGCCTACAAACCTGATCTTGAATTGTTTTCTTGTAAGAATCCTTTAGAGGTGAGGCGCCTGCATCAGCTAGATTTTTATCAGTGCCAAAAGTGTCATCAATGCTACGCAGAATACTTGAAGTTAAATTCCATCCCTCCCGATCAAACACCCCCTCATTAACACCAGCACTACCGTTGGTCCCTTGAGTACCTTGGTCCTGAGACATGGCAGCAGGTTCTTCTCCTTGCTCTTGAGAAACAGGTGGACCTTTATTTCCTTTCTCAGGTGAAGCATCAAATAATGGCATCGATTTGGGTCCTAATGATGCATCAAACAGCGGTGGCCCTGCTCCAGAGGACGTCAATTTCTGGGGTGTTTTAGCCAATAACAGCAAACCGGCTGATGCGCCTTCTTCTACTTGCTCAGGTGAAGCATCAAATGATGGCATCAATTTGCGTCCTAATGAATCAAATAACGGAGGCCCTGATGCAGACGTCGATTTCTTTGCTGTTGTATCAAACAACGGCAAACTGGATGAGGCATTTGGTACATCCTGCGCAAGTTTAAAAAAGCAAAATGAATCTACAGAATATGTATTTGAATCCTAGATTACTAAACATAGATATTTGATTACTAGAAAAGTGAATTACTGAGCAAAGATGTATCAAAAAAAAGATGGACAAACAGATTTGATTCAGGAATTACTAAGCTATCAAATTCAAACCTTAGAAGGGGTCGTGGAAAGCAATATTGCCCTTGATGCCATGATCCCGACGGCCCGCTTGCACCTTCATTTACTTGCCCCATAGACTTTTGGACAACTCGTGACGACGACCTCGATTTGTCTATTGTTTTATCATATATTGGCGAGGAGCAATGAGAAGTAGGCCGTAAAAAGCTTGCTGATGGGTTCAAACGAGGTGGGCTGAAACAGGATGGGGAGTGTGTAACATCCTGCGCAAGTTCGAGAAACAAAACAAAGCATTTAGATAAAAGTGGAAGTACAGAATAGATATCTGATGGACATAGATGATTACTGAAACAACCTTGGTGGGGCTGGATTCAGCAGTGGGGCTGGCAACCTTATCTCTAATTGATTTTGATGGATCAGATGCAGCCTTTGCATATCTCGCTTCATCATTGTTGGGATTAGGATGCTCAGGATGGCCTCTTGAGTCACTTAAAGACATTGCATTAACATCATGCTACAAGAAACCAAAAAAAAAAAGGGAAAACCATGAATTACTGAAACATTCCTTATCAACATGGATTACTAAAGTTAACTTGAGAAAAAAACAAACCTGAATAGAGCCTACATCAACAACAATGTGCTCAGCATTGTCAGTGGTTGTGGCAGCATGAGTAGGATGTGGGCTTGAAGAAACATTCAATGCAGCCTAAAAAAATATATATTAAACAAAATGCAAACACAAAAGCAGGAGAAACCTTTCCCCAAAATAAAAAAAAAGAGATATTACTGGACAGAGATATTATCTGGACTATTACTTAACAAACATATATCATTGGACTAGTACCGCACTATTACTCGACAAAGATATATTAAATAGACTACTTAAGAAGAAACCATTGAAAGTCAGTTAGTTGTGTCAAATTACTAAAGCCAGGGTGATTTCTAATGATAAAAAATAATAGCTAACAGGGAGATACTTTGAAAGTCAGTACTTGTGTCAAATTACTAAACCCCAATTACTGCTATAATAGTTTTTCAGACCAATTACAATATGGATTACTGACCTTCAAATTAAAGACATTATAGTTGTGTCAATTACTAAACCCCAATTATTGGTATAAATAGTTTGTCAGAGCAATTACATTATGCAATACTGAGATTCAAAATTATTGACATGGTAGTTGTGTCAATTAGTAAACCCCAATTAGTGGGAGAACCATCCATTGCAGCCTATCACCAATTACTAATAAAGCTAGTGATGGTGACAAATTACTAAAGTAAACATGGGGAAAAAACACAGAGTCAAACCTCAAGTGTGGAGGTGCCGCTACTGCCAGCTCCTAGAGTTATGCCACCATTATTTTTGGTAACCGGCGTCTCGACGGACCATCGGCTTTGGGGAGCCACGCTCGAAGCACCATCGAATATTGTAGTAAGTACAAGCGACAACCTCACTAGAGGCTTCCTTAATTGCAAGCTCGCCTTGAGAGACCAATTTTTACCATCCTCAATAAGCATCAAGGCTGCATCCATGCGCTTTATCATGATCCAACAAAGCAGCTCTAGCTTCCGATTGCAGATTCTTATCCTCGATCCGAGAAATCATCTCAACAAATCTTGGCAATAAGTGAAGCGACAATCCATCCGGCATATTGGGTACATCACGAGCACGCTTTGAAGGTGCTAGGGGAGGCCTTGTCTGCCAAAGTGACATCCGATCGATGACGCTTGCGTGTCGTCGCATGGGGGGGAGCCACATCCGGCGAAGTCAAGTCATCGGTAACGAACTACGCATAGCAAGTTCCATCCTTATTTCGCCACTACAAAAAATGTAAGGAAAAATGGTTAACATAGGAAAGTAGATGGGCAAGTAAAAAAATGAAGAAAAGGGAGTTTCGCGGATGCATGGAGAAGGGATGAAATGCAAAAACTTACTCCTAGATTGCCGTATGTGACGTTGATGCCATCAGCCATATACTTCTGATCAGCTTTTGCAATACTGTCAAAAGTTGCACGATTGAAGAAGGAAGCACGTGGAGTTGTGCGTTCAGTTATCATATGATCAGGGCAGTGGAGGTTGTCCAAGTAGTACACCTGACCATAAAAAAACAATGCATGTTGTATTACTTAAAAATGCATCTATTACTGATCATTAAAAAAAATTAAGCAGTAATAGCAATATAATTCTGAAATGTATTGCCGAGCAAGGAGAAAATAATACTGAACATATCATATAAATTACTCAGCATATATATTACTTAACAAATCATATATATTACTCAGCATATATATAATATATATTACTGAACATATCATATAACTGAGAAAATCATAAATGGGATAGAATTGTTACCAAAAGAAGAGCAACACAGCCCTGGATGGCTCCAGAACCCCTTTCAAAGACATCCTTTTGGCCATATGTTTCCTTCCACTTCCTTGCCTTCTCGAGATAAATCATCAATAACAGCCGTGCACAAGTCATACTTGGCAACATCTTCTATGTTTTTGCAATAATAATATGTTTCGAGAAACATAGAGCGAACTTGTGGAGAAGAGTAAGCCGTCAAACAAAGTCATGAAGAAACATATTATGCTCCACTCGTCACCACCTCCCCTCTTCGCAAATTCCTCAATAACATATCTACAAATAAAAAAAAGATGATAGGAAAAAAAATCAATAACTAAAGCTAGAGCATCTAAACAGCTTGGGGTAATTACATCACTCATACATGTGTATCATTTGATGCTGCAACAATATGCATCATGGTGAACTAAGCATCATACAAAAAGACCAAATGTGATGAGTGAGAGGCATAAACCGATCTAAATATTACTAACCAATGTATGACTGAACAAACAGAAAACAAGTAGGCAATCTGAACAGAAAACAAGTAGGCAAACATAAATAACACTATGGACTGCTAATAGAACTTAAAACCAACCGCAAGAATTACTGAACGTAAAACAAGGTAAGCATAGAAAAGAGAAGGAATACCTAGGGACATCGTTGGCCTTCAGCTTTTCAAAGGCCAACACATTTGAATTTTTTTTTTTTTGTCAGCAACAATTTCCCGCATACCATGCTCTTCACATAGCTTCCTAAGCTCAAGTAGGCAAGCTGATTTGACCTTTGCGGGAACAGGCTCTAGTGGTTTGGTTCCAGTTGGGAGGCCTAGCACAAGCTTGACAACAAGCGGGGTAACCGGAAGAACCTTCCCATCAACGACAATACGAAGAGGGTCCAACTCTAAGTGGTCCATCAAAAACATAGCAAGGGCCCTATCTTCAATTTTTTCAACAGAGAATCCCAAGAAATCCGTAAAGCCCAACCGTTTCAGCTCTCTGCCTTCATAGGCTCTTTTCATCGCCTTGCATATAGCGCGTAAAAGAGAACCAGGAGCACATCGAACCGTTGGATATCTTCTTTTTATTACCTGTTGATAAAAGAAAAATCAAATAAGCCATGAAATCAGTTACAAAAAAAACTAAAAGCAGTAAGCTGGAATACTAAACATGATTACTAAAATAATATATCATGTGCAATCTTATGTAGGCATTAATTCATATAGTATATATTACTAAGCATACATTACTGAACACAAAGCAAAAAGAAATGAGTCAAATGCAGAAAAAAGGAAAAAAAATATAAGAAGTCAACCTCCTGAGGATGATTAGGCTCCTCACTATCCTCACTCTCTGTCATTCTTGATGTAGAAACAGCTTGCTTGCCACGCTTCACACCCACAACCTTAGTCCTCAAGTTCTTCTTTGGAGTCATGAAATCATCATCACAAGTAGCTTCTTTAGCGGCCGCCGCGCTTAGCTTTTTAGCGGCTGCCGCGCCAACAAGCCTTACGCGACAAAGATGACGTTTTGCTTGATGGGCAGCCTTCACCAACATCCGCCATGTCGTCTTCGCCCCCTGAACAGTAAGAAGGAAATGATTTAGCAATAAACATAGCACAAAAATTTTTAAAAAACATATAAAATGGACCAAATTTGACAATATCAACAAATAGGGTTGATATCTAATGAAGATTGTTCATGCAAAGACATCGACCATATAATTACTAACCTACATGTGGTTGAACCACAGAATATATGAAGCTTGTTCATGCAGAATTACTGGACCATATATTTACTAACCTACATATGGTTGAACCACAGAATATATGAAAGCTTGTTCAAGCAATATTACTGGACAAATTGAACTACTAGCCAAGAGCCAACTACTCAAGCAAGGTGTGGCCTGGTTCTTTGCTCACTACAGGTCAACTACTAAACTAACTGAAAGGCTAAAGCAATTACTAGATTAAAAAACAGTGAAAAATATCACTAAGCTGGTAGCAATTACTAAACTAACTGAAAGGCTGAAGCAATTACTGGATTAAAAAGACACAACAGATTTCATGTTTACTAACTGAAACTTGCTGCTCACTTCGTGAGGACAATGATCAACACAACTAGGAACAAAACACATTCGCATAGCACAAAAAAAATAATTGACAAACTGGAACCCTAAAAAACCAGACATTAGAGATAAAACCATAGCACAAACAGGGTATGTATGTGTGTGCATCCTTGGAAAACCAGGATGAATACCCCACAGCAATGCTACTATCTAACAAAAAAAGGCATAGGTGGTAATCCATTACTGAAGCAAAAATATTACTAACACACGAACTTTAATCTAATGGGAATACCAGAACAATGCTACAGAAAGGAAAAATGAGAGAAATTACTAAAGGATTATCGGAATTGAATATTCCAACTTGCCTACTGAACACTACTATCAATACTCAATCAATAGTGAATTACTAAACTTGAAGTACCTAATACTACCAGCAACTATTAATGAACTTCAAGTAGGCAATGCTGATTGATGCATTTGAATTACTGAACTACAAAAACTAATGATCCAAATACTAGGCAAATACTCAAATTGCTGCAGGAATACACAGATAATTGAACTAATAGACAACAAAGGTTTATCATCAATCACAAATGGGTGGACAGATTATTCAATGCAGAGGTCAAAGGACTACTCAATCGACACCCTACAAGAGAAATCACAAATGGATAGTTTGCAAAATCACTGCATGGATGGACAGCTCAATCGAAACCCTAGAAACCCTACAACAAAAATCGAAAATGAATGGGGGACTACTCACCGGAGAAAATGCAGTAGATGCTCTTCAATTCACCGCCGCACCGCAGCTGCAGGCAAACGCGGACAGCCCTGCTCAAAGCCACCTCTGTAGAAACCCTAGCGCCCTCTCGGCTCGCCGCTGCAGCACCGGGCTGGGGAGGGGTGGGAGAAGGACCGCAGCAGCACCGGGGTTGGGGAGGGGGAGGGGAGAAGGATCACCACACGCGTCGTCGGCCGGAGGAGACACCGCCGGCGTTCCCGACGCCACCACCACGCGGGGACCGTCCCATCACAGCTCGCCACTACGACATGGCCTCGCGGGAGGGTGAGGGAGGGGATAAAGGAGAAGGGGAGATTCCCCTTACAGACGCCACCGGAGAGGCCACCAACCACCGACGATCCGCCGCCACACGCCGCGAAATCGACCCCTCCTCGCCGCGAAAACGCCGCCGCCGCCGCCGCACGGATGTCGCTCGAGGGAAAGACTCCCCGTGGATGGGAACGAAATGAATGGGGGACGGTCGACTATCGGCGGCGCGCGGGCGGGCTTGACCCGCAGTTGACCGACCGGTGGGTGCGTGGCGCGGACGGGCAGGTGGGGGCTTAGATCGATGGTGCCGCCCGGTTGGTTGGTTTAGGTACGTGGGTGTAGAATGGGATTCTACACCTAGGGTGTAGTGTATATATATATATATATATATATATATATATATATATATATATATATATATATATATATATATATATATATATATATATATATATATATATATATACGGCAGCTTATTCTACACCTTCATTGGTTTTAGGTGTAGCATAGTTATTCTACACCAACACCAAGACACAATAGCAAAGCGGTCCGACCGCACCCAAACCCCGCCTCCAACCCAACAGCGCCGTCAGCCCGGCCGGGCTGCTTTGCTTTTCCTCTTTCCTACCCCACACCGGTTCAATGACAGAAAATTAGTCGCGACTGCGAGGGCGAGGCCCTCGGAGGCCGCCTCGACCGGCCGTCCGTGGGGACATCGCCGCCGCACCATCCCGGCGATCCACCATCGCCGGGCGCGGTGCCCTACCACCCGCCCCCATCCCTACCTCACCCTGTTCCCCGACCGGCGACCTCCCGTCCGCTGTCGGCATCGATCGACGCCGGCGACACGGGCGGCGGCGTCCTGATCTGCGTGCACAGCCAGCTATGGAGCGCAGCCCCCACCTCGTCGCAAAAAGCACGACGGCTCGTGCAGGGAACCCCACGACCAGGAGCTTCTGGCGGCGGCACGCGCCCCCCCAGCGGACCCGAGCGTCCGCCCCAACCACGACCACCTCGGCACATATGCATGGCTGGCACAGGCTGACGTTCGTTGGCAGCCACGGTCAGGCCGGCCACCAGCGGCCCGGTCTTTGGCTCCGTCACTGATGCCCCCTCCCAGCCTGCCCCCAAATTGTTTCGCTGCCATGGATGCCAGGTTGAATATCCCGCTGGCCGCTAGCTGTTGCTACAGAACGAGTTCTGGAAGGTGTGCACGAGCAAGATGACTGAACGGGAGCCAACGCCACTCAAGCACTCAAATCTGTCAGGGATATACCAGATGCAGACCCACAGGTGCATCTCGTGCACGGCGACGGTGGCCGTTGTTCCTCCCCCACAGGTGCCTTCGTCATTGGTGGGAAGCACAGATCCAGTTCATACATGGGCATGCACATTGTATTGAGATTTTACACTAGCTAGCACGAGTAGCAGATGGGATTGGAGAGCTGCTGATTCAGATCTGCTAAAATGAGTTCAGTATATTTAAGTAAGTATCATTCAGTGTATGCGAGCGCTTCTTGATGGCATACATTTGAGTATACTGGCAATTACTGAGCCAGTATCGAGGATGAGTTATCATCTAGGAATACTGACCACTAATAACATAAGTGAGAAGATACTGAGAAAGTATTGCAGTACTCGTTCATTATCTTCAGAGCAGTAGGCAGTGGCAAGCACGACCTTACTTCACTCTAGTTCAGACTTTCATAGAGCTCGAGGATAAGTATGTGTGCCTTCCATGGCCGCGTGCATCCCGAGCATGCTAACAAAATACTTGAAGTTATGATAATTACTAACAAGATACTCGAACATACTAACAATATACTTGGACATACTGACTAGTACTCAGAGACAATGATAACTACTCGGAGATACTAATAAAATAATCGGAGATACCAAAAACTATACTCAGAGATGCAAACAAAATAATTAAACAGACTACTTAAGAATACTGACAAAATACTTGAAGTTACTTGTAATTACAGACAAGATAATCGGACATACTAACAATATACTCGGATATACTGACTACTACTCAGAGATACTGAGAACTACTCGAAGATACCGATAAACAAGATACTCAGACATACTGATAAAAATACTTGAAGATAATGAGTACTACTCAGAGATACTAAGGACCACTCAGAGATACTGATAAACAAGATACTTAGGCATATTGACAAAAAAAACTCGGAGATACCGACTACTACTTAGAGATACTGATATCTACTTGAAAATACTTATAAACAAGATACTCAGACATACTGACAAAAATACTCAAAGATACCGACTACTACTCAGAGATACTAAGAACTACTCGGAGATACTGATAAACAAGATACCCGCATAAACCGACAAAAAAAAAAAAATTAGAGATACTGACAACTACTTAGAGATACCGATAACTACTCAAAGATATTGAAAAATACCGGAATGTCGTAGTTCAATCTCGTATCACTCTAGTACCCGAACATTTTATATCTCTCACTCTGGCATGTGAGGAGGTGAGTTGTTGGTGGGGCTCGTGGCCGCTGACGCGTCGGGTGAGACTCGGCAGCTTGGGGCGCAAACTTGGGGAGCGACAAGAGGAGGGGCTATGTGCGAGGTGTTCGTGGAGTGCGGGCCGGGCGCTAGCGGCCAATGACCTCAGCAAGCCCCGGTGGGCAGGCCTCCCGCGAGACCGGCGTGGACGACGTGGTGGGCGCCGGGAAGGTTGGCGCGCTGCCGAGCGGTCGGTCCAGTATCTTCAAGTATTTTGTCGTATTCTTGTTAGAAGCTTTGGTATATTTCAAGAGCATTCAAGCACAACATTGTATCATCCAAGATATTTTATTTTTGGTCACTACAATCCTTCAAGTAACAATATAGTGCCATTAACCTTAAACGGGCAAACGCCATGAACACTAAACTCGGCAAATGCTATTAAAAGTGTCTCTTAAAAACCTTGCTTGAGAGGGGGGCACGCTTTTCAAATGATAGTCACCAAAAACCCTAAACTCAGCAAATGCCATGAACCCTAAACTCGGTAAACCTAAACTGGAAAAATGCCATGAACCCTAAACTCCGCAAACACGATGAACCCTAAACTCGTCAAAAAAAAATGGACCCTAAACTCAGCAAACACCATTAACCCTAAACTCAGCAAACTCAATGCACCCTAAACTTTGCAACCGCCATAAACCCTAATCGCGGCAACCGCCATGAACCCTAAACTCGGCAACCATGATGAACCCTAAACTCGGCAAAAAATATGAACCCTAAACTCAGCAACAGCCATGAACCCTAAACTCAGCAAAAGCAATGCACCCTAAACTCGGCAACCGCCATGAACCCTAAACTCGTCAAAAAAATGGATCCTAAACTCAGCGAAAACAATGCACCCTAAACTCGGCAACCGTCATGAACCCTAAACTCGGCAACAACCGCCATGAACCCTAAACTCGTCAAAAAATGGACCCTAAACTCAGCAAACACCACTAACCCTAAACTCAGCAAACGCAATGCACCCTAAATTTGGCAACCGCCATAAACCCTAATCGTGGCAACCGCCATGAACCCTAAACTCGGCAACCACGATGAACCCTAAACTCGGCAAAAATATGGACCCTAAACTCAGCAACAGCCATGAACCCTAAACTCAAGAAAAGCAATGCACTCTAAACTCGGCAACCGCCATGAACCCTAACCTCTCAAAAAAAAAAAAAAAATGGACCCTAAACTCAGCGAAAAAAACAATGCACCCTAAACTCGGCAACCGCCATGAACCCTAAACTCGTCAAAAAATGGACCCTAAACTCAGCAAACACCACTAATCCTAAACTCAGCAAATACAATGCACCCTAAACTCGGCAACCGCCATGAACCCTAAACTCGGCAACCACGATGAACCCTAAACTCGACAAAAAAAAATATGGACCCTAAACTCAAGAACAGCCACTAACCCTAAACTCGGCAACTACGATGAACCCTAAACTCAACAAAATATCATTAAAAGTGTCTCTCGTAAACCTTGCCTGGGAGGGGCATGCTTTTGAAAAGACACTCGCCCCAAAACCCTAAACTTAATAAATACTAACAAATACTGAAAATCAAAATATCCAAAACTCGGCAACCACCATGAACCCTAAACTCGGCAACCGCCATGAACCCTAAACTCGGCAAAAAAATATGGACCCTAAACTCAACAACCGCCATGAACCCCTAAACTCGGCAAACACGATAAACCCTAAACTCGGTCAAAAATATGGACCCTAAACTCGGCAACCGCCATGAACCTTAATCTCGGCAAGCACCATGAACTGGCGAATACAGAGGATAGTGATAGAATACTGGAGGTACTTGCGAATCACCGGAATGTCCCGACAAAATACTTGTAGATACCGACAACTATTGAAGATGTAGTATCGCCTATGTGCCAAGGAACTGAAGAAAAATACTTGAAGATATTGACAAAATACTAGAGATACTGGTCAATACTTGAAGGTCGTGACAAAATACTTGTAGATACTTGACAAATACTTACAACTACTTTAAAGGTACTGGCAAGTACTGAGGATGTAGTATCGGCTGTGTGGCAAGGAACTGACGAAAAAAAAAACATGAAGAAAGTAACAGAATACTGGAGATACTGGTGAGGCAAATACTTGAAGGTACTCATAGAATACTTCTAGATACTGGCAACTATTTCTCAGTACTCATGCACAGTGGTCAGTATTTTTCATCATTTTTCGTCAGTATTTCTCAGTATTCCCAGTAGTTCTGTCAGTATTGATTCAAGGTAATGGTCATTAGTTGATCTTAGTTTTCAGTATCTCTCAGTATATCTCAGTTTTTAATATTCAGTATCTCTCAGTATGTCATTAGTACACACTTGTTCATCTCATTTTTCAGAATCTCTATATATCAGTTTTGAGTTGATTTGTTATTCAGCTACTCTGTTACTAAGTTATCAGGTTGATTTCATCTTTTCTTAACGGTTCTTCAATGAGTTGCATCAGTAATAAATTTGTTTGTGTTGTCCGAGTTACATCGTCGATCAATTGTCTGAACTGTCCAAATGCATACGTGATGTCCAGTTGCATCGTTCATTAATTGTCTGAGCTTCCAAATGCATCGTGAGCTTTGCTTGAGTGGTTCAGTCGTTATACAAAGAGCCTTCTATTTTTGTCTAAATTGTTCATGAATCTGAATTTAAGCTAGGCCATGGCTTTAGTAGAACAAAATTGAATCCGACGCTATAACCAAATTGCTTCCGTGGTCGACTACTGAATGTGGTGCTATAACTGATGAATTTGTTGCAAATGGCATCCCATAGCTGAATGATTTCCAGGCAGTCAGCCTCCATATATGCTTTCTGAATGAATACCGAGCTGAGCAGCCCAACCTACAACACGCCTCTGCAGGCCCTGTTGTGCCATTTGGCTTGTGCACTGACGAAATTCCCAACATGGTCACGGATGACAAGCTGAAGCTCCACTGCCTGTCTCAGCTTCAGCAGGACTGCAGCACGGCCCTGACAAGAAAGCGGAAGGGCACGGGAGGTGCCTTGCTGCAACTGGCACCACGGCGGCACAAGCCGAGGTCGATCCACCGGAGGTTCACCATCGTCAGAGTGGTCACTCCTCTGCACCAAACCGCATGCGTGTGTAGGTGATCCGGGCGCACAGGGGCATGTGGGACTCAACGACTACCAGTATGGCTGGCCGCCGACTCGGAACCGAAGTGGCTGCTGGCGCAGACGATGGCCATGGCTGCAGGCGGCGCTCGAGATCCCATGGCCATGGCCGTCGGGCCGCTCGTGGAGGTCCTTCCGGACTTGGAATCGGGGACATGGAGGGCCGCCCCTCTGCCGCCGGTGGAGCAGCGAGCGCCCGACCGCGGCTGCCAAGAGCACCGGCCTCGTCTGCCATCGAGTGCTGGACCTAACCTCGGCGTGTTTCAGATTTCGGTGGAGGTGGGATGGACTTCGGGACCGCCGAGGACTGGTTGACGGGGAGGAATTGGAGGGGTCCGGGCGGACGTCGTGGGGCGCCTGGGAAGTGGCGGCGCTATTGCGGTCAGAGACACAACGGGCGAGTTGGGGTGGGCAGTGAGCGGGTTTCGTCTGGGGTCAGATCGGGTCGGCTGGCTGGTTGGTTCGCTTGGTGCTCGGCTCGCTGGGTCGGTTGGATGTGTCTAGGTGTAGGATAAGCTATGCTACACCTAGGTGTAATATAGCACACACACACACACACACACATATATATATATATATATATAGACACACACACACACAGGTTGTGCAATGTGTTTGAAGGGTGGCCTTATCTGAACTGTAATTACTACTAGCTGTTTTGATCGTGAATGCAATGCTGGTTATGGTATTATTAATCCTAAAATGCTACTCCCACCATCCAAAATTGTAAGTCATTTACAAGAATCTTGAGAGTCAAAGTTTGTGAAGTTTAACCAAATTTATATAACAAGATAATAAACATTCATAATGCTAACTAAGTATCAATAGATTCTTCATTAATTATATTTTCTAATTGTCATGATATACCTATTTGATGTCACAAATGTTTGCAGTTTTTCTCTATAATTTTGGTCAAATTTGTAGTGCCTTGACTCTAAGATTCTGGAATGACTTATAATTTGGAATGGATGAAGTTCTATAGAAGCCTGTTTGGCACAACTTCATTTTTATTTTTTGCCGAACACACCTTCTCAAAACAGATACATGGATGAAGCTCTCCATGTACCTCTTGTCAACGTCGTTGTGGTACTCAAGAAGATGGATCCGTGCGTCCCTTGAGGAACCGACGATGTGCCGATGGTGACCATGTCCGCAAGGTGCCGCTTCATCTCCAAGAGCACGTTCACCTCTAGCTTCCCAATCGTGTTCACGAGCACCTTGGGTGGCCATTGGTCCATGCTCTCAAACAGCTCTCAGAACATTTCCATGACGGCCTTGTACTGCACATTGCTTGTTGAATCAATCAGGAAGGAAGGACGGGAAGTCCCGGATCTGGAGAGGATGGATCAGCGCCCGCCAGCTCACCTCTTGCGAAGGGTTTTGCCGCCGCTGGTGTCGACGTGGCAGGCAATTAGCTCACAGCAGCGCCTGGAAGTAGAGGTACTCAACTCGCTGGATCCAAAGATACGAAGAAGGGGATGCCATGGCGCCCGCCAGTCGACCATCGCGGGTCCCACCATTGTGAACATGATGCTTGTCACTGGGGTCCCCACCAAGGCTCCCCGCTCCCCTGCAGGCCCACTCCAGTGTGGTCTTGGGCGTGGTGACGTCATCGCTGAAGCCATCCGAGTGGGAAAAGGAGAGGATGCCGCCGCGCCTCTAGATCATCATCGCCGCCGCTGTTCGGATAAGGGAATGAAACGAAGTGAGATGTCTGTGTACATGTTCACCATATAATTCTAGTCCATTCACTTTTTGTTATATCCTAGGACATAGTACCCCACGTGTTCCTCTAGGGATTTTAAATAATATTAAAAGAGATTAAACTATTTATATTTATAGTTATATAAATGAAACTACCCTATTTTAAATTAATTTTGGCAAATATTTTGAAACATTGATGTGGACAACTAAATGCATATTAATGCATGAAGAGATAACTATCATAATTACATGTGTGCTAGTTAACTATAATTGCAAGTTTGATCTAGTGGATTGTTGATGTGGATAGATTGCATTTTTTAGAGAAGTCTCTAGTAGGATTAGTTTTATAAAAGTATATGATTAGAAAGTGCTTGTTAGAAAATGTACCCTCACTAGAAAATGTTGGAGTAGAAAACCAAAGACTATTTATAGTAACAAATGTGGTCAAACTGGTTGGATTTTTGTTCCATCATCATGCCAAAGCATGTTTTATTATTAGGAAGAGAAAGATACAATGAAAGGTCCCAAGAAGTCTAGACTTACCACGACCAACCCATTCCTATTACAAGACTAGTTTCAAAAGCCTTGACTGGAATGACTTCCCATGTTGTGGAATACAAAAGAGTTTTTCTTAGGTATACAAAAATTCTAGGTCCCTTGTATATTTTATTCCCTTGGCGTTAATTAGGCATACAGTTAACAAGGTGCAAAAGTAGGCTTGCCCTCTTCCTTATAATCAGTGTTGTATCCTCGCAAAGGTCAACATCTTTAGGCTCCATCCCACTCGGTACCTTCCAATCGAAGTGGTACGTAAGGCTGGCCGGTGCAAGCTCCATATAATGGCCAATCCAAGGTTTGGTCACGGGCACAAACGGCGGCCGACCGAATGGGAGAAATTCATAGTCTCTCCCTTTGAAGTCTAGGGTTGGTGTTCTCAAACCGGTCTGGCTTGAATTCCTCAGCATCTTCCCAATACTTGGTGTCCCCTGCAAATCGCCCAAACATTGACTAGCATATAGCCCTCCCACGGTTTAAACTCTAGTATGCATTGCAGCCTGTCCAAAACACGTTCCACTTGGCCTTGAACCGGGCCCACTTTGACTGGACTTAGGTAGGAAAAAGAGATAGAACAAATTAGGTACAACAATGGATAAAGAGGTCTAATGTTGCACAATCCATTTAATTTCTAATAAGTGAAAAGGTAATTAATTATTTCTGGTCGAGAACCTCAGCGGGAGCAACTCCATGTGTGCCATCCCTTCCAGGTAACATTTGCAATGTTAGGATAGAAAAACCGACAAATACTTTAAAATGGTTACAGTTCCAAATGAGGATCGATTAAAAAAATTGCAGTGGTCTGTGAAGGGAAGGGATGAATTACGGTGGAGAGGCACTGGATGCAATGGAAACAAGAAACATTGGTGCGGCTTTGCCACACCATACATGGAGAACCAGGCAGGCCTGATATACCAAGGATGGTCACTTTTTATATTGGACAAACATTATATCAATTTTTTTTTATCTGCATAGCATAATAGAGAAGAAATAGCTATTATAAGTCAAATCTTAAACTTCTGATTCTAAGTACGAAAAGGGTTGAGCAACCTAATCAAGCATGAGGTTATGTTGGATAAGTTTCTTTCTGAGATTATGCATCTATATCTAGAGGAACACATTCTGTTCTAGCTCCAACACTCTCCAAGCACTCCATTGGCTATAGTGGGCATTGTGGATGGATCACCACTCTTGCTGTCTAACAATTTGCAACAGGATGGATGAGGATGGTGCCCACCTATTTTTCAAGTGCAAGGGAGTTAAAAACAAACTCTAGCCTTCACTTCTTACGCAGCTGTGCACAGACTCAATTATGTGTTTGTCTATTGCAATTTATTATTTAGCTACTATCAGTGTTGAGTAGGTAATTATGTGGAAGTTTGATGCTAGCATTGCCCACAACAGAGGAAACCAGAGAGAGAGAGAGAGAGAGAGAGAGAGAGAGAGAGAGAGAGAGAGAGAGAGAGAGAGAGAGAGAGAGAGAAGGAGACCAGTTGCTAGAGAGCAAACAAATGCTTGTCCTAGATCACCCTCCAGATTCGTCTCTCCCCCTTTTATAGAGGAGGCAGGAAACAAGGTTCGTTTCATGCCCCTCAGTGGGCTGGTATTTACAAAAATTGCCGCTAAAAGATACAAAACGCTCCTAAAAACTATTTGGAGAGACATAGGCTTTGTAATTGGGCCTTGAACATGATGGTGGGGGTCATGAACATATGACACACGCCAGTAGTAGCCCTTCAAATCTTTGGTTTTGATTGAAAGTTCAAAGCCAAATAGGCCAATACAACAAGGTGTCGCCCCTGTTACAACTCATAATCTCATTACTTAACATTCGTCTATACAAAGTCTAGGGACTTCTTTGATGGTGCCCTTTGCTCATGCCTCGATACCCTAATTCTTGGTGACTTGCTCCTCACAACTCAGCTTTATTCAAATAGGACATTAGTGTGGTTAAAGCAAGTGAGGCAGTTGCCATAGTTAAAAT
The DNA here is from genome assembly GCA_015847255.1 of Hyparrhenia diplandra. Taxonomy (NCBI): domain Eukaryota; kingdom Viridiplantae; phylum Streptophyta; class Magnoliopsida; order Poales; family Poaceae; genus Hyparrhenia; species Hyparrhenia diplandra. The sequence goes on from JADLZK010008369.1 coordinate 834,059, forward strand.
AGTCATAGGCGCTCACAACTTCTCTTCAAACCTTTACTCACTAGCACAAGGCAAAGGTTTTGTCTCGGGGAAAATTACCTGTCTAAAGTGTTCCTCATGATACCATCTTGGCTTGCACTTGTGGGTATTTCTCCTTTTGGTCGAGTCACCACTCGAAGACTCAAAACTAGAAGAAGTAATTTTGGTCTACCTCTAATAAAATATGAACCGAGATTATGAAAAAGAAAATAAAAACAAAAATAAAATAAAACAACACCAGCAAGAACGAGGTAGAAGATATAGACAAAATGCTGCATGCCTCGCTCAAAGAAGATGAAGAAGGCCAAACGAATGCTCAAGCGACGACAACGACAACTCTCGTAGGAGAGAGTGCGCCTCTGTGTTGGCAAATGAGCAAGGGGATCCTTAGAGCGCCTGGACGGGGTTTTATACCACTGAGGGCCTCCTTTCGAGGCAGTTACCCCGAAGTTTGAATTCCGTGGCTTGTAGTTCGAGGCTAAGAGAGCTGGAACGTCGTTTCGGTTACCGTTGTAGAGTCTCGAAGCACGTGCCAAAAAAACTAAATAAATAACAATAACAATAGTACCAAGAATTTATACTAGAAGATAATAAAAATAATAATACTAACGGTCTTCGCTAAATCCAACCCTGCATTCGTTTTGGAGAGTGTTTTTGGCAGACCTAATTAATAGTTGGTGCTGAGGAAAATCGCTGAAAACCTTTTTTTCGGTTTTGATAATTGACGATACCTAGTTGCTAATGGTTTATCTAAGTGTGATTAGATAGATTAGCAACATGTGATGATGTGGAGCACATGAATCATGAACTTAAATAGTGGACATGGTTATATGATCGTGCTTATGGAACAAGAAAGAGAAAAACAAAACCATGGATCTCAAGGCAAAGGTATAATTTGGTTCTTGTTTTTACACTCAAGACACCATATAGGGTGTGAGTGATTCAGGGTTGATAACCATACTATAAAGAGGGGAAAATATAATTGTTTTACTCACCAAAGTCGCGGTGCTCCAACTGAGCCATCGTCAGAGAGCCATCAGCGTCGACGTGGAGGCTGATGGAAGCTCGTGGTCATGAGCTCGCCGGCGTCGTGGCAAGGCGGGTGGCTGGTCTCGCAGAGGCTCGCTACCACGGGTTGTGATTGACCCAGCTGCGACAGTCCTGTGTCATGGACAGGATGTGCACAGTGGTGGTGGGGCGACGCCCTTGACTTGGCTCTGATCGATGAGGATGCAGAGCTCGAGCTGGGCTCCGCCGTGGCGCGTGGTGGTGGCCGAGGCCGGCGGCTCAGTCCTGAAGCAGGGTTCCGCGCTCTGCTATCCAAACGTCACATTGTTACAAGGAATCAGGAATGGGTTACGATAAATATCAGAGCATGACTACCTGCATCCCTAGCATGGGACACTGTATTCATTTTCTGGACTGACATATGGATTGAACAGGCCATGAAAGATAAGTACCTTGTCTTTTCTCCTTCGCCAGTGCTTCATCAGATTCTTCTTGAGCCACTCCATGGAAAGAATCCTCAGTCCTACTCTTTCCCCTGCAAGCTAATGACCAATTGAGTGAGTTGATGCAGATCATGAACTCTAGTACATGGGATGAAAACACACATGACAGATGGGTTCACATTTAGGGGACTCAGAAACACAAAAGTAAGAAGGCTTATAAAATTTTTATTGGCAACAACCCAGCCCCTCCAATGTTCAAGTGGCTAGGTCAGCAGGTTACCCCTGGCAATCATAAATTTTTCTTCTGCTTCTCATCAGTCAGTGATAAACTAAACACCAGGTACATCCTAAAAAAAAAAAAACATGCAACTTGATGATTATAGTTGTGTTCTTTATGGTCTCAACTGTGAAGAGACCTGCTTTCACCTCTTCTTTGAATGTCCCTTCAGTAAAAACTTCTAGAACACCATTCCTATCATTTGGGATATGAATGTCATCCCTCTTGACATGGTTGTTAAGCCAAGAGCAGATTTTAATAATATTATGTTCAGAGAGATTATGACCACAGCCTGCTGGGTCACTTGGACCATGAGGGAAACAAAATCATCTTCGATAATTGCCAGAGAAGTGTGGAACTGTGGAAGGGAAAATTCAGAGATGAGCTTGGATTGGTGTGCATCAAAGTCAAGGCTTGGAGGAGTATTCAAATTAAACTTTGGAGAAATAGCTATATGTAACATTAGTCTTTTTTTTCCTTTTGGGCTTGAAAGCCTTGTAATTCTTTCATGTACTTACATTGTATTATTTAGTTGAAAAGCAAAATAATAAAAACGGTCGAGCATTCCCCGACCGGTTCGGTAAGAAAAAAAGGTAAGAAAAAGGCAGAATGAGTGGAGGTGCTCACACAGGCCACTTGCGCCTTCTTGGCTTTAATGTCGGGTTCTGAATCCGGGTCGGCCCCGATCGACGCCGCCGTTCTCGAGACAAATAGTGACGCCCTCATCGCATTACTTTGGAGTTGCCAACAATAGAACGAACGGATCGGATGGATCTATGATGGCTGGCCGGACGGCAGTCAGTCCATAAGCAATACGACTCCATAGAACTTATCTTGATTATATCTTGATTATATCTAAGTGATTGTGAGCCATTTATTTATTTTGAAGATAAGAGGCGACCGTGTCTTCTACAACTGTGGTCTCCCTCGCCCTCGACCAAAACCGAACCAATCGACACCTAGAAAAACACACTTTCCGTTCCGAAGTTTCCGGTTTATCCGCCGCTAGAACTTATTTTGATTAAAACCGTGAAAAAATACGAGGTCAAATCAAATCTGATAACGACATACCCGTGATAGAAGAATTAAGGCAGAAAAGCACACGCCGATCCATCTGCCATCGCCACTATCGTAAGAGGGCCCCGGTCGAATCGACACGATGGCCATGCACCCACTCGCCGAGACGACGAGCTCGAGGTCCGGACGGTGAGCGCCCAAGCCGCCCACAGTTTCGAGGTGACGAAGTTTCGCTGCTCGAAGGAAGGCATGGGCGCTGGCAAATTCGTCCGCTCCACAACCTTCGCGCCGGCGGCCGTGGCTGGAACATCATGGTCTATCCCGACGGGTGGAAGGAGGACGACGACATGGCTGAGTACGTGGGGGCGTTCTTGTGTTTGGTCGATAGACCCAAGGGTGCCATGACTAGGACCAAATTCAAACCTGGAGTTACTAGTGCGTAAAGACGGCAAAATGTCGTGGTTCTCATCCCGCATCGCATCGCTGACCTTCGAGACATCACCTTCTTACTGGGGTGACGGCAAGTTCGTAGAGAAATCCAAGCTAAAGCAACCGCTGGGGCCCAACGCCGATCGCTTCCACGGTCAGGTGTGCCTTGACCGTCATCGGCGAAGTCTCAATCGAGGACGTAGCGCAGCCCGGCCCGCCGCCGTGGAACAACCCGAGAGCCCAACATGCACCAGCAGTTTGAGAACATGTTGAAGTCCGGTAAAGGCACGGATGTCACGTTCGATGTGGATGGCCACATCTTCCAAGCCCACAGATGTGTTCTTGCCGCGACGCGTTCTCCGGTGTTTGAAGCACAACTCTTGGGTCCCATGAAGGAGAAGGCGATACAAGAGCCCATCAAAGTTGCTGACATGGAGTCTTCCATCTTTGAGGAGCTTCTTCACTTCATATACACAGATTCCATATCAGATAGTAAGAACGATGGCGATGATAAAAATATCTCCATGCAACACTTGCTGGTTGCCGCAGACGATATGGACTGGGACAAAGCTACGGCAAATTTGCGAGGTCAGCTTGTGCCGAGGCATCGATGCGCAGACGGTTGCCACCACACTTGCTTTAGCAGAGCAACACCATTGTGCCCCTCCTCAAAGACGCCTGCCTCGAATTTGTTGCCTCGCGACCAGATGTACTTGGTGTTGTCTTGAAAACAGATGGATTCAAGCATCTCGTGGCAAGCTGTCCTTTGATTGCGCCGAGATATTAGACAAGATCGTCGAAGCATAAGCGAGTAGTTTTGGTCACTGTGATATCAGCTCCTTGCGATACAGTAGTTCTAAGGAAGGGTATCCTTTTTCCTGAAAATTTGAGTTACCACAAGTTTGTGGTTAGGGATTTTGGTCTCTATTCATCATATTCCAATCAAATGTCATCTGATTTTGCGGCGTTTAGTTTGGTGATTAACGTTTCTTATGGTCAATTGGATTGTAAAGTGAGATAGAATGGGACGAACTGTTTATGTTATTAGGATGTGAAATTTTGTGTCCGTGTTTGGTTAGTGATGGGAAGATTCAATACTTTTGTATGGTTAGAGGGATGGATATGAACAATATATGTAATCCCTAAACCATTGTTACTATTGTACAAACACTTTCAGTGAGCCAAACAACCCCTCCCTCTCTTCCAACACAAGTTGTCTTTGTTTGGTTGCCATGCCAACACTACCTGTGGTTGAGGTGTTATATGTATGGAGTAGTTCGTTTTCAATTTGATTATGACATGTAGAAGAAAGCAGAGAAGCACACACCGACCAGGCTGAACCGGCATGTCTCACGACATTTGCGGATGAGTTGCCCTGGGCTGTGGAACCTCGAGTTTCCTTTATAACAGACTTGAGGTAGCTAAGGTTTGCCCGGGCGAGATCGTCCTCGGTGATCATGGTGGTGGCCTTCCCTTGAAGGCCTCCTGCATCTCACCGGGCTCGGGCCATCGTGGTGGGTTCCGGATTAGCTCAGCCATGCACCAGGTCAGCGTGGCGCACGAGGAGTCACTACTACAAAAGCCCACTATGGGGACGCCTCCCTTTTTGAGTAGGGAGGTTCTTGTTTTGAGACTTTGTAAATAAAAATTTTTCAAATGACCTTGGATGAAAAAACTTCCTAAATAAGAATTATAGATCACGAAAAGTTATGAAACTTGTACTTGACCACTTTTTATTTTGAATCCATCTTGTCATGCAAAAACTCCATTTAAATGTCTCAAATTTGAAATTTAAATTTCATAAACGACCTCGGTTGGAGAAACACTAAATGAAAATTGTACATCTTGAAAAGTTATAAAACTTTGTAGTTGACCACTTGCTGATTTGAATCCATTTAGGGCCTCAAATAGTCAACAATCTCTCGCAATTTGTATAATATGTGGGGATGCGGAATGGGATATGGACACATCCAAGTAAGTAGCGCAGTAGATGGAGGTCCTACGCGAGGGGAGGTCGCAGGTTCAAAACCCGTTGACCATGTAGCACGTGGATTTTGCACGAAAGTGCAGTTGAAGGTCCTCAAAAGAAGACCAAATTACAATAAAGTCCTAGAACTGAAGAGGAAGAAGGTAGCGTTGTCCATGGCGTTGGTGACGATGAAGCCACGAGTGGAGGGTCGTAGGTGCGCCAAGGATGCGCATACCCGGATGGATTGACCGCACTAAGTGTAAGTTGAAGGTGGGTCGGGCCGAGCCTTCGGAGAAGGAGCACACCGGGCGACCGAATGATTCAGTTGGGGCCGTTGTCGGCGGTTCAACAAGATTACTAGAATTGGTGTTTTACATGACGTTTTTGTGATGTTTTAAGAAATCATCACGAAAAAACTAGAATACGTCATACACTACTAACAAATTTGTTAACCGTGACGGCGAAATTCATTTTAGGTGGTGGGAAAGTGTGCTCGCCGCCTTTCCAAGGTCACGCATAAAGTAATTTTTTTATTGTGGCGGGTAGAAAGTGCCCGCCACGTTTAATAAAAAAAAAAAACCCAAACAGGCTTGGATGTGGACCGGCCGGATCCTCGCCGCCGCTGCCGAGCCGAAGCCGGGGGTGGAGGCTGTTGCCGCCTTTAGGACCCCTCCCTCTCGGATCCGCCGAGGGGCCCACCATCATGGTGGAAGAACGTGTGGTGCGTCCCCTCCCTCCCGGATTCGCCACCGGGACCCCCCCGCCCGAATGCACCGGCCGCCTTGGTGGAAGAAGGGGGTGGCGGCCCCCCTCCCTCCCCGGATCCACCGGGCTGAGGACCCCTCCCACCCAATGCACCGCCGCCGTGGTGGAAGAAGGGCGGCGCGTCCCCCTCCCTCCGGATCCGCCATGGGGACCCCTCCTGTCTGAATCCGGCGTCGCCGTGGTGGTAGAAGAGGTGGCGCGTGGGGAGGAGGGAGGGGGCACCGATCGCGGTGTGGAAGAAGTGGCGGTGCTGGTGGAAGAAGGGGCGGCTGGGTGGAATGATGCGCCGTCTCGGTGGAAGAAGGGAGTGGAGTGGGGAGGAGGTGTGGAGGAGGGAGTGGAGGCCGCGAATCGTGAAATGAGAAGTGAGCAAGACAAACTCTAGAAGCCATTATATATATGGCCCGAGAAGGAGTTCGGTTGGGCTTGGCTTTGGGCATTAGTTTTTTAGGTGACGGGCCTTTTAACATGCCCACCTCCGAAAATGGGTGCATTTTCCATGGCGGGCCTTTTATAAAGGACTGCCACGGTTAATCGATTTTGCGCGACGAGCAAACGCGTGCCCGCCATAGTAAATCAAAAACGTTTGTCACGCAAAAATCAAGGGTATTAACCGTGGCGGACAAACTCAACGCCCGTCATGGAAAAAAAATTGGGCAAAGTGTCTTGTAAAATCATTTCGTTAGTAGTCATATGTGAGTAGCGCAACCTGAAGCCCACTATAAGCCCACCACAGGCCAAACCCTCCCTCTCCTTAGAAAACAGCCACCCCTCACCGTCTGTTCTACCCACCGAACCCTCCCTCCCTCTCCCAACTAGGCTGCAGGAGCGATGCAGCGGCGACGGCGGAGGTCCTACGGGGCTCCTCATCTCGCGTCATCGTGTGCGCCCTCCCTAGATCCCGGTGGCATGGGGATGCGGCGCGCATAGGCGGGTCCTCAGCTCGCAAGGGCACGCGCGGGACCTTGCCCCAGCCCCATAGGACTACATATAGCATCATCTGGTTTTGTCCTTAAAACCGGGTGCTACAATCCTCGCCGGATTTTGGCTAGATATGACAAGTGCCATACCGTCGCCCTGTTTCTGCCCTGAGCCCCCTCAACGTTTTGGCCTTCTCTGTAGGTCTATCTTAGGGTTTCTCCACGCAGCCACATTTTGCCACTGTACAACCATCTCACACTTAGAATATGAATGTAATGAACTCTGCTAGCATCATAGTTTGAGAATTAAGCCTTCAGGTTGTGGTTGGCGGGCACGCCAATACACTTTGAACTTGAATACCATTGGTTTTGGTAAAACAAAAGCAGGGGGTCTCCCCTTTTCTCAAATAAGCAACATAGTCTTAGTGTACGGTATTCCATGGTTAGAAACGAAAAATGGTTCAAAAAATTATAGAAAGAAAAGTCAGGATCCTAACCAGCATTTTGCCTGATGTGATTTTCATTTTTCAATGAATCATTCTATTAACTCAATGCTTAAAATTGAATTGGGCCCAATTACATAGGCCAATGCTCACAAAATAATATTTTTGGGATTGTGGGGGGGTGGGGGTGGGGGGCTTTGTTGCCTTTAGTCCCATTTTGTAGCCCATGGTGATATTCAAAACCCGTAGAGAAACATAATGAAAATGTCTTTCCTCTCCCACCTCCCTATAAAAAAGAGGAGTAGGAGGGGGAGAGGGAAATAAATCTTTTCACGACATTCCATTGCCCTTCTATTTTATTGACCGAAATCAACACATTTAGCCCATGATCAAGGTCCACCAAAATCCACCATAGGTGAAACAAAAGAATAAAATGATTAGAAACAATCAATCTGATTACACAAGTGAGAAGACTATAAATTACATGCTGGTTATGAGCCTGACATTATCGTGTGCAACAAAATCTAATGACAAAGTTAGTGCAACAGTGGCATGGGTATTTTCACTAATCAAGGAGATGGATAATTACCAGAAGAAGCTCTTATGATTGATGATCAATATTTATTGTAACTCTTTGATTTTGAACATGGAATAAGAAACAACTCACATTTTTTTCCTTTGGAGAGTAGTAGGAGCAACCCCAGCCTCTCACCAAGAGAAGTATCTAGGAGCCAGTAGCAATAGCCACGGGTATCAAATGACTACCACTTGTGCACACCGTCATATAACTGCGCCGACATACAGCACGTAAAGAACCTTATGCATCACTGATCCAGAAACCAATCCCAGTCCACGGAGGTCTTTCTGCCATGCTTTCACTTGTCCATCTATGTATAGTGTTAGTGGAAACAAAGTGGATGGGAGGCCACCAACAATCACTTTCATCCAGTTCTTGACGGCCTCAAAGGTGAGGGAGACAATTGATAGTCTTTGGACCCCACGCCACAAAGTATATGGCACAGCACAAAATCATGGATTATATCCCCATGACACCAACTATGGCCCCTATATCCAGTAGATCAGCTAGGGCGTATAACAAATAGTCATCAGGACTATGTTTTAAGTATTTGATATAAAAGAAACAGATAATCTTTGTCAAAAGAAACAACAGCTTGGAAAACACCCTTTTTTCGCTGCGAGGGAAGCAAGGCATGAGGAGTGAGAAGCATCCGAAGCAACCCATTGTCGAGACCCCACCCGCAGCACGTGCGCCTTGTGCCTGTCGCTACCCCACCACTATCGTGCTCCGCCGATCTTCGCTGTGCATGCTGTAACAACTCGTTGGATCGCATCCAGGCTATTACACGTGGTACTTGGAGACCAAACGATTCCTTGGCCTTCATGAATCATTGGCCACCAGTGAATATGCCACATTGGCGGCAGAATCCGTGCCTTGTTCAACACCCTCAAGAAGAAATTCAAAGAACGCGTCACCACTACGACCACCAATGACGACGCCCTCGCTGGTGTCGCCAACGATGACAACACGTGACACCCCCATGGGCGCCAGGATCAACGCCACAACAAGCGACCATGTTGTGCGACGTGCATGCCAACACCGCCATCACGACAACCCACAACGGGCGCCACTACTATGGGCGCTGCCGATGGCAACATCGGCCCCTCCACAATCATCGACTTTGCAAGCAACGGGCACGTCCACCACAAGGACGCCCCCGCTTTCGTCATCTAGATTTGATCAGATCAGTAGGCTACCACTGAGGTCCACCATCCGTTTGACGTAAAGCCAACGCAACTCGGACAACGTCTCGCGGTTACTACAATGGTGCAGATTAGTCCCCCAATCACCAGAACCATCATCTTTGACACTGGGTACACCAGGAGCGTTGACGCCATTACCATCATGAGCAACACAATGATGTCACCAGGCAACGACAACGACATCGACATCGCTGACCTCAACCTCAACGTCCGAGACATCGCTAGTGCCATGAACATCAACAGTGTCAACTTCCTCACGCACCAGGACATCACATGATTCGCAATCACTAGGAAAGTCCATCCCAATCCACATGGAGCAGCCATCACTGACATCACAACGACGTAGCCCTCGACAACAGTGTCAACCTTGACACCACAAGGAGTGCCAACAATGTCCTCACTACCGAGGGCATCACAACCACCACTTGAGTGCCAGCAATGTCCTCGCCATTGAGGGTGTCACAACCATCACCAAGAAGGCCGCAGATCCATTTGCAGCACCTACATACCCGGTGGACGACTCCTCGCGTCGAGCAGGTCACCATGTGGCCACGATAGCAAGGGAGCCCCCGGTGCAATCAGCGCTCCCCTGAGCACATCGCCCATGGATCAGGCAGTTGCCACCTCAACTGGCACCTGACCCGACTCCATCTCCGTCCGACCAGTAGCTCATGGCAACACCGGCGCCCCTATCAGCATCACGACTCTGGACCATCGGTCTGACGATCGTGAGGATGCCACTACTAGTTGTGCCCCATATCCACAATTCACGGCTCTACTGACACCACCAAAATACGAGGAAGCAACCAGCCTAGGTGGGGTTGGATGAAAAGCCCGACACACCGGTCCGGATTCCCCGAATACCGCAATCTTAACACTGATAGCCAAAATTCGACGCGACCGATCCGGCTACAACGCCACTAGGGCCTCTTGTTGCACCTCAGCGATCTTAGCACCGCACTTCGGGCACCGACTCGGGGAAAGGCCAAATTGCCCTAAAAGATTACTCTTATAGGGGAAGGGTGACTCTCCCTTTTAAGGTGGCTTCCTCCTCCCAAGTTAAGCAAGGTGGGATTATTAGAGGCTCACACGGTCACCATCCAACCACAACTGGGCCACCTGGCCGATTTAGTGTTGCGTCTTTGCCAACGGGTTATAGTGCAGGAGATACAGTACCATGCGAAGGGGGATGCCGTGGCGCCTTGCGCACGTTGACCATCACGGGTCCCACCTTTTTGAACTGGGATCCCCACCGGCGGCAAAGCTGGTGATCGACGATGGCAGTGAGGCTCTCTATGGCCCAGCGAGCCCACTCCTGTGTGGTCTTGGGCGTGTTGCCGCCCTCGTTGAAGCCTTCCGAAAGTGGGGAACGTAGGAGATGACGCCGTCGCTGCAGGCCTCCAGATCATCATCGCCGCCGCTGTCCGGCTTCGGGAATAGGCGGCATTGGGTGGCTACCGGCACGGAGAGCATGGTGACGGTGGAATGGCCGACGCGCCCTAGGTTCACTTGGCTCTGCACACCGTGGCCACGAATTCAGGTAAGGCTGAGGTGTTCTTGCATGGCGGCCATGGAGACGGAATAATTGACTTACGGGATCTACTAGGTGCAAGTGGAAGAGGAAAAGAGTGGTTTCGTTTTTTAGCCCTGAGTCCGGACACTGGCTGAGCAGGGTGTGTCTTGTGTCATGTGTGGACATGTGGTGTGTCTGACATCTACTGACGCCTATGTGAAGCTTATCCTGGCAGCATGTTAGAGTAAGACTTGTGACCTTACGTTAACACTACTTGGATTAGTCCCTCGGGATCGCATAAGGAATCATCGATTATGCATATGTAGATTTCCATGTAACAACCCAGGAAGGCTTCCTGTAAGCCCATCGATCGGACAACTGATGTGGACAACTAAATGCATATTAGTGAATGCTATAATAACTACATGTGTGCTTGTTGGCTATAATTGCAAGTTTGATCTAGTGGATTGTTGATGTGGATAGATTGCATGTTGAGAGAAGTCTCTAGTGGGATCAGTTTTATAAAAGCATATGATTAGAAAATGCATGTTAGAAAATGTTCCCTCTCACTAGAAAATGTAGGAGTAGAAAACCAAAGAGTGTTTATGGTCAAACTGGTTGGATTTTTGTTCCGTCATCATGCCTTAGCATGTTTTATTATTAGGAAGAGAAAGATACAACGGAAGGTCTTACCACGACCAACCCATTCTTATTACAAGACTAGTTTCAAAAGCCTTGACTGGAATGACTTTCCATCTTGTGGAATACAAGGGAGTGTTTTAGGTATACACCTTGTATATTTTATTCCCTTGGCGTTAACTAGGCATACGGTTAACAGGGTGCAAAACCAGGCTTGCACTCTTCCTTATAATCAGTGCTGTATCCTCGCAAATGTCAACATCCTTAGGCTCCATCCCACTCGGTAGCTTCCAATCGAAGTGGTACAGAAGGCTGGCCAGTGCAAGCTCCATATTGGCCAATCCAAGGTTTGATCCCGGGCACATTCGGCGGCCAGACCCGAATGGGAGAAACTCATAGTCTCTCCCTTTGAAGTCTACGTTGGTGTTCTCGAACCGCTCTGGCTTGAATTCCTCAGCATCTTCCCAATACTTGGCGTCCCTGCAAATTGCCCAAACATTGACCAATATGCTTGTACCCTTAGGAATGTCGTAGCCCATGACCTGGCATGTCTCACGACATTTGCGGATGAGCTGCCCTGGGCTGTGGAACCTCAGGGTTTCCTTCATAACACACTTGAGGTAGCTAAGGTTTGCTCGGGCGAGATCGTCCTCGGTGATCATGGTGGTGGTCTTCCCCTTGAAGGCCTCCCGGACCTCGGCCTGGGCTCGGGCCATCGTAGCTGGGTTCCGGATTAGCTCTGTCATGCACCAGGTCAGCGTGGCAGACGAGGAGTCGCTGCCCGCACCAAACATGTCCTAGCATAACAAATGGATCAGGAATCGTTCATATACAGATATACATATATGCATCGGCGGCAATGGATTTATGGATGGAAGAGAAGGAAGTCACAGTAATGGGAAATATGGAACGCGCACAACTTACGAGCATGAGCGCCATGACGATGTCGTCGGTGAGCTCGATGGGCAAGCTGGCCTCTTTCTGCAGGCTTAGCAGGACAGAGATAAAGCTCTCGTTTGAAGCCTTTTCACCTCGTTCCATGGCTTCCTTGGTCTCATGGATGATCTGGCCAACGATGCGCGCCATCCGGTCGCGGCACGCCTTTGCCCTGCGTGGCGCCGTGGAAAGATACTGCAACAGCCTAGATGACGGGAAGATGTTAGCTATGCTCAGTTCTGTGAACATCCGGACCGTAGTGCCCAAGGCATCCAGGTACTCGTCCTGATACTTGCACCGGCTGCCGATGGACTCCTTAACGAAGGTGTCATTGACGAAGCTGGAGATCATCTTAGACAGGTTGACAGCTGTGCCGGCAGCGGCCGATATGGCGAGCTTCTGCATGAACAGCGCCACCTCCTCCTCGCGGATGCGCTGGAACGACTGCACACGGGCGGTGCTCAGCAGCTCTACCACGCAGAGCTTGCGGAGCTGGCGCCAATGCTCGCCGTAGGTGCTGAACATCAGTCCTATGCCGTCGAAGCTGACTAGGCCGGTGATGCTGCTCATGTGGCGGTCAGAGAAGTTGACGTCGTGCGTCTTGGTGATGGCCTGCGCAGCCTCCGGCGATGAGGCCACCACTGTGGGCACCTCGCCCAGCCACAGCATCATGAGCGGCCCGTGCTTGCGCGCGAGGTCGCGCATTGCCCGGTGCGGCAATGGGTTGCTGACGAGGTGGTGCATGCTGCCGATCACTGGCAGCGTCCATGGCCCTGGGGGCAGCCTAAGCTTTTTTGGCTTGGTGGCGAGCAAACACTTGACGAGCTTGCAGAGGATGATGGGTACCACCACGGCCACGGCCAGGAGTACCTTATCCATTGGGGCTATACGGGCCTACTTTGTATGCATTTTGCGTGTGCTCAGTCTCTTCTATTTATGCCCGTTCGACCTGATGATGGTGACTTGTGACTTCTTTTAAAAAAAATGATGGTGGCTTCTTCTTTATGACCGTTCTATGATTGGGTTATTGTTTGGCTTTGAATTGGAATCATGATCCTCCGAGATCTGCCATTTCCTAAAAATCTATTTAATAATATAGACGGTCTGTGGAAAACAGTATATATATAGTAGTGATTTGGCTCATCTTATATGAACACGCATAGCATAGCCTAAAGTTGATAAGCATGAAATTGGTTCCCAAATTGTCTTGTGTCCATGTTATTATTATGTCAAAAGAGTACCCCCACCGTTCTAAATTATAGTATGTTTTGGCTTTTATTCGTTGAAAGTATAAGATGTTTTGGTTTTTGTTGATGCGTTATTTGTACCATGTGTCTAGATATAATGTATATCTAAGTTCATGGCAGTATCTATATATCTAGAAAAGCCAAAAACTTCTTATAATTTGAAACGGGGAATAACAAACATTGTGGCATGCAAAACCATATCGATCTTAGACAAACCAAATATCATTTTGTCTAGGTACCTGAGTCTAATGAGCATGTTATCAAATGTTTAATGGAAATATCCTAGACTGTTATGGCTACTTATTTTTCTTTTTCTCAATTTCACAGACATACACCTAGAGCGTGTTTACTTGCCATGCATGGCCGAAATAATTTGGGATGGTGGGCCACTATCAATTCCTGCAAAATTACAATGCTGCCCTGTGATCTTATTCTCTAGTTGTTCTCACACAATACTAATTCCGTTCACGGGCGGAGGGTAAATGTGTCAACATTACTGGGCTGGACAGTGAATTCTCGTGGGCGGAAGCAGGCCAAATTTTTTGGGAGCCGTTTAGTTCGCATGCAAGGTGGCAGGACGAAAAGTAGGTAGGAGGCCAAATGTTTTTGGCCTTGCATGTCATCTACACAGCCTCCTAGCAGAAGTGGTGGTTGACATAATTATTGTTACTGATTTGTTTACAAGCTCATAATTGTACTCGACTAATCATCTAAGAATCTGCACAATTGTAAAGTACATATATACACAGGACTAGACGTTGAAGTTTGTCGATTATGACAAACCAACGGCTCCTTGCCCTCTTTTTAATAATCCTGGTGAAAGGTAACTATAATGGACTCAGATCACTGTTCTAGGATTTGTTCAGAAATAATAACAGGTTATATGAACAGTAGCGGACCGGGTGCCATGAACAATACTATCCGTCAGTGACAGAACAGTAAACTCAGCAATAAACAACAACGAGCCATTAGCGATAACAATATTGGGTACACACAGTAACCCCTTAGTGGACAGTACAATCCGTTAGCGACATGAACAGGAAAGCCGTCCACATGAAAGTGCTACGGGCACCCGATAAATATACACGGACGAAGTGAAACTCTATTTTCCATGCAAAAAAAAAAAATCGAAAAATTCCAAAGAAAACCCTAAATAAACTATGTACACCCCAGACTCTACCAAAGCTCTTACATTCTAGTTTCATTAATCCAATTTCAATAATTAACTTCCAAGTTATAATCCCCATAATAAATCCCTACTAACTCCAAATTGCATGTTAGTCTCCAAGTTTTTACCCCATCCTATAACACAACCAAATATTAAGTTTGCATAATAGTTGACTCAAGTCGCTGCATATCCTATACATTGTCGACATCCTCCCCGCACCAAGCTCGCGGTTACACATGCTAGTTTGTACCATGTGTCAATATATAATGTATATCTAAGTTCATGGCAATATCTATATATCTAGAAAAGCCAAAAACTTTTTATATTTTGGAGTTGAGGGAATAACAAACATTGTGGCGTGCAAAACCATGTCGATCTTAGACAAAGGAAATACCATTTTGCCTAGGTACCTGAGTCTAATGAGCATATTATGAGATTGTTAATGTAAATATCCTAGATTGTTGTGGCTACTTAATTTTCTTTTTCTCAATTTCACACACATACACCTTGCAGAATTGGTGGTTGACATAATTATTGTTAGAGATTTGTTTACAAGAGCATAATTGTACTCGACTAATCATCTAAGCATCTACACAATTGTAAAGTACATATATACACAGGACTAGATGTTGAAGTTTCACGATTATGACAAACCAACAGCTCCTTGCCACATTACGACACATTAATGCTCACGTCAGGAGGCTTTTGTAGAAAACAACTAATAAACCCTACAATCTTTTAAAAAAAATCCTAGCAGCATCTTGTCAATCAACAAATACTCAAACCATTGATCCGCAATAGTATTCGATTTTCTAAAAATAATACGGATACACCGCTTACTCATGAAAAATACATACCTTGAATCATGTGTGATGAATATGCATAATAACAGAAGCAGGAATTTTATTTAGCTGGGGCGAAGTTTATACACAAGCTGAACCAAAATTATAGAAAAGCCCATACTTATGTTACTTAAGAAGAGTACCAAACAATATCAATCACCTCAAGCCAGTGGCTTTATTAGAAGGTGTATTACTGTACTAGTACACATTTGGTAATCAATTGCTAACTCCTAGGAGGTGTTTAGTTGGTGAAATGTTTTGGGTTCGGCTACTGTAGCACTTTTCGTTTGTATTTGATAATTATTGTCCGATTATGGACTAACTAGACTTAAAAGATTTGTCTCGCACTTTTCAGCCAAATTGTGTAATAAATTATTTGGTTTAACTATATTTAATGCTCTAAAAATGCATAAAGAGATTTGATGTGACGGGTACTGTAGCTACTTTTTAGGTTTACTTTTTGGGTTGCATGGGAAGTGAACACCCCCTAGTGGCACATTACTACACTGACAAGATTTTCGAATTGCTATCCAAAAGCATTGGTTTAACCAAAATTATGGGTGCATTTGTTCAGAATCCTAGATCAATACTCAAGAAGCAGATAATTATTATTGCCATAAATAATATGGGTTATCACCTAAGAAATGCGGACAAACATAACAAAAAAATAAAAATAAGAGCATGGGAATATGGGATTATGGAACCTGATGGACGGACGGCCGTTACGTGGGGGTAAACTCGCCCGCGGGCTTGCCTGGGGCGGCCGGGCGGCAAGCCGACGACGCCAACGTGCAGGGCCAATGCCAAGCGGTGGGACCGTGGCAGCTCCGGCACTCCACGGCTGGCGCGGCGGGCGGTGTGGGTGGCCACAGCCGGTGACCAGGGTGTCGGCGTATCGCTCCAATGATTCGACAATTAGAAACATGCATTCCCCGCGTTGCCACGGGTATGACGGAGAAATCTATGAGTTAAAAATACTACTATCACTCTCATATTCTTTTTATTTCTTTTATTTCTCTTTTTTTATTCTCTTTTTTATTTTTTACTTTACTCTATACCAACTGTTATTAGTGGGGCCTACCTATAATTTTATCAAAATGTATCCATATGAGATCTTGTTTTGAAGGATTTATTAAAAGGAATTCAATGGTGTAATCGAATTTAAATTGGTTTTTGGTTTGTTAGTTATAATATTTTTATTTAGTTCAAACAATTGGAGCCCGCCGCTAGATGTCGTGGGTCTTAGTGGGGTCGCTGAGGTGGCATGCTAGCTTGCATGTCGAGAGAACTTCTTAGTGGGGGTTCTCTATATAGGTATAGTAGATTGAGATCGCACCAACCGCCTGGGTTAACGGGAAGGAGCAGTGTGCAACAGTGGGCTTTCATGGGCTTATAAACTCTTTTGGGCTGAACAAAGTGAAGAAAGATGAAAAGGCCCATTCGCCTTGTTTCTCCATCCATGTTCCAATTCCAACAATGCAGCAGGTTTTGCTTGCCGGTAGCCGGGCGGCCGCCCACCCCACAACTAGATTGGCTCCACCAGTGAATATGAATGCACGTCAACACACACCTATGAAGGTACCAAGGATGCACGCACTAGTACCTAAAAACGTTTTCCGTGGCGGTCGTTTTTGGTTTTGCATGGCGGGCACGGCTGCCCGTCACCAACCAAAGGTCACGGTTAATCGGCGTGATTAACGTGGCGGGCTGATGCCCGCCACGCTTAATCGATTTTCCGTGGGCGGCGATTGGATGCCCGCCATAGCCAAAAATAAAAAAAAAAAAAACCTAGACAGGCCCTTAAGCCCATCACGGGCCCGCCAAGCCCATCTAGGGTTGTAGTGCCCCGCCACCGCGGGCCGAGCACCGCCGCCGAGACCCATTCGGAGTCCGCTCGCGACACCGCCGCCGTGGAGGCCCGCCGGCGCCGCCTCCCGTACCTCCCCGCTGTGGATCGGCCGACGGAGCCGCATCCGCGCCGTGGAGGCCTTGTAGCCGCCGCCGTGGGAGGCCGTCGCTGGGAGCCGCTCCGGCCGTCGATCAGCGCCCGTGGTGGCCGGACCGCCTCCGGGGAGGGCCGCCAGCGCCGGGATCCACGACCGGGAGGGCCACCGCGCCCGGATCCGCCGCCGGAGGGCCACCGCCCCGATCCGGCCGGGATGGCCGGCGCACCCGGATCCGTCGCGGGAGGGCCGTCAGCGCCGCCGGGAGGAGGGCGGTGGAAGGAGGGCCGGTGACCTAGTGCCGCTGCGTCGGTGCCATTCCAGAGAGGAGGAGGACGGAGGAAGGGAGGGAGGCCGGCGGTCGAGTGAGGAGGAGGGAGGAGATCGAGGCGGTGCGACGCCTCGCCCGGTTCGGCGCTGAGAGGGAAGGGGGAGTCGAAAGTGTGTCCGAGGGTGAGGGTGGGAGTGGGATGAGGGAGGCTTAGGGCATGAAGTGTTGTTTATATATCACAAAATGTTATCGGGCCCGACTTGGGCCAGTTTGGGCCGCGTTTTTTCGCGGACGGGCCTTTTAGGATGCCCGCCACGGAAAATTGATTTTGCGTGGACGGGCACCTTAACACGCCCACCACGGAAAATACGCTATTTTTCCATGGCGGGCATGTTAAGATGCCCGCCACGCGAAAATCAATTTTCCGCGGGCGGGGAATAAATGTCCGCCACGCAAAATGAAACTGAACTGTGGCGGGACATTTTCCGTGGGGGGCAAAAAAACGCCCGCCCACGGAAAAGATTTTCTAGTGTCTCGCAAAATCGTTTCATTAGTAGTGACGTCAACATAAACACCGACATATAAGCATGCACACTCAATCCCTGTGAATGCACATCAACAACCCCTGTGCCTATGAGTACCTCTGAAATATTGGGCAAAAGCTTTTCCTTAAAGAAAATATTGGGCCAACAGGTCTCGAGATTCATGGAGTGACCATATGCATCTGATATACGTCTACTACTGAAATGACAGCACCATTAAATAATGTAATAAATTAAGGCATCAGCGGAGACACACGTACCACTTTCGCTTCGTTCACAAGGAACCTAACGTACTTGAGCCATGTAAAAAATTGAGCGACCATATCATTTCCAGGACTTCAACGAGGGTGTACTGGCTTCATCACAAGGAACCTAACGTACTTGTCCTCAGTTATTCGCTACAACTAAAAAAGTTCACTAGTAATATCGGCCATATCAAGGATGCTGGGACACTAAAAAAAATCTTTGAAATTATATCTGTGTTAGATGAGCAAACTAGATCCGAGAAAAACGTTTCTACCTTCCTGGTGATAAGAATCATCATAAACATAAATATCCATAAATAGAAGCAATAGACAGCACAAATTACAAAGGCAAGCTCGCACTGAAAGCAGATAACGCTTAATAGATCTTTTGTCTTTCTTCTCACTTCAAGTTTGTACTAGAAAGCAAGCTGTCTCCATCCTTTCTGTTGGCTCGACTCACACTACACCATAACACCCCAATTACCCTCGGATGGTCTGGACGCTGTAAGCCACATATAGCGTTAGGTGATCTGACCCTAAGAACATATAGCGCCAGACTTTAGCTGATGCTATAAGTCCTGACGCTAAAACTCTAGCGTCAGACCAGACTAATAGCGTCAGACAGTTTGTTGCCCTGAATATCTTTAGCATCATATAGCATGCTAGGACTATATAGCGCCAGGTAGCATGCCAGTACTCTATAGTGTCACACAATTTGACATTATAAATTTTTTAGCGTCGATGGTTCGACGAGATCATTTGAATGCATTTAGAAAAAATAAAAGGTCAATTGGTAGCAATTTAACACAAAATAACATCACTGTGTACATTTCTCATTTCTCATTTTAATAGATTCATTCATGAAGTCCAAACACTCAGAGAGACATTCAGATAAGATCAACCATTACAAACATGTAATGTTTAATCAATGACAAGTCTAGTATCAGCTACCTAAATCCAAAAGAGAGACTAACACCTAAATCAGGTTTGAGTTGCAAATCATCCACAAACTTACAATTAGCAACATCGCAGGCCCTGAAACCAACAAGTATGCAATCAGTAACATGTTTACATAGCTCTAGGACTGGTTTTTGTGTACATTGTAATACCATAAATGTAGTTGCGAGCCAGATATAATGTTAATACAGATATGAGTTGACAATGGTGTTTTTGTGTGAAGCAAGGACATCATGCACATCCATTTCCCCACATCTATTTCATTTGATATTGTCCTAAGTTGATAGTCCATAATTGATCCATTCATTGAAATACGCTGCTAGGAGCAATGTTCGGGCGTCGTCGATTAACTGATTACAAGCCATGACACTAATAAATAACTTACCAACAGTTGTGAAGAGGAGACTCGCTATTCAGGCAAGCAAATTATGCAACGTGCTAACTATGCAGGCAACCTAATTAGGATAGCATGGTAGCCAAATTAAGATAGCATGGAAACACATGTAATCTGTAGCGGAATCCAAATCGTGTGTGATATACAGGTATACACATTTTGAGTCAGTAGGCCTCGTGATGTCACAATCGAATTTGATATACACTAGGCACACCCCTCATGCCTCTAGATCTGCATGGCTCAATTCAGTACCTAATTTACTGAACTCGTCACAAGTGTTGCAACTTGCAAGTAACTCTACGGGCCTACGGATGTGGAGAAAAAGAAGACACAATGGAGGAAGACAAAGAGGACTTTCACCATGCTGATGGCTCAGTGGAGACGGGTCTACAATGATGACGCCTCCCTCTTCGCTGGGCGCAACCTCTGCGCGCCACCGCCATCGGCGCGGGACTCGACCTCTGCGCCACCCTCGGCCGTCGGGGCTGCGACCCCCTCAGCCGCCGAGGAGCCACGCGACCTCTGGCAGCGTCGACCCGGGGCTGCCCGGTGCTGTGACCTCCACGCACGCGCAGCGGTGGCTCCCAGCCATCTCGCCTTCGGGCAAAGAGAGGTCCCACGCGGGGAGATGCTGCCCGTCGCTGCTCACTCGCGAAGGAGACGTTGCCCGGCCACTGCCTTTTCACCGTGCCACATGCTCCCCCCTCTATCTCCGCAAGCGCGGGATCCCCTTGGCCTTCCTTCCTCGTCCCGATGCGTGTGTGCCAAAGCGCGCCGCTATGTGTCGGGGAAGTGGTGCCCTCACGGGGAGGAGAGAGGTGAAAGAAAGCTAGGGTTAGGGAAATCGAGGCGGCTGATTTTGATGGGCGCCCGATCAAATTGGACGGCTACCGGAGACGCCTTACAGTGGAGTGGGCCAAACAGGCCAAGGCGGAGGAGATGACAGTTGGGCCAAATATGACCTAGTTGGGCTGCTTATGGAGACATGTCTAGTGAGCTGGCGTGGGGGCCATTTTTTTTAGCGTCACACAGATCACCGCTATATCTAGATTCAGCGTCAGATCATCAATCACTGAATTTAGATACCTATAGCGTCAGATGGTAAAACGCTAAATGAAGGTTTAGCGTCAGATCGTCTCTTGCTAATATTTAGCATCAGATCATCCATCAATAAAGAAAATTTTTACTGTCAGACGTTCGACGGTGATTGATGTTGTGGTGTAGTGTCGGTCGACCTTTCGATAAACCGATGAGATAGCTATATTTTTGAGAGGTAGTTGTGAGAATCAATCAATAGCCGCCTCAGCCCTCTCATGGATATTAATATCTGAAGCTACGTGAGAAGCTGAGTTCATTGAAAACCCATCCTGTGCATGTTGCACCACTTGCCACCTCGCCACATATATTTTGACAACATTGTACAGGTGTCTTGAAAATTATGATTTTGAGACTAAGATGAAACAATCCCTCAAAAAGAGACTAACATGAAACACATTTATTAAAATTTTGCTCGTCTTATATGAATAAACTCTTACTCTCGCGAGTTGAACACATTTATTAAAATTTGGCTCGTCTTACATGAAATTGGTTCACAACTGGTCTTATGTTAAAAGGGTAGCAAACATTGCAGCGAGCAAGGCCGTATCTCTTAGGTCCTGTTTGGTTCCTAGAGACTAAACTTTTTTAGTCCTAGGGACTAATAAAAAAGTCCCTCCAAAAGAGCCTTTTAGTGACTAATAGAGAAAAAAGTCTCAAAAAAGTCCCTCTTGTTTGGTTAGACAGGGGACTAAAAGAGACTTTTTAGTCCCAAGGACTAAAAAGTCCTTAAACCAAACAGCCCCTTAGATAAACCAAACATAATTTTGTGTATGTACATATACTTTTAATGAGCACAGATGGTCCAGAGTTATCAGGCGGTTTTTATGGAAATATCCCAGCTTCTTTTGGGTTATTTTATTCTCTGATTTCCACACATCTAATACATCACCTCATAGCTCCACGTCTCCAAGCAGGTGGGGTGGCTGGTCCGTGTGCAAATGAATCATTGTTACAGATTTGTTTTCTAGCGCTTTAATTTGTCTCAACTAATCATGTAAGCAAGTTGCACAATTGTATAGTACACAGGCCGACGTGGATACTAGCTAGATGCTGAAGTTTAAATATGTTCACAACCTTGACAAACCAACAGCTCCTAGTCTCGACGTCTTAAACAAATTTTATCTGAAGACATAGTTATCTGAAGACTCTTCTAAGCTTCCACGATAATATTCACCTGAAGTCTGAACCTGAAGACATAGTTGACTTCATCTAAAGAATATTGGATATCTGCTTTCCTAGGCATGACACTAAGCACAACTAGCTGTCAAAAAAAAAAAAAAAAGAATTGGGGGCTGCTAGACAGATATAAATACATTTGAACAGCTCATCACGCAAGTCGTAACCACCTTTTGAAACCAGTTGTGGTACCGAGGGGCATCAATCACTCCCGATTAAATAACCAGGACTGAAAGATATTCCACTACTACTTTCATTGCAAGGGTACTTAGGGCAATAGTAATAGCCGGTGCTAGTTACTTAGTCTGCTGATATGGAGGTGGGAGATAGAAAAAAGATTATTTTATACTATTGGACTCACGTCTCCCTCACATATTGTTAGGCTACTGAAATAGATCAGCTATTCGCTCATCACTAGTGACTACACACTCTCTCCCCCCCCCCCCCCCTACTTGTAACATATCACATCAGAGCTAGCTAGCTAAATAGCTAACCAATGCGGATGTCGTAACAATGCAGACTCTACGTAGAGTCTAAAGGTATTTATTACATGCCACGTCAGATCTAGCTAGCTAAACAGCTAACCATTGCGGATGCCGTAACAATGCAGACACTACATATAGTCTAAAGGTATTTATTACCTTGCTTGAAGTCTTGGTTTTTTTTCTCCATGTATCTTTCTATATATATACTGCCACATCAGCATCACATAAGCAAAAAGTACAATAAATATAAAGGTAATAAATAGGGGTAGACTCTTTTGATAGAGTCTGCATTGTGAGTGCCCTAGCCTTAAGTCAATTACACCACTCCTCAATATATAAAAAATGTCAGCTTGCTAGTTCATAAACTTAGTAGAAACAAAAAAGTGACTTAATTTGCTATTACTGAAACATGTATAGGCATAGACTCATGAATTATCGGAAAATATATGAGCATAGCGCTTCAAGAAAAAACTAACTTATCACACTCTCTCCTTATTCAACAAAAACTATTCTATGAACTAGTTAGTTTAACACAATTGAGAACTGCCCTCATAAAGTACTATTACCTTCATTCTAAATTATAAAACATTTTGGCTTTTCTAGATACATTTATTTTACTATGTATATAGACATAGTATATAGACATAGTGTATAACTAGGTGCATAGCAAAAGAAATGTATCTAGAAAAGCCAAAACTTCTTATAATTTGGAACGGAGGGAGTACGAGTTTTACAACAATAATGTGTCTAAGAACCCGAAGTAAAAAATTTGCAAGTTGTACGTGCATATCCAAGCCAGAGAACGCAAGCACCTTTTCAAAGATTGCCCTTTCACTTGTAAGTACGTTTGGAATGGGTAATTCTTGCCATGGTTGGATATATAGGCCATCTTCAAATCTGGGCCTCTCGGGTTCAATCTACAAGCGTGACTTTGATGCTATGTGTTGACGCGAATTAGGGCTCCATGCCAACACACTTAGAGTGGTTCTTGACGCCCGAGAGGTTGCACACAACCTGCAAGCTGCGAGAACCACAGCGTGA
Source organism: Hyparrhenia diplandra (assembly GCA_015847255.1). Lineage (NCBI taxonomy): Eukaryota > Viridiplantae > Streptophyta > Magnoliopsida > Poales > Poaceae > Hyparrhenia > Hyparrhenia diplandra. Next base: position 857,627 of record JADLZK010008369.1, read on the forward strand.
TCGACCAAAAAGCAATCAAGGGATCGATAGAGGCCGATTGAGAGTTCGGTTTTGACTGGAATGACCTCGGAATGCCCTCCGTAAAGATCCGTCCGGGAGGACACACGTGAGAGGTGCCCTAGGATCGACAAGGCCACCTAGAACGCCGATGAAATTCACAAAGAACACTGCCGAACAACAGATTAGCGGGGTTGAAAGAAGAGAATTAGGGTTTGAGGAGTTTGTAGTTGATCTTTGATCGATTGGATGTAGATGAGATCAAATCGGCCATGAACCTCATATTATATAGAGGGGGTGGTCGTATCCCCTTAGAAAACCATATTAGATACGTTTCCAATCACCAAACCTTTCCAAAAACCAAATAGGAACTAGATTGGTTCGGAACAGGAAAATCCCGTCACACACGCACGTGACGCCAGCAACGCACCGGACGCTCAATACGTGAGGAGGTGTCGGACGCCGTCGGCGGCACGCCGACGTAGTCCGAAAGTCCCTCAACCGAGGTGGCTGCTTGACGCCAAGAGGGCGGCGCCCGGACGCCAGGACCGGTGTGCGCCGGACGCAAATCCGAAAAGGACTGCCCCGCGAGGGTGCCCGGCATCCGACACGTGTTAGAATGCGGCCTGCGACCCTTTTTCGTCGAATCTTCCGATTATTTGACCTCGTTGTTGAATTCCAAGAACGTCCACAAAGTCTTTTGACACGCCTAGGTCATCAAAAAATTATGCTCGACACATTTTTGGGTGTCAACACTATGGTAATGGAAAACATTGAACTATTGTAAGGTCCTAAATGGCTAGAGGGGGTGTGAATAGCCTAATAAAAATTCTACAAAGACACTAGAGCAAAGATATTAGTAAAACAAATAGCTTAAATGTGGTTTCTCTAGCTCTAATTGTTAGGCAAGCCACCTATTGCAACTCTAGTAATTATTGTCTCTATGGCACACAATTGCTATGTCTCTACTCAAACTAGTTAGAGAGCTAACAAGATATATAAATTACTCTAAGAAATTCTAATTGCTACTCTACCACAATATATATTGCAAGAATGAAAGAGAAGGGAATTTGACTTTTATATCGACAATGAGATGTAGAGGATGATGCCAATCACCGAATAAATACTTCCAACAATATATACATCAATTAATCGAAAAACCGGAGACAAGAGATGACACAATTGATTTACCCCCGAGATTCACTTGCTTGCCGGCAAGCTAGTCCTTGTTGTGTCGACCAACACTTGGATGGTCCTTGGGCTAGGGCGGTGCACCGGCCCCTAGGGCTCTCCAAGGCACCACTCACAAAGAGAGGTAACTCAATGACACGAGCAATCAACTAGAGTTAGAATTTAGCACTCCGCCGGGGAACCACAACAACCCCTCACAATATCACCTTGATTGGGGGCGGACACAATCACCAAATCCCCTCACCAATCAATCCAACTCCAACCGATGGCAATCACCAAGAGAAACAAGAATACCACAATTGCAATCACCACCTAGTGCCACAAAATCGAATCACAATATGCATGCACACTAGGGTTTCACACCTCCTCTCATGAACAAGCAACGACCATGGAAATGGAGAGGAGATGGAGGCAATCCTTTTGGAGCCCTCAAATCGATCTCTAGAGCACAACCCCTCACTTGATTGGAGCACAAATCAATGGATTTGAGGGATGGGGAAAAGAGCTCACTTAGGGTTTCAAGAGGAACAAGAGAGTCGTGTATTTTGAATGGGTGAGAGGGAGAAAGGAGGCTTAGGAGGGGATGCACTGCACTTTACTTGCGGGCCAGCCCGCCCCCGCGCCTCAACGGTCGGCAAAGACTGGGCCAAGCGCCAAATTTTGCAAAGACAACGGGAGGACGAGCAGCTCTATAGAAAGAACGAAGCACGTGCGGCGGCAGCTTCTCTGCGAAACAATACTAGTGTTTTTACGCGCACCCATGCGCGCGGGGCATTGGCCGTTGCTGTGTTCGATGAATGTAAGAAAACGCAAATCAAAACATGCGTGATCATGAGGCTGGGATACTAAACTTATAAACACATGTAGCCATCTCAGTAGGCGATACGATAGAGCCGTCCCTCCCACATATATGACGTGGCAACAATATATGCTTATAGGACCCGATCCTCGGGTGGATAACTGATAAGACGTGGCAACAATATATGCTTATAGGACCCGATCCTCGGGTGGATAACTGATAAGTGTCCAAATTGTACGTGATGCTACATAAAAGAGTCTAGGGCCTTCATAGTGCGCGCAAATGGCCACCGACATGGCCCAGCACATAACACATCAGATTCAGATCCTACCAAAATGCTGAAACTACCGAGTAGGAGATGAGCCTAGCTTGCTAACTCCATTCTAGCTATCGACGTTAGCCCTGCAAAGAAAAAAAAACCTTGTATTTTCGCTTGACACCTTCACCGTTACCTCCTTTCACTCGGATTTCATCATCATCTTGCCACACCATTTGATGGGAGTGGGAGTGCCATTGAGTCCTGTATTTAAGAATTGGAATTAAATCGTATCAAAGGGCTACATAATAGGTGCATGTTTAGAAAGAGTAGTTGTTTGGGTACTGCCTTTACAATATCCAATTCCAAGCTGCACATTATCTAAAAAAAATCTAAGATGCAGTGTAGACAAAGTAAACTGCTAAACTTAAAATGTGTGGATGAAACCTTCATGAATCGAACATCTGGTATAAATATGACGAAAAGAAGAAACACATACCTCACCAGCTCGTGGGACCCGAAAAAGATGACGAAAAAGAAGAAACACATACCTCATCATACCTCATCATCCGGTCTTCCTCGACACAAAGGGCCCGTTTTTCTATGTCCTAAACTGAATAGCAAGAACACACATGGGTGTTTAGAATGAATCGGTAAACCTGAAGCACTCAAGGGAACGGTGCAGAGATGTGTCGCGATTAAGGTTGAGAAAGGCAGTGAAAAAGAAATATCATGAATATCACGGTGAGCGTTGCTAATCTGAACAAGATGGATTAAACAAATACTGAATATCACGGTGGGCGTTGCTAATCTGAACAAGATGGATTAAACAAATACTATCTCTTTCCAACCGAAACAAACCTGATTCTCCCAGCGTGTTGGGGAAAAACACGCGAACGCCGCAGCGGAACAAGCAAACCAGGGAAAAACAACACCAAAAAAAAAAAAACAATGTCTGTCAGGAGAAGGCACAGAGATCCACCGGCAGCACGGAACTCGCACATCGCATCGATAAGCGGGATGCGTCCGGTACATACCGGCGTAGGCAGCTGTTGATGCTCACTAACTCATATTTTTACGCATCAACAATTCATGAAAAAGGACTAAAAAGATAAATCAACAATAGAATAGGGCTTTGGACTAATGATTTCCACGAGTTTTGGTAAAGTTGTGATTTGTAGGGACTTAACAGGAAAACAGCAGAATTAACGTGTCATACGACCGACGCAACGTAATGCAATCCAACTCCGAAACAAGTCTAGAAGGCTCCGGATTACTCCCGACGTGAACGAAACTTAACACCCAAGAAAACATCATCTAGAAGACTCCAGAAGCCACGACGCCGGCGGACCCGGAGTGGGCCACACTGGGCCGGCGGGCCTAAATAACAGGCGTGCCGGCCTCCCCCTCCGCCACGTCGGCCCTGCTTCAGAAGCTTCCTCCACCGCCTCGAGACGCAATCTAATCCACTTTCGTTTAATGTCGGTTTGATCCGATGGTTACGGTGGAGCACGTGATGCCCTCTCCCGACTATATAAGCAGCCCCCAGGCTCCCCTGTTTCATAATGGATCTGAAGCCTCAAGTCATCATCAAGTAGAAGATCAAGTTGAAGCCAAGGCAGGAGAAGAAGAGGAGTCACCAAGAGATAGGATAGCTAATTCGTCGCTCTATATATAGATCTAGAGCCTAGTTTAGATAGAAAGTCAGAGTTTAGAGAAGAGAGAGCGTCTGCTCCGGTTCGATCCGTAGTTACTATGAATCAATATTATTGTTTTCATACACCTTCGTGCTATTTCATTACTATGCATGCAATTAGTCTATTTTTACTTTATTCTAGTCATAGCATATTTGATATGATCATTAATCATGATAATTCAACGCGCTTATTCGTAGAGCTCCTAGTATATTACTCGAGTGTGCTAGGTAGTAGAAAGTATGTAAGCATGGTGCTTAGATATAATTTACTTGCGGATTCACCTTATATGCCGGGTCGTGTGGTAGATCGTAGTGGTGACAGCACTATTGAGTCCTTTGCAATCCATCCCCCGTATGTAAGCCTAGTCGATAATGGTTCTTGGGATAATCTTGTTTCGTTCCTGATTTTCTTAAGTAATCTTCGGGGTGCACATTCTTATCTATGGTTTTGATATATATATGATTTTATGCTATGACTGTTTAAAACCATTTAATAGATTCTTTGTATGCTACCTAAGAACTGTCCCTTTGTCTTAAATCCAATCCTAATCTCACTAGGAATTAGTTTTATGCTATACTCACCACGTGTGTGCCTCCGCACTTTGTCTCATATACCTTAATGCTATTTATTATTGGCTTACCTTGTTTAAGTATATCTTTGATTACCAAAATCTCATTAGTCTTCTATCACTTTGTCTTTAATCAATTGAACCACCTATCATATCTTCCTTGTGGATACGATATATATTTAAAACCCTCCCCGGGTGAAATGCTCCTTTGGACATCCGCGCTGCGGGCGGTAAATATTTCTCGTAAGCTAACAAATACCAACAAGCATTTACGGCGCCGTTCTTAGGGAAGATTTTTGATAGCTACTCTTTTGATTATTGATGGATGAATATTAAGTGTGGATTTTGCTACTTAGCACCTCTGCTTAAAACAGATTTACCCGTGTATTGTCTATTAGTCTATCTTATGCGGGGTAATTGATTAAAACTTCCGGCGACCTACGGTAAGAGAATCCAAAGTGTACACGAACTTCATGAACCATTAACATTGGAACCCTCGCCCAAGTCGCCGTCACAAGAATTCAAATCACATCTTCAAGTGACGGATAAAGAGTTTGCACAACTCACAAATTCTATTTGTGAGTGAAGGTAAAAGTATGATCGAACGTGAGATGGTCTTGCTCATGGACTTTAAACTTTTGAGTAATTATCCTTTTTAAATTTCCCATAGCATGTTTACATTCATCCATGCATTCAATCCATCTGTTCATGTTGTCCCCATAGTGAATCCATTGCATGTTTAAATTCCTCGCCTTTTTATATACCTATTGCATCTAAAAAAAAAAAGAAATTAAAAATATTAGTCTCACCATGATCATACCCCTTCATCTCTATAATACTTTTATGCTACCTCCATTTTGCTATAGTATGCTTAAGTTTTGAAGTATCTTCATACACCCTAGACATGATGCTTAGTTTAATTTGTTTTCATGGCTCAAGTTAAACATGGTGTTTAGTTTGATTCCTGAAACCGCAAGGGGTGTTGATTTCGTTTCTAAAGGCTTTTAAATTAAACGTGGTGTTTAGATTAAATTGCCTTCTTAAATTGAGCTGGACATTATGTCTAGGTTGATTTTTGACCGATAGTATACTTTAGTAGATTCTGGTTATCTTTGTTAGACTAACCCCTGCAGAAAATTATCAAATCCAATTTGGGAAAGGAAATTAGCTTACGCAAGGTATGTGACGAACTCCAACAACTCGCAAAAAAGAAGACTCAACTCACTCCTTATGAAAGGACGAACTGTAAGTGCCTAAATACTCAATTTGTCTTCTGTCGCAAGTTACCTTTGCCTTAGCCACGCTTTAGTGCAGCCGCTTCAAAAAAAAAAAAAAAAAAAAAAAAAAAAAAAATATATATAATCGTGCTAAGTTTTTAAAGAACCATCATTATGTTAGCACGAATAAATCATATGGACAATAACCCTTTTTTCAATATCATTGCTGTCCTTCGGGTATATGTCCACTAATCTGTTGCAGGAAAGAATCCGTAGTGGGCACGTTCATGGACCTACCTCACTACCACTTCCACTACAAAACAGAGGAGTACCAAGCCAAGAGGCTGATGAGAAGCAGGATCAACGTCAACCTACATCATCTTGTCAAAGACTTGCTTGCTCTCATCACCTACACAAGAAATACACCGGTAGGAACGCACTCCAATCAATGACGGGCCAAGCATACAAAGAGAAGTCACAATAATGCCCCCGAGACCATGGAGGACAAGGTCACCAATGAGGTTTCTCCCTTGATCATCAAGATGACCAGTGTGCTACACACCATCAAGAAGAACACTCCACACCACGTCGTTAGAGGACAAAGCTAATCAAGGAGGGACTCCAAGTTTACATCTCAAATGAGCATCCTTTCGTCAACCAGAAGTAAAGGAAGATGAAGAAGAATTGACAAAGGAAGATCAAGCTTTGGCTGCCGGCAGCCTCATCTTTGGGCCGATTAAAAAAAAAGAGAGAGAAAAGAAAATGGATTGATGCAAGGGAGAGGACGAACACAATAAGATTCCATCAAAGACCAACAAATCACAACACACTCAAGGAAATGATGAACAGTTAAACCTGACTTTAAGCGCCGAGTGACACAGAGTTTGAGCTTGGGGGAGGAAGACCAATTCCACTAGAAGATGATCCGACAAGGCTCTCCCTCCTCTCAGACTCCCACCGTTCCGACACAGAAAAATGAAGGGAAGATGATATGAGGGAAAAGAGGACAAGACGCTCAACTACCCCACATGCCACGAGAGAACCCCCATGAGGTGTTACGATGTTGCCATGATTCTACAATAAAGGTAACATCTTAAGGTAAGTGTCCTAATCGATAAAGCTTTACTCTAATCATGGCATGCTTACTAAGGAGTTAAATATGTTAGCTCACAACCTCACTTAGATTAATCTGAATAGCTCAACATGTTAGCTCTTAGTTGTTCTTACCCCTGTCTCTCTAGTTTTATTTTCTCTACCCTTTAGTTTGCTATGTTATAAATGCCACATTCATACCCGTCGTCTGATCTTCTCACCTTTGTCACAAATAAATGAAACACATTATGCTACCATGGTTATATGTGCTCAAGGTTAGAGTAGAATGAATACAATTTTGGTTCTGTTGGTGTTTTCCCACCAGCAGAGCCCATGCACTTGATCTCTACCTTGGCTTTGTGAGCAGGACACACTTTGCGCCAATTATGGAGGAGTTGCCACTTCTCCAAATCTCTACTAGTTAATGTCCTGCCTACAAATAAGCAAGGAACATGGGTGATGCCATCCTCAGGATCACAATCCTACGAGACGCAACTTCAAGATTAGACGAAGCACTCAATAAGCAAGCCTAAGAAGAACAAGACGCGGAGAAATCACAAGTTGGATACGGAGCTGACGGACAAGGAAGACATTAAGAAGATTCAAGAAAAGTCCACCCAGCTCCCACCAACCAAGCACGCCGAACCAGCCACTCCAGAAAGGTCTCCACCGAAGAAACAAGCTTGGAGGAAGAAAGAAGACACGCCTACCAAGGGAGACAACAAGAGTACACCTTCGGAAGACCTACCACCACCCGCGTCACTAACTGATCAAACACCGTCGGCTACCTCATCTACGCCACTCATCGAGATCATTGAAGGCACCGCACCAGACACGACATCCCGACGAGATTCCATAGATGACAAAGACGCCACGAGAGTAAGTACTCGAAAACTCACCGAGAGGTAACTTCGGTATTTATCGCATATTTAATTTTCTGCATAGCATATTTCAATTAGCATGTTTCCTTTAAGCATATTTACTTTTTCTAAAACCTGCATTAGAAAATCATAAAATTATGTTTCTTTGCATTTGCATTAGTTCCTTAAAAAGCCCCATGCAAGCACCCCCTTGCTGTGGCGGCATAAAAATAAAAATACAAAAAATATGTGAGCACATGAAGGCTCACAACATAATCCTAGAATTTGTTCCTTCGGGTATGTGCGAAATTAATATTTGCAGGGGAGAACATTTAAGGAAAACCCAGAGATGAACAAGTTCCAAGGACGAATAAAAAGACTACTCCAAGATCCGGCTTGGAGGAGAGCACCCTCGATTATCACGATAAGTATTATTATCCTATCTATTTTAAATATTAGCTAGTTAGTATATTTGCTTAGAGTTAATGAGTCTTAAATAAAAGTATTAGTGTTAAGAGTCCAATAAATGTTAGATGCTTGCGAGTTAGCTCTCTTTCTTTAATTGTGACCTTGGTGACATATGCTTGGAAATGATGAATAGTTGCTCCGCCATAATTCTTCTTAAAGTACTTACATTTCGGACTTAGATTCTCCTAGAGCTTTAAATGCTTAATTTGCTCTAAACCCAACACTGTGGGAAGCACATGCTTAATCTGAGTCTTAGCGTTGAAGGATAAAGATTCATGAAAAGTTGAGCTGCTGTTTATCATATTCCTAGAGATACTTGATTCCTGGCTTTATCTTTTGAAAAATCATAAAAATATTACATGATGAGTTCCTTAGTTATGACCCTTAAGGGTCTATCATCCGCATCAAGATCATCCCACTCCACCAAATACGCTGCTTCTAATCCGGAAGTACGCATTCTCATACTCCATCGACCACTAGCCATATTATAAAAATAAATTCTAGCAATTTTGGATATGCTCTCTCTCAACGTTTTTTATGCCAATTAGATTCGGGGGCTACATTCGAAAAAAAAAAAAAAAAGAGAGAGAAAGAAAAGAAAGAAAAAATAAATATTTAGAAAGAAAAGTGAGACGAGAGAGGGGAGAGTAAAGGACAAGTGTCATACTAGGCGAGAAGGGCCTACCTCCCTAATAATAATATTTAGAGATGAATAATGGACACGTGTCCGAGGGTGAGTAGGGCCCACATCTCTAAGGAGAGAGAAAAATGGACAAAAGTCAGGGCAAAGCCCACCTCTCCAAGAATGGACAGCCCATGTCTTAGCAATTTTTTTAGAAAGAGAGATATAGTCCAAGATGCATATATATACTAGAAAAAGGCTAAAGGCTAATTACTACCTTTCATCCTCATCCATTCGTCACTATCATCCCACTATGTATGTTCCACCACATGTAACTCCACTAAATACCATCTACTTAAGAGGGTCATACATAGGATCTCTGAATTTCTTTTGAAAAATATTGCAAAAAACCCGGGATGATAGTTGATCAAAGAGCTTGAGACATGGTACTTAACTTGACTGTTCTGTCTTTTAATTGCTTATGATTCGTAAAAGGCTACGTCCCATGGTAAAAGGTATGAGAGAGCAATCTTGTTGAGTGGAGAATTTATTTCTCGATAATCATATTATTTCGAGGCATGAAAGCGTAGTAGCAACTCATGATCCTACAATAGCATAGCTTTGCTAGGGACTAGCAAAGGGTAAGCTTGGGGGAGTTTGTTGATGCTCACTAACTCATATTTTTACGCATCAACAATTCATGAAAAAGGACTAAAAAGATAAATCAACAATAGAATAGGGCTTTGGACTAATGATTTCCACGAGTTTTGGTAAAGTTGTGATTTGCAGGGACTTAACAGGAAAACAGCAGAATTAACGTGTCATACGACCGACGCAACGTAATGCAATCCAACTCCGAAACAAGTCTAGAAGGCTCCGGATTACTCCCGACGTGAACGAAACTTAACACCCAAGAAAACATCATCTAGAAGACTCCAGAAGCCACGACGCGCCGCGGGACCCAGAGTGGGCCACACTCTGGGCCGGCCGGCCTAAATAACAGGCCGGCCGGCCTCCCCCCTCTGCCACGTCAGCCCTGCTTCCAGAAGCTTCCTCCACCGCCTCCGAGACGCAATCTAATCCACTCGTTTAATGTCGGTTTGATCCGATGGTTACGGTGGAGCACGTGATGCCCTCTCCCGACTATATAAGCAGCCCCCAGGCTCCCCTGTTTCATAATGGATCTGAAGCCTCAAGTCATCATCAAGTAGAAGATCAAGTTGAAGCCAAGGCAGGAGAAGAAGAGGAGTCACCAAGAGATAGGATAGCTAATTCGTCGCTCTATATATAGATCTAGAGCCTAGTTTAGATAGAAAGTCAGAGTTTAGAGAAGAGAGAGCGTCTGCTCCGGTTCTGGATCTGTAAGTTACTATGAATCAATATTATTGTTTTCATACACCTTCGTGCTATTTCATTACTATGCATGCAATTAGTCTATTTTTACTTTATTCTAGTCATAGCATATTTGATATGATCATTAATCATGATAATTCAACGCGCTTATTCGTAGAGCTCCTAGTATATTACTCGAGTGTGCTAGGTAGTAGAAAGTATGTAAGCATGGTGCTTAGATATAATTTACTTGCGGATTCACCTTATATGCCGGGTCGTGTGGTAGATCGTAGTGGTGACAAAGACTATTGAGTCCTTTGCAATCCATCCCCGTATGTAAGCCTAGTCGATAATGGTTCTTGGGATAATCTTGTTTTAGTTCCTGATTTTCTTAAGTAATCTTGGGGGTGCACATTCTTATCTATGGTTTTGATATATATATGATTTTATGCTATGACTGTTTAAAACCATTTAATAGATTCTTTGTATGCTACCTAAGAACTGTCCCTTTGTCTTAAATCCAATCCTAATCTCACTAGGAATTAGTTTTATGCTATACTCACCACGTGTGTGCCTCCTTTTGTCTCATATACCTTAATGCTATTTATTATTGGCTTACCTTGTTTAAGTATATGCTGATTACCAAAATCTCATTAGTCTTCTATCACTGTCTTTAATCAATTGAACCACCTATCATATCTTCCTTGTGGATCACGATATATATTTAAAACCCTCCCCGTGAAATGCTCTTTGGACATCCCGGCGCTTGCGGATCAGTAAATATTTCTCTGTAAGCTAACAAATACCAACAGCGGCGGAGCAAGGAGGAAGACGCCGACTGGAGCCGACCAACGAACTCTATACGCCCGGCCGCCGCCCTCACCGCCCAGGTTAGTTCCGTTCTGGTCGGCAGCGGCGGCGGTTGTTGGTATTTCTAACGTCACTAACTAGAAACAGATATAAACCTATCACTAGCAATGGCGTCAAAACATATATCAGATGTTGCTTGAGATAAAACTAAACGAAAATAATTCATTGCGAGTTCATAGCATATCCGAAAAGGTTGTCATCCCTATAGTTAAACTACTAATATGCAAAGAATAAAATATTCGTACTATGCCTTGATAAACTTCTCAATAAGTAAATAAACAATTATAATGGGTATCCGCAAGCGCCACGAGATATGAATATACCATTGTAGCATTTTAACCGGGAGTAAGAACCGTGTGTTGAATTTATATTCTACCACGGGGAAAGAAGTCTACTATCATGGATTAACTAGCATGTGATTCTCAATCATCTCAATCATCTCTCGTATGCGAAGCTTAAGTATTAAATATACCAATTACATAAACAGGGATCAAAGTTCACAATGATAATAAAAGTTCGATAAATAGATTCAACCAAGTCATATCCGGTGTGCAAATAGAAAGTGTCAAAAAAGTGGACGATAGCAATTCATAGGCTAGCTAGCATTAGAAACTCCAATATGTAACTCTAAACTATAAGTTAGGATCTACTTGATTAGTGCAATACATCTAACAATCATCGAAGAAGAACTAATTAAATCCACACATGAGGACGAATCCGTGAAGACTAAGGCCGAAACTTAGAACAACTCGAATAATATCATCCGCTAGGCCTATATACGGGGATGGATTGCAAAGGACTCAATGATCTTTGTCACCACCACGATCTACCACACGACCCGGCATATAGGGAGCAAACGCAGCAAATAAGATCTAATCACCATGATTACATCCACTCTACCACTCACCCATGATATCAATAGATGAGCGCTATACGAATCCATGCATAAACATAACAGTAATTCAACTATGCTAAACGTGTAATCAAAGTAAACACTAGAACAAATAATCTCGAATATAAACATGATCAAGATATTCATATTAAGAACGTGTCTGGAACTTGAAGACTACTTACAATGAAGAACTTACAAGAACGAGGCCTGATCTTGAGCCGGCCTCCGACGGTCAGGAGCGGATTTCTCCCTTCCTACTAGATCTAATCTTGATTGCTACTCTTCCTAAAGCGGTGTTTCTAGAGCGTGGGATTGATGACTTGGATCTTGAAGTGCTGTTGATGACTTGAGAACTTGATGATCTGAAAGGGGGGTCTAGGGGTCTCCTTATATAGTCGGGAGGAGGTGCCGGTGTTGGACTAGATCATTGTACTCGTACTCCACCGTCCCCCTCGGATCAAACCGACATTAAACGAGCCGGATTAGATTGTGTCTTAGAGGCGGTTGGAGAAGCTCTCGGAAATGCGGACGTGGCGGCGCGGGGGGAGGCCGACCGCCCAAATAACAGAACCGGCCGGCCCAGGGCTGGGCCCACTCGTGGGTCCCGCGGCCGGGTGCCTTCTCGAACCTACGGACTCCTATTTCTTGGGTGTTAAGTCTTGATTACGTCGGGATTAGTCCGAGCCTTCTAGAGTCTTTCTCTGAGTTGGATTGCATTACGTCGGCTCGCGAATTCTGCTGTTTTCCTGTTTTAGTCCCCTGTAATTCACAACTTTACCAAAACTGGTGGAAATATGTTAGTGACACCCTATTCTAGGTTGTTATTATGATTTATACCCCTTTCTCAAGTTTATTTGATTAATAAATTTATATGATAACAAGTGTCAACAAACTCCCCAAGCTTACCCTTTGCTAGTCCCTAGCAAAGCTATATATGCTATAAAAGGATCGGGGAGTTGCTACTACGCTTTCATACCTCGGCTAATCGTGTTTATCGTAAATAAATTCTCCTCTTAACATTGCTCTCTCATACCATTTACCATGGGGCGTAGCCTTTTCATGAGCAATTTGAAAGACGTAACAATCAAGTTAAGTACCATGTCTCAAGCTCTTTGATCAACTATCATCCCTGGGGTTTTGCAATATTTTTCAAAAGAAACTCGTAGAGATCCTATGTATGACCCTCTTAAGTAGATGGTGGTAGTGGAGTTACACATGTGGTAGGACATACATAGTGGGATGATAGTGGTGAAGTGGATGAGGATGAAAGTTAGTAAATAGCCCTTAGCCTTTTCTAGTATTTTTCTTCTCAAGCATCTTGGATTATTTCTCTCTTTCTAAAAATTGCTAAGACCCCGGGCTGTCCATTCTTGGAGAGGTGGGCTTTTGCCCCGGACTTGTGTCCATTTTTTTCTCTCCTTAGAGATGTGGGCCCTACTCACCCTCGGACACGTGTCCATTATTCATCTCTAAATATATTTTTTTTTTATTAGGGAGGTAGGCCCTTCTCGCCTAGTATGACTTTTTGTCCGTTACTCTCCCTCTCTCGTCTCACTTTTCTCTCTAAAATATTTATTTTTCTTTTTCTTTTTTCTTTTTTTTCGAATGTAGCCCAGCCTCTATTTGGCATAAAAAACACTGAGAGAGACATATCTAAAGATTGCAAGAGTTTATTTTTAATTATGGCTTAACGGCCGATGGAGTATGGGGAAGCGTACTTACGGTTTAGAAGCAGCGTATTTGGTGGAGTGGGATGATCTTGATGTGGAAGATAAACTCTTAAGGGTCATAGCTAAGGAACTCATCATGTAATATTTTATAATTTTCAAAGATAAAAACCAGGAATCAAGTATCTCTAGGAATATGATAAAAGCTGACTCAACTTTTCATGTATCTTTATCCTTCAACGCTAAGACTCGGATTAAGCATGTGCTTTCCACAGTGTTGGGTTTAGAGCAATTTAAGCATTTTTAAAGCTTTAGGAGAATCTAAGTCCAAAGTGTAAGTACCTTTTTTAAGAGGAATTATGGCGGAGCAACTATTCATCATTTCCTTAGCATATATCATCAAGATCATAATAAAAGGAAGAAAACAATCTAGCAAAGATCTAGCATTTATTTGACTCTTTAACACTAAGACTTTTTAAGACTCTTTAACTCTAAGCTTAAAAATATAATAACTAGCTAATATTTTAAGACATAGGGTAGTAATACTTATCGTGATAAACGGGGTGCTCTCCCCAAGCTTGATCTTGAAGTAGTCCTTTGTTCATCCTTGGAACTTGCTCCTCTTTAGGGGTCTCCCTTTAATGTTCTCCTGTTAATATTAATTTCGCACATACCCGAAGGAACAAATTCTAGGATGCTATTGTGAGCCTTCATGTGTGTTGACACATTTTAACGTATACTTTTAATTGTCAACTAAACATGAAAAAGGACTAAAATATAATTAGATAATCTTATTAGGGGTTTATACTAATAATTTCCATGAGTTTTGGTAAAGTTGTGATTTGCGGGGACTTAACAGAAAACGATTGCAATTAAACGCAATCCAACTCCGGAACGAAGTCTAGAAGGCTCGGAATACACCCGACGTGAACGGAACTTAACACCCAAGAAAACATCATCTAGAAGACTCCGAAGCCACGACGCGCGGGGGGGACGTGGTGGGACCCACCCCGGGCCGGTCGCCTCTCCTGTCGGGGCGCTCGGCCCGCCCCCTCGGCCAAGTCGGCCTCGCCCAGAATGTTCGTCCACCACCTCTAAGACGCAATCTAATCCGCTCGTTTAATGTCGGTCTGATCCGAAGGCGACGGTGGAGTACGAGTTGTAATCAAATCCAACACCTGGTACCTCCTTCGGACTATATAAGCAACCCCAAGGCGCCCCCAAGAGACATCATCTCCTCATTAGCTATCAACAGAGAAAAATCTAGGGTTTCATATTAGAAGAGAGAGAGGTCCCTCTAGTTGTCTAGTTCATCTAGTTCTAGTTCTAGTTCTAGTTCTTCTAGTTCATCTAGTTGTAAGATCAAGAAGAGAGGCGAGGAGAAAGCTGGAGATCCGGACCTGTCGGATCTTCATCATCATTGTACTTCTGCTGCAACAAGTTCGTCTTCAGCAATCTCCAGGTTCTTCATTTATTATTTCTATTTATTCTATTTAATTACTTTCAGTTCTTACTTTACTATATTTCTTGGATCTCCGCCGTATTGAGTGCTCTAGTTATCGTGACGTGGCTAGAGTAGTAATCGATAGTGTAGACGTGGTGTCTAGACTAGAGTTTACCCGAGTTTGCGCCCAATCCCACCGGTTAGTTGTGGTAGCCCGGGGGTGACGACCTGTCGGTCTTTGTAATCCACCACGCGTTCGGGTTGGTGATTCGTAGAGCTTTTTGGCGGCCTTCCCGATCACCCTTTCGGTCTTTTTCGAGGATCGGGACGGTACCGTTGCTCCGACGTAAGTAAAGTAGAGTGAGCCTTTGATCATATAGATCTCATTAGAATACTTAGAAAACTTAACCCTCTCTTCCCACATCATTACCATTATTATCTTAGGACGTTCTAAACCTTTCTAGTACACTTCACGTTCCCCGTGGAAAATCGATACTCTGGAATACTCCCGGGTGAAAGCTACATCGGTATCCGCGGCGCTTATGATTTTCTGTTGGCGTTAATTGACACCAACAAGCTTTTCAAGCGCCGTTGCGGGGGAACGGTAGCTGTGCTAGTTAGAACCACGATCGTCCTTTTACCTTTTTACCTTTTTTTCCCTTCTACCTTTCTTTCCTTTTACCCCTACCTATACCACATGGATTTCACTCCTATCATTAAATTCTTTGCTCCAAAGGGCGACATGTTGGAGCCTTCACCATCTTCACACCCTATTCTTACAGATGGCTACGAAGCTTCGCCCCGCTCTTATAGCCATGGTTGGGAGCAATCCTTCTCTGGGTTAGCCGATGAGGATCCATACACCCACCTTAGAGATTTTGAGCAATTGTGTTCCTGCTGAAATATTTTCGGCATGACACAAGAGACCATTAAATGGAAATTATTTCCGTTCTCCCTTGAGGGAAGAGCGAGAAAAAATGGTATGCTCACTCAGAGGAAACGTAAATGGAGATTGGGATGAACTTGAGACAAATTTTGTCTTGCCTTCTTTCCTCTTTATAAAATCACTGACCTTAGAATAGAAGTTCTTACATTTAGACAAAAAAGAGAAGGAGACTCTAGGAGCAGTCTGGGCTAGATTCACAAGCCTTACCAATTCGGGCCCAAACCTTTCCTTGCCGACCATGTCTGCTCTATCACTTTTATCGCGGTCTTAACAAGGAAGCTCGCTCTCGCATCTCGACATCACTTCGGGAGGATCATTCTCACATAAACTAGTTAGTGAGGGAAAAGCCATTCTTGAGAAAATCCTTGACAACACTCCCTACACTAACGTTTTTGATGAGTTACCCGAAGAAGAAATCGAGCCAAGCCCCGAACAACAAGAAGAGACACACGCAACCAAATCTAAAATTCCTATAATATCTTCTAAAAATTTGTTGCCATAGAATCTCCTACTATGAAAACACATCACACTCTAAACACTTTAGAGAGTGATGAATCCCATCCTTCCATCGAGGTTGATCTTTTTTTGAAAATTCTAGGAATGCCTCGAATTTATCATTTAGAATGCATCCACCTAAGAGACCTCTAAGTGAATATATTTCAAATTCTTTTGAGGAGGAGTCTCTTAGAAAATGTTCTCGTTCCTACAAAGGATATCGGGAGGAATTCTATGATGGCATGTCTAGTGATGCCATAGAAGGAGAGCCAAGCTACCTAGAAGACGATCTTATTTCCTCCCCTTTCATGCCTAGACAAGATTACATATTCGAACCCATTTTGGACCATCCTTAACCCCGATGAATCCTTGTACTCTCTTTCCTTGAGACCCTTGAGGGCCCTAAAAATTCATCAAGACAACCTAAATATAGGAGCCATCAAGACCACCAGGGAAGACCAAGAAGAGCGACAACAATGGCTAGAGGATAATAAAGAGTTATATGCTACTGACCAATGGATGGACGAGACCTTAGATGAGATCGACTGAGAGACACCACTCCAAGAGAAACTTTAGATATCTATGACAAATCAACCTTGGAGTTTGAGAAGAAGGATGACATCAATGAGCATGGAAGCTACTACATAGACACTTCATCTAGTTCATGCTCACATGAGAAACTTCTGAACTACCTAGTCTCTCTAGTCTAAAGACGTACAACCCCCCTCGTGCTCTTGCCTCCTATAGATTTTGAGAGGGTGATTGTAGATGCGTTCATCTGTAATAAATATTCTAGATCTCGTGGTCATGAATCTTGATATAGGTGGTGTTGAAGGGGAGACCACTTCACTATCTTAAGTAGCTTTCAAAAAGGTTTCCTAAGGACGAGCTTGTGTCCTAAAAATAAGAATTCTTGAGATAGAACATGAGTCTTTACTTTTCCTTGTGATATGAGTATATAAATATACATGTGAAAATATTCCTTCGGGTATTTCTGTCACTAATCATTATAGGATTGGAGCGAAAAGAATCTTTTGTTGGACTAACCCCTGTAGGAAATAAGACACTCTCAAATAAGCTTGGGGGAGGTCCTGAGATGAGCTCACACTGAGATGAAGCAAGACACAAGGACTTCTACAAGATGTTCCAGCGCCATCATGCTCCAAATATTAAAGGTAACATCTTGAGGTAAGTCATAGAACCTTCTCTTTATCATGGCTTACTCATAAAGTCAAACATGTTAGAGTTACAACTTTGCTTGATTCTATCTGATGATCTCAACATGTTTAGCTCTATAATTTGTTCTTCACACCACTCACTTGATCACTCATCATTCATGTTACAATTTTAAATGCTACTTTCATGCTTGGTGTAATGCGATCTTGTCACCTTTGTCATAAATAAATAGAACACATGATGTTACCATGTGCCCAAGGATAGAGTAAGATGAATAAAGTTTTGGTTCTATAGGTGTTTTCCCACCAATAGAGCCCATGCACTTGATCTCTACCTTGTCTATGCAAGCGGGACACACTTTGCGCAAAATGTAGAGGAGTCCGCCACTTCTCCAAAATTCCACAAGTAAATGTCCGACCTATGACATGCACACTGAGCAAGGAACATGGGTGATGCCATCCTACTAGGAGATGCAACTGTCAAGATCAGATGAAGCACTCAAGGAGTGATCAAGCAAGATTTGAAGGACCAAGAGGGGTTGACACCTCCACAATTGTCTACCTCACTCCAACATCGCTAAGAGACTAGGTGAATACCTAGCTTGGGGGAGGGCATCCTCCATTTATCAAGCCCAAGAAGAACAAGACGCGGAGACGCTACCCGAAGAAGTAAGCATGGGGAAAGAAAGAATCATCACCTACTAAAGAGGACAACAAGAGTACACCTTCGAAAGACCTACCGCTACCAGCGTCACCAACCCGAACAAACACCATCGGCTACCTCATCTACGCCACTCGTCGAGATCATTGAAGACATCATACCGCACCACGACATTCCGACGAGGCGTCCGAGATGACAAAGACGCCATGGGGTAAGTACTCAAAACTCTCATCGAGAGGTAACTCGGTATTTATCTCGCATATTTATTTTCTGCAAAGCATATTTAAATTAGCATACTTCCTTTAGCATATTTACTTTCCTACACCTGCATTAGAAAAGACCATAAATATGTTGTTGCATTTGCATCTGTTTATCTTTAAGCCCCATGTAAGCACTCCTTACTGTGGTGGCACAAAAATAAAAATATAAAAAAATATTGCATTCATATGTTTTTGCATCATCATCCTTTTTGCATAGAAAAATTTTCAAAAATATGTGGGCACATGAAGGTCCATGCTTTTATAGAAAAACCAAAAAAAAAAAAAAAAAGAAGTGAGCACATGAAGGCTCACAACATGTTCCTAGAATTTGTTCCTTCGGGTATGTGGAATTAATATTTGCAGGGAGAATATTTAAGGAAGACCGAAGACGAACAAGCTCTAAGGAGGAATCAAAGGACTACTTCAAGATCCAAATTTTGGGGAGAGCACCTCCAGTTATCACGATAAGTATCACTATCCTATCCATTTTAATATTAGCTAGTTATATATGTTTGCTTTGCTAGATTTAATTGGTCATAATTAGAGTCTTAGTTTGTTAGAGTCTGAATAAATGCTGGAGTCTGCTAGTTGGCTTTTCTCTTTAATGATCTTGTTGGCATATGCTTGGAAATGATGAATAGTTGCTCCGCCATAATTCCTCTTAAAGTGTTTACATTTCGGACTTAGATTCTCCTAAAGCTTTAAGCGCTTAATTTGCTCTAAACCCAACACCTGTGGGAAAGCACATGCTTAATCTCGAGTCTTAGCATTGAAGGATAAAGATACATGAAAAGTTGAGCTCTTTGCATTTATCATATTCCTAGAGATACTTGATTCCTGGTTTTTATCTTTAAAAATTATAAAATATTACATGATGAGTTCCTTAGCTATGACCCTTAAGAGTTTATCATTCACATCAAGATCATCCCACTCCACCAAATACGCTGCTTCTAAATTAGAAGTACGCTTCCCCATACTCCATCAGCCGCTAAGCCATAATTAAAAATAAACTCTTGCAATCTTTGGATATGTCTCTCTCGAGTTTTTATGCCAAATAGAGCACAGGCTACATTCGAAAAAAAAAAAAGAGAGAAAGAGAAAAAAGGAAAATAAATATTTTAGAGAGAAAAGTGAGACGAGAGAGGGAGAGTAACGGACAAAAAAAGTCATACTAGGCGAGAAGGGCCTACCTCCCTAATAATAAAAATATATATCTAGAGGTGAATAATGGACACGTGTCCGAGGGTGAGTAGGGCCCACATCTCTAAGGAGAGAGAAAAATGGACACAAGTCCGGGGCAAAAGCCCACCTCTCCAAGAATGGACGGCCAGGTCTTAGCAATTTTAGAAAGAGAGATATGGTCCAAGAGGCTTGAGAAGAAAAAAATACTAGAAAAGGCTAAGGGCTATTTACTACCTTTCATCCTCATCCACTTCACCACTATCATCCCACTATGTATGTCCTACCACATGTAATTCCACTACCATCATCTACTTAAGAGGGTCATACATAGGATCTCTGAGTTTCTTTTGAAAAATATTGCAAACCCCAAGATGATAGTTGATCAAAGAGCTTGAGACATGGTACTTAACTTGATTGTTCTGTCTTTTAATTGCTTATGATTCGTGAAAAGGCTACGCCCCATGGTAAAAGGTATGAGAGAGCAATCTTATTGAGAGGAGAAATTATTTTTCGATAACCACGCGATACTTGAGGAATGAAAGCGTAGTAGCAACTCCCCGATCCTACTATAGCATATAGCTTTGCTAGGGACTAGCAAAGGGTAAGCTTGGGGAGCTTGTTGACACATTTTAACGTATACTTTTAATTGTCAACTAAACATGAAAAGGACTAAAATATAATTAGATAATCTTATTAGGGGTTTATACTAATGATTTCCATGAGTTTTGGTAAAGTTGTGATTTGCAGGGACTTAACAGGAAAACGACAGAATTCGTAACGCAATCCAACTCCGGAACGAAGTCTAGAAGGCTCCGGAATACACCCGACGTGAACGGAACTTAACACCCAAGAAAACATCATCTAGAAGACTCTAGAAGCCACGACGCGTCGCGGGACCCGTGGTGGGACCCACCACGGGCCGGTCGGCCTCCCCTGCCGGGCCGCTCGGCCGGCCCCTCGGCCAAGTCGGCCTCGCTTCCAGAATGTTCGCCCACCACCTCTAAGACGCAATCTAATCCGCTCGTTTAATGTCGGCCCGATCCGAAGGCGACGGTGGAGTATGAAGTTGTAATCAAATCCAACACACGGTACTCCTTCGGACTATATAAGCAACCCCAAGGCGCCCCCAAGAGACATCATCTCCTCATTAGCTATCAACGAGAGAAAAATCTAGGGTTTCATATTAGAAGAGAGAGAGGTCCCTCTAGTTGTCTAGTTCATCTAGTTCTAGTTCTAGTTCTAGTTCTAGTTCTTCTAGTTCATCTAGTTGTAAGATCAAGAAGAGAGGCAGGAGAAAGCTGGAGATCCGGACCGTCGGATCTTCATCATCATTGTATTTCTGCCGCAACAAGTTCGTCTTCAGCAATCTCCGTGTTCTTCATGTATTATTTCTATTTATTCTATTTAATTACTTTCGGTTCTTACTTTACTATATTTTTGGATCTCCGCTCATATTGAGTGCTCTAGTTATCGTACGTGGCTAGAGTAGTAATCGATAGTGTAGACGTGGTGTCTAGACTAGAGTTTACCCGAGTTTGCGCCCAATCCCACGGTTAGTTGTGGTAGCCCTGGGGGTGACAGCCTGTCGGTCTTTGTAATCCACCACGTTCGGGTTGGTGATTCGTAGAGCTTTTTGGCGGCCTTCCCCGATCACCCTTTCCCGGTCTTTTTCGAGGATCGGGGACGGTACCGTTGTTCGACGTAAGTAAAGTAGAGTGAGCCTTTGATCATATAGATCTCATTAGAATACTTAGAAAACTTAACCCTCTCTTCCCACATCATTACCATTATTATCTTAGGACGTTCTAAACCTTTCTAGTACACTTCACGTTCCCCGTGGAAAATCGATACTCTGGAATACTCCCGGGTGAAAGCTACATCGGTATCCGTGCGCTTGCGGATTTCTCTGTTCGCGTTAATTGACACCAACAATGTGCTCATTTTTTTTTTTTGGATTTTTATATATAAAAGGTGTGGACCTTCATGTGCCCACATATTTTTGAGAATTTTTTTTTTATATGCAATAGGGATGCTAATGCAAAAACATATGAGTGCAATATTTTTGTATTTTTTTTTTTTATGCCACCACAGCAAAGGAGTGCTTGCATGGGGCTTTAGGAAGGCGATGCAAATGCAAGTAAACATATTTTTTTATGATTTTCTCAAATGCAGGTTTAGAAAGAGTAAATATGCTAAAGGAAATATGCTAATTGAAATGTGCTTTGCGTAAAATTAAATATCTGAGATAAATACCGAAGTTACCTCTCGGGCGAGTTTAGAGCACTTACTCCCATGGCGTAGTGTTGTCTATGGGCCCTCGTGTAAATGTTGTTTTGGTAAGGGTCCTTCAAGGATTTCAACGGGCGGCGCGAGACGAAGTAGCCGAGGAAGTCGATTGTTCGGTTGGTGATGCCGGCGCCTGGTCGGGTCTCCCGAAGATGTACTCTTGTTGCTCTTCTTGGTGGGCGCGACTTCTTTCTTCTTCCGTGATTGCTTCTTTGGTGGAGACCTCTCGGGTGTAGCCGGTGCAGTAATTCAAGATGGGTAGGAGCTGAGTGTACGTTTCCTTGATATCCTTTTCTATCCTCTTGATGTCCTCCATCTTCGAAGTCCAGCTTCTGTTGTAGTCTCGGGGAGACGCTTCGGCCCTTGGTCTTTCTTGGGGGCGTTCATTGTTAGTGTAAGTATTGAAGAAACAAACGTATCTTTTTACCTTGAAACCGGAAGTGGATCTCGCCCGTCCCGATGTAGATGATGGCTCTTGTAGTGTTAGGAATGGTCTTCCAAGTACTATGGGAGGATCTTGTTCTTCTTCTCCCATGTCCATGACTAGAAAGTCGGTGAGGACATAGCGTCTTTGATCTTAACGGGGGACGTCTCGTGCAATACCTTAGGGAATCGGTGTGATTGGTCCGCCATCCGCAGCATTACATAGGTGGAGCACAAAGGCAGCTTACCATATATCAATTGATACGTTACCTTTGACATTAAGTTGATGCCCGATCCCGTGTCATGCATGACAACTTGCCGGAAGTTCCATTGATTGATGGAGCAAAGTGGATTGATGGAACTCGTGGTCGTCTAGCTTCTCTAGTTGTGGTGGAATGCGCCGAGTCTTGCGTTCTGTTGCAACTTGATTGATCATCAAGACTCGTTCCACGTGTGGTTGAGGTTGACGGTTCTTCTTGTTCTTGCTTCTTCTTCTTGTCCTCTCCTCGGCGTGTACTTGGTGGTACTTGAGGGTGCGGTAGTGGCACAGGTGGAAAGGGGGAGCTAGGGTCTTATGTCTGCAGTTGAATCTCTCCCTCGTTTGTTGACGGTGAAGACGATCTTCGCGTGTGTCGGCGTAGATGATGGTTTTGGTGGTGGCAAGGAAAGGGCGTCCCTGCAATGATCGGGCGTTCTTACCTTTGCCAAGATATCGAGACCACGAAGTCGGTGGCCACATAGAGCTTACCGATGTTCGGACAAACGTCTTCCAGGGATGCCCTCGGGGTAGCATAGCGGCCCGATCCGCAAGTTGTAGGCACATGGTTGTGTATAATAAATTTGAACTCGGCTCAAGGCTTACCTTAGGCATAATGTTGACACTTGAGCCAAAGTCGCAGAAGCGCGTCATAGGTGCGGGCGCCGATCCTAATGGTGATGACCGGTCTCCCTGGATCTCCTTTCTTGGCGTGCATGCCCCGGTCCATCCACTTAGGTCCTTCTTGTGCGTCCTTGGTCTGAATACCTGCATAGTAGACATCGACAAGATTTGCAGATTCTAATTCTTCCGGCTGGCCCGGAATCTTACCTGGGTTAGGCATAGGAGTAGATAAAGCCAGCTGAGATAACTGAGATTCTATCATTTTATTGAAGCTATGCTGGTTCTTTATTGCAGAAGAAAAGTTTTCCATTTTAGCACTAATAGTTTCTAGCATTTTATCATTGGAAGCTAACTTCTTAGACAGATTATCCATGAGTCTACCTTGGTTTTGTACTAACTCTCTTAAAGGTGGGAAATTATTGAAAGAGTTATTACCTTGATAGTTACCTGAGTAGTTACCTTGGTAGTTAGGTCTCTGTTGGTTCCATCCTTGATTCGGGGACGCGATCGGTTGTTGTTGTTGTTGATGTAGTTCACGTCCTCTTCCAGCTCGGGACATTGACTGCCCGAGTGTCCAGTGTTGCCACATTCTTCACATGTCATGCGGGAATCGAAGAGTTGCATGACTTCCTTCTTCTCAGGAGCTTTGTCTTCAAGCTTCTTCATAATTAAGTCTATTTTGGCGGCATAAAGCATGTCTACCTCTTTTAGCTGGTGCATTCCCCTCTCTCTCTTGCGGGGTTGACGGTCCTCATTCCAAGCTTGGTTTGACGCCATCTTCTCCACAAGGTCAGTAGCTTGATTCAGTGTAAGGGATAGGAAAGCACCTCCAGCAGCAGCGTCCATGGTCTCACGGGTGTTGTTGTTGAGCCCGTGATAGAAGGTCTGCATGAGTAGCCAGTTCTCCATTCCATGGTGTGAGCATTCGAGATGTAGTCTTGGAAGCGCCCCACGCCTCTGAAGGCAGTTCATCGTGTTTTCTGCTGGAAACTTGAGATTTTCCCCGTAAAGGCGTTGGTTTTGCCTATAGGGAAGAACTTTGCCGGGGAAGGCGGTGAGAGCAAAGTGTCCAAGTAGTGAGTTTGTCTTTGTTGGCGTAGAACCATTGCCGCTCGTCCCAAGAGTGAGAATGGGAAAGACGAAGTAGGATTGCATCATTTGGGACATCTTTGATGGTGAAGGTGCCCACAGATCTCTAGGAAGTGTTGTAGATGAGCATTGGCATCTTCATGGGCTTTTCCAAGAATTGGCTAGCTTGTACCATGTTGATCGGTGCGGGCTTGAGCTCAAAAGCTTTGTCTCCCCACATGTTGCCGGCCAAAGTGCGGATGTTGGCCCGAGTCGGTGCAGAGTACTCGCGGAGGGTCTTGTTCGCCATTACTTCGAACACGGGTGTTAAGCCGACAAAGTGGAGGAGTCTTCCGAGGCGATCTTGGGTCGAGACTTCAACTTGGATCTTGCCACGCTTCAACAATCTTTACGGATCGGAAACGAAGTTTTCGGGAAGATTCCTATTCATACATTACCCCGAAATAGATAGAAAGAATAATAGCAAGGGTAAACCTGTTTAAGCAATTAATGATAAATTTAATACTTACAATGCGTGAGAGAGATGTATGCAAGTTATTCCTATATTTATATTTTCTTGGGCTAAAGACTTTCTTTTGCAAGAACGGCGCCAAAAATGCTTGTTGGTATTCCAACGTCACTAACTAGAAACAGATATAAACCTATCACTAGCAATGGCGTCAAAAACATATATCAGATGTTGCTTCAGATAAAACTAAAAGAAAATAATTCATTGCAGTTCATAGCATATCTGAAAAGGTTGTCATCCCTATAGTTAAACTACTAATATGCAAAGAATAAAATATTCGTACTATGCCTTGATAAACTTCTCAATAAGTAAATAAACAATTATAACTGGGTATCCGCAAGCGCACAGATATGAATATACCATTGTAGCATTTTAACCAGGAGTAAGAACCAGGTGTTGAATTTATATTCTACCACAGGGAAAGAAGTCTACTATCATGGATTAACTAGCATGTGATTCTCAATCATCTCAATCATCTCTCGTATGCGAAGCTTAAGTATTAAATATACCAATTACATAAACAGGGATCAAAGTTCACAATGATAATAAAAGTTCTGATAAATAGATTCAACCAAGTCATATCCAGGTGTGCAAATAGAAAGTGTCAAACAGTGGACGATAGCAATTCATAGGCTAGCTAGCATTAGAAACTCCAATATGTAACTCTAAACTATAAGTTAGGATCTACTTGATTAGTGCAATACATCTAACAATCATCGAAGAAGAACTAATTAAATCCACACATGAGGACAGAATCCGTGAAGACTAAGGCCGAAACTTAGAACAACTCGAATAATATCATCCGCTAGGCCTATATACGGGATGGATTGCAAAGGACTCAATGATCTTTGTCACCACCACGATCTACCACACGACCCGGCATATAGGAGCAAACGCAGCAAATAAGATCTAATCACCATGATTACATCCTCTCTACCACTCACCCATGATATCAATAGATGAGCGCTATACGAATCCATGCATAAACATAACAGTAATTCAACTATGCTAAACGTGTAATCAAAGTAAACACTAGAACAAATAATCTCGAATATAAACATGATCAAGATATTCATATTAAGAACGTGTCTGGAACTTGAAGACTACTTACAATGAAGAACTTACAAGAACGAGGCCTGATCTTGAGCCGGCCTCCGACGGTCAGGAGCGGATTTCTCCCTTCCTACTAGATCTAATCTTGATTGCTACTCTTCCTAAAGCGGTGTTTCTAGAGCGTGGGATTGATGACTTGGATCTTGAAGTCTTTGTTGATGACTTGAGAACTTGATGATCCGAAAGGGGGTCTAGGGGTCTCCTTATATAGTCGGGAGGAGGTGCCAGGTGTTAGACTAGATCACAACTCGTACTCCACCGTCGCCCTCGGATCAAACCGACATTAAACGAGCGGATTAGATTGCGTCTTAGAGGCGGTTGGAGAAGGTTCTGGAAACGCGGGACGTGGCGGCGCGGGGGAGGCCGACCGGCCCAAATACAGAGCCGGCGGCCCGAGGGCTGGGCCCACTGTGGGTCCCGCGGCTTGGTGCCTTCTCGAACCATTCGGACTCCTATTTCTTGGGTGTTAAGTCTTGATTACGCGGGATTAGTCCGGAGCCTTCTAGAGTCTTTCTCGGAGTTGGATTGCATTACGTCGGCTCGCGAATTCTCTTTGTTTTCCTGTTTTAGTCCCTGTAATTCACAACTTTACCAAAACTGGTGGAAATATGTTAGTGACACCCTATTCTAGGTTGTTATTATGATTTATACCCCTTTCTCATGTTTATTTGATTAATAAATTTATATGATAACAAGTGTCAACAGCGGTGCAGCCCGGCCGATGCCCCTCGTCGTGCAGGTCCGTCCTTGGTTAGGAGACGCCAGCGGTGCAGATCTGCCAGGAAAGCGCCGCAGCAACCTATAAACGACCGCCGCCACGGGCGTCGCGGCAGCCCACGACGACGCAAGCCAAGATATCGAGACCGACAATGCTCGTGATAGAAATAACTGGAATACGAAGAAGGGGAGCACAACAGACATACCAGCTGAGAACCACACGACTCGCTTCTCCGAACCCGACAGCGCTCCCACCGGCGTCCCCTCCCTCCTCTCCGACGGCGGCGCCTTGCGGTCCAGCGGTCCGGCGAGCTCGGCGGATGCGGACTTCGGGGAGGGCCGATCTGGGGGAAAAGACACAAGACGCGGCGGCGGCGGTGCGGCGGCGGCCGAGCGGCAGCGCAGAAGAAGCAACGGGTTAGAATCCGGCGAAGCGGCGGCGGGACGATGGGCGAGAGGAGTAGGCTAGGCGGAGACGGCGGCGGGGGAAGAGAAAGGAACTCACCGAGCAGACAAAACAGGCATACCAGCAGCAGGCCCACGAGGTCGCCTTGTCCGAAGCCGACCGCGCTCTCACCGGCGTCCCCCTCCCTCCAACGACGACCGCACGAAGGCCGGCAGCACCTAGGAGCGGATGCAGCTCTCCACACCCAGGACTGCGCTAAGAACGCGGCGCAGCGGCACCGGAGAGCCGAGCCCCAACGCCACAGCGGCAGATCGAACGCATTAGATGACATTCCGGAGAGGCGGCGGCGGAATTTGGGAAGGGAAGACCGGGACAGGCAAAAACGGCGGCGGGGGAAGAGAGAAAGGATTACCTAGTAGCAGCAGTAACGGCGCACGGCCCAGAACGGAGGGGAGGGAGCTGGTTTTATATCACTGTAAAAGTAGGAGCGGGCGATTCACAGCGACACGGAGCGACTCAACCGTCCCTGGTGCGCGGGCTCCATAGAGAGAAGAAGGAATATGTCCCCACCAACAGAGAGAAGGATACCAAAACGGACGTCATGAAACGATCAGCCTGGCGACCCGGTCGCGCGCTCACCGAGCGGAGTGGGCCCCGCGCAGAGTCGGTCCCCAACGAAGGAGGGAGCGACAGCGACGTACGAACACAACGCAAACCATACCGCGGGCCACACAGCGAGTACGAGCGTCGCACGACGACGAGGGCCCAGACACCATCTCCAAACGGCAACCGACAGATGGGGCCAGGCCTCCTCAACCAATGGACGGACGACAGCGCTCTAGGCTGAGCCAATCTACGCCTCTCCGACCGACAGGCGGGTCCAGAGGCGGGCAGCCAACGGGAGTGCGACAACGCCATTCCATCCAGTCAATGAGCCCAGGACGACGTCACGCTCGCTCGGTAGACCTGGTGGGGCCTCGCACACCAACGGTACGGCGCAAAGTCAACCACGCCGAGCCGTTGATGCCCGAAATCACACGGTCACGGTAAAAATTGACGACGTGGACGATCTGGCCGCGCAGCTTCTCCACAGACAATATTCTCTTTAAATGCTATTGGCTTGGGTTCCTTCCCTGCTAGCTTGGCAAGCTAAGCAGCAGCACGCAGCGCTCGGCAGCTGCGCACGCGAGCAGCAGGCCCAGCTGGGGGCGGCGGCCAGTGGCCCAAGGGCAGCACGTGGCCCAGCTAGCTTGAGCAGCAGCGGCAGCCCAGCTCTTCTCACACGAGCCAGCAAGCATTCCCACACGAGCAAGCAAGCTAGCCAAGATCAATACGTACAAGTGCATATCACATATACATGTATATGTATATATATGCAAATGTATTTCTTTTTTTCTTCTCCAAATTTCTCAATCCAACCTTGATCCAAATAATATGCCGTCGAATCCAAAATATGTCAAACCTCATTAGGATAAATAGATGGCATTTCTCAAACCTTTCCAAGGAGTTTCTCATCGAAGTCGCCACGTCACTAACCCATATGCATATGCAATTTGCAATTCAAATAGGTGGCACTAGGTGAGTAAAAGCGATTATGATTTTCTCCTCTTTATAGTACAGTTATCAAACCTAAATCACTCACATCCGCTAGATGTCTTAAGTGCAAAATAAAATGGCCCTATCAAATATACCTTTGCCTTGAGCCCATTTTATTTTCCTTTTTCCAATTCCAAGCACTTGATCACCTTTTGGATCAACACCGTACATCCACCATGACCACCATGCTTCACAACTTGGCTAGAACCATCTCAAGCTAGATACACACTTAAGCATAGAGATTAGCTAGGAGATGTATCAACTCAGTGGTCCAGGTTTGATGCTTTTTTTCTATGTTTTTGTTGTCTCCAAACGATGCTCCTCGGCCTCTTTGGTTGAAGTTTTCCATGGTGTCAAAGGTTTTTTTTTTTTTTTTTTTTTCGAGTGGTCTGAGTAGCAGTTGTGTTTGTGTTTTCATTCAAGTTGTTCCTGCCCTTTCCTCGTATTTGTCTTCTCTCTATGTTCTTTTGGTCTCCATGTAACAAATTAACTTGACAAAGGTCCTATAAGTTTTTTTTAAAAAAAAAATAGAAGAAATTCCCATTGGTCTCGATGGGCCCCCCATATAAAGCTCTCTTGACAGGCCTGCGGACCACATCTGATACTTTAGAGCCCTCCGACCCTACATATGACCGATCTCCTCTCGAACGCCCACATATGGTTGTTGTCGTGTTGCCTCCATGCTCTATTGGTGAGGTCGTGCTCGGCTGCCATACCTACATGCACAGGTTAGCCATTCGTCTAGACTCTCAGTGGTGGATATGGAGGAATCACTACCAAAACGATAGACTTCTCCTAGTAATTATAACACATGAGAATATCATGTACACATATATAGATTTCGATCATATATTGAAACACCAAAATATATATTCAATATTAGTAATAAACTATGCATTCTGTGACAAATTTTTGATGAGAACTAACGATAATTAAGTATGTGAATAGTTAAAGGATCCCACATGTTTGGTCTAAATTTTGCTCTGCACATCAGAATCGCAAGGATGTGTAATAAGTTCATAGGTGGGAAACTCCAATGCAATCTTCTTTTGAATGTAAGTAAGTTACTAAGCACAATCTGAAACAACCTGCCAAGGAAAAATATTATCAACATTTGACATAAGTATTACTATGATTTATAAAGAAAAAAAGTAATCAACTAAATATTGTATAATATAATACACACATATCGATCAAATAGTAGTCATCTGATTTCCCTGTTTTAGGTAAGGGAGAATTAGGAATATGGCCGTGAAAAATGTTCGCCTTAAGAATCTGGCCTCTTTTTTTTTTTGAATTTAGGAATGTGGCCTCAAAACAAAACTTTCTTAGGAATCCAACTAAAAAAGACCATTTCACCCTTGGGTAAAAAAAAAATAAAATAAAAACAGAGTCACTATAACATGATTATGGGAAGGCGTAGGTAATCGTGGTATTACCTAGTCAACCATGTAAAACTCATTGTACCAAATGAAAAACATACCTATGGCGTGATCTAAAAACGAAAAAGGATCATGAAAATCACACGCCGTGCTCTGCCCACACCCTCCCTCAGATGGCCAGTCTCGCTCTACATACATGGCCACCATATATACGAAATGATAAAAAAAACCCGCCAAAAACACCAAATACAAGCACATGTTTCGCTGGTACATACTAACCAATATCAACAAAGTTTATTTTCGCTAGTTGCAGAAAATAAAAAGAAAGGATAAGAAGATTTTTTTAGTGAAAACAAGCTCCCAAAAACTATACAACTTTGTACAACTATTTACAATTGAGCCACTATAACCTGATTTATCCCACTATTAATTGTTCGAGAAGGGTAATGTGACACTAAAAACTACTGTCATCCAAGCAGACCCAATAATGCGTCTGGTGTACACCTCTGCAGTCATGTCCGTGTTCCGATATCCGATTGGAAAATGAAGCAGTACATCATGGAGGCGTGGTTCTTGTTATCCTGTTGCAGCAATAGAGCCTGATAAAGGTGGCAATGGCGTCCGAAATATGCCGGTACAAGGCGATTGTGCTGGTGGCTAATTAGCGGATGGGGTCAACAGAATAGAGATCACCGGTGACGCCAAGGACCAGATGGTGGTGGTGGGCCGCGGCGTGGACTCCGTAAAGCTAAATAACTTGCTTCTGTGGTGATTGTCGGCCCTGCCGGCCAGGGCAACATTTCAGCCACCGGTCCGAGGAGTCGTCATCGTCGTCTGGAGCTCCACGTACGGCCTCGTTGAGGGGCAAAGGAAACAAGACACTGCTGGCCGCTCTGGCATAGCATGTGGCTGCACTACCTTGGCTGCCGGATCCATATGTGGCCGCAGTCGAAAGGTAGGATGCCGGCCAATCTCCGAGAGGCATAACAGCCCATCTATGAGACGCCAAAGCCCATTTACACCGCAGCCCATTCACGCAGCCCGTCTACACGCCGCCGCTGCCGGACGGAATAATATTCGTGCTTGCATTTCTTCTCTTTCTCGGAATTGAACTTTTAATAAAGAAAATGTCTTTTGAATGCTTCTCAGTTTGTGCCATAAATTTAGTTGTCTTATTACATGATCGTGATGCTTTCCAAGAAATGCCTGTCCTATGGACCCGTAGTGCCTCTAAAGATTACTTGGGCGGTCGTTCAAGAACAAATTCATATGGGCCCAGTCGTCGTTGTTAGTGCGCCGGGTTGCTGGCCTTTACTGAATAACCTGCTCCGCGACGACGCGGTGGCATTTCAAGGCTCTATCGGGAGAGAGTGCTGACAAGACACTCAGAGGTGAGAGTGCTGACAAGACGCTCAGAGGACTGCCGCAGCAGAGCACGCCTGAAGGCCGTTGGGGTTAGGAATTCTGTTTCCATCAAACTTGAGTTTTTTTTTTTGGAATTCTGCACTTCATCCGTCGTCATTCAGCCTTATTTCCACATAGAAAAAGACAACCATGGAGTCTGGTCCTCATGTAAATGAGGTGAGGTTGCAGATGTTTTTGTGTGTGGATGCATGTGTGTGTTAGATTGGGATAGAACGCGCAACCAAACACACGAAGGTGCGTATAAGAGGGCTGCGTGCCATGGAGGGCGAGGTAGGGTGTTCGGCCATCAAGGGTTTTTGGAGCGGGCCTCGGCAGCCTCACGGTCGCGCTGCTCCTGCGCCCACGCGCGCGTTGGTCCGGGGTTTCAGCCATGGCGGATCGGCGATGGCGGCGGATCGGGGACGCAGCGGCCTTTTCTTCTCTCTCTGTTTTTTTTCCCTCTCTTTTTCTCTCCCTCTCTCTCTCTTTCACTAGCTGGACCGGTGGATCACAGAGAGCAGGTTGCGGCGCGTGGCGTGGCGAGGCGACGAAGGAGCCAGGCGCGATGCACTCTGGAGACCAGGTCATGGGCTTTTTACTCCCTTACACGAGCAGGCCCAGCCCACCACAGCATGAGCCTCCGCGAGGAAGCCGCGCGACGGAAGCAGACGAAGACCGGATCGGGATCGTGCGATCACCGCGAGCAGGTCACGGCCAAGCCGAGTGTGCGGGGGCCGGGATCGCGCGTGTCGCGCGCCACGGATCGCGGACCGGAGCGGGACGACGGGATCGCGCGGTGCTCGATGCCCGACACGTCCGTGTTCACGGAGTTTAGGTCCAGTCTCTTAATGTTTGCGTTTGCGGTGCCCCAGTTAAGACTGTGGGGGAGTGTTAGAGTTGTGTGTGGATGCATGTGTGTGTTAGACTAAGCATCGTGCGTATGCATGTGTGTGTCGCTGTGTGTGGATGCATGTATGTGTTGCTGATGTATATGTCTGGACACTAATGGAATAGAATTCGTAAAGTATTCTCCTATTCCACTCTTTCAGCAGACAAGAAGCTCACAGGAATGCTGCAATAGAGCGCGCCTGAAGGTAGTCGGGGTTAGGAATTGTGTTTCCATCAAACTCGAGTTTTTTTTTTTTTTTTTTAAATTCTGCAATTCATTCGTCGTCATTCAGACTTATATTTCCTCATAGAAAAAAAAGATAGAACCATGGAGCCTGGTCCTCATGTCAACGAGATGAGAGTGCCGACAAGATGATCGGAGGAATGTCATAATAGAGCTCGCCTGAAGGGCGTTGGGGTTAGGAATTGTGTTTCCATCAAACTTCAGTTATTTTTGGAGTTCTGCACTTCATCGGTCGTCATTCACCCTTATTTCCTCATAGAAAAAAGACAATCATGGGGCCTTATTTACTCCAAGCTGTACGACTTTCAGGGTCAACAAATCGGAAGGGATGCGGTGGTTGTTTTCATACATCATCAACTATGGTTAATTTTGGAGGTTGTATCCATCATTATATTTATTTACGAATTCATTCAAGCGGTTGCCTTTCATGCATGACGTTGGATTGAAAAAATGAGGGACCAAGATAGTTGGTTTGGAAGTTTGAGGATGTAGCTGGGAGGAGGCGAATAATCTAAGGACTCACGGTGCATTTTACTCAAATCAAATACTTGGTGAGAAAAAATCAGGCTCTTTGTCTGTGCTGCCCACAATTTTTTTTTAATCAACTGCAGTACTTTACAAATTAGAAATGTTCAAAAAAAACCATGGGGCTGAATATATAGGACGTCGTCGGCCGGCCTATTGTTGTGCGTCCGGCTGCTAATTTTGCCGCTGTCATTCCCCGGTCGTCCACGCGAACCCTTCCGTGCAACCCCAACTGTTGCTAATTTTGGCGCTATCATTCCTCGGTAGCCTATCGTAGCTATAGCTGGCTGGAAATTTGGCGGCCACCACTAAGTCAATGACTCGACACGCTCACCGGCCGGCCGGAGGGCCATGCATGATCAGCAGCTGCTGCCACAAGGCATAATATGAAAGGCTCGCCAAGGTTTCCCCGCTGCTGCCACAAGGCATCGATCCTGTACGTGGATGGTTGGATCGAGTCAAACGCGGCGTATGTGGATGTCTTAATCTTTTTTCGAATCGTACACCTTGGTACGTATTATATTAAGAGAAGTTAGAGTTTTTACACGGAGTGGGTGCTAGCCAAAACCAATTGACCGACGCCCACTCTAAACACATGACACAAGTCGCCGGCTCGAACGGCGCTGCAAGAACGGTGTAACTTAAAGGTAACCTAGATTTGCTCGTGAGGGGAGGGGGAGGGGGAGTTAGCTCGTCCCGTGGGCGATGGCCGCAAGCAGCATCGCCAGGTTGGAGTAACCCGCGGCTGCCCACTCCTCCGCCTCATCGCGGATGTGTAGCGTGAGCTACGCCGGAGTGTGCAAGATGCCGTCGAAAGTACGCCTGTTGCGCTCCTTCCAGATCTCCCAAGCCACCAGCAGCACAAGCGAGTCAAAACCCTTCCGGAACGTGGCCGGGACTTGACGACGCAAGGCTAGCCACCAAAGCACCAGTGTGTCGTCGTCGGACGGACGAGGAGGTGGTCCAAGCCGGCCAGATGAAGCAGCCGGTGCCAAACCTCTCGGAGAACACACGGGTGGCAAGGAGGTGGTCGGAGGTCTCTGGGAGCTGGGAGCACAAAGCGCAGTCGTCGCTCGTCTGTAGCCCGTGACGCCTCCGTCTCTCCGCCGTCCACAACCGACCATGAAGCCCCAGCCAGAAGAAAATTTTGACCTTGGGAGGAGCCGCAGTGCGCCAAAGTTCCTTGGCTCCAAGCAGCCTGGTGGAGCCTAGGAAGAAAGCACGGTAGGTTGAGGCCGACGAGTAGACACCCGAAGCCGTCCATCTCCAAATGAACCGGTCCGGCGTCCCTGGCTGAAGCTGAACACCCTAGACCTTGTAGAATAGGTCGGCAAACTCGACGAGACCCACGAAAGAGAGCGACGCAGTGACGTCCTGGCTCCATCTTCCATCAGTGATCGCCTCGCGTACCGTAGTCACCCTCCGCCGCTTTCCAACGGCGCTAAAGAGGTGCGGCGCCGTCACACGAGATCGCCCCATCCGGCAGCCAAGCGTCCGTCCAGAATCTGGCGCATTCCCCATCGCCGACGACCACCATCACCGAGGCAGCGAACATACTCTCAACGTTACGTTCGGGGCGCGCTGGTAGCAACGAAGAGAGCACGTCGGGGCATGTCCTGTGCGTCCACTCCCATCTCAGCCTAAGGGCGAAGCCGAGGATGGTCAGGTCCAGTAGCCCAAGGCCACCACGGTCCTGTGGTGAGCAGACGATGGGCCATGCAACCCTGCACTTCCCGCCAACCACAGTGTTGGTCCTAGCCCATAGGAAGGCTCTGCGGTTCTTGTCGATGTGTCGGATCGCCCATGGGGAGAGTGTGCAGCAAATCAGGACATGCACCGGGATCGTGGAGAGTGTAGGCCCGGGCGGTGACTTCCTCCCGGCCTGGTTCATCGACGCCTTGCTAGGTAGGGATCCCGGCAGCGACCTTGTCAACAATGGCCTAGCCCAAGGCTTGGACAACCGAGACACCGACAGTGGGGCTCCAAGGTATGTCGTCGAGGAGGCTGCGCAGAACCGGCACGAGGAAGACTCAAGAACCTCCCCGACCGCGGTCATCGAGCAACGGATGGGGGTGAGCGAGCACTTGGCTAGGTTGGTGGCTAGCCCGTAAGCCCCCGCGAACATGTCCGTAACGACCTTGATCCGGCTGAAAGTCTTCCGCCACGGGGTTGACGAAGATGACAAGGTCGTCGGCATAGACCGATGCCCTCAAAGATGGCCACCCCGGGTGGCATAGGGGTCAATTGTCCTCGCCGGTCCACCTCGGCGATTAGGGCGTTGAGCACCTCCATGACGATGACGAAAAGCAACGGCGAGAGAGGGTCGCCTTGCCCGAGGCCCCGAGCGTGCAAGATGCGACGCCGGGCCTCCCATTGACCATTATCTTGGTGCTCGCCGAGGAAAGCATGGCTGAAATCCACTCACGCCATCACGGGGGAATCCCGCATGCTCCGGAACCTCCGGGAGGAACGACCCACGATACCGAGTCGAAGGCTTTCGCGAGGTCCACCTTGAGAAGGAGGGCCGGCACCTTGCGGGTGTGCAACCATTTGCACACAGCCTGCACGGATTTGTAGCTGTCGTGGATGCGCCGTCCGTGGATGAAGGCAGTTTGGTTCGCGCGCACCAGCTCGTTCATCTGTGGAGCGAGACGTAGGGACAGGCATTTGGCGAAGAGCTTGCCGATGGAATGTATGAGACCGATGGGCCGGAAGTCGGTCATGCCGGTCGTGGAATCCACCTTCCGAGCAGGACCATAGTTGCCACGTTGAGGTGGTGGAAGTCCCTAAAGTCCAATTCTCACTAGGCGTGGAACACCCGCAGAACATCGGGAAACAACCTCCCCAGGGCTGCCTTGTAGAAGCTCCCATCAAATCCATCCGGTCCCGGCGCGCGGCCGGAAGGCGTCTCGTGCACCGCCCGCGCAATCTCCTCCAGCGAGAACGGGGAGGCCTGATCCTGGAGCTCGATCCGCGGTAGTCCGATGAAGGCGAGGTTGATGGTGTGGAGGCGCTGGAACAGAGTCCCCAGCAGCGCATAATATTAGTCGTAGACAATGCCCGCCTTAGCCGCCTCCTCAGTGAAAACTTGGCCATCATGGTGGAGGCAGAAAAGGAAATTTTTCCGGCATCGATGACACGCCTGTAGGTGGAAGTACCGGGTACAGGCGTCCCCCTCACGCAAGTGCCTTGTTAGCCTCCGTTGCACAGCCATCGTTCGTGAGAGCGATGCCGGCCTAGGGCGCGGCGCCTTGAGGTCCCGGTGTAGCTCAGTTCCCGGCGAGAGCAGTGCGACTCCTGTGCCAGATCGAACTCTGCGATGATCATTCTCGCCGCTTGCGCCCGAAAGGATATCTTTGCGGATGCTGGCGCGCTCCATGCCTTGAGCGCCCGCAGGCGGCGCGGCCTGGCGTTGGCGCCATTTGGGGCTCACATCGCATGCGCCCCCCCACATGCGCTCTTCACCGTGTCAAGGAAGCCGTGCGAGCGCACCCAGAAACGCTCGAACCTCGAACCTCGGTGCCCCAAAGGCAGAGTAGAGGTGACTAGGAGAAGGGGGCGTGATCGGAGGCGTCCGATGAGAGGCACCGCGCAAGCGGTGATGGGGGTAGAGCAGCACCCATTCGACGGACGCCAGGGCCCGATCCAGCGCTCGAGGGTGGGCGATCGTTGATGAGGTTCGAAACCGCCGCATCGCGCCCACGGTGCGTCGGCCGTTGTTCTTATCCTCCGCTGGTAAATCTGGTTGAAGTCACCAACCACCAACCAAGGTCGGGGGGGGCGGCGGCGCACCTCGCGCAGCTCCGCCCGGGAAGGCCGGTTTGTCATTGCTGGCGACCGGCCCATAGACGTTCGTGATCCACCACGGCACGGCCTGGCCGGTCGCCGGCGTAAGCCTAGTAGTGACTGAGAAGCGGCAGAGGGACGGCGAAGTGCTCGAGGTCGCGACGCCAAGAAGTGATGACCCCCCCCGCGACCCCATCCGCCGGCAAGAAGGCATAATCAAAGTTCGAGCTTGTTATTTCATTGTTCATGCGTATTGCAGATGGGTTGGCTAGCTTGGATTCCGGACACACGAAGGGAGATCCGCTGCTGCTCAACAAGAGTTCGGACGACATCACGACGCGCCCGGCTATTAAGCCCGCGCACATTCGCACCGAGAAGGTGATTTTGACTCATTGGCGAAACAATATTGCGACAAGGGTCGGCGCATCCATCAGGCCTCGCCAGCGTTCGCCTGGAACGTCGGGGGCGCATCGTAGGAAAGAGCTCCCGCATGTGTTGCCGCTTGCCGGAGGAGACGTCGTTGCCAAAGTGCTGGCGAAAGCGTGCGGCCAGCCGAGGGTCGGGTGTCACGGACGCCGGTTAATCGGGCGGCCCTCGAGTGTGCTCAACATCACCTTGGTTGCTTGGTGCTCTGGGTTGGGGTCACGGTGCTCGGATTTGGTCGCGAGTCGAGTACTCCGGCGCAGCTCCCATTCCTCATCTGTGATCTTAGAGGTGCGTAGAAGCGGAGGACCGGGGATCAGAGGTGTCTGGAGGGGCAGCTGGACGGCCGCAACAAACTCATCGAAGGATTCCGCCGGGGTGGGGTCAACCGCCGGCCCGAGGGGAGCGGTAGAGTCCCCAGGGGCGACGGTGCTGCCCCGCGCGGTGATGCGAATTCCGCCCCAACTTGAGCGACCCACCAGTCAACCGAAGGGGTGGCCACCACCGGCGTCTGGAGAGACGTGAGCTCGTTTGCAACGAAGGCCTCCCACCAGATCATTTTGTAAGTTGTTTTGTTTTGGCTTATTTCATCTAATTTTCTCGCAAAAACACTATTGTCGTCAGAGAAAGCAACTCATAGGAATAGCCGACAGCTTATTCTCTCTCTCTCTCTCTCTCTATCTCTCTCACTCTCTTTTATGCATGAATATGAGTTATTTTTTTGCCAAGCATCTTTTTTCAAAGCTGCTCATCTGTTCAAGCTCCTTTTTTTATGCTCTGGCAAAAGAATGGAGAGGGTTGAAGGTAAAAATCGCATCTCTGTTCCTCATTTCCCTACGCATGAAGTTGTTGGTGAAGTTGTTCTACCAACTGTTTTTTCAAAATCAAAATAGCTTCACTAGTGGACCTGTGTGCTGTGACCAACAGGGTAAATAATTCAAAATAAAGTTGGACTTCGTTCTTCCGTCACTTTTCAAAAAACAGTTTAACGTCACCTCGAAAGTTCCTCATCAAATTGTTTTTTCTTACAAAAAGTTTCACTGTTGGAGCGTCATCTAGGAAGCTATTCCTCATTAAACGGATTAAAAAATTTTGATGTCACATTTGGTTCTTCCGGCACTCCTCGTAGTCTATATCTATAAATTCAGCCGCGGACACAAACGCAATTAAGTAGGTATAGGACTATAGGCACAATGCAGAAGGTGCTCCTCGCCGTGGCCGTGGTGGTGGTGGTCATCATCCTCTCCAAGCTCAAGTGTTTGCTCGTCAGCAAGCCAAAGCTTAGACTTCCCCCAGGGCCATGGACGTTGCCGTTGATAGGCAGCTTCCACCACCTCGTCAGCAACCCAGTGCTATTCCGGGCAATGCGCGACCTCGCTAGCAAGCATGGGCCGCTCATGATGCTGTGGCTGGGCGAGGTGCCCACGGTGGTGGTGTCGTCGACGGAGGCTGCGCAGGCCATCACCAAGACGCACGACGTCACGTTCGCTGACCGTCACAGGAACATCACCACCGGCATACTCACCTCGGACGGCCTGGGCCTGGTGTTCAGGACCTATGGAGAGCAGTGGCGCCAGCTCCGCAAGCTCTGCGTGCAAGAGCTGCTGAGCGCCGCTCATGTGCAGTCGTTCCAGCGCATCCCGCGGAGGAGGAGGTGGCACTGTTCGTGCAGAAGCTCGCCATATCGGCCGCCGCTGGCACAGCCGTCGACCTGTCCAAGATGTTCTCCAGCTTCGTTAGCGACACCTTCGTCAGGGGAGTCCATCGGCAGCCGGTGCAAGTATCTGGACGAGTTTTG
This sequence comes from Hyparrhenia diplandra, assembly GCA_015847255.1. Taxonomy (NCBI): domain Eukaryota; kingdom Viridiplantae; phylum Streptophyta; class Magnoliopsida; order Poales; family Poaceae; genus Hyparrhenia; species Hyparrhenia diplandra. The sequence continues at coordinate 896,786 of JADLZK010008369.1, forward strand.
GGATGCCATAGGCACTGCATCCCGGGTGTCCACGGAACTAAGCCTAGCTAACATCTTCCCGTCATCTAGGCTGTTTCAGAATCTATGCACGGCACCACGCAGGGCAATGGCGTGCCGCGACCGGATGGCGCGCATCCTTGGCCAGATCATCAGTGAAACGAAGGAGGCCACGGACCTGGGTGACAAGACTTCAAAAGAGAGCTTTATCTCTGTCCTGCTCAGGCTGCAGAAAGAGGCCAGCATGCCCATCGAACTCACCGACGACATCGTCATGGCGCTCGTGAAAGTAAGTCGTGCGCGTTCCAAATTTCCCATCACTGCAACTTGCTTCTCCTCATCCACGCAACCGATGCATAAGTGTATGATTGATTGTGGTTCCATATGTTGTACTAGGACATGGTCGGTGCGGGCATCGACACCTCATCTGTCGTGCTGACCTGGTGCATGACAGAGCTAATTCGGTACCCTGCTACGATGGCCAGAGCACAGGCTGAGGTCCGGGAGGCTTTCAAAGGGAAGACCACCACAATCACCGAGGTCGATCTTGCTAGGGAAAACCTTAGCTACCTCAAGTGTGTGGTGAAGGAAGCTCTCAGGTTGCACTGCCCGGTGCCCCTATTGTTCCGAAAATGTCGCGAGACATGCCAGGTCATGGGTTACGACATTCCTAAGGGCACATGCGTGTTCATCAACGTTTGGGCACTTTGTAGGGACGCTATGTACTGGGAAGACGCTGAGGAATTCAAGCCAGAGCGGTTTGAGAACACCAGCCTCGACTACAAAGGGACAGACTATGAGTTTCTTCCATTCGGGTCTGGTCGCCGAATGTGCCCGGGAGTAAACCTTGGATTGGCCAACATGGAGCTTGCGTTAGCCAGCCTTCTATACCACTTCGATTGGAAGCTACCGAGCGGAATGGAGCCCAAGGATGTCGACACTTGGGAAGCTCCAGGACTGATTGGAAAGAAAAACACAAGCCTGGTTTTGCACCCTGTCAGCCACATATTTAACTACAGTGCGAATTAATATAGCTGCACGAAACAGTATGTACCTGCGTTATATACTAGTGATATATAAGACTGATGGGACCTAAATGTGAAGTTTGATTATATAGTATCTGTCAGCATCTCTATTCTAAATAAAATATACACTGAGATGGAATTCTCCTATTGCTAAAAATTCCTTATACTTCATCATCCCAGCATGGGTGATCCTTTTTGTGGGACCAATCTTTTTAAGGATTGGTTGGTCATGGTAAGTCTAGGATTACAAGAACCTTTATCTATCACTAGTACCGAAGGGATTTTTCGTGACGGGCAGTTTTTCATTAACCGTGGCGGGCAAAACCGCCCGTCACCCTTCAAAGGTCATGGTTATTCTGGCCCGCCACGCTAAACAGACGCGCCGTGGCGGGCATGTTATAAGCGTCAGCCACGGTTAATGATTTCAAAAAAAAAAAGAAAAGAAAAATCCTAGACAGGCCCGCCGAGCCCATCCAGGTTGCAGCGCCGCCACCAGCACCGTCGGGTCGCAGATCGGCCACCACCGCCCGCCGAGCACCATCGGCCGCCGGAGGTGGAGGAGGTCATCGCTGTGGTGGCCGCCCCGCCGGATCCGCCACGGATCGACGCCCCGTCGAGGCGGATCAGCCACGGATCGACGCCGTCGCGGCCGGATCCGCCATGGAACGACGCCCGTCGCGCCGGAGGGGATGTTGTGGAGGAGAGAGCCCGCCCTGCGCCCGGCGTGAGCCGTCCTCCACCACCGCTTGGCATCCCCCGCCGCTTGGAATCCGACACCTCGATCCGCTCCTGGGACGGCGTATCCCGCCACATCGGGCCGGATCCGATGGACGTTGCCATTGATAGGCAGCATACACCACCTCGTCAGCAACCCATTGCCGTATAGGGCAATGCGTGACCTCGCAAGCAAGCACGGGCCGCTCATGATGCTCTGGCTGGGCGAGGTGCCCACAATGGTGTTATCCTCGCCAGAGGCTGCACAGGCGATCACCAAGACGCACGACATCACCTTCGCTGACCGTCACATGAACAGCACCACCGCATACTTACCTCTCAGACAGCATGGGCCTGCTGTTCAGGACCCACGGCGAGCAGTGATGCCAGCTCCGCAAGCTGTGCGTGCAAGAGCTGCTGAGTGCCGCCCGTGTGCAGTCGTTCCAGCGCATCCGTGAGAAGTATTATGGTCAATTCGTACATACAACATAGCACACTTTTGGTTGGGTTTCTTGTCGTAGAGCTTGTCCACTCAAGCTTTTCACTTGGGTTGTGAACGCAGCAGGGGCAGCGGAAGCGTCGAAATTAGCAAGCTAATCACTTATAAGCATTTCACAAAACATCTTATGTGCATACAACAGAACAGTCTCATAGCATCCATTCTCTAAGCATGATGCTGACAAAACTTCACAATAAGGAATATAGTTGCAACGATCAGCTCACTAACACATCATTCCCCATCGTCAACATATCAAAGGACCCATGTATGCCTCACATGCCAACCTCATCCTTACACCATGGACTTGGACAAAATGGAACCAATAGCCAGCAAGAGAGAAGCCAACCAACAAGTATGGCAAGATAAATACCGAATCACTGGTAGACACAAGCATTTACATGGAAACTCCTTACGAGAGAAAAACCATGGTCAGCGGCGAGCAAGCAATCCATCGTGAAGATGGAAGATACAACAGGTGGGAGCCAACGTGGTTGAGGCGGATCCAAATCCCCACGAGTTTCACTCTTCTATTGGTGGATTTGGTAAATCAAAGCCTCACCCCTCCTCTCTCAAACCCTAGCTCTCTCCCAAAAATGAAATGAAGAACCCAAGAGAACGGAATCTCGGGTTGCCCTTTTGGGCTGGTTTGGCCACTTTATGGAAGCCCCCCCCCCCCAAAAAAAAAAAGTTCTAGATTGTCATAGAAAAGTCCCTAGACACCTAACAAAACATATAAGAAACATTTTTCATAATTCAAATGCTTAAGTGAGCCTCCAAATGGTGTTAATGGGAGCTGCAATATCACAATTCTCCACCTCAACGACGATTGAACTATCGAACAAACACACCAAGATTCTTTATGTCGAAAAGTCTAATATTTAGATGCTTCATCTTCAAATTAATGAATAAGCAACAAAGTCATCGCCTCCAGCATGGAGTTAGCTCAGTTTGACTTGGAACATGATTGAGCAACAACATGGCCCATACAACCATAATCATGATGCCAAAAGCTCAAATTTCCAACTCCAAGTCAAATGCACAAACACGACCTCCAGCATATACTTCACAAGAAGCTACCAAATCGTGCAACCAAGAATAAATAGGAAATCCAAATCACAACTCACTATATCGAGATGAACAAAACTGAGTTTTTAACAAATTCTAACCCCAACAAATGTTTGAACATGAGCAAATAACCTCTTAACCCAAATCTTAACAAATTGCTCGATCATCAAAGGATATGCAAAGAAAGAACCTAAGGCAATAAATAAATAGTGAAGAATGCAAAACCTTGTTTCCAAATGTGCTCCACCTAAAACACATAACTCGGCAACCAACAGTCATTGATCGAGCAACTTGCAAATGTGAACACCACTATGTGCACCAAACTGCCGACTAATGAAAGCAATGATATTAACATTTGCTCCTCCAAAAACATGAGTGAAAGGAACTATCAAATGTGTAGCCAATAGAGTACCAACAAACTTTGCACTAGATCTTGCACAAGCAAGGGCAACCACAATATACCAAGATCCACAACACCAAATGTTGACCTCATCTTACACTATCGATCCATGTAGAGAACAAACTCCATGCTGCACAAAAATCTTTCAGCTCAAACTCAAATAGGAGCTCAATCTTCACTTCCTCATACACAATTCAGAATGATACAAATGAGCTGCATCCAAGATGTCATTATTCTAAAAACAGCTCCAATATGGCAAACCATCCGAAACTGCCTCAAGATGAATAAACATGCATTTGGTTCTTTTGAACGAATGAACCAAATCTAGTGTAACAATGCCACAAAAAGAATATGCATGTAGCCCACAAAGCAACCACTTTAGGACAAACAATGTCCACTTAACAAATGCCATTGCTAGCCACAAACTTGTCCAAAGCATACCGAGAATGCTGCATAGCACAACTAAAGCTATTCAACTCATCATGTGACACAAAGCTTCATCAAATTGTAGGTTGTACAACTAATTGATTTTAAACCACCACTAGTCGGCCGACACAAATAAGTTCCCCAAATTACTGAGCAACAATAACCGGAAGTGATCTCAGTGGAACTGAATTACTAACTCAAACCGAAGATTATACGTCCCAAATGCATAAGGCTAAAATGAACGTAAGTATGTCTGAACGATGAGGTTGTCATAACCCAAAGAGATGCCTCTCAGATGCATAAGGAAAAATCAATAGAAGTAATTCATACCATAATATCAAGACTATCTGAACTAACGAATGAGCTCCTCAAATGCTCAAGGTCGATGAGAATAGAAGCAACATATACCAAGTATAGTAATGATGTCACTAAGTGATGAATATACTTTACACATGCAAACCGAGGATATGGCAGCAGATCAAAACTAGTTCAAACTAGTTCTCATCACATTAACTTATCAACCATAGTTGCAGCTGAGTGCAACTAATCACAATAGCACCAAAATGCAATCCCAACAAGTTGTAGCTGCTCACTCCAACAACAGTTGCAACCACACATCCACAAGGTGAACTGAATAGAGGCAACTCAAATATCTAGCACTGAGATGCTCCGTAACTATACTCAACCATATGAAAATATACCAAGCTACAAATATGTACAAAATGACAAGTAGTGATATCAAATTAGAGCCAAAATAGAAGCAATTAAGTCTGCGCCTACTAAATTCAATGCACTACCGGACACGCTGATCAAATTTCTTCAAGACGATGGCGGTAACATGACTTTGAGCATAAGAGTACTACCAACTAACATGATGATAGAGAACATACCAGGGTAACTCTGCATGTCAAGTCACCGCCATACAAACTAAAACCCAAAGATAGGCTCAAAGGTGGCAACAACAATCCATGTAGACCATATGAGCAAATAGAATCACAACTGCAACCAGTAGTGCGTCTAAAGATTCAAACAAACACACCAACTAAACATGGTAGCATGGCCAAGACTCACAAAATCAATAGAAGACAACAAAGCGTAACAAATGTGTCACCTCCTCAACCCGCCAACTCTGCTGAAAAAGAATCCCTAAAGTGTCCAAAAGCATTCCAATAGCAAACCTCAAATGTTTCTTCAATGTGAATTTCTAGTAGCTTCCACCATTTTCATAAAACTACTACCACCACTTCCAATAATAATTCCATGCTAAATCGGTCTCAAATATGACAGCAACAAGATTATAACCCACCACAACTCTCTCATTAATCTTGAAGCAAACTTTTTAATAAGAGAACAAATGAACCACTAACAATAGAGATAACATATTGGGATAAGTCTCCACATATGACCGTGAGGTAGCTAACAAATAATCTATGATTGGTCGGGATAATTTTCAAGATGTGCAAATTGATCAAATGCACTATCAAATTATCATTCAAAGGGTAACATGTTCAACATAAGAGCTTCATGCTTGCTCAAATAAACAACATGAATTTCATCATACACATGCTGCAGAAATTGTCTACCTTGAACCACCATGAAAGAAATTTGCCATAACCAAATGTCAACAAGAGACAAAAAAAACTTGCTTCGAATTGACATATTCATGCAAATCAATAAACAAACATGTGTCTATGATAATTATGGCTCCGATACCACTTGTGAGGGCAATAGGGGCAATAGAAGCATCAAAATTAGCAAGCTAATCACTTACAAGCAAACATCTTATGTGCATATAAGAAAACAGTCCCGTAGCATCCATTCTCTAAGCATGATGCTGACTGTTGACATTTCTTAGCGCAATCACCAAAAAGGCAATGACGCTTAGAAATGTCTATTGGTATTCGCAACGTTTACAGAACTAGTCCGCAAGCCCACGGAAATACCGTTGTAGCATTTCACCCGGAAGTATTCGAGGTATCGTTATTTATATTTTTCCTAAAGGAAGGCATGGTGTAAAACCCTCTAATTCAGACATGGTCAAGATAACATGAATGTATAGTAGACCAATGCTCATAATAGGGGTAAAACATGATAGGTACTAGGATAACTTGACACACACACTCAAGCCAATCTCAAGGATAAAGGTAAAAGAAAGAATAAAAGAATAAGTCTAATATGGAGCAGGCATATCCTAGACAGTTATGTCAAGATAGCGTGATACACACATGTTTTACTATTAGAGATTCTAAGTCAAGATAGCCAAGGTCTCTCTTGAATTACTTTGGCACCGCCCACGCCCAAAGGGCGGTGTCAGGCAATTGCGCCTTGCGCCACACCCGAACGTGGGGGATTACAAGGGGACGGACAAGGCTGTCACGACCCAGCCGCCCTACCCCCTCAACCGTGGGATGCGCCACAAAAGATAGGCAACCCCTAGCCTAGACACCATGTCTACACTAGTGATTATCACTCTAGCGTGTTAACAAGGCTTACCCGTCCCCGTGGTCCTTCTACTAGAGCGCCGCCCCGATGGAACGACTATCGATCCTGCAACCCAACATCAACCAAGTCTAACTTTAGATAGAACTCATCATAACAATCTAGCTCTTGGTCTAAACATGTATGCATGAAAGATTAAGCATAATGTTCTATATGACAAGATCATGATATAGAAACTATATACTAGTTCATCAATCAAGATTATATCAAAAGAACTTTGCTCTAATTCAAGAACATGACTATATTGATAAGTAGAGAACAAGAACAAGATGAAGAACTCTAAATAGCTCATACCGAATAGCTCCAAAATGTCTTGCTCTCCTTTTATAATCCTTGCCAAACTCCTCCTATGTACAAACTAAGAAGAAGAATATATGGAGAGAGGCTCTCTTGTGTGGTGTGTGTAAGAGAGGAGGTAAGGGGGGCTATTTATACAAGTGAGAGAGGGGGCTAAGTGCAAGTCTACCACCAAACCGACCATCTCCCGGGCGTCTAGGTTCACTGAGTCAGCCGATCCACCCCCCAAGACCGACGTTTTGGACACTTAATGCACCGCCGCCAAAGTTGGGCCCCGAACCACCACATTTTGGGTGCGGGCGCGCCCTTCCCTGGCCCGGTTCGGGTTGGGCTTCGGCAAGTCTGGCGTATTTGGGCCCTGAAAAGTTGTATGGCGGTGTTTGCTCGGCCCAGTTCTACGTGTTTGGTCCATTTCTCCCTTGGGCTTGATGTTCTTCAGAATGCGCTTTCGGGGAGGCATCTTTTGGTACATTTTCCACTTGTTTCTTATATAAATCCTACAAAACATTATTTCTGCACTACAAGTGGAATTATGTCAATAATAAATGTATATGAGTATGAAAAGGTATAGTTTGACCCCCTTTATGGTAGAATGTTGACGGGAAAAAAATATGTCGTTAGTGACCGTCAACAAACTCCCCAAGCTTACCCCTTTGCGCGTCCTCGAGCAAAAAAGATAAGTACTTGGTTGTTGATCAAGAGTTGCTACTATGCCGAATATATCTCACCTGTGCTGGGGTTATAACAAAAAGTTCTACTATAGTTTGAATAAAATGGCACGTTTATTCACCCCTTATTACCTTTCATCTTTTGTGGGGCTTTTGAGCCGTCTCCAAGTCTTGGCGGTTGCCGGATAGAATGGTTATAATAGAGACATAACTCATTCATTCTTTTGATCAACTTTTTCATTCGGGATTTGTTTATTAAGTCATATTTGCTTTTTGAGAAGGTATGGGCTTATTTCTCTTTTTTTCGAGAGGTGGGCTCTACTCGCCCTTAGACTTGTGTCTATTATTTGCTCTCTTTCTTTTTTTTTTTTTTTTTTTTTTTTGGAGATGTGGGCTCTACTCGCCCTTGGACACATGTCCTTTTTTCATCTCTTTTCTTTTTTCTCTTTTTTTTAGCATAGCCCATATCTTTCTCTTTCTTTGAAATAAATTCCCGGATGTCAAGTTTCTCTTTCGAATGAAATCATAGCAAATCTATTTGTACCATATCATATTTGGCAACAACTTAGACTGGATGAAGCTTATGCAACCCACATGAATCAGGTTTTTCAAGGTGAGATTAAAACTTTGCCACTAAACCCAAACTTTAGAGAAATTCAAGTTATAAACTAGGCACAGGCAAAACATAAGACAGAGCAACTATTCATCATTTCAACAAGGGACTAAGACTAAACATTTTCATAGCTCATATGTATGGAGTGGAATAAATCTCCTCTCTCTTTCTCTTCTTCCCTCTTTTTTTTTTTATTCTCATATCTCATCATTCTTATAAGAAAAGAAATTAACTGAATGGAATGTGAGATACGAGTTACCTTTTGTGGGAGTCCTCCCCAAGCTAGCTTCTTGACTTACCTTCGGTTAGGAATGTTGGTAGCCCGTGCACGCCATAATTTGATCTTTGATTAACATCTTCTGTTTAGCGTGCTAGGAGACTCCCCCCAAGCTTGTCTTGTGATGAACTTGGAAGAACGGGACAACCATACTTGGGGTTTGAAAGGTTTATTATTTTTTTTATTTGTATTATATATATTTTTTTGGTTCACCAAACAAGGTTTGATCTCCATTGTCATCTCCGGGACTTACCCTCTTGAAGTAGATACATTCCTACAGGGGTTAGTCCATAGAATTGACCAAAATCTACACTAGCAGACTTTAGTTCAATAATCGGACTCGACTCCATGTCTAATCGATTAAGGTAGACTTTTGACCTAAGCACCATGCTTAATTCAAACGTCTATGGAAGTATGATCAACTAGTATGACCAAAACTTCCAAACTTAAACATGCCAATATAGAAAAAGGAAGCATGAAAGAGCAATAAGATTCATCCAATGAAGTTGAAGACTTTGAAAGGTGAACAAAAAGAATATAGGTTTTTTTTTTTTTTTTTTGCAAGGTAATGGACAAAGGGTGAGAATGAAAGATTCACATTACCTTGTTGTGACCCTCCCCCTAGCTAGCTCAAAGCCTATATATTGGAATTGAACTTCACGCTTTTGGCTTTTCCTTTGCATATACCGAGTGTGTATGTACCGACCGCGTATGAGGGCAAGAGCATTGAAGCTTTTTTATGTAGTAGCTTGATGATCCATCTCAGCGCCCACTAGGCTTAGGTCGGACATACAACTAGTGTATATGGACCTTGAGCCATTGTGACAACAAAGGTGCAAGGAGGAGGTTCCTTCCTTTTTTTTTTTTTTCTCAAATATATTCCCCTTTTTTTTTTTTCTTCTCTTATTGTTTCTTTTATATATATATATATATATATTTTTTTTTTTTCGACTCTTTTTTTCAATAACTTATTTTCTTTTCTTTTTATAGCAAGGGAGGCTAACATCATCTTTTATTCTCTCTCTCTATTTTTTTCACTTCTCTTTTTTTATGATCCCCTTGTACGTGGAACTTGATATTATCACCGTCCTCACTCTCACACTTGGACTTTCATAAAAAAGTCGAGTGTGCAAGGTCGTGGTCTCCTTTTGAGTGCGTTCCTCCGCCCAAAGCGCATCAAAGTTTTCTTATTGATCGATGTAGCCCCATGTTTTTCAAGCGTCGCATGCCCCTTTGTTCTTCTTAGTCCCCACCTGAAATGGTTAGCGACAAGAATACCCGAAGGTGAATACTAACTTGATAACATGTCCTTGCTTTTTATTTATATAAGAGATTTTTTTTTAGATAAACCTAAAATGAACAATGGTCACTACACATGCATATTATAATGAACATGTCCTATTAGATCATCCCTTTAACCAACGCCTTCCCTCGGGCAGCGCGCCGAGAAATGCTTGTTGACATTTCTTAACGCAATCACCAAAAAGGTAATCACGCTTAGAAATGTCTATTGGTATTCTCGCAACGTTCTAACAAGTCCGCAAGCGCACGTAAATACCGTTGTAGCATTTCACCCGGAAGTATTCAGGGTATCGTTATTTATATTTTTCCCAAAGAAAGGCATGGTGTAAAAGTCTCTAATTCAGACACGGTCAAGATAACACGAATGTATAGTAGACCAATGCTCATAATAGGGGCAAAACAGGATAGGTAGTAGGATAACTTGACACACACACTCAAGCCAATCTCAAGGATAAAGGTAAAAGAAAGAATAAAAGAATAAGTCTAATACGGAGTAGGCATATCCTAGATAGTCATGTCAAGATAGTAGATACACACGTGTTTTACTGTTATGCATTCTAAGTCAAGATAGCCAAGGTCTCTGCTGAATTACTTCGGGCACCGGCCCACGCCCAAAGGACAATGTCCGGCAATTACTGCGCACCACACCCGAACGTGGGGGGATTACAAGGGACGGACAAGGCTATCACGACCCAGCCGCCTACCCCCTCAACCGTGGGATGCGCCACAAAAGATAGGCAACCCCTAGCCTAGACACCATGTCAACACTAGTGATTATCACTCTAGCGTGTTAACAAGGCTTACCCGTCCCCGGGGTCCTTCTACTAGAGCGCCGCCCCAAAGGAACGACTATCGATCCCGCAACCCAACATCAACCAAGTCTAACTTTAGATAGAACTCATCATAACAATCTAGCTCTTGGTCTAAACATGTATGCATGAAAGATTAAGCATAATGTTCTATATGACAAGATCATGATATAGAAACTATATACTAGTTCATCAATCAAGATTATATCAAAAGAACTTTGCTCTAATTCAAGAACATGACTATATTGATAAGTAGAGAACAAGAACAAGATGAAGAACTCTAAATTGCTCATACCGAATAGCTCCAAAATGTCTTGCTCTCCTTTTATAATCCTTGCCAAACTCCTCCTATGTACAAACTAAGAAGAAGAAGAAGAAGAAGATATGGAGAGAGGCTCTCTTGTGTGGTGTGTGTAAGAGAGGAGGTGAGGGGGGGCTATTTATACAAGTGAGAGAGGGGGCTAAGTGCAAGTCTACCACCAAACCGACCATCTCTCGGGCGTCTAGGTTCACTGAATCAGCCGATCCACCCCCGCACCGACGTTTTGGACACTTAATGCACCGCCTCGCCAAAGTTGGGCCCGAACCGCCACATTTTGGGTGCGGGCGCACCCTTCCCCGCCCGGTTTGGGCTGGGCTTCGCAGCTAGCGTATTTGGGCCCCGAAAAGTTGTATGGCGGTGTTTGCTTGGCCCCAGTTCTACGTGTTTGGTCCATTTCTCCCTTGGGCTTGATGTTCTTCAGGAATGCGATTTCCAGGGAGGCGTCTTTTGGTTCATTTTTCACTTGTTTCTTATATAAATCCTACAAAACATTATTTCTGCACTACAAGTGGAATTATGTCAATAATAAATGTATATGAGTATGAAAAGGTATAGTTTGACCCCCTTTATGGTAGAATGTTGACGGGAAAAAAATATGTCGTTAGTGACCGCCAACACCGACCAAACTTCACAATAAAGAATATACTTGCAAAGATCTGCTAACTAACACATCATTCCCCATCATCAACATGTTAAGAACCCATGTATGCCTCACATGCCAATCTCAGCCATACAACACAAACTTGGACAAAATGGAACCAATAACAAGCAAGAGAGAAGCCAATCAACAAGTATGGCACAAAGGTAGACACAAGAATTTACGTGGAAACCCCTTGAGCAAAACCACGGGCGGTGACGAGGAAGCAATCCACTATGAAGACAGAATATAAAAGAGGTGGGAGCCAAGAAGGTTGGGGATGCTCCAAATCCCCACAAGTTTCACTCTTGTAGTGGTGGATTTGGTAGATCAAAGCCTAACCTCTCCTCTCTCAAACCCTAGCTCTCTCCCCCTGAAAACCAAATGAACAAGCCATACAAGAGAAGGGGATCTCGGGTTGCCCTTTTGGGTTGGATTGGCGACCTTGTGAAAGGCGCCCCAAAGTTCCAAATTGTCATAAAAAACTCCCTAGACACATAACCAAAAATATAAGCAACATTTTTCTTAATTTAAATGCTTAAATGAGCCTACAAATGGTGTCAGTGGGAGCTGCAATGTCACCTATCATTTTCGAAGTGTCTAAGGGATTGGCCCCAGGAATACAGATAAACATATCACGCACTGGTAATCAAGTGGGTAGCACTTGAGACACATATTTATGTAGGTTCAGATATAGCGTACCCTAAGTCCTGTTGAGTAGATCTCTTGTCATATATGCTTGTTTCGCAACAGCATTGATGTCTAGTTACCGAAAGTTGCATGAACTTGTGTTGGGGTACCAATTGGGGTCTCCCTATCTCGCCTTATATAGTCAGAGAGGTAGGGTTAAAATCTGAGTCCGATCGGCTGTAGATGAAGGTTTCCTCTAGTTACAGGAAATCTACATATTACAACCAGTGATTCCTCAACTAAGGGATCCCGGCTCTTCCGTAGCATTTTCATATGTTTGTCCTATACAATGATTCAGCCTTGATCATTGATTTTTTTTCCCATTTGCTTGTGCGTACATGTCGAGTAGAAATCAGGTTAATGGTATTACAAGGAACAATCGATAATCGTGCTACTATTTGATATTACTATATGATATTTTTGGACTTTCTCGTTCTTATATCTATAATCTGATGAATGTCGATTTGAAATCTGGGTGCCCATGTACATTGAACAATAAGTTACCATTTTTAGTCTTTTAGTCCTACATGGTTTCCTTGTCGCCAAAACTGCATTCTACAATAAAATGAAAGGTTGCTCATGCTATTCTTTGCTAAATTGTTGTTTGATTTTCTCCCATTTGCTTCCTCTAGCATCCCGCTGCTATGATCCTTGAGGGTAAAGTGAGCATGGCAGGGTAAAGTGATGCTGAGTCAGTCGTCACCCCAGTTATTCCGGCTCACGAATGTACCATGCCACAAAAGACCTTTAGCATTCCATTCTGTGTAAGTGTTATGTGACCATTACTTAAGACCTTTAGAAAACCCACGTTATTGTCTTAGGCTGGATGTGATAGTGACACCCTTTTATTGGACAAATATTGAACATCAAAACGACTTATTCTGGTACCGAAAGGGATGTATATATATATAGCGTCACTGCGTCGGCCACCCTCTCGTGCGGACTGTTGTGCTTGTCCCTGTGGTCTATCTCCGGCCGTCCACGCGAACCCGTGAGTGCTAGCTGCAGATTTGCCGGCCAGCGCTCAGTCCCTGACTCGCTTAACGCTCACCGGCCGGCATATACGGCCGGGCATCAACGGCTTGTCAAAGATTTCCCGCTGCTGCCACATGGCATCTTTGCGTGGATTTCTTAATCAGCCTGAATACTGATCAAATTTGCTAGCGTCCGGCACACTTCCGTGGTGGAGTCGTGAAAGCAAGGGGCGGCACTTGTTGGATTTGTCTGACAATTTTGGCCAAATGGCCCCTTAGTGTTGTTGTTGTGATACCAGCCCAATGAAATTCTGAACTTTTGCCTGGTTTTAATTAGGCACTTATTCAAACGTCTAGCCAATTAATTATGCCGCCAATACAGCATATACAAATTCAAAATGGAGATGTCTTTCGTCCTTCCGCCATTGCTCCTGGTCTATATCTATAAATTTAGCCACGGATGACACATGCAACTAAAAAACTACAGCCGCAATGGAGAAGGTGCTCCTCGCCTTGGCCGTGGTGTTGGTTCCAGTCATCCTCTCCAAGCTCAAGTCTTTGCTCGTTAGCAAGCCAAAGCTTAGGCTCCCCCAGGGCCATGGACGTTGCCATTGATAGGCAGCTTCCACCACCTCGTCAGCAACCCAGTGCTGTTCCGGGCAATGCGCGACCTCGCGAGCAAGCATGGGCCGCTCATGATGCTGTGGCTGGGCGAGGTGCCCACGGTGGTGGTGTCGTCGACGGAGGCTGCGCAGGCCATCACCAAGACGCATGACGTCACGTTCGCTGACCGTCACAGGAACATCACCACCGCATACTCACCTCGGACGGCCTGGGCCTGGTGTTCAGGACCTATGGAGAGCAGTGGCGCCAGCTCCGCAAGCTCTGCGTGCAAGAGCTGCTGAGCGCCGCTCATGTGCAGTCGTTCCAGCGCATCCGCGAGGAGGAGGTGGCACTGTTCGTGCAGAAGCTCGCCATATCGGCCGCCGCTGGCACAGCCGTCGACCTGTCCAAGATGTTCTCCAGCTTCGTCAGCGACACCTTCGTCAGGGAGTCCATCGGCAGCCGATGCAAGTATCTGGACGAGTTTTGGGATGCCATAGGCACTGCAGCCCGGGTGGGCACGGAACTAAGCCTAGCTAACATCTTCCCGTCATCTAGGCTGTTTCAGAATCTATGCACGGCGCCACGCAGGGCGATGGCGTGCCGCGACCGGATGGCGCGCATCCTTGGCCACATCATCAGTGAAACGAAGGAGGCCACGGACATGGGTGACAAGACTTCAAAAGAGAGCTTTATCTCTGTCCTGCTCAGGCTGCAGAAAGAGGCCAGCTTGCCCATCGAACTCACCGACGACATTGTCATGGCGCTCGTGAATGTAAGTTGTGCGCGTTCCAAATTTCCCATCACTGCAACTTGCTTCTCCTCGTCCACGCAACGGATGCATAAGTGTATGATTGATTGTGGTTCCATATGTTGTACTAGGACATGGTCGGCGCGGGCATCGACACCTCATCTGTCGTGCTGACCTGGTGCATGACAGAGCTAATTCGGTACCCGGCTACGATGGCCAGAGCACAGGCAGAGGTCCGGGAGGCTTTCAAGGGGAAGACCACCACAATCACCGAGGTCGATCTTGCTAGGGAAAACCTTAGCTACCTCAAGTGTGTGGTGAAGGAAGCTCTCAGGTTGCACTGCCCGGTGCCCCTATTGTTCCGAAAATGTCGCGAGACATGCCAGGTCATGGGTTACGACATTCCTAAGGGCACATGCGTGTTCATCAGCGTTTGGGCAATTTGTAGGGACGCTATGTACTGGGAAGACGCTGAGGAATTCAAGCCAGAGCGGTTTGAGAACACCAGCCTCGACTACAAAGGGACAGACTATGAGTTTCTTCCATTCGGGTCTGGTCGCCGAATGTGCCCGGGAGTAAACCTTGGATTGGCCAACATGGAGCTTGCGTTAGCCAGCCTTCTATACCACTTCGATTGGAAGCTACCGAGCGGAATGGAGCCCAAGGATGTCGACACTTGGGAAGCTCCAGGACTGATTGGAAAGAAAAACACAAGCCTGGTTTTGCACCCTGTCAGCCACATATTTAACTACAGTGGGAATTAATATAGCTGCACGAAACAGTATGTCCCTGCGTCATATACTAGTGATATATAAGACTAATGGGACCTAAATGTGAAGTGTGATTATATAGTATCTGTCATCATGTCTATTCTAAATAAAATATACACTGAGATGGAATTCTTCTATTGCTAAAAATTCCTTATACTTCATCATCACAGGACTAAAAAGACTACAAGATGGAAAGATTTTAGTGTGGCAAATGATTGATACTTCCATCTGCCACCTCCTGTGAAACCAATATATGAACTTTGCATTGGTGGTCCTTTTGTGGGACCAAAATCTTTTAAGGAATGGTTGGTCATGGTAAGTCTAGGCTTACAAGAACCTTTATCTATCACTAGTACCGAAGTGATTTTCGGTGACAGGCGGTTTTCATTAACCGTGGCGGGCAAAACCGCCCGTCACCCTTCAAAGGTCACGATTAATCACAGATTAACCATGACCGGCTCCTTGGCCTGCAACGCTAAACAGATGCACCGTGGCGGGCATGTTATAAGCGCCCGCCACGGTTAATGATTTCAAAAAAAAAAAAAGAAAAAAAAATCCTAGACAGCCCGGGCCGAGCCCATCCAGGTTGCGGCGCCGCCACCACCACCGTCGGGGTCGCAGATCGGCAACCACCGCCGCCCGGCGCCATCGGCCGCCGGAGGTGGAGGAGGTCACCGCTGTGGTGGCCGCCCGCCGGATCCACCACGGATCGGCGCCGTCGAGGCCGGATCCGCCACGGATCGATGCCGTCGCGGGACGGAGGGGATGTCGTGGAGGGGAGAACCCGCCCCTGCGCCGGCGTGAGCCCGTCCTCCACCACCGCTTGGCATCCCCGCCACTGGACGCCGCCGCTTGGTATCCGCCACCTCGATCCGCTACGGACGGCGTATCTCGTCGCATCGGGGCGGATCCGGCGTCCCCGCGAAAGCCCTCCACGGATCGGCGGTATCCGGCGCCCCCCGCGCTGCCTTCCACAGGATCCGCGGCGCCTCCGGTTCCTCCGCCCACGGCAGGGTTGTGCTGCTCCCACCGGAGGGAGCCCGCCGCCCGGAGGAGTAGCAACCGTCGAGGGAGCCCGCCGCCCGGAGGAGCAGCAACCGCTGAGGGAGCCCGCCGCCCGGTGGAGCAGCAACCGTCGTCGCGGGTCATGCTCGGGAAGGAGATGTGGTGGCGTGCGGAGGAGAAAGAGGGAGGGAGTGAGAAGAGGGAGAGGCCAAGTGAGAGGAAGGCGATTCGGCTGGGTGGGTTCGGGCGACCGGGTGGATTCGACCGGGAGTGAAACCCTAAGTCCGGCTTATATTGGTGACTGATCGATTGGACCTTGGCTGGGCCTGTTGGGCCTCTCCATTTTCTGTGACGCGCCATTTAATACGCCCGCCACGGAAAATTGATTTTGCGTGGCGGGCACCTTAACATGCCCGCCATAGAAAATAGCGTATTTTCCGTGGCGGGCGTGTTAAGGTGCCCGCCACACAAAATCAACTTTTCGTGGCGGGTAAAACGCGTGCCCGCCACGCAAAACAAAACTGGATGTGGCGGGGCATTTTCCGTGACGGGCAAGAAAGGTGCCCGCCACGGAAAAGATTTTGCAGTATCACGCAAAATCATTTCGGTACTAGTGTATGTTTCTGTTCTTAATGAAAATGACACACCGCTAGCACTCCTATGGACGGAAGCCATGCAGCGGCATCAGTCTATTTCTAGACGTACGCCCCATTTTTGTGCATCAACACGGGGACCCAAGCTCCCCGGGCATCACCCGCCCACGCCTGCGTTTCATGCCCCCAAGAAAGGGCGGTGCCACTCCGACATTGCACGCACGGGCCGCTGATGCCCTCCTTGCTTGCTACGTGCATTCCAGATGCAACACCTGATCTACATTTGAGACATTTAGGTGGAACACTTGCAAGATGCAAAAGAAGGCATATGAAACAATAAAATCACATGTCTGAAACACTTGCAAAAACACTTTCTATGGTTCTTGCTACCTTTACAGACGCGGGTACAATTTACCTGTCTGTAGTTCCTGGTCCCTTCATAGATGCTTGATTTGGTACGTGCATCTGTAAATTTTGCTTTATTTATAGACACATCTTTCTGTTTCGACTATAACTGTATCGCCACTTCAGATACTTACATCAGATGCTCAACTGTAGCTACTGGGAAACTTACATACACGTATCTCCTACAAGTATCGCAACGAGGTTTCCGTTTCAGGCGTGTTTTTTCTGGTGCTCGACGGAAACCGACACCAAGACTACAGACGTGGGTTCACAGAAGCATCAGAAACAACGGTCGTTAATTATTTAGATATTACATACGACGTCAATGCTTACATCAAAATAAACTCTCGCACCTATGCTGCGTAAAAGACTGATTCTCTGGTCTGTCATTAGTGTTAAACTACATTTCCTTTGCTTTATGCTAATGTAAACATAAAAATTGACATAGAGCACCTGATCTTTTTCAATAATCTTAGGAACTGACACGACAAGCATATCGAGTTTGGCGCAGAGTCGAAGGTTGTGCTATAGTTAAGTTGTAGAATACAAACTTAGCATAGCGATCTATCACACTAAATTTGAGTTAGGCTAATATATGAACTCTGAAAAGTTCTACAATATCAAATTGCAATAAATAGTTTAGATTTTAAGTCCTCTAAATAGAAGCATCCTAATTGTCCCTTAGTGTTAAATAAAAGCATCCTAATTGTCCTTTAGTGTGTTTCTTTTGATTTTTGTGGGATGCATATGAGCCCCAAAAGAATATGAACTTTTCAAAGCGATGACGATTTGTCCCTTAGTTACTCAAATGTCAAGCGATGATGATTTGTCCTAGACCGTTTTAGCCAGCAACACAATATATAAGGTCTGTTTGGTATATATATAGCTTCACAAACAACTTTGTTAGTTTTTGTAAGTTGTTTTGTTTCGGCTTATCTAATCTATACTATAAAAGAGCGAAGGAATTCAAGAACACATGTCTCCATCTGATCTGTCCGATTTGTCTTTGTTTTCGCATCCAACGGTTATCCGGTTGTGACGAACCTTAGGTTACGGGTGTTTTGCCTGCCTTTGCTTCTCCAAACCACGACGCGCGACTCAACAACAATCGCGGCTCGAAACAGCAGCGGGAAGCATCCCGATACGGCGCGGCGATGAAAGTGCGCAGCGACTCCCAGCCCAACCCCCTCTGCGCGGCGTATCCCTCCGCCTCCGCGACGCTTACCGCCGTTTCACGTCGTGCCTCCGCGCGACTCGCATCTGAAAGCACTGCAGGGCGGTTCCGTCCCTCCACCGGTTCCCAATACCGAGATCCAAGCCCCCGCCCGGCCATGTCGCTGATCTCTCCCCGAGCAAGCGCGGACTACACGCGACAGCGCCGGACGGCGAGATGAATGAGAAGGCTGCCGCCGACACGGCTGCTAGGCGGCCAAGGGCAGACGCCTACTCAGTCTTCGCGATACTGAACTACATCGCCCTCGATGGCCCTCTTCCCGAATCACCGTGACACAAATGCCGCCTTGGCCTCTTGCAGTTTCCCATGGGCAAACTCTAATGGGCACCCGTCCCGACGGAGGCGCGCTCCCACCTCCCGATCTGCCTTTACCCGCCCTGCAAGTAAGAACAGGCGGAGGAGTAGGCGGTTTCGGTGCGTCGTCCTCAGCATCCACGGCAGCGACGTCGACGATGGCGAACGGGCAGACGTTGGTGCGGTGGGACACCAGATCCTCCAACCTGCAGGTCCTCCTCACTCATCCAGTATGAATCTATGATGACTCCGGACTCAACGCGCTTTCTCCAGGACTCTTCGATAGACGTCCAGTGCCCCCAGTCACCGGCTGGCCTCCTCCTGTGCGATCGAGAAGGGCACCGATGTGGTCTTTGATGTTCGTCGTCTTACGTTTACAGTTGCTTCAAACCGGTGCGTACTCGATGTGGGATTTCCATTCTTTCTGTGTTAATATATTTATACTAATCCATGCGCTGGGTGAATCAGCCTCGGCAGTCCTATCGTCATGGCCTGCAGCCACCGAGAGCATCCGCCAGTAAATCAGCGATCAAACCAATTCTGCAGGCTCTCCTAGGTGCCTTATCTTTTTCAAAACGAATCCAAGGTATTGGAACCTTGTATGATTTCAATTTTCTTTCAGATATATTTCGGTAGTATAGATACAGATTATTGTATTATGGTTAGGGTTCTAATGTTTCATTCCATTTATTTACTTAATTTTCTCTGTATTTTAGATGTTACCAAAATGTTGCCTAAAGTAGCATTTATCTGTTGAAAGAGATGTTTTGGGAAACATTAATTCTTATATTGTCTTTAATGATTTGGTATCAATGAATTCCAGAAATAGTTTTCCAAGAAACGTTGTCGAAAACATTATTTAATTGAGGTAATAGTAATATTAATATGTTGTGCTTGATTACTTTCTAATTTATAACATTATAATTATAATTAGATTCTAAAAATCGGCATCGATCTGTGTACTTCAAAAATTGGCAGTTGGCACATATTTCCCTATTTCAGTGAAAAGTGAAACAGATTGACCAAAAGAGTCTTCTGTTAGTGTTAGCAACTTGGAATACTTGATTGTATTACCTGGAGACTAACCCTGGTGCTTTGTGATGTCATAAGTACTTAGAGTAGAACCAAGTATGCTGCATATTGCTTGCCTCTGAATACGTGTCTAAACATTTGACCTGTGTGTTTTTGTCTTGCAAGCATTATTTATCTATGTGGCTTTAGTTAAACAAACATTGTTTAACATTTAGTCCAGGTGGGTTACCCTAAAAAAAAAAGAAAGCTTAGTGAAAAGGTGGAAGCCCTCAATAAAAGAAGCATGGCCTTGTGCAGCCATGCTGATGCTGAAGCAGGTATCTATTTGTGCCAATATTTATGTTTCTGGTTGATTTTGGTTAGTTTAAAACAAATGGAAATTTCCTTCATATTCGTCAGCTGAATAAGTACTAGGTAATCAAAGATGGTGCCCAATTTACCATAGTTGTATTTAATTTATCTATTTTAGCATTGACCATAGTAACTCATCAATAAGATAAATCTTTTACAAAAATTTTCTTGCCAATTTTGTCCTGGATTGCTCTATCATGAGAAGCTTTTTTAACATAAAAAAAAACTCCTTTTGCTGTCTCTGAACCTGTCTGAACTACTTGTCCATTATTGCAATTGAAATGGGGAAGATCCTGGGTTCATGAAAAAAACAAAAGTAAAATATCATCACATTTTTTTGTTGCAGTGACAGAGGTTGAAAATTGTTCTGCAACATATATGGTTTGATTGATCACATTTAATTTTTTTTTTTTGTTGCAGTGACAGAGGTTGAAAATTGTTCTGCAACATATATGGTTTGATTGATCACATTTAAGTGGTTGAAAATGTTTTTCAAGGGGAGCAACAAAGATCTAACCAACTGTGAGTTTGTCCTTGTGGGTTGTTTCTTGCTAAGCTCTCCCTTTCTAGAAATTTGCTTTTTTATTTGAGCAATGGATACTTGATCCTTTCATGTTGCACTATGTGTCACGACAGAATCATATACTTTTTAACATAGTATCATAAATGGTAACAAAAATGTAATATCCTCAAACGTGGTCATTGAAACAAAATTTACGACCACCTCGTAATTGCCATTTATAAGTGGGTGGGTGTGTATATATATATGGAAAATATTTTCTACTTGTCACTTGTTCATTATATTTGATTAATTAGTTTGCAAAGCTAACATTGTATTTAAATTGGTGTATACGACAAAATAGTTTTTATAGGCACGTGCGTGTCGCACGTGCATTTTGACTAGTTTCATCTAATTCTCTTCCAAAACACTATTGTCGTCAGAGAAAGCAACTCATTGGAATAGCCGACAGCTTATTCTCTCTCTCTGTCTGTCTTTTATGCATGAATATGAGTTATTTTTTTGCCAAACATCTTTTTTTTCAAAGGTGCTCATCTGTTGAAGCTCCTTTTTTATGCTCTCGCAAAAGAATGTAGAGGGTTGAAGGTAAAAATCGCATCTGTGTTCCCCATTTCCCTCTCTAGCCACGCATGAAGTTGTTGGTGAAGTTGTTTTATCAACTGTTTTTCCAAAATCAAAATAGCTTCACTAGTGGAGCCGTGTGCTGTGACCAACAGGGTAAATAATTGAAAATGAAGTTGGACTTCGTTATTCCGCCACTTTTCAAAAATAGTTTAACGTCACCTAGAAAGTTCCTCATCAAATTGTGTTTTCTTACAAATAGTTTCACTGTTCGAGCGTCACCTAGGAAGCTATTCCTCATCAAACGGATTAAAAATTTTTGATGTCACATTTGGTTCTTCCGGCACTCCTCGTAGTCTATATCTATAAATTCAGCCGCGGACACAAACGCAATTAAGTAGGTATAGGACTATAGGCACAATGCAGAAGGTGCTCGTCGCCGTGGCCGTGGTGGTGGTGGTCATCATCCTCTCCAAGCTCAAGTGTTTGCTCGTCAGCAAGCCAAAGCTTACGCTTCCCCAGGGCCAAGGACATTGCCGCTCATAGGCAGCTTGCACCACCTGCTCAGCAACCCATTGCCATTCTGGGCAATGCGTGACCTCGCGAGCAAGCATGGGGCGCTCATGATGCTCTGGCTGGGCGAGGTGCCCACGGTGGTGGTGTCATCGCCGGAGGCTGCGCAGGCGACCACCAAGACGCACCACATCACGTTCGCTGAGCGTCACATGAACAGAATCACCGGCATACTCACCTCGGACGGCATGGGCCTGCTGTTCAGGACATACGGCGAGCAGTGGCGCCAGCTCCGCAAGCTCTGCGTGCAAGAGCTGCTGAGCGCCGCTCATGTGCAGTCGTTCCAGCGCATCTGCGAGGAGGAGGTGGCACTGTTCGTGCAGAAGCTCGCCATATCAGCCTCCGCCGGCACAGCCGTCGACCTGTCCAACGACACCATCGTCAGGGACCCCATCGGCAGCCGGTGCAAGTATCTGGATGTATGGGATGCCTTAGGCACTGCGACCCGGATGGGCACGGAACTAAGCCTAGCTAACATCTTCCCGTCATCTAGGCTGTTTCAGAGTCTATCCAGTAATTGGTTAACATTGCTCGAGGTCGGACAAGGCTGTTTGGCCAGACCATGGACTGGATATGGGCCAATCTAGGCCGGCCCAGCCTGGACATATGTTGGGTGCAGTTGAGACTACGTGGCGTATTTGGGCTTGGACGGGTTTAGGCTCACGGGTGTTGTATATGGTGGACTCGGTCGCACGGGTCTAGCGGACCGATGGTTAGATCCATGGTGGAGCACGTCCATCTTCTTTCTCTCCCCCTTCTTAAGGTGGAACAAGTCCACAATACAGTCTCGTCTTCTCTCCTCCTCCTCTTTCCCTATCGTGGTGCGCTCCCGCCGACGGTGAGCTCGCATGCCCACGTGCGCCATGGTGGCTCATCAAGGTAGGTAAGGAGCTCAAGAGATATGGATGGACATGGCGATGGACTCTCGACTGATGAGTCTACCATATCATATTGGGTTCTTCGGTGAGGGCACATAGGGCTTATATGGTGGGTAAGGCCTTGCAACGCCAACCAAGACGGCTGCGGAGGCGGCTCACAAGGGTTCAACTGATTTGGCTGCTCCGGGCTCCACAGGATGGGGATTTCACCTAATTAGGGGCACCAGGTGGCTAATAGAGGTGGCGCTGATGTCCAAAACTCATGGAGGAGTCTGCTATACAGTAGAGCGCGCGGTAGGGCTCCAACAAGATCAGCTCGGTAGCAGCAAAGGGGTTGAGGTTGGCTAGGGGCTCAACAATGGGCTCTCCCAGGATCGGGGACCACGGTGGCACTGTAGGACAAGGCCTCGATGGCGATGTGCAAGGTTGCTTACCATGGTGTTGAGGACGAGAGGCCAGTGTCGCAGTGGGGAGACGATACCCTGTTGAGGCACCGAAGTGTCATGCCGAGTAACTACGTCAGCATAGCCGATCGGGCCTCCATTTCTAACTTTGGCGGTCCTTTGGTGTTCTTTTTCTTGTTCCTCCTTCCTTCTTGTCCTGTCTTCCCATCTCTTGGCCTTGGCGTATGCGGCTGTGGCCACCAAGAGGCGGCGAGGGAATGGGAAGGCGCTAGGGCCCTGTAGGCTAGGTTTTTGTAGCTCGGGCTTGAACATGGTGACTATGAACGGCGATGTTGATGGTGATGAGGGCATCCAGGTTGGGCTTTGGGGTTGAACAGGTGCACGGGGGTAGTTGCAACGGCCTTGGCATACTCCCATTTCGAATGGGGCCAATCCTGCCGCGCTCGTACCGCCGGCGTCTTTGCCGCGCACGGTCTCCGCCCGGCCTGTGTCGAGCATGACACTCTTGTTCTGCCGTGGCTGTGGCTGTGCCCGCACCCATGAGAGATGCGGCACTCTGCGTGGTGCCGGCCGTCGAGGAGAAAGCGGGGCTCGGCGAGTACCGGACCCACCTATGCAAGGACGAGGACGGCTGCAAGCGACGAATCTTCCCGCACAAGCCTCAGAATCTCCGTGCCGTCAACCATTACGCAGTCTCCGTCGGGTTCCAGCCCACAGTGATGGTGTTGCCGCCGCGTTCCTCACCGCCCAATGTCTCAACGCGGCCGCCTGGTCCTCCCCGGTCAGCAAGCTCTTGTCTGCGCTCGTCGGTAAGGGGCTCAGATTCGACATCGACCTGTGTGGGAAGCCCCTCGAGATCACCGGGGCTCGTCCGCCTGTGGTCATCTCGGCCGGCGAGGGGACGCCGTTGCTCACGCCAACCGTGAGCCCAGATTTTTTCGGCGCCTCCACTCCAACCGGGACCCACTGGCCCCACCTGCCTCCCTGCCATCACTGGGACACACATGGGCTGCATGGACTCCATGCAACCAAAGGGCACATGCAGCTCCGACCGTGTTATCCTCTTCTACGGCATCAAACGCACGCATGCCACGATTTCGGAGACGTGTCGGCATGGGCCAATCTTCGTGGGCACTTCCATGCCTCTCAGTTGCTTCCTGCCGGTTTTTTATGTTTTCGTTTTTCTTTTTCTTAGTTTTTCTGCAGCTGGTTCCACCTTATGCAGCCTCCGGTCCTTCGACTCATACGAAACACCAGACAACAACTTCTCAAGTGTTGATCGACGACTCTGCCCTCCCCTGGGTTTTCAGTGCGAGCTTCTTCTATCTCTGACAACGAAATCAACAACATCTGTTGGTTGTCGGCAAGTTCCTTCGACGATGGATCCATGGACCCACTCTTAACCGACGCTTGGCGCAGTCAGTCCATCTGGGTGCATGCGTCTTTGACGCCCTTGCATATACCCCTCACCGGCAGTTTCTTCAGTACTGCACCTTAGTCGATGTTGTTGCATTTTCTGGTCACAGGACCTTCTTGTAATCAGGTCTTCCTATAAAGACCTCTATGTAACTCGGCTGCTTTAATATGAAATATGTTTGGTTGTCAAAAAAAAAAAAAAAAAATGTAGTTAATGTACCTCGTGACTGTTCTGGCCGCCCAGTCCACGGTGGACTGGCCACGTCGGCAAAACCCGACTGGTTTTGCCCTTTGGATCTGGAGTGAACCGGTATGTAAGTTTGCTCGGCCAGATATCTGGTTTCGTAGTTGCTGGACCTATTTGGGACCCACTGCAAGTTAATGGCCTACAGTGCATTTTACTCATTTGTTTATTCATGGTCTGTAAAGGGTCCATTCAAGAAACTTCACTGTTTGACAGTTTGTGTTCGAATTGAACACTCCCCTTTAGATGGAGCCCATTAGAAACTTCCTCCTTACGGACTACACCTTCGCTCAATACTTCTACAGGCAATGCAGTGCTAGAACTATGTCCTTCGTCTTTATGAGCTGGCTCTGGAGTGTATATGGTGTAGACCCGCCAGTATATGATATTTCTCACCTCCTCTTTATTATATTTTCATGTCTGAACTTGGATTTCAGTTCAGCATGCCCAATGTATATTCCTACTTGTTTTTATTGCTGTCAAAACTGCAATCTATACTTAAATGAGAGGTTGATCATGGTGGTTTTTTTACTTTAGCTAGATGTAAATGGTATTATTTTAATGCATATTTTGAGATGGCCTATATGTTGTACGCATTTTCATACGTTCGCCCTGTAGTATGATACGGTATTGATAGGTGATTTTCTCCCATTTGCTTGTGCATACCTGTCGAGTAAAAATCAGGTTTTAATGCTATTGTAGAACACAAACAATAATCCTGCTACTATTTCATTATTCATAATCTACAATGAATTAGACTGGAGTGTAATTACGTAGGTTATATACTAGTATATGATGTTTTTGTATTTTTCTCTTTCTTATATCCAAAATCTGAATGTCGATTCGTATGCTGCGTGCCTATGTACATTCAGCAATGAGTTACCATTTTTTAGTCGTTTAGTCCTAACTACATTGTACACTAACATGAAACCTTGCTCGTGCTATTCTTTGCTTCCACTAGCATCCAGCTGCTATGATCCTTGAGGGTAATTAGTGAGCATGGCAAAGCGATTGGATTTTAATCTTGCACACTCTGATGCTGAGTCAGCCCAAGTTATTCCGGCTTAGGAATGTACCACGCCACAAAAAGACCTTCATTATTCCATTATGTGTAAGTGTTATGTGACCATTACTTGAGACAGGTCTACTATTGTGACGTGTTGATTGACATATATCGCATACTTTGTAGGCTTTGTCGTACCCTCCGGATTGTGATGAAACCAGTACTACTGTAAATTTTTTGTGTGGCGGTCATTTTCAATTAACGGTGGCAGGCACAGGAGACCGTCACCGTACTAGGGTCATGGTAAATGACATATTAACCGCACCCACCACGATAATTGATTTAGAAAAAAATAAAGAGAAAACCTAACCCTAGAAGCCCAATCGAGCCCGCTAGCTGCCGGGCTCGGTCGAACCTGCTAAGCCGCCGGCGCGGCTGCCGGATTCGGTTTCGCTCTTCCCGAGCTCGAATGGGAGGTGGGGATGCCCGCCACCCACCAGATCCTGCCGCATGCCGGTGGATCGGGCCATGCACCGCCGAGCTACAACGTTGTGGGGAGGGAGCGGCCGGTGGGGAGGGAGGCCTCGTCGTGGGGAGGGATGCGCTTGTCATAGAAGATGGCCGGTGGGGAAAGCGGAGACGGGAGAGACGGGTGCGGCGTTCTAGAGTATGGAGACCGGAGGGATCGGTGGGGAGAGTGGTGGAAACTTAAGTGTTGGTGTATATACATGGCCCGATAGGAACCCGGTTTGGGCTTTGGCGTGGGTCGCGTAAGTTTTCCAAGGCGGGCATTTGTAAGCTGCCCGCACCCGAAAATAGAAGCATTTTCTGTGGTGGGCCTATAATAAAGGCCCGCCACGCTAAATCGATTTTTGTGGCGGTAAAAATGCCAGCCACGGAAAAAAAAATGTCCATCACCATTAATCGGGGCATTAAACATGGCGGGCAAAGTGTACGGCGTCCGCCACGAGAAAAGTTTTGGAGGTGTCACGCAAAAAAAAAAAAATCTGTAGTAGAGAACCATGAAAGCAAAAAATGGGATGACCTTTGTAGATTTTTTAGATAATGGATAACAAATATCCGCCTCTACACCCAAAGGATGTACACAACCCATTATTACAAGCTTTGAAGAAACGTAAAGAGAGAGCCTCGGTCATACATTGGCCGGGGAAGCTAAGACAAACAATATAAATGTTTCCATCCATTGTTGGATATCTCTAAAGCAATAAATTCTAATTTCTTGCTTATTGTTGAGAGCGCTTCCTTGGCTATCTCTTCACGCTGCAGCTGTGCCCGAAAATTACCTGCATAATAGAATTAGATTTCTTTACATTAAAAACCACATCATTTCGGCATCTCCAGAGAGCCCAGCATATGGCAGCCATCCCCACCCAAATCAATTCTCTAATCTTTTTATTTTGATTAGTTAGCCAATTCCCGAACATATGGCTAATTGATCTAGGTTGAGTCATCCAAAGTAGCAAAAGAGATAATCCTCCAGATCATTCTGGTAAGGGGGCAGTCTAGGAATAAGTGTTGAATAGTCTCATTCCCATTACAGCAAACGCACTTCTGACTCCCTTTCCAGTTTTTTTTAGCAAGATTGTCTTTAGTCAATATAACCCCCCTCTGTAAAAACCAGAGAAAGATTTTAATTTTTAGAGGAATCTTTATCTTCCAAATCATCCTATCTTAAAAAAAGTGTTTGTGTATCAATGAGGTCAAGGTACATTGAGCGGACAGAGAATAGTCCCGATTTGGTTAGGCTCCATCTAAAATAATCCGGCCCTTCCACCAATTCGACATTTGAGATTCGTGCTACTAGACCAAGCCATTCTGTAAGTTTGTTATCCACCAGAGCCCTCCTAAAAGAGATGTTGTGTTGAATCATCCCAGGAGTTTTATAAATTCTATGCTCATCATGTTGAACTTTTTGTTTGTTGGGCAACAAAATGTCATTGATGGAGTGACCTTGTATATGCGATTCTTATGCGCAAAAAAAAGTATTTCGTAATGAGAAGATATGCAGTCTGGTTGCAAACAGAATAATGAAAAAAGAAAAACTAGGTGTGAACGTGAGGCTATGCTTGTTTTCAAGCGCAGTGAGGACCATAAATATATTGTGACAAGGTTTGAGGACGACCATACACATGCACTTGTTGCGCTGCCACCAGGGCCGGATTAGAGGAGCTGCTGCAGTTAAAATATTGAATTTTCTTTTTTAAATCTATGATATATAATGGTAGAGTGTGGGTAATTTTGTAGAAAATAAAATTGATCTAATGGTGCAGATCCCCTCGGACTACAGAATTAACGGCTAGATGATTCTGATTAATGTGAAAAAATTTAGTATTTTTATGTTTTCCAACCGCAACTAGCGAGAATTAATGTGGAGGCTCGGTTGGATCCTCCAATTAGTAATAGGATAATAAGATTTTACATGCTTTCATATGTTTAATTAGGTTTATTTCTGTAGTCGTATGTGATCTCGGGTGTGCTAGCACTTGCCGGTACGTGACACGATTCTACCTTAACACGAAGAAAACAATCACCTTTTCTTCCCAAGGGAAAAGAAACCCGGCGTTATTGTTTTGGGTTGGATGTGAATGTGACACTCTTTTTTGGACAAATATATGTTGAACCTCAAAACGAACTCGTCAGTGCTAGCTGCATTGCCGGCCAGCGCTCAGTCACTGACGATCACCAGCCGGCATATACGGCCATCAACTGATTTCCCGCTGCTGCCACATGGCATCCTGCCACACGCCTCGGCCTGAGTCTCTTACCGCTGCCACCTTGCTTCTAGAACGTAATAACCCAGCTTGTGGCCTTGTGGCAGCGAGCTAGCTGTTTACTGAGCTCGCGTAAATGGTCAAATAAACCTCATTATTATCTTACTAATAATCACTTGCTGCGTCGTCACTTAGACTTCACTTGCTTAATTATACGAAGCAGGACGGGATCTACAGGACACAGACTTTGGGGTCGTACGGACGGTGTCTCGAGGATCTAATAGCCATGATCCTGTCATGTGTTGCCCGCTGGTAGCCAACAAGATCAAGCTTTCCAGATTGATGATGAGATAGATGCCGACTCTGATTCAGCCTCATCAAGCCCTCAACTAGCCTCCAAGCGTTTCAAGCGTGAAGAATGGAACCAAGCCGACCCAAAAACAATTGCCAAGAATCATTACAAAAGCGTGAACATTGGAACCAAGCCGGCTAGGTAGCTAATTTATTTTCCAAAAGCAATTTACCTGTAGTATTTATTTACATGCCAAGCCAAACCAATGCGGCAATGCATGATTGCTTTGCGTTATATATATTAGCACTTGTCTTCCCTTGGCAGCAGCAAATAGCAAACGCACGCTTGCCAAATCGACTCCGATCCCCGTACGTGCATTACATAGCAAACGCGCGCACTTATTAGCTTGCACGAATGGCGGCATGCCCGACAGCGGCAACCATCAAATTCACGGTGCGTAGGCAACCGGGCGGTGTTGGTGGCTCCGGCATCCCCCACGCCACGCGAGCTGAAGCGGCTTTCGGTTTTCGACGAACAAGCCCACCTGCGTCTCCAGATACCCAACCTCTTTTTCTATAAGGGGCAGAAGGAGTCGTCAATGGACATGCTGGGTGGCAGTGGCAGCAAGGATGACCCCGCGGCGGTCATCCGCGACGCCGTCGCTAGGGCTCTTGTGCCCTACTATCCGTTCGCTGGACGGCTCAGGGAGTTCGACGGAGGCAAGCTCTCCGTTGACTGCACCGCCGAGGGCGTGCTGTTCGTCGAGGCCGATGCTGATGTTCGCCTCGATCAGTTTGGTGACTCCCTGCTGCCGCCATTCCCATGCCTGGAGGAGCTCATCTTTGACGTCCCTGGCTCGTCTGCCATCCTTCACACGCCTCTCCTGCTTATCCAGGTCAATTACAGCTACCAAGTTAGCTCTACTTCAGTTTTCTTGTTGCTTAATTGTGTCCTACGTGCAGGTGACGCGACTCGCCTGCGGAGGATTCGTCTTAGCGGTGCGCTTTGAACCACACCATGGCGGACGACTGGGGTGACGCAGTTCCTGGGTGCCGTGGCGGAGTTGGCACGGGGTGACGCACAGGCTCCCACCGTGCGGCCGGTGTGGGAACGGCACCTGCTGGAGGGGCGGCGCAACCCACCGCCGCAGCGAAGCGACAACGAGCTGGACTACTGCTACGGTGATGAGGTGACAGATGATGACAACAAGGACAGCGGTGGCGGTAGTATCATGCTTCCTCGTCGTTTATAATAAACGGCCATGACATGGCGCTCGGTCCTTCTTCTTCGGGCCCGGGAGATCGCGGCCATCCGTGACCAGCTCTCGCCGGAGCTTCAGAAACGGGCGTCGAGGTTTGATGTCATCGCAGGATGGCTGTGGAAGTGTAGGACGATGGCGCTGGCCCCGGACTTGGACTCCAACGAGCCAATGCTGATGGTCATCTTCGTCAACACCCGCGGCCGCGAGGGGGCGACCGGTCCTGCTGGCATCCCCACCGGGTACTACGGCAACGCGTTCGTGCTCCCACCCGCCACATCGACGGTCGGAGAGCTGTGCGCGAACCCTGTCAGCCACGCCGTTGGGCTAGTGAAGGAGGCCAAGGAAAAGGTGGACAAGGAGTGCGTGCGGTCGGTAGCCGACCTCATCGTGGGTGGCCCGCGGTCGACGGAGCCGGTGCCTCACCGCTGGGCTGTACATTCTGTCGGACAAGACCAGGGCCAGGTTCGATGACCTGGACTTCGGCTGGGGCAGGCCCGTGTATGGGGGACTGGCGAAGCCGCCGGTATCACGGCCTTTCCCTGGACGACAAGCTTCATCTTACCCTTCAGGAATGCCAGTGGCGAGGTCGGTACCGTTGTGCCGGTGTGCCTGCCTCGCCCGGCTATGGGCAGGCTGGTCGACGAGATGGGCAAGCTGCGGCAGCGGCGGTCACCGGCTGATGTCGCCACGCTGCAGCAGCCTCGTCATCGGATTCCTGCGGTCAAGAGATCTGCACTCTGAATTGTCCAATAATGCATGCCGTCCTATATATTTTTTATATCTTAGTTTCATTGGTGTTGTCAACTCTCATGGGTCTGTCCTATCCGTCTAACTCCGTCGTGTTGTAGTGAAATGCTGTCAGTTAAATTAAATCTCTCGCCTCCCGCGGACATGAGCATCTTTGGCGCGCGGGTGGCCACTTGTGAGCCACAATGACGCACGCCGGCGATGCATGATTGGCGTTTTACTCTGCTTCAGCCTGCTAATGGTTTGGGTTTAAATGGTTTAAATGGTTTGGGTTTTACTCTTCCTGTTTTGGTTGGTTTCAAATGGACTGGCCTGTTAGGTGGTTTCAGGTTGGTTTGGATCCTCAAAGGCATTTGGTTGGTCCGGTTTGGATTGGGCACAATCAATTTGGGTCCGAACGGGTTGAGTCCATGGTTCTAATCGGTTTGGAATCCACGGTGGGCAAGGGCAACCCTGTCCATCTAACCTCCAGCGGCCAGCGGCACTCCCGCTGCCGCCGCCATGCCTCGCGGCCCTTGCTTCCACGACGCCTTGCGGTTTCCTGCCGCTGCGACGCGTTCACCGGTCACCGCCTCCACTTCCATTTTGTGTTCCTCGCGTGCGATTGATCGATCGAGCCGTGGATTGATCCCTATATCGCGCACTGCAACACGATTGATTGCGTTGCCGCAGCAAGGTGTTCCGTCGCATGTTACTGCGAGCCAGCAGGTTTCCATCATTAGCCAGCGGCGGTAGCAGCCTCGTCATCTGTGGCGCATGGGTGACGTGCTCCGTGCGTTGCTCCACCAGTGGTCTGGGGAAAGCTGCCGGCGCAGGGGCAGCGGCAGAACCTGATCCTGGGCATCGACTTCACCAAGAGCAATGAGTGGACGGGTTAGTAGTTGTTCGGCGGGCAGAGCCTGCACAACATTGCGACACGCCCAACCTTTAGAAGCAGGCCATCAGCATCATCGGCAAGGCACTGGCTCCCTTCGACGAGGACAACCTCATCCCCTGCTTCGGCTTTGGAGACGGCATGAGCAGGAGGAGCAGTAACCAATGCTGAAACTGTTTAGATGAATGGTTTTGGAGTGGGCTAAAACCATGGTGTGCACTTTGGTTTGGTTTGGTTTGGTTTGGTTTGGAGCGAAATCGCGCATGATTTGGTTTGGTTATCAAAGGTGAAGTAGTGGGCTGGGGTGGTTTGGGTTTGGGCAGACAGCCTGGGAAGTTGGTTTAATTTGGATTCGGTTTGGATTACTAACCACTAGCAGGCTTGCTGATTCTTTCCATCGCACCGGGGGATGCATGGCTGCGGAAGCAGCAAAGAGAAATAGGAAAACAACATTAGAGGCAATTGCTAGGAAATAGTACCTAAGACGAGAAATTTCATAGAGAACAAATACCGCATTGATCCCTTGAGCGGTATAGTCCACCAAGTTGAGGGAGGGGCAACAGAACCTAAGAAAACCATTGAGGTGCTAGGCGTGATACCTCAAAATCCCATAAGTACAGTGCCACCTCAAAAAGCAATTGAAGCCTTGGAAAAACCGGTATCAACTCATATGACCCGAGTTCCTTTCGATTATGGCCAAACCCCGGTATATACCGAGTTAAGCAATATGACTAGGTCTGGTAGGCCGATCTATAAACCCACCCATTTAACATGAGAACGTCAACTGGAAAACGGACAACCCCGAGAACTCCCTGACTGATCGGACCAACTCAAAATAGAACCCTCTTCACACCCCATCCCAACTCAAAAAACCCAAAGTCGAAATCTCAGTCAGGGAGTTGCTAGTAAAATCCCCAAAAACTACCAAGCTCTACAAAAGGTCCTACTAAAATTTCACGTACCAACAAATGTAGAACCAAAAGACTTATAAAAACTAGTAGGTCAAATCGTGGAGTATACCCTGCCGGGATCTAACCTTCAGAGAATGAACTCCGTACCGAGAATCAAAACCACAACCGACCATTATACGTGTGCGGGTACAGTGTAAACAATGTAGGGTCCCGTTTGTTTTGATTTAACAACGGGTCAGCTCTAAATGTGTGCCCATTACGCACTGCAACCAAAATAGGAATATATCCTTGTACTTTCAGTAAAACAATGGGGAGTGTTAGAGCCTTTGATAGATAGTACAAGCAGAGATGTCATTGGCGAGGTCTATTTCAAAATCACACAATAGGGTAGCAGGGCGAGATCGTCGATCAGCGGCATGTCCACGGTCGCTTTAGTCTGAGATTGTAGCAGACAGTGGCAACAGAAGTGCCCATGATCATGCCAGTCCAAGAAGTTTAGAAAAAAAAAAAAAACTCAAACGAGGTATACCAAAAACAAAGGGGACAAGCTAGTTTGAAGGAAATTAAATAATGTTTCTACAACTTATTAAATATACTACACCGCATATGATGGAGTTAGAGCCTCATACTTGAAATTGCTACTGCCGACTTGGAATCGAAACCAATAATCAATACCAGCATCGGCACAAAGATGCCACCGCCACCGATGCCGCCCGTGCTCCCGAATGCCGCACCAAGGAAGGCAATGAGTGTACCACAACAATTCGCCAACCAACCAAATCTCATCGGCTACAGGAAACATGTCAACACACAATCCGTCGCAGCCTTTTCAAAAGAAAAGGCATCGATCGCAGAACAAGTTGAAAAGCTAACATCCAGAAATAATTTGGGAAGCAGTTTAATACCTACAATTCGCCCAGGCGTTATCTTTTCAACTGGTCTGCGATCGATGCCTTTTCACCTATGCGGTAACCGCGATCACTTTCACCAATCATGGACTCTCGCTGGCAAACAAGAAGGCGTTTTTGGATCACAGCAGATAGTTGTTTCTCCCGAAGCGTTCTGGGAGAACTGGACAAGAGAAAACAGAGGTGCACGAACGGGCAAAGGTCTCTTCCAAATATATAGGGAGCGCAGTTAGCAAATAACCAGGAGTCGTTCTCATTCGGTTCAGCCGTGTCAGTTTTAGCAATCGAATCACATAGTTTTTCGTGTTTGTTATCTGAACTAGGTGGATTCCCAGCGCGTTGCCGCGGGTATGAAGGGAGAAATCTATGAGTTTGAATATTACTATCACTCTTCTATTCTTTTTCTTTCTTTCTTTTTCCCTTTTTTTATTCTCTTCTTTTTTTTTTTACTTTACTCATTTGGACACATCTAAATACCAATATGTTATTAAGCTTTATAATTCGTTATCAAAATAGTTGATTTGTATCCAAAACCCAAAGCTTTGCATTTTCAATATGTGGAATTCAAGACATGTCTAGTAATCGTTTCATCTAGCAAAGCATGACAAACTGTATAATAACGAGCCCAACCGTTATGCGGGCGAACTGCAGGTAGGACTTGATCTTGGAATTGGATGTGGGGCTCTTCCCAGTAGCACCACGGCAATGCAGCCGCCATCGCCGCTTCCGTCGCCTTCCTGCAGCGCTTGAGAAGGTCGTAGATCTCCTTGTAGTAGGCCATCTTGGCGTTGCCGTTCCCTCCAAATACGGAGCCGCCGCCGCCGCCGCCGCTATTCCAAGAGTGGCTGCGCGCCTTCTTGAACTCCTTGAGAGTGGCTGGGAAGATGAATGAGTTTATAAAAATATAAATAGTATGATGCATGAGCCCCCAAGCAAATATAGCAGGTTCATGACAATATCCGATTCCTTTGTAAGAGTCATTTGCTTAATATTGCCTCGTTAATAAAAAATAATTTGAGATCAAATAATGGGATTTCTTTTACCTGTTAGATTGGAGAAAATACAATCTTCTGAATAGGCAATGGAGCAAAATAATGTTTTTATTACCTTTCTGAAGGAGCTGCATTGCAGGCTTGGATTATGTGGCAGGAATAGTTATCTGAAAATGAGCAACCAAAGTGATGCTTACGCTTCCTTTGAACTCAAATGGTGCTTTTTTTGGCACATGTATGCTCATCGTTAAGACAGCCAATAAACACTTTGCACTCCACGTTTGAGAAAATTATATTTAATGAGAATTCTTACCTCTTTAATCTTGCCTTGGTGACAGCCTTAGTATTCGATTCGCCATCGACCAAAGATGGAAATTAGCATATGTGCAACCGAAGATATGAGGCATATATGTTCTACGGTTTTGCAGATATGGCAGTAATCCAAGCAATAATCCAGTAATCCAAGCAATAATCTTATAATAATATATATGTTGGATACCATCATGAGCTGTTTTGCATTGAGAAAGAGATCAAACACATGAAACATATAGCAAGAGTAAAGGCAGCACTTGGTGTAGTCATTTGTGATTACATCAATATAACTTAATAACGACAACCGGCTGAGAAAATTTTCACAGATCCGTAGTTTGTTGATGCTCACCATAAAAACAGAACCATGACAGAATTTCTGAACCAAACCATATCATTCGACAAACTGACCAAATCAATTCCAATTGAAGAAAAATTTCAGCAAGAATTTGACCTGCTCATACATGATCCTGCTATTACTGATTGTTGAGATAATCTGCTGTTTAACTGACCTGCTGCAAAGCACAGAAAAAAATTCAATATATGCAAGCAATTCGTTTGCGAAAAAAAATGATCTTTACCAACTATCAATATTTGCTGAAACAGAGAAGGGAGATGCAGCTATGCCATTGCTAGTTCTGAAATAGAAAAGAAGAGTTAGGACCGTTTGTATTTGTATTGACTGATTACAAAAGGTACGGTGTTATTACCTAACTATAATATCTAAAAAGTTGTAACAGTCAGCTTGTAATAATCTGTTCCTACAGCCAGAATCAGCAAAAAAAACATTGAATAGAAAACCAAGAAAAGGGCGGCCGAGTTCCACATACGGCTACGATGTAAGGGGAATCCTGGTGCTTGACCGCTTGAGCAACGCGTGCATCTGATTGGCGGTGAGCTTCATGGTGAAGAACTTGTAGAGGAGGCGAGAAGGCGGAGGAAGGTCCTTGGCGGTTCTCGGTCATCCATGGCTCGGCGTGGTCCACCTGGTTGTAGATCTCGTCGACCACCTCGTGCTCGTGCTAGGTCTTGTACTTGAAGAGCTCCTTGAAGTACTCAAGGAGAGGATGTTCACGGACAGCACCTTCTCCATCAGCCCCTCGATGGCATAGTTAGACGACTGGATCTCCATCTTCTCCTCGCCTATGGAATCAACAGAAATCAAATCGAACCACACCTGATGAGGCCGTAAGGCGGATGATGCGGGATACGTTCTCGGTGTCGGCATCCTCCAACGAATCCAGCCAGTGAGCGAACCCATGGCTCCTGCCGGTGTATACCGCCGCCCGGGCGCTCCTCGCGCACCACCACAGCTCCCGCACCGCCTCCACGGGGCAGTATGGGTCGCCATCTCCGCACACGAAGAGGACGGGTGCTGCGATGCAGTAGCCCAGGGATGTGTCCATCGGGTACCCGTAGAAGCAGAACCCGCTGTGAAATTGCTCGCGGCACTGCTTTGTAGGGCCTCATTGGATATGATCGGAACCTTACGTGAAATTGCTTTCGCGACAACTGGCTGGGGAGTAGAAAGAGCACGCCCGGCGCCTGCAAGCTGCTTGGGCTCTGGAGCTGCCACCGTCGTTAGGGTGAGGCGGGGGCCGCCGTTGTGAAAGAGGGAGGGGCGGTGCTTTGGGGGAGATGGAGGGCGAGTGGGAGGGCCGGCCGGCGGGGGGCATGGGGAGGGAAGAGGCCGCAGCGAGGGGAGGGGAAGAGACCGCCGCGGGGAGGGGAAGAGGTCGACGCGGTAAGCTGCCGGGGAGGGGAAAGAGGCCGCCTAGGAGGGGACGGGTGAGTACAGGTGGATGCGTGTCGTACTCGGGAGCCGGGTATGCTATAGTTCAGTTACGGTGACGAGAACCAATCGGAAAAGGCTGAGAACTCCAAAATAATCCCCTAGTGGGGGATACCCTTATAGGTGTAGTAGATCTCCCAAGTAGACCACGACATATTTGTGAATCGTGTTGATGTCTCCTTCTCCCAGGAATAGCATCACATATGCTGATCGCAAACTAGCAACATCCCGTGAACACAACACATCCATGCGTGCAGAGGATACTGAATAAAAATAAATTTAGTTATGCTCAAATTCTGAACTACTAATATACTCTGTGTGATGGTTTGATAAAGGGATCCTGATAAAAGTGGAATGAAATTAATAGGTATAATCCCAGCTCAGAAACCCCCTTTAGTCTCGGTTTCCCAACCAGGATTGTCCATCGGGACTAAAGGCCTCCCCCTTTCGTCCCGGTTTAGGCAACGGGATTAAATAGGGACCTTTAGTCACGGTTGATCATACAAACCGAGACTAACTGATTTCAGGCAGACCTCCTTATCCTCTTTTTGGTTTTAATTTTAATTTCCAATATTTATTTTTCTTATTTCAATTATTGTTTCTTTGCAATTACAAGGAGCTTCCGTCAATTTACGAGGTACTTACAAATAATGGTAATTTCAGCAAAGTCATTACACACAAGGCGTGTGTTGGTATAAACTATATGTGCACAATAAAGATAAAGATATTTATAAGCGCACGAGATAGAAATACCGTTGTAGCACTTCACCAAAGGGAACAGTAGGTGAATATAACTAGCGTTTGCTAAATCCACATCACAATCACAATACATAAGAAACTAGCTAGATTAGGAGATAACTTACGGCTTTCTAATTTTAATCTCGATAAACCTTGGCTTATCTATTCTATTGTGGATGTTAATTCTTAATAAAGTAAAATAAAAGTACTTTACTAAGAAACAGGCGAAAAGCCTACCATTGGCCTATTGACGGAAGTGGACTATAGAGGATTCAATAAAGCTATAAAGTCACATTTATGATACTACCTTTGTTCTTAGCCAATAAGGGCATTCACAAGTACACGTAATCTAAGCACCACGCTTAAATTAAGAATTACTCCTTTAATCTAGAGCAACCAAGATTAAAATACTCAAACAAGAGTTGCAAACTTGTAGAATAAAATAAATGAAAACTTACTTTAGTTATGAAGTCGAATACTAGAATAAAAGCTCCTCTCGCGAAGAGAATATCCTGCAGAATACAAAAGAGAAGATCCGATAGGCCGGATTTCCTCAAAAACACTCCTTACTAATCTCTCTATTTCTAATAAACTTGATTGCTAATCAAGATTTGTAGTAGCTAATCTAGAATTTATATAGATCTAATCATGGAGATCTTGACTTCTCTAAACCTAATATTGAATTCTACTAAAGACTAGAATGAAGTCTAGAATGAATTAGGGTGTCAGGGGTTGCTCTGCCATGCTTATATAGCCTCATAGGATGAATCTCAGTCCTTGGATCAAACCAACTTGATTGGATGGCTCAGATCTGTTCTTTAAGTCAGTTGTGACAAGATTCTAGAAGATGGATACATGGCGCCATGTGGCACGGACGACCGTGCATGGGCCCACAGACGCCTGTCTCTACATGCTACCATGTGGGGTCCTAGCTTTTGTGACGTGTCTTCTTTTGTCATTTAGGTCTTTGAAATTTTTACTAATAATCCTTCTGTTTTGACCTTTTTCTCCCGTTTCTCTATTTCTCCTCACTATGTAAAAAAAGGCATCTACAGTCGCGCGTTGAGGGCTTCTACAGTCGCGCGCACGTGCGTCTGCCCATTAGGGTCTCTAAATTTTTGACTTTTCAGACCTGTCCGTAGCGGCGCGCAACGAGGCTTTAATCTGAGACGGTATTTAGTGCATCTCAAACTTCCGTGCGTAGTGAACCCCTTGTTACACACTTGGCCGTGGAACGTCTGTGTCCTAGGGTTTTGCTCGTGGTCTACGGTATCTCTACGACATTATTGTCTAAGATGCGATTGTACCTCTGGAAACCTCACGGACCCGGGGCATCGATGTCGACTATACGCGCCCAAAAGTAGTGACGCCGGTAGCGGCATCTGGCTGTAGAAGCTTCCCTGCGGACCCATTTTACAAAACTGCGTCGGTAACAATAATGACGCGCATGTCAAACGATTACTAATATACGCAGACGCGTGCGGACGATAGCGGACTGTAATAAAGGGAGGAGTTACAGACATGTACCATACCCGTGTCTGTGGTTTTACGCTGCATTTCTGAGGCTGGCGTGTGTAGATTAGCTGTCTGTAGTTCCTTACCTCTTTTTACGAGGCGTTTATTTTGTCCGGCACGCGTCTGTAGTTTTTAAAAAGTTAGTTCTGAGACGTAGTTTTTTTCGACTGTAACTGTTCCGCATCTTCAGACGCTTGTAACTGTTCCGCATCTTCAGACGCGTGTGTAGATTACCTGTCTGTAGTTCCTTACCTCTTTTACAGACGTTTATTTTGTCCAGCACATCTATAGTTTTCGCTTAGTTTACAGACGTAGTTTTTTCGCTCTAGGGGTGAAATTTTCTGATCGTCCGTCCTGATTGGCTAAGTGGTCCTTCGATAGCTCGCGACTTGTCAAAGCTAATTATTGTACCTTGCTAGGATAGTGAATGTGCTCAGAACTCGCTTCTGGCCTCTAGCTATCTACTACTCCTATAAAGATAAACTCCACTATCTAATTCTTTTTGACTTGCAAAGCGTCCACCTCAGCAGTCCACTAACATCCCCACTATCTATTTCTCTTGACATGCAACACGTCCACATCAACATTCCACTATTATTTGCCACTTGCAATTTCTCTTGACATGAAAGATGTCTACCTCAATAGTCCACTATCATTTGCAACCAAAGTTCACTAGCAATTTCTCTTGATTCAGTGGCAGCGAGACACATCATCCACTATGGATACAACGACCATGATTGTGCTAATAAATCTATACTATATTATATCATGTTCCTACATCCTAAACCATCTATATTCCTCTCTCATACCCGCGGCAGCGTGCGAGAAATTCTTCTAGTTTATATAATACGTACGACCAGCGGCTTATTAGCTGCGGCAGTGACTCCGGAGGAGGTGGCGACAACGCCATGGCCGGAGGTACAATGGTGTGCGTGACCGGCGCCGGCGGGTTCATCGCATCCTGGCTTGTGAAGTTCCTGCTCTCCGCGGCTATCGATTGCACGGCACCGTCGCGCGACATTTGTGCGCAATCTCTCATTAGTTGCCCTTCCTTTCTGTTGGATTGGTTATAGAGTTTGTTTATTGGGTTAGCTCGCATTCCCTGAAGCGCCTAGAGAATGCTGCCCGAAACCTCAGGATTTTCAAGGCTGATCTCCTGGACTACGACGCCATGGCAGCTGCGATCGTTGGGTGCCAGGGAGTTTTCCATGTGGCCACTCCAGTGCCTTTAGAGAACATAACTGACCCAGAGGCAAGTTTTGTATTTTTCTGTTTCAGTTTCCTTGAATCTGGTGCTTATCCGTTTCTGAGTCTGAATAAAAAGGCTCTCACGAACCCTGTGCATAAACAATGTGCAGCTACAAATGCTGGGTCCTGCTGTTACCCGCACCACAAATGTGCTCAAGGCTGCCTCCGCCGCGAATGTCCAGCGAGTGGTGGTTGTGTCATCCATGGTTGCCGTTGAGATCAGCCCCAAAGACTGGCCTCAAGATAAGATCAGAGATAAGAGCTGCTGGTCAGACAGAGAGTTCTGCAGGAGCATTGAGGTAACCTGTTGTACTACTAATCAGAGGCGCGCTGTTGGGATCCACCTGCTAAATAGATGGTTGGATAGTGAGTTGAAGGTGCATATGAACTAGCACCAATTAACAACTCCAAATCTACTAAAAAACTAATATTTAATAGCCTTCTAGCAATTCTTGAAAAAAAAAATAGCAAGTTTATTTGCAGGTCTGTTATGATCCACTAGTATTAATTTAGCTACGAATTTTCAGTGTTTAAAGAAACCCTAACTTCTGCATGTTGTTCAAGAGTACGCAAGCCAAGATCTGTTCTTTTTTTTTATATTTCGCAAATAATTGCAAGATCTGCTTAGTCGATTTGGTGCCCTGTGTACTCCAGAGCTGGTACCCGGTGGTCAAGATCATCTCAGAAGAGGCGGCACTCGCATACGGGCAGCAAACCGGGCTCGACGTGGTGACTATCAATCCAGGGTTGGTGTTCGGACCCCTGCTGCAGCCGACGGTTAACTCAAG
Source organism: Hyparrhenia diplandra (assembly GCA_015847255.1). Lineage (NCBI taxonomy): Eukaryota > Viridiplantae > Streptophyta > Magnoliopsida > Poales > Poaceae > Hyparrhenia > Hyparrhenia diplandra. Next base: position 937,744 of record JADLZK010008369.1, read on the forward strand.
CATCCAGTTCCTCATCTACTTCCTCAAAGGTTTGGGTCACGCCTGTACAACACGAGCCGCTTTCTATTTGTCTCCCGATCCATTCCGAGCTCACAGTCGATTTGAATTGGACACGAGCACAACCTCATTCTAAATCTTTCGAGCGCTGATGCAGGAGGTCCAGATCTGGTGAGGAACAAGCTCTGGCACATCGTCGATGTCCGTGACCTGGCCGACGCGCTGCTGCTGCTCTACGAGGTGCCTGAAGCAGCCGGCAGGCACATCTGCGGGCCTCATGTCATCAGTGCCCGAGATCTGCTGGACTTGCTGAAGAGCATATGTACCCTGATTACCCTTGCATTACCAAGTAAAAGTCTCGCTTATTATTATAAAATACCAAAAAAATGGTACTCTTCCATTTTGTTAAACATTGCATCTGGTGTGGAATTGGTTTGCAGGGAGAGCATAAGTGATAGAGATCACCCAGCACCGATGACTTCTGACAAGCTAAAGAAGCTCCGGTGGAGCTGCCGGCCGCTGGAGGAGACGATCTTGGACACAGTCGAGTGCTGCCAGCGGGCTGGGTTTCTTGATGATGTACCTGGGGAGACTCCCCGTCGTTTCCCTCCACTTTTCAACAAAATCTAGCCACGGCTTTTCAAAAAATAATAATAATAATAATAATAATCTAGCCACGGCGAAAGCATGGATTGTGAATGCCTATGCACATGCTTATATTATTGTGGACGAGCATCAGCTTTTAAATAAATAAATGCCGTCGCATGCTGTTGTATTCGGTGGTGCTGTTATGTGTGTATTGAAGTTCATTCGAACTTGTAAGACTTTATATGTCTTCAACTTCCACATAAAATGCATGGAACACATAGTATGAGCTTGTTCGTATTCTTGTCCCAATTTGGTTTCTGATCTATTTATTTCTTATACTATATGAAACGCATGGAAACCATATGGATTTAGGTATAGCCATTTCAAGGCGTGATTTTTGTTTTCCTTATCATGTACCAGCTAGCTTAGGCTTTAACTCGGTCGTCATAATTAAATTGGTGATGCTAATGTGTCACTACCGCACAGGAGATCTCTACCGGCGGGATATTTTGTACCGAGCCCAACCACAAGCGCTCGGTAGAGTCTACCCTACCAAGAGCCGCTCTCGGAGACCTCAAGCTCTCGGTAGAGGTCCCTTTGCCCGAGCCCAACCCTCGGTAATGCGGGGCTCTCGGTAGAGGGTGAGTCCACCGAGAGCCAGCCCTTCGTAAAACTCCGTTCTCGGTAGAGTTGGCGCCCTCGCGTCTGTCGAGGAGGCCTAAAGCGCCTCGTCGTCAACTCTACCGAGAGCTGGAGTTAGGGGCTCGGTAGACTATGGTCAAATTACCGAGCAGGTGTTAGGCGCTAGGTAGATTATGGTCACTCTACCGAGCGCCATCCTGCATGCCCTCGGTAAAGCTGTTTTGCTGAGAGCATTTCCCAATGGATCTCGGCATAATATATTTTTTTATTTTATTTTGGCATCCCACCTTGACAAAACAGAACATATAAGTCATTTATCAAATATATATCACATCCATACAAACTTGCATAATTTGAAACGTGCATAATTTAAAACAAGTCACTACAATCAAAAGATGTTCTGCTACAACTACAAGTTCACTACTAGTTCTACTACAACTACGAGAGGTTCTACTACGACTACAGGTTCACTGCTGCGGTCTTGTAGAAATAACTTGGTGAAGTGTAGGTCACCGATCTTGAGTACACAGATCTCGAAATGTGCAACAACGTTCTAACTAATACATCCTCCTTTGCTCCACAACTACGACAACATGGTGTACTGACGACGTTTAACCGTCTTTGGACGTGTCGCTAGGTCTCCAATCTTTTTGGCAACCACCTTTGCCTGATATCCATCTGTAGTGAGTGTTGGCATTGGATTAGCCCATGTCCAAACATAACCCAATCGAGACATTGTCTGGGTTAGAATGGATGCATAACTACACCCAGCGTAGGTTAAGTCATACACTTGAACCTGTAATTATTGAAAAAAATTATGAGATTATATCGAGATTACCACATCATTTCTAGATATAAGCTAGGTGATAAATTAACATATCGAGATTACCATATCATTTAGGTTCCTTCGAGCCATGCTTGCAGCCAATTCCGCAACATCATGACTCTTGTTCCCTCTTTTAGCTGTCATCAACAATGAGGAGAATGTAGGCGAGTGTACCCATTTTCTTGAAGCTTTTGTACACATCCCATGATAGCATATTTTTGTGCAACCGCCGATTTGGGCCATGAGGTGCTTTTTATTGCAGGCTCAGAGATTTTTATAGGATTTCTATTTCTCCTCCTTGGGCAAAGGAAAAGCTAATTTGACATTGGATTTGTGGACCTAATTGACTATTAAGATCATGATAGTGCTGGACGTCCACTTGGTCAACCCCAAAGTACGAGAGAGTGTGTTTAAGCCAAATGATTTGGTCAATTAGCTGCTATACATTTAAAAATCATAAAAATGGTAAATATACATAAACAGATGGGTTTTTATTTATTTGCCACTCTTACGGATGACAATCATTTGTGTGTCAATGACAAGTGGGACCATGTGAGTCAATGACATGTGGGCCATTAGTGGCAAATAAATAAGAGTCCACCGTAGGTGTGGCATGGGTGTGGCAAATAATTAAACAAATGTATTTGACAAATTGATTATACAAATATACTTATACAAATATACTTACTATTACTTTGGAACATTAGGCGCTACGGTGGGTATAGGTCTTGGATCATGGTCAAATCCCTGGGTCATTACATGGCGAGTGAAACCTATGACTTCGGTGGTGGAAGATTACGTCTAGCCATCTCACATAAAGATACGAGAAATTAGTTTTAATTTTTTTGCCACTTAACTATAAATATATAGTAGCATTATATACCACAAGACATATTGTTACAAAGAAATCACAACAATATATATACCACAATCGGCGTCGTTGGAGGGTGTGGACGGGACGGGCGTGGACGGCGGTGGAGGGCATCAAGGCACGCGCGGACGGCGGTGGATGGCGTCGGGGCTCGCGGGCGGTGGTGGAGGGTGTAAGACAGCTCACGGACGACGGTGGCGGGCGTGGGCGCAGCGGTGGTGGTGGTGGGGGCGTGGGCGCGGTGGTGGGAGGGATGGTGGGCGGTGGTGGCGGGCGTGGCACGCGGCGGGCGCGGCGCGGGCTGGTGGCGGTGGTGGTGGCGGTCGGGCGGTGGTGGTGGTGGCGGGCGTGGGCGCGGGCGGTGGTGGGGGTGGTGGGGGTGGCTGGCGTGGGCGTGAGCGGCGGCGCGGGCGGGCGGCGCGGGGGAGGCGGCAAGACGGGCAGGCGGCCGCGGCAGGCGGCGGCGGCGGGCGAGGTGCATGTTGGAACCTTGGTCCCTAACAAGGGAGGAGGAGACCTCCGTTTAAATTCTGCTCATCCGGTGTCCCGAAAGAGTGTCTAAGTGTGATATAGAGACTGAGGTCTCGCGTGGTGAGGGGGACCTCCGGCTCGGTCGATGCTCCGGCGGAGTGAGACTAAGGTGGTAAAGCATGAGAACATGTGCACATGGCAAAATCAATGCTTAATAGATGTATTCACCAACCCCCGTACATGGGGGTTGAGGCCCCTATTTATAGCACTCGCTTACTATATAGTTATTTTACAATACTTTGCCCAAGGCATATTCCTAGAATATTCTCTTATCTATACATGTCGAGGGTAGCCGAGTCCATTTTGCCGAGGAGGAGGCGTGTCAAACTTCTCTTCTCCTTTGGAACCTTCGCTTGCTCCATGAACCTTTGCTGCGTCGAGCTCCGCCTTGCCTCTTTGTTGAGTGGCAGCTGCATTGATTCAGTCGGAGATCGAGCGAGGCTCGAGACCTTCGCGTGGGTCGAACCTTGAGGCGGAGGTCTCGAGCCTCCTTGATCGAGGCTTCTTGGATGGGCCTCCGCTTGTCTTGTTCTAGGCCCTCCGTCTTGAGCGGACCTTCGCTCTAGTTTTGCCTCCGGGCCTCCGCCCACTTTCGGGGGGGTCGGCGGAGCGAAGGTTCCTCCTGCTCATCCTACATATCTCAACAACTCGGTCAATATAAGTTGCGGTGGTGCGAAAGCCGCAACTTTAGTTCTATGGTTCCAACTGTTAGAACCTCCGCCAACTGCGGGACCATGTCCCAACAGTTCCCCCCTTGAGGGCTAAGGTTCAAAGCGAATCACGAGCCTTTGTCCTCAACTTCTCTGGCAGTGGCGGAGGTGTTGGGTACTGGCCTCCCCCTGGCGCGTTTTGCTTTTGAACCACCGATAAACATAAAACCTTCTCCAACTCCTCTTGAGGCGGAGATGTCGGTGCCGTGGATTGAAGGCCGAGTCACAAGTAAATGCACGGAGTTAGTCTTCTATGTTTTTGAGAGACTTTAGTTTGGAGTTATGGTTCCGTCAAAAATCAATTTGCTATTGAGTCTTTCGACACTCAGGAAGACATATTGGTTTTTGCACTTGCTGCAAAAGATGATAAAAATGAGGTTAACACGGAGGTATTAGCTTAGTAACCTGGTCGGAGCTGTTTGGACCTCTGACACTTTAGCGTGCGAAGGCCGTGTCAGCTATGACAATGTCTTTCTAGCAGAGGCCGACCTCTGACTCTTTTTTGGACAGAGGCCGGGTTGGCTACGCAACCTGGCTCTTTTTCTGAGCGAAGGCTGGGCCAGCTGTGTAACTCTCCGAATCGTTTCGGCGTGGAGGCCCGGCTTTCCATTCATTTCAAGCAGAGGCCTCGCTCAGCTACATGTTGGCTATTTGCCTTGGCTTTCTTGTTTGATACTTCGCTATGTATTTTGCTGGACAAACTTTTTATGTTGCCAGCGGTTTTTTTTTTTTTTTTCAATCGAAGGTTATTTCCGAACAATTTTCCGACTTTTTAGTTTGATGGCAAAAATGAGCCGAGGGGAGGGGGCTCTTTCTTTGAATAGGCAGAGTGGCATATCTTTGTTGTTTTTGAGCGAAGGCCCAGCTCGGTTCTATGGACCTCTGACTCTTTCTTGAGCGGAGGTTGGTAGCAGAGGTGGAGATCAGTTGTACGTGTCACTGAGGCTTCACCTCATTTTGAGTAAGAGCCTGCTCCACCCGAATTTTGTGTCGTAGGCCTGTAGAATATTTTAGGAGCGGAGGCCTCGTACGGAAAGATGGAGGCCTCGTACGGAAGGATTCCCCCCTTGGGTTTTTTTTTTCCGTCATTATTATTTTCGAGCGGAGGCCTCATTCTTCTGCGCAGACCTCTGACTCTTTTCTCGAGTGGAGGCCGGGGAGCCTCGGATCCGTTTTTCCAGCGCGGAGGAAAGGCCTCCGATCCTTTCTCAAGCGGAGGTGGGACAACTATGCGAACCGTTCCCCATGGATTTTCGGTTGACACAAACCAACGTGAGATTTGTTTTGTCAAACCATTTTTTGTCGGCGTTCGAGGAGCGGTGGGTGCCTCGGTGCGGCAATAAAGAATTTATAAGCCGTGTGCCCCCTCCCTCAATGGCGTGGCGCAAGATGGACACGGGGACGCAGCGGTTTTATCTGGTTCAGAGCCAACGGGGCCCCTACGTCCAGCGGGGGTGTGTCCTGCTCGTGTTACCTCGCGCTCAAAGGTGAGCCTGCAGTAGGGGTTCTGGCGGCAGCGGGGCGAGAGACGTGGGTCTCAAGCCCCACGATCGTGGTTATGGTGGTGGTGGTGTGTGGTTTCCTCCGTGTGAACGGAGTTGAGTCGAAAAAATCGAATCCCCTTCTAATGAGGCATTACTCCCCCTTTTATAGGAGAAGGAGAGAGATAACGTTTATACGGTGGGCGCCCTAGGTGGCTAATTCGAGGCTGCACCGGTTGCATGTCTTATTTGCCGAGGGTTGGCTGGCTTGAATGTTGCTTAGCGAAGACACAGCGTCCGGATCCGATGGTGGGCGTGCCGTCCCCTGGCGGCCCGGGGGGTCTGTGGCGTCCCTCACAATCCCGCATGGCGAGGGGCGGTCCCGCAGGTCGCCGGCTATGCGTGTCGCCCGAGGGTGCGGCCCGGCGTGGCGTTTTGACGGTGCTCGGGGAAATGAACAGTGTCATCCTGGTTTCCCGTGCGGGTGGCGTAACACGTCCTTGGTTCAGCGCCGCGTCCCATCGGTCGGATTGGGGAGGCGATTACCGGCGATTCGATTTGGCCCCGGGCGTGTCGTCGGCTGGCGCCGCTTTGCCGTGCAATCGCATTGAATGCGGCGGTTTCCCTTCCTCGGACGGAACCTCCCACGCCCGAGGGTCGGCGACCCTAGGCGGTCGGTTTGGGCTGCCTCACCCCGAGGATGGAGAGCTGGTCTCCCTCGGGCGAGGCGGAGTTTTGAGCCCGAGGGTGGTGAGCTAGGCCACCCTCGGACGGGCGCGGAGATTTCTCCGGGGCTGGTGAGCTAGGCCGGCCTCGGGGCCCCGGAGATGCGTGGTCGAGTCCGAGCCATGGTTTATTCTTTGTCGGCGTGGAGCGTCATGGTTCGTTGTTTTGTAGGAGGTCCTTGACCTTGTCCGCCGTGGCGTAATAAGCTCTTTGCGTCGTGATGACTCCATTTGGGCGCTTTGTGGGCCGTCCGTGAGCGATTTCGTCGTCATGTGGCGTCGTGGCGAGTGGCCAGTCCATCGTCCGTCGGGCCGTCCCTCCGTGCGGGATGATAGCGGGCTAGGTTTTCTTGGGCCTTGGCGGCGGCAGATTCCCATAGTTTGGAGAATGTCTCGGGGCCCAATATTTAGGTCCCGGCGGTAGCCCCGAGGCCCAGAGCAGTGTGGACTCGCCCGGGGTTCTGCCGTTCCGTCGCCTTGTTGTTTCTCGGGGTGGTTCGTCTACAAGGGGTGCTTGGCATCCGTTTGGGTAACCAACCCGAGGCCTCGAATGGAATGGCGGATTCCTTCGGAGGTCTTTTATATCTCTGACGCGGCAAGGCTGAAACAGCTCTTAAATAGCGCTTATTTGTGCGAGTACGTTTCATTTTTGCGTGGGCAGCCCGAGGCCCCGCTTATATGCGCAAGGTCGGCCAGGCCTCCTCGACTTTGATTATACGCTCCTCGCCGCCCTCCTGAAAGGGAGGAGGAGGGGAGACACGTCACAATGCCCCTGTAAAGCCCGAATGTGTCGTGCTCCGGTGAAGCGTTTGTAGCGGTCTGTTTAAGCGGGGGTGCCCGTGCCCTTGCCGGAGCAAGGGTCGGCTATGTGATCCGGGATTCACCCCATGAGAACTGCGGACGCTTAGCGTGATCCGGGGTTTTGGGCGGACCAACCCCGAGGGCCGTGGGCCTCCCACGGATGGGACATCTCTATAAGCAGCACCAGCGGCCTTAAACACGTCCAGAAATCCAGGCCCGGGGGCCGGGTATAGCCGGTTGTGCATTTCCCTTACGCCCCACGGCTCGGGTTATCCCGGGGGGCGAGCGCCGCTCCCTCGTGGGCCCAGCATCGCAACCTGGAGGCGTAGGGTGTGTCAGCCCGAGGCTCGTTTGGTTTCCGCCCGGGCGGGGAACCAATCAACGGATCGACTTTTTGCCCTCGGGGTCGGGCGCTGGCTTTGGATATGGGTGGCCGGACGGTTTTACCCACGACCGGAAGGCGAGGCGTCTAGTCGCCACGCCTGAGGTGGCGTGGCTGTTGTAGCTTTGATGGGGACGCGGCCTTACGTCTTCTTGTCGTGGCGGGGAGCCGGGTTCCGTCAAGGTGCATTTATGCACCGACGGTTCCACCGCACGGCTTGGCCGTTGGATGGCGGTTCTCGCTTTCGATCATGGGCCGTCCATTCCGGAGTCGGTTCGATTGCCGGGCCGGCGGTTTGCCTTCCCTTCCCTATAAATATGGGGGTCGCCGCGATAGTTGCTCCCTTGCACCGCCATCGCCTTCTTGCCTTCTCGCTGCGGCAATCGGGAGATAGAGATAGTGTGGGAAAGATTAAGGGAGAGATTCACTTGCCTCGTGCTCGTGTGATTGGGGTTGCTAGCGGTTGCCACCCTTCGCCTCCCTTTATCCATGGCGCGGTCGGGTAGCGGTGGCGGCGTGAGGGAGGTGCTTGATCTTGAGCCGTGGCCGAGGTCGACGGCGGCGGAGGAGAAACTCCAGCGTCTCATCGATGAAGGGCTTCTTCGTCCCCGCACCGATGAAGCGCGGCCGAGTGGATTGCTCGGATTGGGCGAGGAGGAGCCTAACCCTCCCGATGGCTACGTGGTGAGTTTGATGGATCTTCACCGGCGGCGGCATGCCGGGCAGGCCGGTTCATTCGAGGCGATCCTCCACTACTATGAAATCGAGCTTCATCATCGCCCCGAACTTCGATCTCCCAAAGCCGCCATCTTCGTCACCCTTTGTGAGGATTCACGGGGATCGAGCCGCATTGGGACCTCCGGTTGTGGTTCTTCAAGGCGGACCTTACCACCGCCTCGGTTGCATTTGGGCCAACCACGGGGGGGCTGCGCGTTGGAGGCTGTGCGCTCCAGGTCCGCTCGGAAGCGGGCGAGGCCGAACCGAGCTGATGGGTACATCGTCTCCAAGCTCACCTCCTCCAACAAGGGGTGGCAAGATCGGTGGTTCTACCTCCGCAACGGCGAGCAGCGCTTCCCGTGTACACCGGGCGTGTCCTCAAGCATCGCCCCGCAGAAGTGGGAACTGGGGTCCCCCTCGGAGGATCATCATCGGTTGGAGGGCCTAAAGGCGGCTGTCCTGCGGCTCGAGGAAGGACGTGAACGCCTTTGCCGTGGTCGCCGCCTTTCATCGGCGTCGGGTGCTGCCGTTGATGGCTCGCCCTTTGCTCATGTGCCGATGACCCCGAGGCCGCCGGTCTTGGTGCGTGCGGATGTCGGGCCTTACGCTTTCCACCGATGCTTTGGCCAAGAGGGTGAGGATGCGTTGGGGTCCAATACCCCAACACGTATCCCGAGATCCCCATGCGCCACGGCCAGGGTATATCTCCCTGGTAAGTGCTTCTCGACCCGGTGTCCTTGCATTGCCGGTGCATTGTCGCCATGGCAGTTCTCACTCTTTCTTCGGGCGGGGACGCCGGATTACCGCGACTCCCCTCCGCTGTGCCCGCATTGGATGCCGCGTCGCCGGGCGGCGAACCGTGCTCGGAACGAGCTACGGCGGGCGATGGCGTTGAAGAAGGAGAGGAAGAAGAGAAACGTGGCTCGCGAGAAGCGTCGGGCCGAGCGGCAGAGGCGGGTGAGTCACCCGACACCTCGACCAGAAAGAGGACGAGGATCCGGAGGACCGCCGCTGCGTGAACTCGTGACGACGACGCGTGGCGGCTCGGATAGGCCGAGCCATGGGGCTCCGACCAAGTCGGGCTTCGTTCACGAGCCCGAGCCTCGAGCCCGCCGGCGCCGGGATCGCGACACCGGTGCGCCCGAGGGCTCTTCCGGCCGAGTCCTCGGGACCATTGGCGTCGCCACGAGGCACCTCGGCGGCTGCGGGGTGAGGCCCGAAGAGAGGAGTCGACACCTCCCCGCCGCGGGTACCCCCCGGCCCGCCAAAGCACGGTTTTGGGGACGAGCCGCGACCGCCCCGATCCAGCCCCGCGGCGCATTTAAGCGTCGTGGGGAGACGGCGCGCGCGCCGAAGTGCGACGCCGAGGTCGCAGCCATCCCGAGCCTTGTCAAGCGCCGAGGGCGATCCCCGGGCTTCGTGAGTTTCCTCGCCTTCGCGATCTCGACCTTCTTACGGCATATGATTGCTTTGTCGACACGTTTCTTGACTTCGGGAACGGAGCCGCCTCGTTGGCTCGCGACACCCCAAGAAGGCCTTGAAGGCTGGCGTTTCGGCCTCGGTCGGGGCCCGGTGGCGGGCCCGGCCAAGATATTGTGCTGCCCTCGTCGAGTCCTCCCGGATGCCGGCCCCGACAGCCCCAGCGGGGTCGGACCCGTCGGCTGCCGAGGCCACCCCGAGGTGGTGCGGGCCCTTGGTGGCGATGGTGGGTCGGCCACTCAGCGATGGTGGTCGATACGGAGGATTCGCCGTGGCCATGACGTCGCCGCCCGTGCCGGAGCAGAGGCGCCATCAGGTCGGTCGTGGCGCCCCCACCCCGAGGAGTCGGGCCCTTTGTCCGGGGAGTTCTCGCAAGGAGCTCTTCATGGCGGCGCGAGACGCAAGTCCCCCGCTTTGTGTCGACCTTCGCCGATCAGGGGCTCACGAGGCGCACAACCCCGACTTCCCGCTACTCCACGTGTCGGGTTCTCGAGGCAGCCCTTGGCGGCCGCCGTCTTCGACCATGACCGGGGCGGCGCCCGTGGTGACCCGGCGGGCCCCCTCGACTTCTACCGGTCCGGGGTTCCCCGAGGGGAGTTGCCGGTGGGGGAGATGTATCCTTCGGCCCGAGCCGGGGCGGTCCACTTTGACTTCAGGTGGCAGCCGCCGGGCCCGGCTGCCGTGGTGGTCGACGACCGCCCCGAGGTCCTGGAGTGGAGAACCCACGAGTAGATCCGTGGTGTGGGCCGAGGGGCTTGGCGAGGATCGGGACGCCATAACCGCCCGACTTTGCAGAGGTCGACGGTAAGTGTCTTGATGGTTATCCCCGCCGCATGTCTTCTATGCTTGTGTCTTGATGGGTGATGTCGCCGTTGCAGGACTCTCCGCCGCTTCGCCGGAGAAGTCCGGGCTCCTTCGCGGTAACGTTACGAACTGGAACGCCCTTGGTCAAACTCGGGTAAAGTTGGTCGAGGCCCGGCAGCGAGACCTCCCGCTTGCTGCCCTTGCCGAGGAGAGGGGAGTCCCAACGGCGGACCACGGAGGCCGAGCTTGTCAAGGCCAGGTCCGAGGCCAGCAAGGTGGCGGTGACATGGCCAGATGAGCCATGATTTTGAAGAGGCTCGGATCCAGCCCCACCAGGTCCCGGGCGAGGCCCATGACGAGCGGGGACCGGTCCCGGAGGAGGAGGCGGCGAAAGGCGGAGATGTGCGATGCCTTGAACACTCGCGATCGGGCGAGTTGGTGTCCGAGGGCCAGACCCTCGGGAAGGGAGAAGGAGGAGATCCGCAAGTCGCTGCGGATGAGCACTGGCGTGATCTTTGGGCCTGGCAGCTGAAGATGCCAAGGTGCGTCTTCTTCCTTAGTGAGCTTTGTCTTTAGTCGTCTTGTCTTGCTAACTCGGTTTGAGCACCCATTTCGAAGCGGAGAAGGTGGGACCGAGGCCGTGAACACCGCGACCACGCCGGGCGCAGGGCCGGAGCAGGAGCGAAGTCGTACGGGAGCTGGAAGAGGCCTTGTCGGGACTTCGCCCGCATTTTTGGGGCGGACAACTGGAGGTTGGCCCTCGGCACGCCGCCGCCCGAGCCGTGGGTGGCTACCAAAGTCCGAAGCTCGAACGCCTTCCGGTCCGGCGTCTTGGACATGTATGGCCGCTTGCTCTCACTTCCCGATGGAGTCCAATGTGCTGGACGGCATTGCGAAAGGCTTCTTCCTCGGTTCCGACGACGAGGAGGAAGTTGATCCCGCCGAGAGGGATGCCGCCGATGCCGCCAAGACTCGGGCGTTATGCGACTTCGTGGATGGTGCCGCGACCCGTTGGCCTCCGCTTCGAGGATGAAGTGTGTCCCCCGTACTCCCCATAGAGTCAACCTATGAGGCGGACACGGAGATGGTGGACGCCAGTCCGAGGATGCGCCGGTGGGTCCGACGCCTCCCTCGGGGAAGCCGGTTGTCGAGGTGTTGCTCGCGCCGAAGCTTCCTCATCGGCCGGCCGTGAGGCGCAAGCGGATGAAACCCATCCTGCCCCTCGACCTCTCCTTGTATGGAAAAATTGGAGCTTGTGAGATGGATGTATATAAACAATGGCGCCGCCGAGGTCCGCGGGCCTTGGCGGGTGCATTTATGTTTATGTTGCGTTTTCGAATTTGTTCGTTTATTGTGTGGCCGGTCGCTTGCTTTCTCATTTCGCGAGATGGTAACCGTGGACGCCAGAGGGCTGGTCCATACGGATGCCACTAGGGGCGGTCCGTTTGCCTCGGTTACCTTGCTTTGGATTTGTGCGTGAGCGACCTTCGCAACTTAAACGATTGTTTAGAGAATGCGCGAAGAAAACTTTTTCTTTCGAAAAAAAGTTTTGAAAAAAAGGAAGGGAGGGTGTCTCCCGAGGGGGTCCTCCCGAGGGGGTCCCCATGTAGCCCCCGAGGGAGTTTTAGTCTTGTCTTTGAACGAGGCTAAGACTCCCTTAAGGTTTACACGAGAAGCACTTTTTTCGAAAAAGATGTAGATCTTTTATTGAGTTTAAAAAGAAACACCGATGTTTGACTTCTAGTGCAGAATTTAAGGGTAGAAGCGGCGAGGCGCTGTTCTATGTTCGGGCGTTGGAGTAGACTTCGCCCTTCTCGTTCTTCAACTTGTAGGTTCCGGGCCTTAATATTTCGGCGATGAAATAAGGCCCTTCCTGTGGTGGCGTGAGTTTGTGACGCCCTTTGTTGTCCGTCTTCCGAAAGCACGGGTCGTTGACTTGGAATTCCCCGAGGCTTCAGCCGCTTGGCGTGATACTTGCGCAAAGCTTGTTGGTATCTTGCCGAGTGCAGGAGTGCAACGTCTCGGCTTCATCAACTTGGTCGATGGAGTCTTGCCTTGCACGCTGGTTGCCTTGCTCGGTGTAGGCTCGCAGCCTTGGGGACCCATATTCAATGTGCGTAGGCAAGATTGCCTCGGCCCCATAGACTAGAAAGAATGGGGTGAACCCCGTGGCTCGGCTTTTCGTTGTTCGAAGGCTCCATAGAACCGACGGCAGCTCTTGGTACCATCTTTTCCCCGTATTGGTTCAGCTGATTGAAGATCCTCGGCTTGAGCCCTTGCGGGATCATGCCGTTGGCACGCTCTACTTGACCATTGGTCTTCGGGTGAGCTACGGCCGAGGTATCCACTCGGATGCCATAGTCGCCGCAAAAGTCGAGGAACTTCTTCCCCACTAAATTGGTTCCGTTATGCCGTGATGATGGAGTTCGGGACTCCAAAACGGGAAATGATATTCGTAAAGAATTTCACCGTTTCCCGCGGTGAGGGTTCACCACGGCTCGGGCTTCGATCCATTTGGAGAACTTGTCGATGGCGACTAGGACGTGAGTGTGTCCTCCTCCGGCGCTTTCGGGGGCCCAATCATGTCGAGTCCCCACACCGCAAATGGCCACGTAAGAGGTATGGTTTGCGATTTGAGCTGGGAGGTGCGCCCCCTTGGCGTAGAATTGGCATTCCTTGCAGTGTACGCACGACTTGGTTCGCGTCTCGCACCGCCGAGGGCCGCGAGAAGCCTTGTGGTTCGAAGACTTTACCGACTAGAGTCCTCGGGCGGGCGCGTGATGGCCACACTCCCTCGGTGAGTGTCCTCGAGAAGTTCTTGGCCTTCACCGAGGGTATGCATCGCATGTATACTCCCCGAGGCTCCCTCTCTTGTAGAGTTCCCCTTTCTCTCCAATCGGTGCGTAAGGATTTCTAACTAGCGAGCCTCGGTCTTATCCTCGGGTAGCTCTCCTCGGGTGAGATACTTCATCGGTGGTTTTCCGATCGTGGATCGGGTCGATCGCCATAGCCGGGTGTGGCTTGCAGTGTGCCGCCCTCGTGAGCCCCTCGAGGGTACTTCCGAGGGGTGTACTTGACCCCAGGGTTTATCGAGGTCTCGGGTGAGGACGTTCGGGGGAACGGTACCTCGGGTTCTTAGCTGCGACCATGGCCGTTCATCCGCGGCCTCGTTGTAGCGTCTCGGCGTATGCTTGTGTTCAAGCCCATGGAATTTTTCCTCCAATTTGCGCACTTCAGGACAATACGCCTCCATCTTCGGGTCGTGGCACCGAGGCCTTCATGACTTGGTCGATGACCAACCGCGAATCCCCCGGTTTCCAACCGTCGGATTCGAGGTCCGCCGCGATCCGGAGACCGTTGACGGCGCCCGTATTCTGCGACGTTGTTGGAGGCGGGGAAAATGCAGCGGATGACATACCGTGTGAATTCGAGGGGTGAGATGAAGAGCAAACCAGCCCCTTTTGCCTTCATCATGGATCCATCAAAGTACATGGTCCAGCACTCGGCTTGGATGGGCTTTGGGGGTAGCTGCGTGTCTGTCCCACTTGGCCACAAAGTCGGCGGGACTTGAGATTTGATGGCCTTGCGGGGTAGGAACGATATAGTCTCGCCCATGAGCTCCACCGCCCCACTTCGCCACTCTCCCCCGTGGCCTCTCGGTTTTGGAGGATCTTCCCGAGGGGAACGAGGATACCACGGCAACCGGGTGCGCAAAGGAAGTAGTGGCGAAGTTTCCTTCGTGCCAAAGACGATGGCGCACAATAGCTTCGTGCATCTGCGAATACCTTGTCTTGGGTGTCGGAAAAGGACTTCACCGATGAAGTAAGCGGGCGTTGAACCGCAACGTGTATCCCTCTTCCCGACGCTCAACTTCGACCACCGCGGACTACACGGGTAGTGGCCGTGGCGTATAAGAGCAGGGTTTCTCCTAGGTTTGGCGGTACTAGGACCGGTGGGTTTGTTGAGCTTCTTGAGGTTGCCGAGGGGCCTCTTCGGCCTCGGGGTCCGGCAAAGCTTCCGGATTTGGCGAAGGAGCCGGTAGGGGCGTGCCCTTCTCCTCGAGGCGTGAGATGAACCTCGCTTAATGAAGCCGGGCAGCCCATGACCTTACAGACTCCCTTGAGATCTTGGATCGGACCCATCTTGGTGATTGCGTCAACCTTGGTCGGGTTTGCTTCGATGCCTCGTTGAGAGACGATAAACCCAAGAAAGCATCCTCGGGGACCCCGAATACGCACTTTTCGGGGTTGAGCTTGACTCCCTTCTTGTTTAGGCACTTTCGAAGGTTTCCCGAGGTCGCCCACGAGATCCGGCGTTTTCTTGGATTTGACCACTATGTCATCGACGTAGGCCTCCACGATCCTTCCAATGAGTTCCCAAGATGATTTGCATGCACTGGTATGTTGCCCAGCGTTCCTCGGCCGAAAGGGCATGGTGAGGTAGCAATACATCCCGAAGGGTGTTATGAACGCAGGTCGCGAGCCGGGTCGGACTCTTTCATTTTGATCACGGTGATAACCGAATACGCGTCAAGAAAGGAAGGCGTTTCACATCCCTTGATGGAGTCGACAATCTGGTACATTGAGACTAGTGTAGTCCACACACATCCGCCATTTCCCATTCTTTTCTCTACTAATACAGGATTAGCTAACCACTCGAGGGGGTGGAATACTTCTTTTATGAATCCGGCCTCCGGTAGCTTGTGGATCTCCTCGCCGATGACCTTCCGCTTGGCGTCATCAAAACGGCGCAAAGCGGCCGCATGACCGCTTTGAGCCCGCCGGATGTCTAGGGAGTGCTGGCGACATCCCTTGGTATGCCCGGCATGTCGGAGGGTCTCCACGCAAACGTCTTGGCATTCGCGGCCGAGGAAGTCGATGAGCACGGCTTCCTATTTCGGATCAGTCCGAGCCGATGGTCAACAACTTCTCCTTTGGGTTCTTGGGATCGAGTGGGATCTTCTTGGTGCCCGAGGAGGGCTCGAAGCTCCCAAGGGCGCTTTGGCCTCATGCTCGATCGTGATTTCGCCAAAGCTTCTTTTCGCGCCGGCGATGAGTGCCTTGGCAATGGCGAAAGTGCCTCGCATACTCCACGCTCCACGCCGCACTTTTCGTATGCATGATGGTGTGAGGGGCGGGCCGTGATGACACCCTTCGCCCCGGCATCTTGAGCTTGAGGTACTTGTAGTTCGGGACAGCCATGAACTTGGCGTAGCAGGGCCCCGAGGAGTGCGTGGTAGGTACCGCGGACCCCAAGGATCTCAAATGTGAGAGTCTCTTGCCCGAAGTTCGAGGGGTCACCGAAGCAAACCGTAAGTCGATCTGCCCGAGGGGCTTTAGCCGCTTGCCGGGGACGACGCCATTGAATGCCGGCCCTCCCGGCGGATCTTGACTTGTCTACACCGAGGAGGTCGAGGGTTTCTTCGTAGATGAGGTTGAGGTCGCCCCTCGGCCCATAAGGACTTTGGTGAGCCGAGTGTTGGCGATGATGGGATCCACCACCGTGGATAAGCCCCGGTTGGGATGTGCTTTGGGGTGATCCGACCGGGTCGAAAGGTGATGGCCTCGTCCGACCACTTGCGCAGCCTCGGGTTGCCGGCTCCGTGGCATAGACCTCCGACGCTTCCTTCTTCTTATTTGCCGCGCGGACATGTTGCTGGTGCCGCCGCCGAAGATCATGAAGCGCTTATTCACCTTCGGGGAACTCCTCGTTGCCCTTGGCGCCTCCCTCGAACCTCTTCTTCTTCACCCTCGAGGGATGGCCTTGAGCTTGGCGAAATGTTGGCGTACCCTCTTGCACTCCCCCGAGGGTATGCTTGACTGGGTAGCTATGGTTCGCATGGCTTCTTGAGCATGTCGTCGAAGGTTTCTTGTGACGGGGTCGGGGCCCCTTGCGATCGACCGCAGCCACCATGTCTTCATCGCCCGCTTGGGGGCGGCGTGGGCCCTTGCCCTTGCGGCCCTTATCTTTCTTCTTTTTTTTTCTTCTTGCCCTCCCGAGGTTGCGATCCCTGGGCTCTCTTCCTTTGCTTTCCTTGGAGCCCTAATCGAGCGCAGCCCCGACGGCCTCCTCACGTTAGCGAACTTGGTGGCGATGTCCATCAGCTCGTTTGCCTCTCGGTGGGAGTCCGCGCCCGGCTTCTTCACGAGGTCTCGGCAAGTGGTGCCCGGCCAAGAAGGCCCCGATGACGCCCGCCGAATCCGTCACATTAGGAGCTCGGTCCGCCGCTTGAGAATAGCCGGATGTAGTCGCAAGCAGGGATTCAGCGGATTTTTGTCGGCGTTTCGAGATCCCACGAGTTACCCGCGTAGGTATGTGCCCCGAAGTTACCGCGATAGTTCTCACCAAGTCCGCCCAGTTTGATATGAGGTTGGGCGGAAGGTGTTCCTGCCCAAGCTCGGCGCACTTCGAGAGGTACGGGGGCAAATTTCTGATTATCACTTTGTCATCGCGGTTGCCCCGCGAACCGGCATGCCGCCGATAGTCGCCCAGCCATACCGGGACGGCCCTTCCCGTGTACTTCTCGAGATGGCTCTGGGGCCTGAAACGCCGCAGGAGGGTGGTGCCCTCCCGATGTCCCTAGTGAAGGCCCGAGGCCCGGCGATCAGGGAGTACCGGTCCCTCTCGACCGCCCTGCGGCGCCTCGGCCCCGCTTGTCGCCCTCGAGACGAGCCACCTTCGTGGCGAGCCTGGCCGCCGCTCGATTCGCCCCCGAGGTCGTGGGCGCCCGATGCGGTCGGTCGTGCGGGTCTTCTATGCGTTCCGCATCGGGCGGCTGCAACGGTTGTCGCCGAGGGCGTTCCTGACTGGCTCCTAAGCGTGGCCCGGCTCGATCCGGGTGACGGAGCCCCCCGCCGACCGCCCAGACCTCCGCCACCGTGACGTCACGCCCGATCCCGGAAGCGGAACTCTCTCGGGTCGTTGCACCGCCGCCTTGTCAAGGAGCTGACGGAGGCCTTCCCGTATGCGCCACCCCAGAGTGGAGGGCTCGGGCATTGCACTCAACATGGCGAAGCCGCCACGCTGAGGCCGGCTCGCTGAACGGGCCGCATGTCGATTGAGGCACTCCGCTTATCCTCGCGTCCGTCGCCATTGTGAGCTTGAGGTGCCCTCACCGCCGCGCCGTTTGAGCGCTCCGCTGGATGTTTTGCTCCGGTCGCTGGAGTCGGGCGGATTCCGCCGGAGCCTGCTCTACCAAATCTCGTGAGGCGGGGCGTTTTGGCGGCCAGTGCGGCGCCGCTACCGGGATGGACCGGGCGAAGCCGTCGGCGCTGGAGCTCGGTCGTGGCGGTATCGCCCGCTGTGTGTGCTTCACCGAGACGCCGGTGAAGTCGGCCATCCCGCGGGCGGGACTCGACATTGAAGCATTCCAGCGTGGGGTCATAATACCGTCTTCATCATCGGTGCACGGGCGCGCGAACGCCCGAGGAGGTTTCGATTCTCCGGACGGTAGAGCGAGTCCTCAACTCTCGGAGACCAGGCCCCGATTGAACCCGAGGGGGTGGTGATGATCGGTCGCCCCGCGATCCCGTGGAGGATGCGCTCCTCCGAGTGAATGTTCATGGGATAACGCCCCGTGGAGCGACGGGTGGTTCGCTCGTGCTCTCCTGGCGAAGGCTTCGACCGAGGTTTCACGCCGGCGAAGATTCACCGACTCCCTCCGAGGATGTCCAGAGCGGAGGCGTTTTCCGACGATTAGGGTTTTCGGGGTACCCCCGCCACGCAGTGGGTGGCGGGTAAGGTATTTCCGGGGCCTAGGGTTCCGGGAGCCTTCTTCGCGAAGTCGGGCGCCGGGATACGCCAACGGATTCGTAACCGTTGTTTGACGCGCTTTTGCGGCCGATGGGTCCGCCTTTGCCCGCGCGCGGGCGGCCGCGTGATGATGGGCTTGCCGCTGTGGCGATACGCTGCCGCCCCTTCTACCGTGCACGCCGGGCGGAAGGATCATTCAGTAGTTGTGGCCGAGCGCCACAAATGCCAGCGTTCGAAGAACAAGGGTGTTCCGCGGGAGCTCGTGTTCTCGAAAGGTGGTGGAAACGAAGGCGAAACGCCATGAGGGCCGATGGAGATGCAGATTGCACACGGCGCCTACCGGGGGCGCTAACCGCCGGCGTTCGAGGAACGGTGGGTGCCTCGTGCCGCAATAAAGAATTTATAAGCCGGTGCCCTCCCTCAATGGCGAGCGCAAGATGGACACGGGGACGCAGCGGTTTTATCCCCGTTCAGCCAACGGGCCCTACGCCCGGGGGTGTGTCCGCGCCTGTTACCTCGCGCTCAAAGGTGAGCCCGTAGTAGGGGTTATAGGCGGTCGCGGGGGAGAGACGCTGGTCTCAAGCCCCACGATCGTGGTTATGGTGGTGGTGGTGTGTGGTTTCCTCCGTGTGAACCGGAGTTGAGTCGAAAAAATCGAATCCCCTTCTAATGAGGCATTACCCCTTTTATAGGAGAAGGAGAGAGATAACGTTTATACGAGGTGGACGCCTAGGTGGCTAATTCCCCGAGGCCGCACCGTTGCATGCGCCGCCGAGGGGTTGGCTGGCTTGGATGTTGCTTGACGAAGACACGCGGGCCCGATCCGATGGTGGACGCCGCCGTCCGGGCGCGCCCCGAGGGTCCCCGTGGAGGCGCCCCTCACAATCCGCATGGCGAGGGCCGGTCCCTGAGGTCGCCGGGCTATGCGTGTCAAGTGCCCAGTGGTCCGCCCAACGTGGCGCTTTTGACGGGTGCTCGGGAAATGAACGGTGTCATCCTGGTTTCCCGTGCGGGTGGCGTGAACACGCCATCGGGTTCAGCCGCGCCCCATCACCGGATTGGGAGACGATTGGCAGATTCGATTTGATCAAGGTAATCGATGGCACCGGCGCCTACCTGCCGGTAATCGCATTGAATGCGGCGGTTTCCCTTCCTCCGACGGAACCTCCCACGCCCGAGGGTCGGCGACCCTAGACGGCGATTGGGCTGCCTCACCCGAGGATGGAGAGCTGGTCTCCCTCGGGCAGGCGGAGTTTTTGCGCCCGAGGGTGGTGAGCTAGGCCACCCTCGGACGAAAGCGGAGATTTCTCCCGGCTGGGTGAGCTAGGCCAGCCTCGGAGGGAAACGGAGATGCGTGGTCGAGTCCGAGCCATGGTTTAGGCGCCGTCGGCGTGGAACGTCATGGTTCGTTGTTTTGTAGAGGTCCTTGACCTCGTGAGCGCATTAAGCTCTTTGCGCCGCGGATGACTCCATTTGGGCCGCTTTGTGGGCCGTCCGTGGGCCGATTTCGCCGTCATGTGAGTGTCGCGGGCGCTGGCTGGTCCATCGTCCGTCGGGCCGTCCCTCCGAATAGCGGGATGATAGCGGGCTAGGTTTTTCTTGGGCCTTGGCAGGCGGCAGATTCCCATAGTTTGAGAATGTCTCGGGGCCCAATATTTAGGTCCCCGACAATTTGTTGAGTTGTATAAAATGCAAGGTATGTGGAGAGCGACCATTGGTGAATAGTTTTCAAATTATATAAAATGCAAACGAAGTCAAAAACTCGTGAAACTTGTTGAGTTGTCGTGATATCGTATGTGGAGATCGTGAAAAAAATTTGAGAAGGTTTCATTGACGTTGGCTCATATGATGGCCGAAACCCAAGACAACTCCCCTTGAGTTCTATTATCACATGTGGTTTCTCAACTGGATGTTGTTGGACGCTTAATGGGGTTGAAGTCCGACCTAAACATGAGTCGAGAAGACTTCGATAAGATGTTGACTATGATTGCCACCCCGCTTCCGAAGACCCACAACACCGCCACTCAACCAAAGACGCGTCGAGAGAAAGTCCTCAAAGCACTTAAGATGCCATACGAAAGCAAATACATGTTTACCCGAAGGGGTGCGTACTATTTAGGAAAGAACATGCGGATGCAAAGTACTTCCCAAAGTGTAAATCCTCCAAGTTCATGGAGGTAGACTGCGGTAATGGTCAGAAGAAGCAGCTTAACATCGCTGAGAGAGCCCTACGGTACCTTCCGCTCATACCGAGGATCCAACGACTATTCATGATCGAGGAATCAGCGGGCGAGATGACATGGCACAAACAGGGGCAAACGATACAATCGACAAGCCGGGTACATCCATCTAATGTTGAAGCTTGGTGCTACTTCAATGAGAAACATCGTGACAAAGCCGGTGAGGCTCGTAACGTACGTGTTGCGCTAGCAACAGATGGGTTCAATCCTTACGAGATGGTGGCTGCCCCATACACATGTTGGCCTGTGTTTGTTATCCCCCTCAATCTCCCCCCCTAGTATCGCCTTTCAATGACAACATGTATTATGTTCGTTGATCATTCCCGACATCCGGGGAGTAATATGGGCGTGTACCACTACTACATGATTGATTTTTGCGTGGTGTTCAGATTTCATTTTCCCGGGCGGACATTTGAAAGACCGCCACGGTTAATGTCTCTATTAACCGTGGCGGTTATTTTTTTTATTAACCGTGGTGGTTTTAATAACCGCCACGGTAAATCAATTAACTCGTGGCGGGCGGTTTTTAAAAACCATCATGGTAAATGACGCCCAACAAGCCAGCCCAAAGAGCCCGAAAAAGCCCAAAACCAATCCGAAATTGGGCTCGTGATATATATGGAGAGGGGGAGTCTTAGGGTTTCAGCCTCAAACCGCACACTCGATCTCTCAACTCACTCTCTCCCTCTCGTCTCCGTCTCTCCCCTTCTCGCGCCGCCGTCGCGCCCCTCTCCACGGCGGCGCGGGGGCGCTCCCTCCATGGCCGGGCGGCACATTCGCACGGGCCGGGCGGCGGCGGATCTGGGGCGGGGGCGCGCGGATCTCCACACGGCCGGGGCGGATCACAGCCGCGGGCGATCTCCACGGCCGGGCGGCGATTGAGGACCTCGACGGGCTGGGCGGCCCGGGGGCGACCGGGCGGCGAGGGAGGACATCGGGCGCTGGGCGGCGAGGCGCGACTCCCGGCCGCTGGCGCTGGCGGCGTCCCTCCCGGCTGATCCGGCGGGCCCTCCTCCTCCCGGCCGGTGCATGGTGCTACGCCCAGCGGATCCACACGACGGCGGCGAGAGGTGCGGCGGATCCGAAGCGGAGGGGGCCGAATCGACGTGGTGGTTGCCGGATCCCGACCGGGCGTCGGATGCAAAGGCCGGGCGGGCGGTTAGATCCACCGTGAGCCCGACCGGGCCTCGTTTGGGCCTGGATGGGCCCGGTGGGCTCGAGGGTATTTATTTTTATTTTTTATTTGTATTAACGGTGACGGGCAAAAGACCGCCACCGAAAATGCATCATTTTCTCGTGACTTAGCTTGGTGGCGGGCGTAAAAACCGCCACCGAAAATGGATTTTGCCCGCCACCAAAAATCATCTATCTAGTAGTGTACATTGACCCTATTTGGGATGAATTGGTCAGTGCTTGGAATGAAGGCGTATGGACATACGACCGGGCTACAAAGAAAAGCTTCAAAATGTATGTGTGGTACCAGTACTCCATGCGTGACTTCATGGCGTATGGTTTATTCAGGCTTGGTGTGTACAAGGGAAGTTCCCATGTCCAGGATGCAAGGAAGCTGTAAGGTTGCACTGGTTGTAGAAGGGGGCAAGTATTCCTCGTTCGACAGACATCGTCAATTCCTCCCTCTTGACCATCCATTTAGACAAGACATCAAGAACTTTACAAAACGTGTCAAAGTACTAGATCCTTCGCCGCACATGTCGACTCTTTGCCGAGGTTCATGCTCAGATAGATGCTCTTGTGGCCAATCAAGAAGGTGGTTTTGTGGGATATGGTGAGCAACATATGTGGAGTCATAAGTCGGGCCTGACAAGGCTCCCATATGTTGATGACCTTCTTGTACATCATTACATTAACTACATGCACACCGAAAGGAATATCGCCAAGGGACTATGGGGAACAATCATGGACACTGACAAGTCTAAGGACAACCTTAAGGCTAGAGTCGACATGGCAACGTTATGCGATAGGCCAAGGCAAGAGATGAGGCCTCCCATAGGCGGCAAGAGATGGATTATATGTTGACCGGTCCCACAAAGGATGGAAGTACTTCAATGGATCTAGACACTAATGTTCCCGGATGGGTATGCAGCGAATCTGAGGAGGGAGTGAACCTAACTACTCTTTGAGTCAACAGGATGAAGAGTCATGACTTCCACGTATGGATTCAGCGCCGCTTCTTGCAATGATGGTCCGAGGCTATGTCCCCGAGGATCTATGGCTATTGCCGGCGAGTTGAGCTATTTCTTCCGCTAGCTTTCGCCAAGGAGCTATCTCCCATCGTCATCAAAGGCTAGGAAAAAACGACACTTGTGTTGCTCAGTAAGTTGGAGGAGATCTTTCCACCCGACTTAAGTGCTTGGCGGACTACACCATGGAGGAGCTTCAGTTCACCGTCGCGCGCCTCCATGACGCCCTCCGCAAGCTCGCTCGCCACCCCGGCCGGCATAAAGAGGGCCCGCCAACGCCGCTTGGCCGTTGGTGGAGAAGGCCAACTTCTATGCCTACAAGGTCGATACCATCGCCGACATCCTCGCCGCGGGGGGATACCGGTGAGGTCGGCGGGCGGCGCAACGCGCGCCGAGGCGGTCGGCGGGAGGAACGCGGCCGGGCGGGGCGGGTACGCGGCCGGGGGGAGGATGAGGCGGCAGCAAGGGCGAGGGCTAGGTGGCGGCGGCCGCTTTCTTTTTTTTTTTCATTTTGTAAATATATTATCTAGTAATATATAATGAACTTTTAATTCGTCTCCGTGTGTAATCTTCTATTTCTATCATTTGTTTTTACTGTTCCTTGGTATTCAAATCGCTATCGGTTCTTATTCAAACCCTTGAAGTTATCTCAGGTCCATCAAGACCACTGCCGTGGAACGATTCAACCCAGTGGTGATCTAAGTCTTCACCGCCGGAATTGGTCGAATCCATGGAGTTTACGAAGTTTCCCGCGCCTGAACGGTTCATCACTGCCGGGCGAGGTTCAGCACTGCCGGTGGATTAAAATCCGGCAGTGATGAGCGAATGTGTAGTAGTGTTGGCCCCTGGAGGAAGCGTAAGCTTTGGCTTGCTGACGAGCAAACACTTGAGCTTGGAGAGGATGACGACCACCACCACCACGGCCACGGCAAGGAGCACCTTCTGCATTGTGGCTATAGTGCCATACCAACTTAAGTGCATTTGTGTAGGCGGCTAAATTTATAGATATAGAGTACGAGCAGTGGCGGAAGAACCAAATGTGACATCAGAATTTTTAATCCGTTTGATGAGGAATAACTTTCTAGGTGACGCTCCAACAGTGAAACTTTTTGTAAGAAAAAACAATTTGATGAGAACATTCTAGCAGACGTTAAACTGTTTTTGAAAAAGTGACGGAAGAACGAAGTCCAACTTCATTTTGAATTATTTACCCTGTTGATGACAACAGACAGCTCGTCTAGTGAAGCTATTTTGATTTTGGAAAAACAGTTGGTAATACAACTTCACCAACAACTTCATGCGTGGCTAGAGGGGGGAAATGAGGAACAGAGATGCGATTTTTACCTTCAGCCGTCTCCATTCTTTTGCGAGAGCATAAAAAAAAAAAAGGAGCTTCAACACATGAGCAGCTTTGAAAAATAGGTTTGGCAAAAAAATACCAGTTCCTGAGATTATTGAAAAAGATCAGGTGCTCTATGTCAATGTCAGATTCCGCTAGATTGGGCCGGAATTGACATGTGTTCTTCGCCCTCGAAGCTTCTGAGATGACGACGGGGCTGCAGCTTTCGCCGGCGGCGACGAGCAGCAGCACGAGCGTCGAGGTAGAGGGAGGAGCCGTGGCGTGGAGGGGTGTGGCGGGCGGCGGCGGCGGGGGTGGAGGCGGCGGCGGCGCGGGCGCAGGTCTTGAGGGAGAGGAGGAGGCTGAAAACTGAAAGCTATAGATATGTTTTTTTTGCTTGCTTATCCCCTAGAGATTACATGTCTCTTGCTTATATAGCCCGACTAGTGGGACTTGTAATCCAAGCAATCTCTATAAGGTTTCCTTATACGATCGGAATATCTTTTACAAGCATATCCTAACTTATTCTTTCCTAATAAGGGTCTCCCCTTATAGATGAGATATCCCCTTGCACACCAAAAATTACCTAAGATAATCCTAACTTTAATATGAAGCAAACTCGAATCAGACGGGAGAGGGAAGGCGGCGGCAGGGGCCGGCCCCCTGCGCTACAAGGCGCCCGCCCCTCCCGGGCCGGGCGGCGCTATGCTTTTTGGCACATCTAGCCACTCTCGGGTGGCCCAATTCTGGTTCATGACAGTCAATTTTTATGTTTACATTAGCATAAAACAAAGGAAATATAGTTTAACACTAATGACAAATCAGAGAATCAGTCTTTAAGGCAGCATAGGTGCGAGAGTTTATTTTGACGCAAGCATTGACGTCGTAATTGAAAATTGCATCCAAGACCACAACGATTAAGACATCCACATACGCCGCGTTTGACTCGATCCAGCCATCCCCGTCCCATCCACGTACAGGATCGATGCCTTGTGGCAGCAGCGGGGAAATCTGCCCTCCGGCCGGCCGGTGAGCTTGTCGAGTCATTGACTTAGTGGTATATATATATATTAGCAGTTGTCTTCCCTTGGCAGCAGTAAATAGCAAACGCGCGCTTGCCAAATCGACTCCGATCCCCGTACGTGCATTACATAGCAAACGCGCGCGCACTTATCAGCTTGCAGGAATGGCGGCATGCCCGACGGCGGCGACCATCAAATTCACGGTGCGTAGGCAACCGGCGGTGTTGGTGGCTCCGCATCCCCACGCCACGGGAGCTGAAGCGGCTCTCGGATTTCGACCAACTAGGCCGCATGAGTGTCCAGATACCCAACCTCTCTTTTTCTACGCGAGGCGGAAGGAGTTATCAATGGACAGGCTGGGCGGCAGCGGCAGCAAGGACGACCCCGCTGCGGTCATCCGCGACGCCGTCGCTAGGGCTCTTGTGCCCTACTATCCGTTCGCCGGACGGCTCAGGGAGCACGACGGAGGCAACCTCGCTGTTGACTGCACCGCCGAGGGCGTGCTGTTCATCGAGGCCGACGCTGACGTTCGCCTTGATCAGTTTGGTGACTCCCTGCTGCCGCCATTCCCATGCCTGGAGGAGCTCATATTTGACGCCCCAGGCTCGCCCGCCATCCTCCAGACGCCTCTCCCCGCTTATCCAGGTCAATTACGCACAGCTACCAAGCTAGCTCTCCTTAATATTTCTTATTTCTTAATTATGTCCTACGTGCAGGTGACGCGACTAGCTTGCGGAGGATTCGCCCTAGCGGTGCGCTTGAACCACACCATGGCTGACGACAAGGGGTGACGCGAGTTCCTGGGCGCTGTGGCGGAGTTTGCCCGGGGTGACCCGCAGGCTCCCACCGTGCGGCGGTGTGGGAACGCCACCTGCTGGAGGGGCGGCGCAACCCGCCACCGCAGCGGCGACAACAGGCTGGACTCCTGCTACGGCGATGAGGTGACTGATGATGACAACAAGGACAGCCGCGGGCGGCAGTATCATGCTTCCTCATCGTTTCTAATAAACGGCCATGACATGGCGCCCGTCCTTCTTCTTCGGGCCCAGGAGATCGCGCTATCCGTGACCAGCTCGCCCGAGCTTCAGAAACGGGCGCCGAGGTTTGACGTCATTGCGGGATGGCTGTGGAAGTGCAGGACGATGGCGCTGGCCCCAAACTTGACTCTAACGAGCCAATGCTGATGGTTGTCATCGTCAACGCCCGCGTCGCAAAGGGGACCAGCGGTCCTGATGGCATCCCCACCGGTACTACGGTAACGTTGGCGTTCGCCCGCCGCCGATCGACGGCCGGAGAGCTGTGCATGAACCCTATCAGCCACGCCGTTGGGCTAGTGAAGCAGGCCAAGGAAAAGGTGGACATGGAGTACATGCGGTCTGAGGCCGACCTCCGCGGTCGGGCGGAGCCGGCGCATCACCACAGGCCTGTACTCTCTGTTGGACGAGACCAGGGCCAGGTTCGATGACCTCGACTTCGGGCTGGGGCAGGCCGTGTATGGGGACCGGCGAAGCCGCCAGTGTCCCGGCCTTGCCTTGGACGCCGAAGTTTCATCTTACCCTTCAGGAACGCCAGTGGCGAGGTCGGTACCCGTTGTGCCGGTGTGCCTGCCTCGCCCGGCTATGGGCAGGCTGGTCGACCAGCTGGGCAAGCTGCGGCAGCGGCGGTCAGTGGCCGATGTGGAGCAGCCTCGTCATGGGTTTCCAGCGGTCAAGAGGTCCGCACTCTGAATTGTCCAATAATGCATGGCTATGGGTAGTATGCATCTTGGGTCCTATATATTCTTTATATCTTAGTGAAATGCTGTCAATTAAATTAAATCTCTCGCCTCCTGTGGACATGAGCATTTGCGGCGCGCGGGCGCCCACTTGTGACGGCGGCTTACGACCACAGTGACGCGCGCTGGCGATGCATGAGTGGTATGGGTCGTTATGCTGTCTTTGCAGATTCTTGGGCGATGCATGGCTGGGGGAGCAGCGTGGAGAAATAGGCAAACAAGGCGATAATTGCTAGGAAATCTTTACAACATAAAAAGGAAGAAAGTAAGACTCTCGGATGATGCGACAAATTTTTCAGTTCCCTCCTCACCCCCACCGTGCGATCCTGGCACCTCCCGTCGGTATTTTTAGGAAACAAAATAAACACCGATCGCTACTACCCGCCTCTTCTGGTTTCCTTCTAAAAGATCACCGGTACAAAAAATAGGATGATTCGGCAGTTTTCATTTCAAAACGAAATAATTTCGTCAATCCAATAGAAAAAAAGAAAGGAAAGAATCCCTGCTGTGATTATACCTAGGCTCTGTATCCACCGCATCGTCACTCGTCACCCTCATGGCCTCATCTACGCACCCACGCCCGTCCAGCACCCACGCCGCCGCCGCACGCACCCGCGCGGCACCGCTGGCCACGACCTTGTCAGGCTTTAATACATCCCCGTGCGACATCCTCCAACCACCGCATCCATCTCCCACTCCCGGCCACGGCACGGTCAAACACCGGCGACCATGATCTGCGGACGCACGCGACGATGTCGGCCGCGTGGGCGCCGCTGCCGACCGATGCTGGTCGCAAGGGCGCCGTTGTCACGAAGAACGGGATCGAGAGGGCTACGTCGTCGTCAAAGCGTCCACCGCGGATTGGGAGGATGACCTAGCTGCCGATGTCGCTTATCATGGGGATCTCGCCTCCCCTGCCGAGGATGTGGCGCTGGCCAGATCTGAGGACGTCCCCGCCTCGACGTTGACGACAGACGAGGCCGCAACGCCGGCCATGGTGAGTTCCGTACTGCCTCCTGTGGCTGGCTACCTCTGCCCGCCGCGCCCCGCGTCTGCCTTGCCTACCGGGCTACCGGCACCTGCACGACGCTGAGATGGAGCCTCTGTGGATGTGGGCTAAATGCCGCTGCCCGATGACGCAAAGTACAACATCAGTGGCAGTGATCAGTGAAGCAAAGGTAACTAATAAGTTCCATTGCAGTTATATTATTATATCCCTTATATTGTAGCACTCCAGAGGGGCAAGGATTAACCTCTCTGTGAATCGAATGAAGATGAACAATGTAGTCATGGATAAAAGAGTCTTCATGTTTTGCTGTAACCTGGAATTGATTTTGAGAATATGGATTCGTGATTTTTTTTCATCAAACTTCACGGCTTTGATTGGGTGGCAAATGCCATACAACATACAAGTAATCTTGAGCTTCGCCATTAATAAGTTAAATCACTTGCTAAAAATGCACTTGTCGATGTCTAAGTAACTGGACAGATCACTTGCTAGAAGTTTTTTTTTGTCTTATATACTCCAATTTCAAATATTTAATGTTATTTTTATTTGCTGAAGCTACTTTTCTTTTGGTACTAGAGGCAAGAAACCTTGTGAATGCTCTGTTGCAAGTATTTTTTTTTTCTTAGGGACTTTTTCTAGATTTCTTTAGCAAGTTCTTTTCAATCATTATCTAAAAAAAAAACCAAGTTCTTTTCAGTGCATTATTTACGGATGCGTAGTGTATCTATAATTCTAGCTGCTCCTGCATCATATCAGAATAGTAACATGTCATTGTAAATTATCGAAAACTTTGTTCATGAGAAAATGTATAATAGCAGATAAAGGAAATGGGTGGCTCCATGAACAAAGCTATCAACAATTGGGCTGCCTCTCGGCTGACAAGCTCACTGCTACGTAGGAGCTCAAGACCTCCATGCCACGAGCGACAAATGCAATGACAGTGACAAGGGTGAGGGGTTGTTGATGATGACACTCAGTGCTCAAAAACTCCAAAAACTAGGTGAACCCAGACCTGTGGAACCTCATTAAAATAAAATGTAGTTTGACACTTTTTAATGTTGCACTAGGTATGGAAGTCATTCAACATGGCTAATTGAGTGAACATAAATATTTTGAGGTTCACCGATGCTTATTGTAGAATTATTGCTGAAACATTTGTCTTACTATCAAATAGAAGCTCAAAATTTGTAGACCGTAAATGTTTTCACCTCTTCATTTGTTTTCAGATATTTTTATGGATTAATTACTTGTTGCTACAGTTGGGGAACTGCTTAGTGCAAATATTTGTTCAAGTGCATTACTATGAATCGTCTAGAATAGTCATCAGGTTTCCTATTGAATAATGTTTTCTCTAAAGTTTGCAGATAAGACTGAACCGTCGGTTGAAGCAAACCTACGTAAGCTATATCATTTTTTAATCTCTGGCCTTAAGTTATATCTGACTTTGCATGAAATGGCCAAACAATGCAAACATGACTTGGTTATCTAGCTATTGTGTTATGCCTAAACTTTTAGGACAATTTCAATTTATATGATTACAACACTGCCTTAAGTGTACAGACCAAATAGTCATAAGTAGGAATATAGTTGTTACATATGTGAACTATATCGTTTTGATTTCTTATCAAGACTAAGATTATAATATAAATGTTCATGCTTTATGAAAAATAAAATAATAGTGACGATTGGTTACATAGAATATTGCAAACATCATTTTTATTGCATATCGTTGAAGACATGTTATTAAATGTCACTTTAATATCACTATTTAATTTAACACTATTGTTATCTTATTATGTGATCTACATGTTTTTATATAAAAATTTAATTATTACGTAGCAACGCATGTGCACAACACTATAGCTTATAAATACCAAATGACTCCTCGGTCATGAACAAGTAAGTTTTGAGTAAGGTTTTATGAGATTTTTGAAGCCACGCAGTATTGTCGATGTTTTAGGCACTAATATTTGCATACACTCTCATGTGTACAAGATTATATTAAGATGCATCGAAACTTATTCATGGATTTATTAGTGCATGAAATAAATAGATATCAAAGATTTCTTCCGGCCGATATAAAGCATTATCTTAGACGAATTACGGAAAGGCCATACAATAGAGTTTATGAGCCTGCGACATGAAGATATATGTGATTGTGTTACTTTCACAAAACATACTTGTTTAGATAAAATATCATTTTAATATGATTATTTAATTTTATATTATTGTTATCTAATCATGCGATTAATGTATTTTTTTATAAAATTTAGTTATCCCAGTAGCAACGCACGGGCGCTATACTAGTAGTACCTAAGATGAGAAATATCATAGAGAACAAATACTGCATTGATCCCTTGAGAGTTATAGTCCACAAAGTCGAGAGGGGCAATAGAACCTAAGAAAACCATTGAGGTGCTACGGGTGATAACTCAAAAATTCATAAGTACGGCGCCACCGGAAAAACCAATTGAAGCCATCGGAAAACCGGTATCAACTGATCTGACCTGAGTTCCTCTTGATTATGGACAAACCCCGGTATGTGCCGAGTTAAGAAATATGACTAGGTCTGGTAGGATCTATAAACCCATCCATTTAACATGAGATCATCAACTGGAAAACAGAAAACCCCGAGAACTCCCGGACTGAGGGCCAACTCAAAAAATAGAACACTCTACACATCCCGTCCCAACTCAAAAACCCAAAGCCGAAACATCAGTGTGGGAGTTGCTAGTAAATTCCCCCAAACCTACCAAGCTATACAAAAGGTCCTACTTAAAATTCACAAACCAACAAATGTAGAACCAAAAGACTTATAAAAACTAGTAGGTCAAATCGTTTAGTATACCCAGCCTGGGTATAACCTTTTAGACAATGAACTCCCTACCGAGAAACAAAACCACAACCGACCATTATACGTGTGCAGGTATAGTATAACCAATGTAGGATCCTGTTTGCCCATTACGCACTGCAACCAAAATAGGAATATATCCTTATACTTTCCATAAAACAATGGGGAGTGCTAGAGCCTTCGACAAATATACATACATGTGTGTACTTATATTTTTCCTAATTAAAAAATCTACTTAACCTTCACTAGAGTTAGAGGGAGCATAAGGTTTTACTAGGGACTCATTTTTATAGTTGTCATATGTGATCATAGCGTTCTATGTTATAATCTATAGCCAAATTAACATGTAAACTTTATTTGTTAATGACCTATTAAGTAAGATAATATAACTTTATAGAAATAATAAAGAAATAAAAATTACATATTGTTAGCCCATGCAAGTTCATGTTATTATTAGATGTGCCAATAGAGGCACCATGTTAATTTTCACCAGATGTGCTAAAAAATATAATCTAAACGTTCCCACAATAATCAGAAACATCTTTTGCTTTATATCTAATTTAGAAAAATTAGCCACCTCTACCATTATAAAAAATAGATAAAGTAACCTCAATTTATATCTAAATCACCCACGTACCTCTTACTATTACTAATTGGAGTAAATAACGAAGCCTCCATATAATTCTTAGATGTGCTAGGAAATAAGATAAACGGTAGAAATTTCAAAATAATAAAAACATATGGCTTATCAAATCTGTACACTATAGCAATCGGTTACCATAGATCTACTTTATCTTTTTGGAAAATCACTCATCTTTATCATTATAGTATTACAGATAAAAATGAGGAAAATAAATAAATCAATTATTTAAGATCTATGTATTCCAAGAAAGAAGGAAATATATAGACATTATCTTTCCTACCATTAGCGGGAAGGGACTGTAACCATTCTCCCAAACACATGCCCCAGCCATAAATAAAAATATCCTAAAACCCATGCATCAAGAAAAATATTAACTACCAAATGAGGTGTCAGTTTCCATCCAGCACTTCAGCATATGCATGGAGGAGGCCGGCATCCGGCAATGCACAAAATGCACCAACAAACCGCCATGCACCGACCATTATAATGTTCAACAAAGACGCACCGTGGGGACTAAAGGATAGACAAGTGCCAACATCTTGGGGACAACGAGACATCTACGTCTAGAAAGGGAAGGCGAGAACATATAGACATGATGTCTGGCATCGACATCTACAACAATGCTGGCAATATACCTATATACTAAAGGTATAGCCATTCTGCTGGATCGCACAATTAAAATTTAATTTGCCTCCTAACGTACGGGTCACCATTAGTTAGTTATAATTTTAATTTTGATGTCCACCTGTTTATTCTCACAAATAAGTTTTTGATATAATCCTTATTGACCATTAGCTAAAATTTTATATTAATTTAGTAATAATGTAACTGAATTGCTAGGAATTACATGTAGATGATGCTAAAAAATTTAGGTTGCCATGATTCATGGTGTTATCAATAAAGCATATATGGAGAATTCATACTTCCACAGTCACAAAAAAATATATATTCAAACTAATCCAATAATATTTTTAATAAATTATTCATATCTAACATTATGAAAGATAACGCTTTGACCGAAAAGTTTGCAACCAAATTACACATACATGGCATTGTGAAAGATAATGTAAATTGTTATATATCTATATAATTTGTATCTACACTATCCACCTCAACCATTGTAAAAAAAAAAACTGAAAATCTCTCAAATCTAAAGGTTAAAACTTACATGAATAAAGTTAAACATGAATATTGAATACAAAATACAATAAGAATTAGAGTTTCAAATTAACACATGTACAAAATGTTAAAGCTAGATCACATAAAGGGATGAAATGAGCACTACACCACAACACCGTTGACGGTCACTAACGATATATTTTTCCGGTCAACATACTACCATAAAAGGAGTGAAACTATACCTTTTTATACTCAGATACATTTATTACTCACATATTTCCACTTGTAGTGTCCAAAATGTATTTTGTAGTATTTATAATAAAAACAGGTGGAAATACGACCAAAAGGCGCAACCCAGGAAAGCGCACTTCAGAAGATCACAAGCCCAGGGTGAAGAAGGACCAAAACATCAGAGATGGGCCGAGCAAACGTCACCTACACACTTTCCAGGTCCAGCAACGACAGCACAACAGGACCCGGGCCGAGCCGAGCCCAGGAAGGCGCGCCCGCACCCATCCTGAGGCGGTTCGAACCCAGGTTGGACGTGGTGGTGAAATAAGTGACCTGGAGGGCGGTGCGGTGGTGGAATGCCCGGTTCAACGTACCTGGACGCGCTAGCAAGGTCGGTTTATGGGTAGTGTAGTCTTTTAGCCCCCACTCCCTTGTGTATAAATAGCTCACCTCTCCTCCTTCTTCCACACACACCATTTGGAGTTCACCTACAAAGCAGCACCACCTCACCCTCCACCTTCTTCTTCTTCTTCGCTTCTTCTTCTTCTTCTTCTTCTTCTTCTTCTTCTTTGGCTAGAGTTGGAGTAGAAGAGCTACAAGGGAGAGCTTGTAATCTAGAAGGAAGAGATCTTTGGTAATATGCATCTTCGATGAATCTTTCTTCTACTTGCAAGTTCTATTTCTATGATCATGGTCTAACTTATGAACTAGAGTATAGTCCCCGTTCATGTTATAGTGTTGATATATGAACTAGTATATTGTTTGCATATCATAATCTTGACATGTTCATATTTGTTCTTCATCGATCATTGTATGCATAACATGATTATAGATGGGATAACGTTTCGTCATTCACTAGTAGGGATGTGCACAGCAATGACAATATGGTATGGTCACAAAAGACGCCAAAGTCGTCACAACTTTTGTTTTGTGACGAGTTTATGACCAATATGATATCGTCATCTATCGAGCGTCACATTATGTATTCAAAGTGATGAAAGACATGTTTTGGTCATAGATGTGTATCATTCGCTGACCAAAATGGTTTAGTCATGGATGTGGGACCAATCTATGACCATATGTTTTGGTCACTAATACCTCGTGGAAGTCGCCATAATCCTCGTCTTGGTGGCGTCAAACGGCCGCCATGACGTGGACATAACGGCGTCTGTGCATTTGGTCACGAGATGAAGCCACTTTTGGTTATGGCGTGGTGCTGATGTGGCGGTGGCGACGGTTCTGCCGATGTGGTAGTTGACGCGGGTCAGCCGACGCGGACGTGGGTCTGCCGACGTGGTAGGTGACGTGGCGGTGATGTGGCACGTTTTGTTCCACCACGTGGCGAGCTATTATTGATCCTATTTTCGTCACAAATTGCAATATATGATGTTACAAAAACTATTGTACTTTTCGTCATAGGTGCACATGCTGATAGTATAATTTGCAAATAATATTGAAATTACCAAAAATGAGTATAAATTAGTAGATCTAGTATTCCATTGACCATACAACTTAGACAACAATACACGACTCAATTCACATAATAACTCACTTGACATCACATTCCAACTAAGTTTCATCTAAGTTTAGGGAACCATGACGACATAAAATTAAAGGTTGCCAACCACAAACAAACATGCTCTCCACAAAGATGATGTCTCTACCAACAACAGACGCTAACGCCCAATCCGCCAAGGCACAAGCCCTAGACCCAACCCTTGGTGTCGATTCGGCTAGATTGGGCCGGAATTGACACGTGTCGTCGACCGCTGGAGCCCCGAGATGGCGTAGGGGGCTGCAGCTTCTCACCGCAACGGCGAGCAGCAGCACGAGCAACGAGATGGAGAGGAGGAGCCGTGGGGAGGAGGGAGCGGTGGCCGGCGGCGGCGCAAGACCGCGGCGCTGTGGCAGCGGCGGCAGCACGGGGGGGCGGCGGGCGGGAGGCGGGAGGCGGTGGAGGAGGCCGAGAGCCGAAAAGTTTATAGATATATGTTTATTGCTTGCTTATCCCCTAGAGATTACATGCTTCTTGCTTATATAGCCCGGCTAGTGGGACTTGTAATCTAAGCAATCTCTATAAGGTTTCTTTATACGATCGAATACCTTTTACAAGCATATCCTATTTATTTATTTCCTAATAAGGGTCTCCCTTATAGATGAGATATCCCCTTGCACACCAAAAAATTTCTAAGATAATCCTAACTTGAAGACTAAGTATACGGACTCAGACGGGAGAGGGAAGGCGGCGGCGGCCGGGCGCCGCCCCCCCTTGCGACGCCGCTGGCCGCCCCCCCTCGGCCGGGCGGCCGCCGTCGTGCCCATCTAGCCTCTCGGGCTGGTCCAATTCTCGATCATGACATTTCCCCACCGCTCGACGAGGGCGGCGCGGCCCACGCCGCCCAACCCACCACGTAGTGGAGAAGGGCAGCCCGATCGGGAAGTGACCACCCGGCCCAAGTAAAAGATGAGAGGACCGCACTTGTCATTGTCATCGTTGCGCATTAATCGGGCGCCGTTGTCGGCGAAGGAGAAGTCTAGGTGAAGGTCGCCAAGTAGATGCTGAACTTGAAGCTCAACGGGGGATGCACGAAGGGATGTTCCGCCCATGCACGGTGCATGACGGAGGCGCCGAGGGTCCCGGGCCGACTCGATCATCCGGGCGGGTCGGGGAGGAGACGCGGTAGGTGTAGGTCATCGGCACAATCACCTTAGCATGGAGCTGCCCTCGCGAGACGCGTCGAGCGGCGTAGGGCGGCGAGGAGGTGAAGTCGAGAAGGCGGCCGTGAGAGGAGGTCGCCGGGCGTGTTGACGGGCGCCCCAAATTGGATCTCCCTCGTCCATGCTGCACCAACGGTGATGTTGTCGATGCGAGTAAGAAGACGCCGCCGTTGGTGTCGAAGAGGAGGACAGTGGCGCCCTCGATCCATTCGGCCGGGGCGTGCTCGAAGAAGAAGGACGCCGCCGGGAACGCTTTAATCCTCCCGAGGGCGGTTGGGGAGGTGGAAGCCTATTGGCGACGCCATGCATGCGGGACATTCTCCCCCCAAGCGAGGGAAGTCCCCGAGAAGCTCTCAAGGCCGGGGATGTAGTAACGGTGGAAGTACCTCACAATGCCATAGTGGAGACTCCACTCGGGCGCCAGGCTCGCAGCTTCGATGGCGTTGGAGATGATCCCGAGCTCCTTGTTGGTCGCCGTGGCCAAGTGCAGCTCGCTGATCTTGTCGTTCGATGTCAGCCCGCCGATGTCGCCCATTGCCACAAAGAAGGCACCGCTGGCCCGGCATGCGGTCAACCGAGGGCAGCCGCTGATGTCATCGCCGATGTCGAGGGGTCGGCGTGGTGGCCGGGCCTTGTTGGCGCTGGCTGCCGCGTGCCCCGCTTGGCGCCGTCCGCTTGTCGCCGTTGTA
This sequence comes from Hyparrhenia diplandra, assembly GCA_015847255.1. Lineage (NCBI taxonomy): Eukaryota > Viridiplantae > Streptophyta > Magnoliopsida > Poales > Poaceae > Hyparrhenia > Hyparrhenia diplandra. The sequence goes on from JADLZK010008369.1 coordinate 973,886, forward strand.
GCGGCGGGCAAGGTCGATGGCCTCCTCCATCGAACGGGGCTCGAACTACTCGAAAGTGTCATCCGGCGTGTCACGCAGCCTCCGACGAAGATGCCGACATGGTGGCGCCGACCCTCAAAATCCATGCGTGTAGCATAGACTTGAAGGCGCCGATGTAGTCGCCCGAGCTTGCCGCCCCGGGAAGGTGGCGCAGACGCCTCGTAGTGTCGGTAGGCGGGGGGTCCAAAGTGATGTCGCTGGTGCCGGGTGAACTCGTCCCACTCGACGGGGACTTCTTCTTGGACAGGTCCATGAACCGCATCAAAGAGAACCAACAAGGTGGACGGCAGCAGAACTCATGTAGTAGTCCGGTCGATGTCCAAATTGAGCTCGCATGAGCTCCGCTTGCGAATCCAGAGGTCGTGGTTGTCGAGCCGTCGTACTCTGGACCGGGCACGCGTGACGTAGCGAGGGGGGTGGGATGCCGTGGGTGGCACCGGAGGCCCGGCGCCGCGATGTGGCGCGGTCGGGGATGCCGCGGTGGCGCCGGGGGGGTGGGAGGGGGGCGCCGCGGGTGACACCGTCGCGGGAGTCCCCGCTGCTGCAGTGTTGGTGGAGAGAGAGGGCAGGCCGGCGCTACGATGTCGTCGAGGATGGGGTCGATGACGGCCGATGCGTCACCACCAAAACGTCATCATCTTCTTCCACCGGAGGATGGCAGGGTCGAGCCGTCGGCGGTGCCCGTGGTAGAGGGGGGGCGGCCGGTGGGCGCCCGGGCCGTCACGGCGTGCGGCGGCGGCGGCAGCCGCCGGGCTGTCCTCCAGCGTGGTCGCCGTGCGTCTGGGGGTCCTCGAGGTGCGGACGCATCCATGCGGCGACGTAGGGCGAAGTCTCCATGTCGCCGAAACGCCGGGCTGATCCGGAGCGATTGTCGTCGAGGAGCGCCTTCAGCGCCGCGGTGTATTCCTTCATCTCGAAGCCATGGGTGGTGGGAATCGCCCTGGTCTCCGGATACCACCGCCGATTCCGGCCAGATTGGGCCGGAATTGACACGCGTGTTCGTCGACCGCTGGAGCCCCCGAGATGGCGTAGGGGGTTGTAGCTTCGCCGGGCGGCGACGAGCGGGCAAAGACGAGCAACGAGATGGAGAAGAGGAGCCGTGGGGAGGAGGGAGTGGCGCCGGGCGGCAGCACGGGGCGGGCTGCACGCCGGGGAGGCGACGGGCGGTGGAGGCCGAGAGCTGAAAGTTTATAGATATATTTTATTGCTTGCTTATCCCCTAGAGATTACATGCTTCTTGCTTATATAGCCCGGCTAGTGGGACTTGTAATCTAAGCAATCTCTATAAGGTTTCCTTATATGATCGAATACCTTTTACAAGCATATCCTATTTATTTATTTCCGAATAAGGGTCTCCCCTTATAGATGAGATATCCCCTTGCACACCAAAATTCCTAAGATAATCCTAACTTGAAGACGGCGGATTTCGGACTCGTGACGGGAGAGGGAAGGCGGCGGGGCCGTGGTGCCCCCCCACCCCTTGCGCGCCACGCCCCCCCCTCCCCGGCCGGCGGCCGTCGATCGTGCCCATCTAGCCACTCTCGGGCTGGCCCAATTCGGATCATGACACTTGGCCAGCTAATTATTGTTGCACACCTGAAAATCAAGCAAACACATAACTAATGTGAGTCTGAGATAGAAAATACATTTAGAAAATAGACAGATAAAGTTTAGGCCCCAAATAAATTTCAAGCATAACATGGCTCGTACAAAGTAGCTAGATGTTCTGGAAGCTCTCTCCTTCATTTGAAATGGTAACTAACGGATTTAAAAAGAAATAAGGCAAATAAAAGCACATAATAATTCTAGTATTCTCATGTTGAGACACATCAAAACAAACGCCGCTTAATAAGTTCCAGCCAATTATATTTCAAATGAAACAATATTACAATAATAGTTCGATTAGAGAAAAATGCAAGTATATAATGGCTTGTGCCTTGGCAGAGAAAATTGCATGGGTCATTTACAGAGAATGAAATAAATAAAAGATATTGTGACTTGTGACCAACATAAAACTTTCGTCCACAGAATGAGATTGTTACGGACCAAAATTGCAAGCGTCATGATAGAATGGTCATTGATGTACACATTTCTACTAGTGTATTCTTTCGGGTTTGCTCTTGTCTTAGTCCGTCCATCCGTAGGGTGGGGATCCCGGGGACAAGAGTAGTGCTCAATACGCGGGCATGGTGCCCGGGTGTTACGACACCTTCGAATATGAGAGCATGCCACGGCCATGAGGGTAGGCGGTAGGGTCGTGACAGCCTGTCCGTTCTTTTGTAATCCCTCCACGTTCGCATGTAATGTAGGAGTTCGTAAATGCCTTCCATTGGGCCGGATGGTATCCGGGAGGTCTCCCTCGTTATCCTAGACATAACCATGCTTATATCGTGTTAGCATATGATCCTAACTATTCATTTGTATGACCATGACTAGAATACATTAGAATACTCCACAGGGTTATTCATTTATTTTTATCTATTTTCTTTATCCTTTCAAGGTGGGTTCCAATATGTGTGTCACACTATCTATGAACCGTATTGCCAATGCTAGTTTCTTTACCATCATCGAGATGCCATGCTAGTTTCTTTACCCCTCGTTATGATCAAGTTGGACTTAGCGTGCACACATTCCATCATCCGGATGCCATGCTAGTTTCTTATATACAAGCCTTCCTTTGGGAAAATATAAATAACAATACCCTGAATACTTTCGGGTGAAATGCTACAATGATAGATTTGGCGCTTGCGGATGAAATATCAACTATGGCAAGATCTATCACCGTTGATTGAAAGTGTGTTATCACCGACACGGTAGTTCCACTTAGTGATATCGACGACACGTTTCGGGGCGCCATCATTAGGGATGGGTTCTAAACTTTGTTTCTAGTGATTGCGCTAAGAAACGCCAACAAACACCAACTTTAGGGATGGATAATCTGACGGTAAAAGCGGTTACAACGACGGGACAATCCAACCCTATAGAGTTATAGCGACAGACTTTTTGCAGCCGGTGTAAGTCCCGCCGCTAAAATTCTTTAGCGTCAGACAACCCATTTGGCTTATTGGCGACTGGACGCTTAGAATATTTTACGACGATGATAGTGTCTTTGCTAAGTTTGGCGACAAATGACATGTTACAAAGGATACACCAATAGACCATCCAACAATCCGGATATGTATAGCTTACAGATTCTCCAACTGGATAATTTAAATATAAAAAAAATGAAAAATACAATTAGAACACATTTAGCATATATGAAACCCCACATTCATGCTCCATAGCCACACATAAAGACGAAGCACATACATCACATAGAGGTCAATATATATAAGATCCAATCTTGTCTTGCACATTACGTAACATATTTCTAAACCCACCAAAAGCTTACATGATCCTAGCAAGCTAAGGTACAATCTTGTCTTGCACATTACATCATCCAACAAAGTCACCCACCAAAAGGTTACATGATCAATGCACGCCCGGCAAGCAATATGTTAAGGTTTGTGCACATAATCATTTCTAGGAACTAAAAACCAAAAGCACATCCACTAGGTTATGTGATCCATTTTCCAGCAACTCAAGTCAAAGACTGCCCAACAGTTCCAGGAAAATATAAGAACCATGTAATTAGCCAAGTTTAAAAAATATGTGAAGCTGTTGCAATATAAGTTTATAATTAGCAAGTGAAGTTGTGCAATATAAGTTTATAAGTAGTTGTTGCTGGGAACAATGGGGGCTTGGGCTACTGGCTGCCCATCTATTATCCATCGGGTCAAAAATTTAATTGTTTTTGAAAAAAGAAACTTGATAGACATAATGTAGAACACCTTTCTTTTAGCAGATGACTAACACATAGAGCGAGCAGGTGAGAATTTGTGCTACAGCATGTATTCCAGGTGAAAATTTGTGCTACAGCATGCTTCTAACTAGTGGAAATTTGTGCTACAGTATGTCTCTAGTGGTAGCTACAGTATGTCTCTAGTGGTAGTTACAAAATTTGTGCTACAATGTCTCTAGTGGTAGTTATAGCATGCTTCTAGCTAGTGAGAATTTGTGCTAACTAGGGGTACTAATATCTAAATTGTTTGTTACCACAACACTGTCTAGCTAATCTTGTACACAGTTTGATGAATGTAAATTTAGAGACATACCTGCAGTGCCCTTGAGAGGTGTACTAGATGCGTTCTTGCTTCCCTCTTCCTACATTCCTTTATCTAACATAGATAGGTTTAATTAGAATCAAACAATGGTCATGCATCACAGATCAAACCAGAATGAAAATTATGTCAAGTATAGTTTATTACTTTATTGTATGGCCATGCGCAATGCTCATCTTGTCGGCATTTGCCATAATCTTAATGTCCGCATAAGGCCGAGGCAGTATAGCATCCCTTTTCATCACAAGGTCTACAATTACTTCACAATATTCATTTCCAAGCGGCTGGCCTCCTACCATGTTGTTTGGATCAATTGAAATGACTGTTCCCTTTAGCCGCAGGTAATTCAGTTCTCAATACACTACCTTCATTGTTTGATAAGAACTCTCCAACTACTTCATAATCCAGCCGCAGGTAATTTCTTTGTGGTCTTGGTCGCAAATTACGATGTTCAATGGCTGCATCACTTGTGATATGAGTTCTCTACAAGAAAATGCACATGACAATGCCAATTAGTATTTGTACTAGTTTACAGAAAAAGCAAAGATACGTCGTATACTCAATGCACTGCTAATTCAGCCTATTACCATGTTACTGCCAAGTGTTTTATCGGTGAGGGCAGAATTAAATTTTGAATTTTTATTTGGGGCAGATAATTTGCCAATTGTCACCAACTTAAATGTACATGTGTACCTATTACTACTGATCGATATTACCAATTCAAGTTAACAGCTAGTTAATATTGATCCAAACTTGTAAATCAAGGTCTTTTTTGGGTGCAGAGCCAATCAACTCTGTCTATCTTCACTACCGTATAAATATTATATGTTATCACCCACACGATCTCCATGAGTGCGCCAAAAACTGAGTTCAGGCAAGATGGGTGCTGTGTACATGTTCGCCCATGGACTGGAAGCAAGTCAAGGGAGGGTGTAATGGCTGTTTTACAAACTACAGTAAAAGGTGGTGCCAATTGGAACTATCTTTTTCCCCTCAGTGCCTAGTGCCTTGGCAGGATGGTGATCTTGGGCAAGAAGGTTTCAAATTGATGTGAAGAATTCTCCTAAAAAATAATACAATTTCTTTCAATATTAATACTTAATCACAACTTTATCACTTCACTAGCTTCACATGCCTCCATTGAAAAATAAACAAAGCACATGCAGCCCTCACCGATCATTTTTTTCACTAGCTTCTTACTTGGCAGAAACTACCTAGCATTTAACATTTTTTAATTGTGTGGATCCTGAATACAAGCACATGCAGCCATCTTGTATAATAAATTTTAAAGGATATAAAGGACCTTGCAGAGTCACTGACGTATCCTTTGTCCAAACTATCAAGATAGCGTAGCTTATTCTTGCAAAATTCCAACAATTTTACTAGAATAGAAAGTCTGGCCAACAGTATTTAACTAAATGTAAATGATATATGTTGACCTTTTGCATTCTAAATTGATTAAATTTTAGTACAGTACTAGTAGAAAGGCACGTGCGACACACGCAACAAAAAAAAAAAAAACTATTTTGTCGTATATGTCAATTTATATACAATGTCAACTTTGCAAACTAATTAATTAGTAAACTATATATCCTTGTGGGTTCTGATAAACTATATATACAATGCCAATTTAATAAACTATTTTGATAGTCCATTTGTATTACCCTGGCGGTGCTAACTCTCAAAAAAATATATATCCTTGCCTTGTGGATTCTGATAATTCCTTGGCGGTCACAAACCGTCAAGAAAGTAAATATCCTTGGTGCCATGTATATAACCTTAAGGGTCATTAGCCCTCAAGAAAATGCTTATCCTTGAGTGCTGTTACTTTTCCTTGACAGTGTTAAAATTCTGACGCCTCACCTGTTGTTTTTTGGTGGTTCAACACTCAAGTAAATGATTTGTGGCGCCCAACACTCAAGTTAATAGGTATTTCCCTGTCCATCTACCCTTGGCGTCCTTTCCTTGAGTGCTAGCCGCCACGATTTATTTCCTTGGCGGTTTTGAGGCTTTACTTGAGGGTTTTCGACTCTCAAGGGTATTCAGTTTTCTGGGAAGTGACAATATTCTTTACATATATACACTTATCATATATGGCAATTTTGAGGTGGACGTAAATTCTGTTTCAATGATCATGTTTGGGGATATTCCATTCTTCTTACCACTTATGATACTATGATAAAAAGTATATGATTCAGTCGTGACACATAGCACAACAGGATAGGACCGAGTATCCATTGCTCAAATAAAATATCAAATTTCTAGAAGCTTAGAAAGAAACAACGCCAAGGACAAACTCACAGTTGGTTATATCTTTGTTGCCCCCATTGAAGAACTTTTTCAACCTCTTAAATGTGATCAATCAAACCATATACGTTGAAGAACATTTTCAACCTCTGAATTCTCTGCCAAAAAAAAATGTGATGAGATTTTCCTGTTTTTTTTTTCCTTTAACCGAGGATCTTCCCCATTTCGATTGCAATAATGGAAATACAAGTAGTAGTTCAGATAGGTTCATAGACAGCAAGAAGTGATTTTCCTGTTAAAAAATACCTTCTCATGATACGGTCCAGGTCAAAATTGGTAAGTAAATTTCGTAAAAGAATTATCTTATTGAGTTACTATTCAGCTGACGAATATGCAGGAAATTTCTATTAGTTTTAAACTAACCAAAATCAAACAGGAACATAAATAATGGCACAAGTAGATACCTGCTTTATTTAGGACTACATCCACCATTTCATTAAGCTTTCTTTTCTTCTCGTCAATTCCATCAGGATAACCCACCTGGAATAAATGTTAAACATCGGTTGCCACATATAGATAAATAATAATGCTTGCATTTTTTTTTTAAAAAAAAAACAAAGCACACAGGTCAAATATTTAGACACCTATTCAGATGCAAACAATATGCAGTCTTATTTGGTTCTACTCAAGTACTTATGACATCACAAAGCACCAGAGTTAGTCTCCAGGTAATACAATCGAGTATTCCAAGTTGCTAACCCTAACAGAGGAGCATAATCTTCTTTTGTTCAATCCGTTTCATTTTTTCACTGAAATACGGAAATATGTGCCAACTGCCAATTTTTAAAGTACACAGATGCCGATTTTAGAATCTACTTTCAGAACTCATTACTGTCATCAATCCCTTCGACGAAGATAACTCTTCCTCGCATCCATCAATATCCTATATCCTCTGCAACACGCAACCTTCGTATGTCATTGTTCCCTCAATTTTGAATTGCTATTAGCAGCTAGTAGTGGCACAGTCCTGTAGCAAATGCGTACAGTGGATACTGAACTTACTGCAAAGTGGTAATGAAGAATTAATTCGGACCACACTCACCACTTTCAGGTTAAAAAAGAAGTAATTTAAAATACAACAAAGATTAAGCAATGATTGCTTTTGGAACTTCAGAGGCAAGATGAAAGCTTCTGATCAACAGAAATTAACTCACGAACATGGACGATCGGCCGGCTGTATAGGGCCAAGCAATGCTCTTCTTGAGCACGCACGGTGCGAGGACACCGGCGCCTGTAGCGCTAACCTGAGCTCGTGCCTGACAAAGACCAGGGCGGAGGGACAAATGGAACAAAAGAAATTGCCTTCCTGCTAATAACGATGAGCGACAATACGGTGAGGCAAATGCTGCGCTGAGGATAGCCACCGTGGTGCCAGGACACCGCGGCAGTTACTGCTGCTGCGAGGCTCAATCTTGGTCATTCAAAAAAACAGCGAAGAACAAGAGGCCTCCCAGATCCGAAAATTCAAGTAACTTACGAAACAAAACTCCATGCTCTCGACAGCCGCTTCGCGAAGAGGGTCGTCTTGGGCGCCGCTGTCTTGATTCGTGACTGCTAATGTGGACGTTGCCGCGGTACATCGAGATCGCCACCGCTCTCCAAGATCCCTGCCGGTGCCACAATTCCATGCACGCGCCCGGCAGCCGTCCCTCTGTCCATGTCGCCGATTTGACTCCGCCATGGCTCGTCATGTCGTTAATCGAGAGAGAACTGCACATGGAGGTGCGGCGCACGGCGGTTTCTTTCTGAAGCCTGCTGCCAATCTCGATGAGGCCAACAGAAGAACAGCGGTGGTGAAGGAGGCAGTTGTCGGCGGTGTCGTCCTCCCCGGCGTCTGCAGCAGCGTTGCGGAGGCGGAGCGATACGCGCGGAGTTGTCCGTGCAGTTTTGTTTCACGCGGAGTCGCGAGACACCGCTATGGGGTGAGCGATCGCGACAGATCAAGGGCAAGGCAAACCGCTGAGTGGGTACGCGGGCGGGTCAGGATTTCATCGGTGAGAAAAAAAGGCCGCAGAGGCATCGTCTGTACAGGGAAACCGTGGTGTTTCATATGTTCCTGTCTTCGTTTTCTGTGTGGCCCATTTGTCAGTACAAGATCCAAGACAGGTAAGTAGGGTGGGTAAGAAACTTTTTAGGTAATAATCATTTTCTAATTCGTTCCCTCCTTTATAGTATAGATTTAACTACAGGCAGCAAACGAATGATTGGGCTCTGAACCATATAATTTTTGGGATCCACGGTCACCTACTGGATACTACAGCTGCTACATGTATAATTCTTTTAGTTAATAATGCTTTAGCTATACCTTTGCTCTTTTACTTGGTTGGGGAGGCTGGAGTTCTGTCCTCAACTGAGAAAGGCGAAGGGATTCCAACTTCTCCTAGTTTCTTGCAACTTGTTCCCATTTCTGCCTCTCATACTTTGTCATGCCATCATCTTTGTTGCCTCTTGCGCTTGAGATTTTTTTGTGGGACTGAGCGTGTACCTGTAGAACTTGAATCTGTTGGCTACAACCAATGAGAAGAGGACGACGTCGAACTTCTTGGGTGAGCTCCACAATACTTTCATCTAATGAACTGAAATGAATTAGAAAGAATAAATCAATTATTCCAGCTTGAAAACCAGAAAACAACAACCTCTTAATATTAGTAATATATCTCTTGAACTTTGACATGCTGGATGTACTCAGTTGTTCAGAAAGCAAGCAAAATGAGTGAACCACATGAAATTTGAACTTTGAAGTCCTTTGAGAAATGTGGCATCTGAGATCATCATAATTTGCATGTAAGTAAAAAAAAAAAATGTTGTTTCTGGGAGATATCTTTATTTGGTCACAGCAATAGCATTTTCTGGCATGTAATTTTAATTTGCACTGCTGACACAGAAGGTTGTTGTGACTCTAGTTTCCTAGCTTGCTGCTCCCTTTGTCGGGGAAAGAATATAATTCTAGTGTCAAAACAACTGCATATAATGGTCTGATGTATGCTGCGATTGGATCGTGAAGAAATAAATATTGGCAACTCTACATCTAAAAATTCAACATTGTCCTAAGCAACTTGTGCAAATGGATCTGACATCACATTGATACAAAAGCAGCTAAATCCATTTGGGGTCTTGACTGAATCAAAGGCATGCAGATAATTGTCAGTTTTGTCAGAGTCCTCAGGGATAATCAAACTAAACTCTCTTCACTGGTGTAACATTTTTGTTGGGCATATTATTGAAGTTAAGTCATTGACATAGTTTACCTAGCATTAGCAGTATTAGAAAGAGAAATTCGTTTCTTTGTCAGGTAATATAGTTCAGATCCCTCTGAAGCCACCGGAGCTTTGCTAATGCATGATTACTAATTACTGTCCAAAATCCAAATTGAATCTCATTTCGCAGCACTTCAAAGTATGAACCAGGGTCAATATTTGCACATACCGATGGATGTGATGAACCAGGCTACAGCGGCTGCTCCTCCTCCTCCATTGAAGCACTCCCACTCATGTGCTCTGCTCTTCCACCGTCGGAGGCTAGGCTGCTGCTCCTCCACCGATGCCCACTCAGCCTTGGGTCCTCCACCGATGCTCCACTCAAGTGCTTTGCTTGCGTGCTCTACCAATGCTCTAGGTTCTAGCCTTGGGGTGGCGTGACCGGAAGGGCGGGCGGGATCCGGGGGCGCGTCGAGCTCAAGGGATGGCCGGGCTGGGACCAAGGGTGGGCGGGTGAGCGGGAGGGGGGCGGCGGCTGGCGTAGGGTCGGGGCGGCGCTGGATTTTGCGGCCTTGGGGACGGGCGCGCGGGGGGGGGGATAGAGAGCGCCGGGGGAGTTCAAGGGCGGCCGCGGCAGAAAATTTGTGGGCCACAAGCGGGGTGGCGGGATTTGGGAGGAGCTTGGGAGGGGCGGCGAGATTTGGGACGGCTAGGATTTGGAAGGAGGCGGCAACGACGGCGCGAAACCGTGGTAAATTTGGGGAAAACTTTCTAGGGTTTCGTGTGCTCTGGGGCCCTGCCCAAATTTACGCTACGAGCTGAATCGTCTTAGCGGACGTGCTCTGGCGTGAATGGGGCCCATTTATTTTTAGGGACAGACCGAGTGACGTTGTACCAGTTTTTAGCGTCCGATAGTTGGGCGGTAAACATGCCTCTCTACTGCGACAGAGACAGTCTATCGCCTAAACAAGATTCAGCGGCAGATCGTGTATAAGAAATCTTCAGCGACAGATCATTTGTCTGTCAATATATGTTTTTTGTCAGATATTTGACCCTAAAAAAAGTGTTGTGGTGTAGTGAAGAGTTTATACACTTTAAGTCCATTTATTTAGGTTTCAACTAAATGCAAATGGTGCTAATAAGATTAATTGTAGAAACTATTACTCAAGGAACCAATAGAAATAAAAAAAGATAGGTCCTAAAATTTTGACAAAAAATTGTGCCTTCAGATTGTTACACTATAATCATCATTGTAAATAATAGTTGTTGTATCTAAGGGACATATAAGCTTTAAGTTATAGGAAAAGAATCCAAATTTAAGTTAATGTCATCAAATTATTTAATGCAAGCGGGTGGGGGCACAGGTGGGGACTGGTCCGTGCTCTAGAAGCTGGGCTGCTTTTGCCACTTTCCTTTTTCCCTCCTTTTCTATTTCCATTTGTATTTCTTTTTCTCCATTCGATTTACTTCCTTCCATGGCTCCTATCCATGTATACATGTGTTGCTAAACACATATACATGTTTGTGGGGTCCACTAGAAGTCATCTAGGGTATTAGGGTCCAAAGCAGGGGTTGGCAACACACACAAGCATTAGTTTGTTAGATACTCCCCCCATATCGCAATTAGAAGACGTTTAGGACAGAGACACGGTCTCCAAAGCACAACTTTGACTTCTCTTTTCTATAAAAATATTTGTTGGAAAGTTATACATGTATATTTTTATGATAGTAATTTTCAAGAAAAAATCTATTGATATGATTTTTACATCCCAAAACTCAACAATTTAAAAGTTATTCATGATTTATATTCTCAATGTTTGACCCAAACTTTGTGCAAAACATCTTCTAATTGTGATACGGAGGGAGTATAAGTAAATTGCTTTTTATTATCATTACATAAAATCAAGAGAAACAAACACATGAGTTGATTAAATGCATATGCTGACACATGCTATCATAGGGCTTTCTACCATGTGCAATCACCAAGCCTGGGTTTAGTTGGCATTTTTTGGTGTTTGAAATTTTTCGGATTGTTACAATATTTTCCTTGTTCTATTCTAACTATTCGCCCATTCTGCTTGAGCAGAAGCCCAAGCACGACCCTGTACATTGGGCCATGCCGGTCCGGTCCGGGCCTGCACAACACCGAGCCGTGCTGTGTTTGGGCCAGGCCAACAAGCGGTGCTTCAGGCCGTGTCATCGTCCCTAGGTATCACTCACATCTATAGTCGTATGTGATCTCTCGAGTGTGCTAGCTGTTGCCGGTACGTCAACACGAATAAAAGAATTACGTTTTTCTTCAATGGAAAAGAAAACCCGCATTATTCTTTTTGGCTGGATGAGACAGCGACATTCTTTATCGGACAAATATTGAACTTCAAAACGACTTATTCTGGTACTGACCAAGTATAAAGATATTGTGACTAAATACATGTACATGTATTGGTGTTAAACTATATATAATGCCTGATGACAACGCGGGCCGTCGCTATTAGCGCATCATTCTTACCCGGGGAGGGGGGGCGGGGGACGAAGCAGGCTCTGGACGGCTTTGCGCTTTGCCGCTGTCTTTTCCCGGCCGGCCGTCCACGCGAACCCGTCCTCTGTACTAGCTGCGGTTGCAGGCCACCACTCTGTCACTGACTCGCTCAACGCTCACCGGCCGGCGCGGCCATACGTCAACGTCTCGTCAAAGATTTCCCGATACAGAGACGGATGATGGATCGAGTCAAACGCAGCGTGGATTTCTTAATCAGCGTATTAGCTTTGGTGCGTCAGGCGCATGTACTTACTTGGTGGAGTCGTGAACGCATGCATGTGGCGGTATTCGAGGTGGATTCGGCACGGACATTTGTCCGTCAATTTGGGCCATCCATCTCTGACGACGTCAATGCAACATCAAAATGCTTGGCTGACACACATATACTTCATTTCATATAATTTTTTAAAAAAATCTATATTTAAATTTTGTTAGGTTCCTTTCCACCACTACTCTAATCTAGATGTGATAAATCACATATTATACCTTAAATGTTTGTGGTATATTTTTGTTTTGTGCATAACGTTCTTTTCGTCGGAATTATTTCATCGCCAGCTCGAGCTCCTGCTTTGTTGAAAAAAATTTTTTTTTTTTTAAACCTTTAGGGCCCGTTTGGATCCTTTGAATTTGGAGAATCGGAATCTACTTAATAAATTAAGCTATTTAGTTTGGAATTTGAGATTCCCTAACTTTCTAAAGTTCACAAATAAGCCTATCTCAAATTCATAGGATGGGAGGTAGGAATTGAATTCCATTGACTGACATAAAAACACCCTTTGAGATATACTTATTTGTGAACTTTGGAAAGTTTGGGAATCTCAAATTCCAAACTAAATAGCTTAATTTATTAAGTAGATTCCAATTCTCCAAATTCAAAGGATCCAAACGGGCCCTTAGTGTATTTTTGGAGAACATTGTGGTGCTCAATAAGCCCTACAGAATTACGTAAGCTACTAATATCGGTGTTAGACTATAGTAAAAGTTACAACAACCAGCAAGTCTGCTGTTAGCAAGGGAGTAAAAAAAAAGATTTAGGCCCCGCACCGAACCTTTGAATTGAAATCATTCTAATTTATATCTCTTATAAAGAAAAACATCACTAGCAATTTATGTCATGCCATGCAAAGTGTTCATGTCAGCATCAACTAGAGCGCATCCCACTATCTAGAATATGTATTATCTCTCCATGCAAAGGGTCCAAGCAATATTTGTTGCCATGCAAAGTGTTCATGTCAGCATCAACTAGAGCGCATCCCACTATCTAGCATATGTAATTATGTATCCATGCAAAGCATCCACATCAGCCACTAGCACATGCCATTATGTCTTCACTCAAGCTATTCACATTAGCAAACCACATTTAGTAACACATACTTAGTTATCTACATCAGAATACTAAAATTCATCGACTAACATGTATTTTGACATTTATTCATTCATATATTAGTTCCTAGTAGTGTGCATTTTTGCGGTAGAGGAGAGCCGAATAGTGTGCTATAAGTTGCAGAGTACAAACATAGCATGATGATCTATAAAATCAATTTTCATCTCCCATCCTACGAAATGGCTTATATATGAACTTTGTAAAGCTGTTAAAATGCCAAATTACAAACTACCATCCGGTAGATTCCAATTCCTCCAACCCCTTAGTGTTTTTGTTGTGATATTTTCGTAGGTTGCATACCAGCTCAATAAAAATTCTGAAGTTTTGCCTGGTTTTAATTTGGTATTTATTCAAACGTCAAGCCACGATGGTTTGTCCTGGACCGTCTTATATATACGGCCAGCACAACATAAAAAATTCAAAATGAAGTTGCATTTCGTCCTTCCGCCACTGCTCCTAGTATATATCTATAAATTTAGCCACAGACACGCAATTAAGTAGCTATAGCCACAATGGAGAAGGTGCTCCTCGCCATAGCTGTGGTGATGCTCCTCGTCATCCTCTCCAAGCTCAAGTGTTTGCTCGTCAGCAAGCCAAAGCTTACCCTGCCCCCAGGGCCACGGACGTTGCCGTTAATAGGCAGCTTGCACCACCTCGTCAGCAACCCACTGCCGTTCCGGGCAATGCGTGACCTCGCAAGCAAGCACGGGCAGCTCATGATGCTCTGGCTGGGCGAGGTGCCCACGGTGGTGGTGTCATCGCCAGAGGCTGCCCAAACGATCACCAAGACGCACGACCTCACATTCGCTGACCGTCACATAAACAGCACCAGCGGTATACTCAGCTTAGACGGCATGGGCCTGGTATTCCGGACCTACGGCGAGCAGTGGCGCCAGCTCCGCAAGCTCTGCGTGCAAGAGCTGCTGAGCGCTGCCCGTGTGCAGTCGTTCCAGCGCATCCGTGAGGAGGAGGTGGCGCGGTTCATGCATAAGCTTGCCACGTCGGCTGCCACTGGCACTGCCGCCGACCTGTCCAAGATGATCTCCAACTTCGTCAACGACACCTTATTCAGGGAGTCCATCGGCAGCCGGTGCAAGTATCAGGACGAGTACCTGGATGCCTTGGGCACTACGGTCCGGATGTTCACGGAACTAAGCATAGCTAACATCTTCCCGTCATCTAGGCTGTTGCAGAATCTTTGCACGGTGCCACGCAGGGCCAAGGCGTGCCGCGACCGGATGGTGCGCATCGTTGGCCAGATCATCCGGGAGACGAAGGAAACCATGGAACTGGTTGACAAGACTTCAAACGAGAGTTTTATTTCTGTCCTGCTCAGGCTGCAGAAGGAGGCCAGATTGCCCATCGAGCTCACCAACGACATCGTCATGGCGCTCATGCTTGTAAGTCGTGCGTGTTCCAAATTTCCCATCACCGTGACTTGCTTCTCCTCCATCCATTGCCGCCGATGCATATATGTATGATCGATTCCTGTTCCATTTGTTATGCTAGGACATGTTTGGCGCGGGCAGCGACTCCTCGTCTGCCACGCTGACCTGGTGCATGACAGAGCTAATCCGGAACCCAGCAACGATGGCCCGAGCCCAGGCCGAGGTCCGGGAGGCCTTCAATGGGAAGACCACCACCGCCATCACCGAGGACGATCTCGCCCAGACAAACCTTAGCTACCTCAAGTGTGTTGTGAAGGAAGCTCTTAGGTTGCACTGCCCAGGGCCGCTCCTGATGCGCAAATGTCGTGAGACATGCCAGGTCATGGGCTACGACATTCCTAAGGGCACTTGCGTGTTCATCAATGTTTGGGCAATTTGTAGGGACGCCAAGTACTGGGAAGATGCTGAGGAATTCAAGCCAGAGCGGTTCGAGAAGACCTGCCAAGACTACAATGGGACAGACTATGAGTTTCTCCCGTTTGGGTCTCGGCGCCGAATGTGCCCGGGAGTAAACCTTGGAGTGGCCAATATGGAGCTTGCACTAGCCAGCCTTCTGTACCACTTCGATTGGAAGCTACCGAGCGGAGTGGAGCCCAAGGATGTCGATGTTTGGGAGGCTGCAGGACTGACTGCAAAGAAGGGCACGAGCCTACTTCTGCACCCTGTTAGCCGTTTATTTGTTCCGCTTAATGTGCCTAATTAACACCAACGAAATAAAAATATAGAAGGGAGCTAGAATTTTTGTATACCTAAAAAATCTCTTATATTTCACGATGTGGGAAGTAATTCCAGTCAAGGCTTGTAATACAAGGGGATATGATCTTTGTGGTGGATCCATTTAATTTTTGCCGCTTTTTGTGGGTGATCGTTGCGAGACTAGTCCTGTAAGGAACAGGTTTTTGTCATGGTATGTCTAGGCTTACTGGGACCTTTTTGTTGTATCTTTCTCTTCTTAATGAAAAACATGCTTTGCATGGTCACGAAAAAATTAAGTCAGATTTACCAATTGGTTTTTTTACTCCTATATTTTCATGCAAGGGTTATATTTATAACAAAGTCGAAGGAACAAGTATTATGGTGAACTCGTACATACAATATAGCTGACTTGGTTGGATTTCTTGTGGTATAGTTTGTCTCCACTCAAGTTTTTCACTTGGGTTGCTATCATTTTCCTAGTGCCTAAGGGATCAGCCCCGGCAATACATATCAACATATCACGTATAGGGAATCAGGTGGGTAGCACTTGAGACATATTTATGCAGGTTCAGATACAGGGTACCCTAGGTCCAGTTGAGTCTCTTATCATATATGCTCCTTTTGCAGCAGCGTTGATGTGTAGTTACCTAACGTTGCTATGAACTTGTGTTGAGATACCAATTGGGGTTTCCTATAGTTTGTTAGAGGAAATCTACATACACAATCAGTGATTCCTCAACTTGGGGTCCCCTGCTCCTCCATATATACTCTAGAGGGTTAGGTTTACAAGGAAAGTATCATATTCAGCTATATGGTAGGTATTCTATTAGGATTACAATATCTATATTTTGGGCTGGAGCTCTGGTAGTGGCACCGTCGACGTATTGTCTTGTGGGTACCTTGGGGTATATCCCCGAGAGCATTGTATCTGCTCAACGACATCGTCTTGATCAAGTCCAAGTAGCTTGGCATGAATTCAATCGTTTAACCGATGACTTGACCAGTGAAACTTGAAGCCAGCCAGTTTAACTAGTTACGGAATGAACAAAAGTTAATTCGGACAAGCATAACTGGTTAGCGAGACCCTATAAGAATAAATGCCAACCAGTTTAACTTGTTAGCAGACATCGGACATAACCATGTAAAGTTCGCCAAAAGTATGTAAGGGCTAAAGTTTAAAATTAAGATTTTTTTCATCTTAGATGAAGTGTTGGCACTTAGACTTCGTTTAGGAGGTCAGATGGTTATGAACAATGACTTAGTGACTATGGAGGGTAAACGAGGAAAAAAGCACTATATTCACCACTAGGTCAAGTGTAGCCACTTAGTCCCCGAGCTTGAAAGTAGGTTAAGAATTCATGTAGTGCCAGGGTAAAAAATAATAGACTCATATGCGTAGCCGAGAGCCACCAAGAAGATCCTCTGTCATGTGGCCCCGACATGCTACCTTGATCTGAATAACAAAGAGTAACTTGATAGCACACTAGCTTGATTGAATCGAAGCATTTTTTTTTGAAACGACCCACGAGACGTGGTTGTACTCTCACTTCAAGCCCTGTCTTGTTTTCAATTAAATTAACTCCCAAATCCCTTACTTTGCAAATGTGAAAAATTCTGTTTAAATCATAAAACTCCTCCGGGCTCAATCTCACGCGTCCTTCCCTTTAGCATGTGGCACACAGCCCACTCAACCCTCACTTCCTACCTCGTGAGCCAACGTACCCTGCAGTGCCTAGATGGAGGCTTGGAGCAGCCCGTCTCTCTCCCTTCTTCTCTATGACGACCCAGCACCGGCCGTTAGTATGTGTGTCTTGGCCGCCCCATGTTCATTCTCACAACTTCGCATCACCACATGCTCTTCGGGACACACCAACGGAACTGACAAGGGAGAGCATTAGCGCGGCGCCACACTAGTAACGAAATGATTTTCTGCTGCGGGCACATTTGATTTTTCGGGTGGCGGGCTACAGTGCCCGTCACACCCACATGGTCACGGTAAGTGGAGGCGTCACCGCGGCGGGATAAACTGCCCGCCACAAAAATCGCATTTACCGTGATGGGCGGATTAGAATGCCCGCCACGGTAAATGTTTTCAAAAAAAAAAAAATAAAAATGAAAAAAAAAAATCTCGACAGGCCCGTCAAGCCCATCCATGGGCCCATTTAAGAGCAGCACCATGCCGGGACCCGCCGCGGACCCGCCCGCCGGATCCACCTCGACTGGACCCGCCGCTAGAACCACCTCACTTGGACCCGCCGCGGACCCTTCGCGGATCCACCTCGCTTGGACCCGCCGCCAGATCCACCTCACCGGATCCCCCTCGCTGGACCCGCCATTGGACCTTGCCACCAGATCCCGCCGCTGGAGCCCGCCATCGCCCGCCGGACCCTGCCGCCCGGATCCGTCGCACTGGATCCCGCCGCCGTCGATCCACCTCGCCCCGCTTTCGCCGGATCCGTCGTGTGGAAGAAGGCCGCCTGCCGCGCGCTGCCGGATGGAGGTGGTCGACGCTGGATGCGGGCGGAGGAGGGCCGCTGTGCCGCTGTGTCCGCCGCCCGTGGCCAGCCCCCCGGTGAGACGTTTTTGATACAGCTTGTCCTGATGAGGTTGGATCCCATGTCCTTGGCCAGATTACCACTTTGTCACCCTGTGAGCTTTTTTGTTGCATTCTTCTGCAGTGATTTATAAGTGAGGTTGCAAATAAAATTGGTGAACAAATAGCTGACACAATTAAAGCATCTTCGCTCTATCTGATGAACAAATATGAAGGAGCACAGAAACGTGGTCCATCAACAAATATCTATATATGCTAGCCGAAATATTCTTATCTCCTGTACTTTAGGGTTTATACTAATAGTTAGCGTTCATTAAAGTACCTGAGAAGAACCATTAGTTAGCTTAATCTCTCACTCCACCTTAAGATTCTATATGATTATGCATTGCTTTATAGACACGCAATCCTTATTTTGACACCCAAGCTTATTCTTAGCACAAGGCCTGACTTTAGCTCTTTTAGCTTTTTGCATGCATTGGGCCATGTATGGATTCCTTCTCAGATACATAACTTGATCTAGTATTCCTCGTTGGACTATATAGGCTCAAGAAACATGTTTAGGCTCCTGCTAGCCCGGTGCCCACGGAACAGCAACGTCGGTTGGAGTGGAGGGAGAGGTGATCGGGCAGAAAGAAAAAAGAGCCAACAAGGTCAGTGCTTAAGTATTCGGTCAAAAAGGTCAGTGCTTAAGTTACATGCTTAATTGCTTCGATTACATTAATTGGTTGCATTGCCTTCCAAACTCATCCTTGTGCTAAATCCCTTGTGTGCCTGCTAGATTACATTTATTCCTAAACGAGGAGATAGATTTCATGGCCGATCCAGTGGCAATTGTGCAGACAATCATCGAAATCGCCATCATAATCAAAGATGCCGTAGAGACAGTTAAGGAAAACAAGGAGGAATGCCTTGGCATACGGAAGCTTGTGTGCAGAGTCAGTGATCTGCTGTCTCTGCTCAAGGAGTCGGAGATGATGAAGCACCGGGTGGTGGCCGGCCCTTTGGAGGACCTTTGGGGATGCCGTGAGCCACGCCAACGATGCAGTTGCTGCCTGCCAGAAGAAGAACTGCTGCCTGTGTCGCTGCTGAAAGGCCGACAAGATGTCCAAGAAGCTGAGCAAGGTAAAGAATGACATATCACAGGGCATGATGCTGGCCATCTTTGCAAGCCAAGCCGCTGCGACCGTCTTTGTGGCAACAAAAGGCCAGCAAAGTGCCTTGAATGTAAATGTGTTTCTCGTCCGTACACATCAAACTCCTCCCCTCTCTAGACATCTACGATCCGATCCTCCTGCTATTTCTGAAGATCTTCCGCTTAGCAATGATCATTCAGATTCAGCTGATGCTGTTGCTGGCAATGGTCTCCTTCCTTGTCTGCCCACACAACAACCTCCTTCTTATGCTCCTGTTATTTTAGATGATGCACCTAATCTTCTGGAGACTCCTCCTACATGTCTATCTCCACCACCAAACTCCAATCCTCACACAAATGTAGCTCCTATTGACTCCAAACAACTATCTCGTCGTCTACCCAAACAACCACCACCGCTGCCACCTCCTCCTCGTACAGTGAAATACATACCACCACCACCAACCCCTCCTCCATCAACACCACCATCATCAGTTTCTGTTCCCACTTATGTTACTTCTCCTGTGTCTAAACACCAGTCTCATCGTCCGCCCACACGACCGCAACTACCACTAGTCCTGTCATCGAAAGTCCTATCATTGACAGTACAGATGCTCCACTTGTACCTCATGATTCCCCTTACAGGTACGATTTTTTTAGTTACTTACACTTTTCCTTCTTATTATACATGTTGTAATTCATCTCCCATCCATAGTTTAGCTGTTAGAGCGAGAATAAGAATAAGAATGCTAGTGTTCAGAACAAATAGATATATGGACACGATTATTTAGGTAAGTGCAAACAGAATATAAATATATCACAACACCTAGTCATCCCTCATTGAAAACTTCTGCTGAGCTCAAAGAATATCCTCGAAAGATGAAAAGAGTGTTGTATTTCAGCAATAATTAAACAATAGGCTATAAGTTGCATTTCAAATGAAAGAAAACAACGGTAACGTTCAATACAATATCTTAAACTCAGAATTTGTGGTATTTAGGATGTATTGGACCATGAATGGAAATATGTTTCCTTAACTTTAAATTTAGTATCCTCATACCAGAGGAATATCATAACAATTAGTAAGCAGACATATGTTAATCTACTTTTGTGTGCACGGCTCTATAAATTGCAAAAGACCAACATTCGACAATGATCCATGTGTTTGTTGGAAGCCTATGAGTGACTATTTTTATTTGAGTTACTTAACTGCAGCTAGCCAACCTGATTGTTAATTTGTTTGCTCAAGATAGATATAATGATACCGTGGAGCAATATGATGATATAGTCAATGATATAGTTCATGATAAAACATCCTAAACAAGAAATGATGTGATTAGCTGGAGAACTTTTGTATTTTTTTTTCAAAATTTTCTATTTACATTGTAGGGTGCTATAGAGGTTCCGTTGCCTGTTTCTAGTTCGGCATCCACGGCTTCAGCAGAAAATGCAAGGTTAGTTACCTGGTGTATTTATTGGAGCACTTGTAATTCATATTAGCATATTCCCATAAAACATTTCCATATGTACATTGTGAGTGTATTTGGGTGGAGTAGATGATACATTTTTAATTATTTACTCATATAAAACGCATTCTTGCCATTACTGAACTGCAGCGGCATATCTGATGAAAGAAAAAAAAGTAAGCCACTAGAAACTGAGGGACGTCCTTTTTACCAGGTATGGTTGCAATTTGTTTTGACCGTATTTTCGACAACTCCCATTCATGCATCAGTGATTAGGTAATAGGCAAAGCATAGTCACCACCTTTATACTTGATCCAATATGTGTTCATTTGTTTAAACAATACCAATACTGTCACTATCAATATTCTAACCATAGAACTCCTTTTTACAAAAAGCTTTCATAAAAACATAGTTAAATATTATTCCCTTTGTACCCTTTTGTGTCACCTACAAACATATATTCGGAATACAGGGAACAGCACAAGTTAGTACGAAGCTTGTTGTTGCCAATGCCATATCTTGAAATGTGGAAATGGATCTAGCTAGAATCTAAAAAAAAATGGGAGACTGGGAGTATTATCATCAATGTTTAGCATATGAAAGTTAGATGTCCTTAAAATAGTGTTCTAATTACTATTCTACACAAAAATTTTGGTTCTAACAAACTTGCAGTTACATAACCTAAATTAAACACCTTTAGTTGCATGTTACTTTTGTAACAGGTTTAACAAAGTTCAGCATATCTGAGTTGAAGGATGCTACACATAATTTTTCAGAGAAAAATAAGATTGGATCAAGTGACGTCGGTATTTTCTACAAGGTACTGCGTTTATATGCTTGGCATGCTATTATGTACGAGAAAATTTATTCAACCCCAAAATACATTTTTTATGCGATCACCTAGGCACGTTTTTGAAAACCCGAAATAAATTGTAAAACCGGATGACATTGTCAACCAAATATTTAATAAACAGTATATTAAAAACCTGCACCTTGATTTGCACAATCTGTAGCAAAAAGCAGCACCTTGATACCGAAACGCCCAAGCCCCTCGCGTCCCTCATGTCGTCCCCCGGGGGGCGACTAGGGGCACCAGCGCCGCCGCCAAGCAACCCCCTCCCCGACGCCGGGCGGGGCCGCCGCCGCCGCTCCTCTTCACCGGCGACGGCGACCATCATGGGAGGCGCTCAACATGGCGTTTCCTGGCATCACCCCTACTCCCGGTGTTCCCGTGCTCCCATCTCTCTCCCCACCACTCCCACCTCTCTCCGGCGGTGGTGGCTGGTCCGCCCCTCCATGGCGGATCCGCCCCCGCGGTTGGGTCCGCTCCATTCACAACCGAAGTCGGCCGAGGGCGCCGCCGCAAAGATCCGAACCTAGGGTTTTCGTGCCGGCGGCGGTCCGGGTTCGGCGATTGGCGGTCGGCGGCGCGGCGGTCCAGTGCCCCACGGGGTCAGTGCTCGCGGGGTGGCCGCCGGGTGGGCCGCCCAGGCCCCACCATCGCCTGTGGCGGCGAGAGCCCGCCACGCACGCTAGCGTCACGGGCGCGCCCTCCCCGCCGCTTTGAAGGGTGCCGCGACCGGGCGAGCGGTCGCCCCTCGCCCTCACCATCGGGCGAGTGGGTGGAAGGTCGCGGCCGGCCGTGGCGGCTTGCCGCGGGCCGCGGAAGGCCGCAGTGCACGGCGGCGTCAAGACAAAGGCGGTGATGTGGGCGGCGCAAGCCACGTCCTTGGAGGACTTCGCTGTGGTGGCGGCTGCGGTCGATGGCGTCGGGTGAAAACCCTCCTCCCCAAGCTCGCCTTGGGCCGACGACGGCGGCAATGCGCGCCATTACCTTCTTGAAGGCGTCGTCTTGCGTCTTTGTCGTCGGCGGCTGCGCTGTGGCTCGGAATGAATGTTCCGGTGGGTGCTCTCAACGCAAGGAGGAGTGGCGCCAGCGGCGTCATTTCCTTCCCGAAGGCTCCGTTCAACCCTCCATGCTCCGCACCGCCATGCAGCTCCGCCCCAAATCTCCATCGCCGCCTCCGCGACCGCTGCCCTACCTTCCGCTACGCCGCCGCCCTGCCGCCCTACGCGAGGGGTTGATGCCATCGCCGCCGCCGCCGTCGTTGTCCGGGCGAGGGCCACCGATGTTGTGTATCAACGACCGAGATCTCCACCGCTTATCCTGGTTGCATCCCCTTCGCCTACGTGATGTTGCAGCCGCCAACGAGATGGCGTCGTATCTTTCTTCGGCACTTCGCCATCATCCCCGCACACTTGGATGTTGACGCCACTTTGTCGCCGCCGACACCGCTGGCCATGGGCCACCGCGCCGCGCTTCGCTTGAGTCAATCTCGGGGTTGACACCATTGTTATCGTCGCCGTCGTTGCTGGCCATGGCCACCGGCGGCGCTTGATCCACCTCGGGCGTCGCTGCCGGCGTGTGACCCCCTTGATGGCCTATCGCGTGGGTGCCGGGCGATCGGGGTCCAATTCTTGTATCCGATTAGCATCTCCCGAGCATCGCCTAGCGAGGATGCATGTCGCCCTAGTGGTTGTGTTATGTGGTTCGATGGGGTGGTCTCCTCATTCTTGCTTTCGCACTTGTTCTGCCTTTGTTTGTCGTGACCACTAGCTCCGTGGTTGTGTTGTGTTGTGATGTTGTGTTGTATTGTGTTGTTCGGGCGGGTCTTGGCCTTTTTCTCTTAATGAAAATGACATGTGAAGTCGTGTTCGAGAAGGATTTCTTCCATCAGTTGGGCCACTTCGTGGGACCCATAATGCGACCTATCACATTTCTACTTTCTTATTACGCAAAAACTACTTTCCATATTGTATATAGAAGCTGCCGACCTAATTTAATGGACACATGGTGTTTTTTTATAGCTTTATTTTCACAATGAAGCTTATACTTTTCCTGATTTTATAAATGTCAGGGTGTACTGCATGACGGACTCATGGTTGCCATAAGGGAATTTGAAGATCCACCTCAGTTTCTTCTGGGACGACTGAGTGCCCAACTTCGTATTGCATCAAAGCTCCAGAGCAGGGATGTGCCTTCTGGGAATAACACCTATATAGTAAGAGTTCTGGGATATGGCCACGAAGTCATATGGGGCCAGCAAGAGTGTTTTTGAAACTCATATTTTTTCTAGTCGAAGAATACCTGCCAAATGGAAGCATGTACAACATTATTTATGGTATCTCCTGATCATTCCTCTACAGCAACACTATTTATATGAATCTAAATAATCAATACTTGCTTCAATGCATAATTTTTACTTAACCTGCAGGGCATCAGCTTCACTGGACCACCCGCTTCCACATAATCCAGGGCCTAGCCCATGCCCTACATTACCTACATGAGCAAAATATTGTCCATATGAATGTTAAACCGGCCAACGTCCTCTTGGATTCTGATATCAATCCTATGTTAACTGATTTTGGAATAGCTAGAA
The DNA here is from genome assembly GCA_015847255.1 of Hyparrhenia diplandra. Classification (NCBI taxonomy): domain Eukaryota; kingdom Viridiplantae; phylum Streptophyta; class Magnoliopsida; order Poales; family Poaceae; genus Hyparrhenia; species Hyparrhenia diplandra. Next base: position 998,245 of record JADLZK010008369.1, read on the forward strand.
TCTTGGAGAGACTGGTGATTCATGATGGCAACATAGCCGGCACAGTGTAAGACACAATCACCTAAACTACCAATTAGATTTAGATTGAGACATGCATAGACCTCTTTTGCTTCTTTCCTTCATCTGAAGTTATTTGTTTGACATCTTCCATTATTTTATTTAACTGTTTAGGGGATATATGCCTCCCGAATATATATTGGAAGGTACATTGTCGACAATGTACGATGTGTACAGCTTTGGTGTTACCCTTCTTGAGACCATTAGCAGTATGTGCAAAACTGATCCCGCTCGTCACCATGCTTCAGTTCCGTGGGTAAGCTATAATTTTCAATTTTTTTAGAGAAAAAATGAATTTCAATTTCTACCTAGGCAAATGTATAGCATGATTTGGAGCCCAATTTGGTTCCTATAATGTGCCTGACAAATGGGATCTTTTATTATAAAAAAAGAAAACGGCAAGCACTGGGGATAGATGGTCCTTATTATGCTGTTTTCCCTTAACCTTGTTTCACTTTCACATGCATGTTTTCTTTGTGTTGGTTCATATTTATGCATTCCATTGTTTTTTATAAACAAAAGGATGAAGAATTAAATGTTGGATTGAGTTCTTACAAAGAAGCCACATTGATTTCGCCTATGAGTCAAAAGTTTGTGGATACCATATTATTATACAGTTTGAAAAGCAAAAGTAGAATTTTCATGGTGATAATATGCATGCACAAAATGCATGATTTCATACATAATCTGCAAGACAGGTAAAACATCTTTACCGCTAATTAGCAGTCATGCCTGGTAGTGCTTAAAAATTTGCATCGGTAATGTGCATGTTTTCCTATCAGGCTTGGAGTGTGCGTGGATATCATCGACAAATCGGTGAGCTATTTGATCCATCCATGTTTGAGGAATCTCAGCTGACTGAGATAAAGAGGTGCTTGGAGATAGGACTACTATGCACTCAGTTTGAGTGGGCAGAGCGGCCAACCATGGCATCTGTTCTTGAGATGATTCATGGCAAGAAAGATTTAAAAAACCCAAGGCAACCTGAATATACCAAAGAAAGGGTTGTAGATGAAAAAAAGGGCAGGCATAAGTCCAGAAGTCGGAGGTAGCAACACACACCCTAGTAATGGAGCAGTTTGAGCGATATCAGTGATGGATCATAATTTACAGTTGTGTAGTACATATGTAACTCTTACGCAGGGTAACTGATGAAACGATTTTACAAAAGAAAAGCACCAGAGCCTGGTAGTTCCAATAATCTCCGGAATCCTTGTTTCGATAATATCAAAAGTGAAAACCGTTTTTGAATCCGATGCTTCGTTGAGGAATTATCGTGAAAAAATGGAAGAAATTCGAGTGGATGCGCGCATGTCAGCATATGTCAGTGTATGTCAGCCTGTGTCAGGTGGAACAGTTAGCTCGCAGGGAGGTTTGTATGCGTCGACAGAACTGGTTCGAATTCACTCAACCCACTGATTCGTATGCATCGTCGCAACAAAATAGTTTGTACGCATTTCCGACCTGGAGTATATGCATCCAGTTTGGTTGGGCTGGGTGGGCTGGTTGGGACCGCGGGGACCAGGCGTCCACCCACGCGTGCACGCGTCCTAGCCTGGTGCGGGCCGGACCAGGGAAGCTGGCTGCAGGCTTCCAATATCTATTGGACCTATTGCAAGCTCTAAAGGCTCCCAATAGTATCACCATATATATATATATATATTATATATATATATATATAATGTCACCTTGCGTTGGCCGGCCTCTCTTGCGGATGGCTGCGCTTGCCCCTGTTGTCTATCTCCGGTCGGTCGTCCACGCGAACCCATTGGTGCTAGCTGCCGATTTGCCGACCTGCGCTGAGTCACTGACTCGCTCAACGCTCACCGGCCTGCGCGGCCAGCCGGCCATCAACGTCTCGTCAAAGATTTTCCGCTGCTGCCAAATGGCATCCTGCCACACGGCTCACAGCTAATACTGATGAGATTTGCTAGCGTCCAGCGCACGTACGTGGTGGAGTCGTGAATGCAAGCGGCGGGACGCGGTTGATTTCTCTGTCTATTTTGGCCAAATGGCCCCTTCTTAGTGTTTTTGTTCTGATATATTTTGTAGGTTGCATGTACGAACCTTATAAAATTCTGAATTTTTACCTAGTTTTAATTTGCTACTTATTCAAACGTCTAGCCACGACCGTCTTATGCCGCCAGCACAACATATGAAAATTCAAAATGAAGTTGGATTTGGTCCTTCCGCCACTGCTCCTGGTCTATATATATCAACAAATTTAGCCACGGATGACACATGCAACTAATTAAAAAACTACAGCCGGAATGGAGAAGGTGCTCCTTGCCTTAGCCGTGGTGTTGGTTCCAGTCATCCTCTCCAAGCTCAAGTCTTTGCTCGTTAGCAAGCCAAAGCTTAGACTTCCCCCAGGGCCATGGACGTTGCCGTTGATAGGCAGCTTCCACCACCTCGTCAGCAACCCACTGCTGTTCCGGGCAATGCGCGACCTCGCGAGCAAGCATGGGCCGCTCATGATGCTGTGGCTGGGCGAGGTGCCCACGGTGGTGGTGTCGTCAACGGACGCTGTGCAGACCATCACCAAGACGCTCGACATCACGTTTGCTGACCGTCCCATCAACATCACCACCGGCATACTCACCTGGAACGGCCTGGGCCTGGTGTTCAGGAACTACAGCGAGCAGTGGCGCCAGCTCCGCAAGCTCTGCATGCAGGAACTGCTGAGCGCCGCCCGTGTGCAGTCGTTCCAGCGCATCCGCGAAGAGGAGGTGGCACGGTTCATGAAGAAGGTCGCTATATCGGCCGCCGCCGGCACTGCCGTCGACCTGTCCAAGATGTTCTCCAGCTTAGTCAACCACACCTTCGTCAGGGAGTCCATTGGTAGTCGGTGCAAATACCAGGACGAGTACTTGGATGCCTTAGGCACTTCGAACCGGATGGTCACAGAACTAAGCGTAGCTAACATCTTCCCGTCATCTAGGCTGTTGCAGAATCTTTCCATGGCGCCACGCAGGGCGATGGCGTGCCGCGACCGGATGGCGCGCATCCTGGCCAGATCATGATCGAGACGAATGAAGCCATGGACCTGGGTGACAAGATTTCAAACGAGAGCTTTATCTCTGTCCTACACAGGCAGCAGAAAGAGGCCAGCTTTCCCATCAAGCTCACCGACGACATTATCATAGCGCTCTTGATTGTAAGTCGTGCACGTTGACTTGGTTCTCCTCCATGCATTGCCGTCAATGCATAAATGTATGATCGATTGTTGTTCCTTTTTTTGTTGTGCTAGGACTTGTTCAATGCCGGCAGCGACACCTCATCTGCCACGATGACCTGGTGCATGACAGAGCTAATTCGGCACCCAGCTACGATGGCCAAAGCACAGGCGGAGGTCCGGAAAGCTTTCAAGGGGAAGACTACCACCATCACCGAGGCCGATCTCACCAGGGAAAAACCTTAGCTTCCTCAAGTGTGTGCTGAAGGAAGCTCTCAGGTTGCACTGCCCAGTTCCTTATCCTGACCCGCAAATGTCGCGAGACATGCCAGGTCATGGGCTACGACATTCCGAAGGGCACATGCGTGTTCATCAATGTTTGGGCAATTTGTAGGGACGCTATGTACTGGGAAGACGCTGAGGAATTCAAGCCAGAGCGGTTTGAGAACACCAGCCTCGACTACAAAGGGACAGACTATGAGTTTCTTCCGTTCGGGTCTGGTCGCCGAATGTGCCCGGGAGTAAACCTTGGATTGGCCAACATGGAGCTTGCGTTGGCCAGCCTTCTGTACCACTTCGATTGGAAGCTACCGAGCGGAATGGAGCCCAAGGAGGTCGACACTTCAGAGACTCCAGGACTGCTTGGAAAGAAAAACACTAGCCTGGTTGTGCACCCTGTAAACCATTTATTATTTGCTCCGGTTGATACCTAATTAACATCAATGGAATTAATATAGCTGCACAAAACAGTATGTACATGCGTTAAATACTAGTGATATATAAGACTGTTGGGACATATATAAATGTGAAGTGTGATTATATAGTATCTATCATCTCTATTCTAAATAAAACTAGTCTATCAACCCGTGCTCCCTTGACGTGGTTACAGTCTTCACTAGTAACGAAATGATTTTTGCGAGCACTCGGCACAATCTTTTCCGTGGCGGGCACTTTTTTTTTTTGCACGCCACGGAAAATACTCCGCCACGCCCAGCTTTTTTTTACGTGGCGGGCATTTTTTGCCCATCACGTAAAAATAGATTTTTTGCGTGACGGGCGCCCTATCAAGCCCGCCACTAAACATGCATAGGCCCAACCCATCGTTTGAGGCCCAAAAGGCCCGTTAACGCCGTTACATGTATATAAGCAGCTGTTAGGGTCATTGGGCACTCATTCACTCATCCTCACCCTCTCCCTCACTCGATCCCGCACTCACCTCTCAAGGCTCCCTCTCCTCTCCCTCCGGCGCACTCGCTCCCTCTCCCTCCTCCTCCGGCGGCGCCGCTTCCTCTCCCTCCCTCCGGGCGGGCGCCGCTTCCCTCCGCCTCCCCTCGCGGCGCTCCGCCTCCCCTCTCCCTCGGCTCCTTCTATGGCGGCGGTACCCCTCGGATCCGGCCGTGTGGGAGGAGGAGGCTCGCGAGATCCACACGCTGAGGCGGCCTTCTCTCCCTCCGGGGTGCGTTTCATGCGCCGCCGCTGCCTAGAGGGCGCGCCCGTTGATCCGGGCCGCCGGACGCCGCCGCCGAGGTGGAGGTGGAACCCGGGCGCCCCGGCGGGCGGGCGGCGGATCCCGGCGCTTCGGGGCCATCCGCAAGGATCCACGAGATCCGCCTTGAGCTGGCTCCGGCGGATCGACCAAAGCACCATCACGGATCGCGGCGGCGCGCCTCCCGCAGCAGCGGCGCGATGGATCGACGGATCCGGCGGCGGCATCCTCCCGCCGGCGCTTCCGCGCTGGATCGATCGGGATCCGCGGCGCGCGCCTCCCGCCGGGCGGTTCCGCGATGGATCGATGGGATCCGGCGGCGCGCCTCTCCCGCCGGTGGTTCCGCGATTCGGGCGGCGGCGCGCTCTTTCGGGCGGGCGGATCCGGGGCCGTTGGATCGACCGATCCGCAAAGGATCGACCGACGGCGCTGGCGGCGCTGAACCCTAGATGGGCTCGGCGGGCCTATCTAGGTTTCTTCTATTTTTTTTTATTTTTTGAAAATCTTTACCGTGACGGGCATTGTAATTAGCCCGCCACGGTGCACCCTCTATTTTGCATGACGGGCAGGTGCCCGCCACGCTTGTCATCCGATTTACCGTGACCTTATGAGAGCGACGGGCACCTTCCGCCCCACGCAAAACAAAATATGCCCGCCACGCAAGTTATTTTAGGTAGTAGTGCTTTATGAGACACTATGTAATAAAAAATCACTTGTGTTATATGATTTCTTTTCGCTGATTATTCTAAAATAATATGGTCTTTGTCCATATTCATAGTTTTTTTATTGCATAGAATTGTGTATCTCTAGTATGCATTGACATAAAACATTTGCTAAACTATGGCGGTTTTAGCTGCAATCTTTGATGAAATAGGCCTAAATTTTGATTCTTTTCACCAATTTTTAAGCTCATTAATTACTGTCGTATACAATGGCTATTATTTGCAATGGTTAGTACTATTCGTATAATCTTCATATAATATAATGTTGCAATCAAAATATTCAAACGCTTTTCAAGACAAGGATCATTGGGGAGGGCAACCCTAGCCAGCCCCCCGGCAGACTCGCAGCCTCTCAACAAGGAGGCCAAGAACTAATTCTTGTCAAGCAAAAGTATGAAGTCTTGCAGGTCCGGGCGAGCGAAGGTCCCGTCACGCGAGCATGAACAAATGAAGCTTCACCCCTCCGTCACCGGCGGTCCCCAAGTCGACAAATCGGCTAAGGGAATGACGGCCCCGTAAGGTGACGGGCGACGGCGAAGGGGTCTCCTAGCGATGGGACCCCGGCGGCAGCGGGAGGGAGAGGGCCCCCGCGGTTCTACCCCCTCATTTGGGCCCGAAGTCCGGCGGCCGACGAGGGAAGCCCCACGGCTCCCAAGTAAGGAGAAGTCGCAAGCATATTGTTGATGAACAGCCTTGTACGAATAAGTTACTAGCCCCTCGCAGTGGCCCATCTCAGAAGCGTGTGTTCCCCACCTACCATGTACCAAATTGTAAATCAGCCCCTCCGACCCCCGGTATTCCTATAAATGCCGGTGCGGGCTCAAGAAAGAGGGAGGATTGTGGGCCGGCTTAAGTGCCATTTTACTCATTTTTGTCACATCGGCGTCTTGCCCCAGCGCACCGTCCTAACCCCCTCCTTCGGAGGGCTCGGGTGACCTCGATCCTCCCGACCCTCGGCAACTCCAGCGAAGGTGGGGCCGGGGGAGGTCTCCCTCGCTCCTCATCCCGTGTTCCCGACTCATCCGTGGAAAGCCCTCGCCCCCTTCCGGCCCCGCCGGGAGCCGGCGAAGGCAAAGGGGCGGAGTGATCCCCACGTTGGCGCCGTCCGTGGGATCGATACGAAAAGCCCAAAGCCATGCCAGCCACTGATCGATCGACGCCCTGCGTCACGGCGAGCAACCCCTCCACCCGTGGAGGACCCCCGGATCAAACCCGCCCGGGGAGGGCGGCGAAAGCGGTCACCACACGGCCGGCAGCTCCGCGCCCGGGGCTGCGGAAGCAGGGGGGCCGGGTCGCCGCGACCCCCGCCGTCCCGATTTCGGAGGTCACCGAAGAGGAAACCCCCAACGCCCAGCAAGGCGACGCTCCGTTAGGTGGTCGAGGGGCGGTGGTCCAAAGACCCGGTGGCGCAAGGTCCCCGCCCCAAGTGAACCCAGCCAACCCGCCGAGGGGCTCATCGAAAGTTCAACGAGGATGACGGAAGAAGAAACCGAGCAAGGGGGAATGTGCTCGAAGCTCTTCAAGCTCAAATCGCAGAGAAGAAGGTTACCGCAAGCCCCTGGATCGAAGGCCGCCGCCGGGACGCTCGGGAGCAAGCGGAAGCCCGCCCGGGGCGAGCTTGCATGGATCAACAAAGAGCTTGTGGCAAGACAGAAGTCGATGGCGAAGGGGCAGCCGCAACCCAACAATCACCCGCGAGGCCCCCACTTCCGGGGCAAGCCCCACCGCCATCAACCCCGCCACCACCGCAACCGAACCAGCCACCATCTTAAAAACCACCCCTCCGCCGCCCCTTCGCATTAACCGGCTATACCCCAACATCTCCTCGGCGACGCCATCGAACGCCCACCCCGCCCACCGCTAGCAATAAGCCCCCACTACGACCCCCAAATCCCCGCGGCCCCCACGCTCTCCGGATCGCGGAGTGGCCTCCATCCTACAGCCCCCAACATCTACCAAGATATGCGGGGGATCACCGACCCCGCACGGTTTATCATGAGCTACGAGGCAGCGGTAGAGGCAGGGGGATCACACCACTATGGCAAAATCGTTTGTAATCATAGCGAGGGGAGTAGCCCAATCTTGGTATTGCACCCTACCTCCGAATACCATCCGGTCCCGGTCGGACCTTCGAGCCGCTCTCCGGGCAAACTTCAAAGGCGTAGACTCGAGCTTATCAACAGCACGGAGCTCCCGAGCGTCGTCGGCGAAGCCCAGTGAACCATTGCAAGAATGGTGGCGGAGGTTCCTCCAAACCAAAGCCAGAACAGAAGGGGTCTCCGATCGAGGCGTCATAATGGCAGCGGTTGCATGCATCCGCCCCGGGCCTTGCCATTCAAAGATCGAGCGGAGGCAGCCTAAGACGCCGCGTAACCTCGCACGAGATAATGGACAAATACTTGCAGAGCGATAACGATCACAAGGCGAAGGTGGAATCCTTTCGACCTCCGCAGTCAATACCAAACACCGCCCCGCGGAGACACGCTTACAGGACACTGTGACGCCGCGAGAGTGGGCGCCATAAACAACAACCCTCCGATAGAGCAAAACCTAACCAGCCATCTACGCGACCAAACAACCCGCCAAGAACCCCAAGGCCAAACCCGGATAACAAAGCACCGGGCCCCGCAAAGACGGCCCAGATTGCCACTACGCGGAGAGGGCAAAGGCCACTATACCAAGCAATGCCCATACCGCGCCAAGGGGAAAGAAGCGTGGACGAGTGGAGCTAGCTTGAGAACTCCCGCAGAGGCGCATCAACCACACAAGAAAACCGGCGAACGCCCGCTCCGCTCACTATACTTTCACCCCTTCGATTATGGGGCCCCACTCACCCAAAGCTTCCACTACCCCGCTTTTCACTCAACAAATTTCAACAAACACCAGCCTCGATACTACCACCAAGACTACACGGCCTCGCACCCCCCCCAGCCCCCCGCTACCTAGCTACCCTAATCACGCTCGCGGCGCCGCCACCACTACCGGCCCTCCCCCAACTCCGCCCAACTACCCATCAAGCAAGAAGTACGACAATAGTCGGCAAAAGTCGAACCCATCGTTCGAGTCATCCTCGCAATCACCGGGGCTCCAACGAAGACCATGGCAACAAACGGCAACAAGAAAAGAGCACCATCGAAGGGTCCACCATGTAGGCGCGGAGGGGCCACATCGCAATAGCCGGTGGTCGCGACATCCCGATCACCTTCAGCCGCGGTGATATGAAGCTCAAGGACTACCCCCACACCGATGCGATGGTCATCGACACCAACATCTGAGGGTGGACAAGAACTGTGATACTAGTCGATTACAGGCAGCTCCGCCGACATCCCTGTTTGCCTCAACCTTTGACAAGATGGGCCTCGACAGAGCTTGTGCGGCAGTCACCGAAACCCGCTCTTCGGCTTCGGAGGGCAGCGGTGGCAACCATTGGAAAGGTCACCTTGCCGGTCTCCTTCGGAAAGGATCCTATTCACGTAACGCAGAACATAACCTTCGATGTAGTGGACATATACTACAACTACAACGCCATTTTCTGGTCATGAGTCACCAATGCGTTCGATGCGGTGCTCCACCCGAGCTACCTCGCATGAAAATGCCCGCCGGGCGGCATCATCGCCGTCTTCGGAGACCGTAACGCCGCAAGAAACGCTGCGGGGGTCTGTAGCCCTGTGGCGCCGCAATGTTCACAACCTTGAACAACTTGTAACACCCGTGTTTTTGCAACATTTTAAAATTCACTAAAAATTTGAACTTTTTGAATTACAACTAAAACTTGATTTATTTTCCGCTAAACCAAAACCACATTTAAAAAAAACCTGCATTCAACCCTCACCATATAGAAAATAGGAAATGTTGTTTGTTGCTTGCCGAGCTTTATGGTCGCAAAAGGTGCAAGGTAAGTTCTAGATTATATTTATGGAAGTAAAACGCATGAGAAATGGTTTACAAATTTTCTCTCGGGAATAAAATACCTAAACATGTGTGTACCAGTAAATATATATAAATATTTTTACAAGCACAACAAATAAATATTCCCCACCATAAAGGTCACGAGGAATATAAATGTGCTTGTATAAATATTTATAAAATATCTAGAGCACATGAAATGACGAGAGTTCGGGAAAATGTGTGTGCACACATATATACACATATTTATGCAAGTACAACTAGATAAATATTTTCATGAGTAAAAGGCATGAGAATATATACGAGTACTTGTATAAATATTTACAATATATATGTATGCATACACACATAAAATAATGAGAGAAGGAATAAAAGAAAGGAAAGGAGATAGAAATGGAAAAGAGATGAGAAAATCAGAAAAAAAGCCACGGGCTTGATCTCCTCCCCTTCCCATTTTGGCCCAGCCCAGCTCCTTCCTCTCTTCCCTCCTTCCTGCGCGCGCCCGAACGGGCCGGCCCAATAGGCGGGCACAAACCCAGCCCAGCATCAAACCGGCCCAGCAGCGCCCCCTCCTTCGCCGTGACGCCGAGCAGGACCCCACCACCATCGTCTTCCTCATCCCCTTCCCCTGTTTCTCGCTGGCGTCGCGAGCACCCCCGCCGGGCCCTCCGCTCCCCGCCCGTACCAAGCTGCACACAGCCGAGAGCGACTCCGCACGAGTTGTCGCCCCATCTCCCGAGGAGCCAGCGCGTGCGGCCCCCCCGCAGACCGTCCATGGAAAGCGATGGCGAGTCAACGCCAGCGGATGTCGGCAGACAGCTGTCCGCCGGGTCGGTGACGACGACGGCGTGCTGGCCGAACCCACCGTGCGACCCGTTGTCTAGAAGAAAGAAGCCACAGCGTGGGGTGCCGCTCATCGGCGGTGGCGGCCGCCATGGCTGAAGTCAGGCTCCACGGTGGCGGACTTCACTCCCCACAAAGGACGCCGCGGACCGGGCTCGGCGCCGACATGCGGCCGGTGATGGGACCGCCTCGGCCAACCGCCACGGCCGAGCAGGGGGACACGCGAAGGCCGGCCTAGCACACGCCCGAGGCCACCGAGGTCAGCGCGGTGGCGTCACGGTCGAGAAAAGATCTCCGACGAGCTCTCCATGATCGTGATGGCTATAAATAGCCCGCCCCGGTGCCTCCCTCGGCCTCGCCCGGCACCCAGCTTCACGGAGGGGCTAGAACATGAGGTGCTCGCGCCGCCTTCCCCTCTCCCATCCTCACCGGCGAAATCGAATTCTCCCCAAATCAAAATTCCGCCGCCGCCGTCGCGAACGGGGAAGCGCCGCCGATTTGGTCATCGTCGGCCAGGAGGGTGGGTGGTGCGGTATGCTTTCCCAACCTCCTCCCTTCCGTTTTCCTCACCAACGTGCGCTATTGTCTTTGTAGCCCGACTTGAGCACCGCCGCCCACCGCTAGCCGTCCGTCTCCGCGCCCGTCGTGGGAAGCATCTACCCGCCACCCTACGACCGCCAACGGGTTCGGGAGGCGATGGGAGCCCCACCCGCCCCCCGACGGCGAGCAAAGGGCGCGGCAGACGGAATCCGGCCAAGAACCGCCGCCTGAGAGCGAACCGCTGGCGGCAAGTGATCTGCGCTTCGCCGCCGTGACGCGTAGCGGCAGGAGCCAATGATAGGCCGCCACGCCGCCACGCCGTTTTCCCTCCCGTCACCAATAGTTGGGGCAGCACTGTCATACACGGGCGCCTACGTGGCGCCACAATGGCACCCATGGGGCCCACGTGTCATCCACGCGTGCGGGGACTGGTTTCTGTGTACACTTATTTAATTGCTATGTCCACCCGGATCATGTACACGAGTTTTACAAATAGACTTTCCGTGTCTTAAAAAAATTCCCTTAAAATTTGTAAATTCATTATTTGATTTATAGAATTTTATCATGTAATTAGTTCCAATTTTATTACATGATAAAATTATATTATAATATTACCCTAATGATTTAATTAGGGATTAATATTATAAAATCCATATCTCATGCATACTAACTCCGTTTCATTTGAAAACGACTTCCATAATTCATCAAAAATCTAGCTCTATGCATCTAACCCATTGCCACCATAATGTTCTCAGGTTTGTTTTATGTGTCATAGTTCAAGCTAGGGTTTATCGCCATTCGCAAGTAGATTCGACGACCCGATTAGGAGTATCCGTCCGAAGTACGTTAGAAGACGTTCGACGCCGTGCCGATTCGTAAGAACCTCCCGAGGCAAGTCCTTACCCCCCTAACCCGACTTAATTACTATATTAATTAATAAGATGATTAAGATAAGTATAACTTGAGGGCAAGCCGCAAAGGGAGTACTCATGGGCTATGTGCGTGAGGCTTCGCTAGGCTTTGCCGTTAACTTAAGTAATAATGTGAACCTTCCCAACGAGAAGGTGAGTGGTGATTGTCTACATGGAGGTGGACTAATCACAATCGGGGATGAATCCCGGAGAGATGCTCGCCTCCCTAAGGACCGGTTCATAGACCTTCTACCTAGTATAATATTACGTGCATGCCCACACGCCGAGAGGGGCGGCTTGATTCCACACCCGTTGGGTTGAGGTATAATTGGAGCCAAGGTGGCGGGAGTAGGCAAAACGACCTATTGGGAGCAGACATGGGGAGAGTGGCCCCATGGTCGGTTGGCGTGGATGCTTTGCGATCTTCCACGTAAGTGTTTGGGCGCGATGGCGCAGTGCTAGAGGCACATATTGATGATTTGAGATTGAGAGTGGTGTTGATAAAGATAGGTTGGGTAATTAGGTATTACTCAGAAAGCCGCTGGTGATTTGGTATCACCATATTGTCTAGGTGATGCGTCATCCTTGGGTGGCGTGTTATCCTTCCAACCCCGAGAAGTCGTGGTGAAGATTATACCGATATACCTAGGAGGCATCCAAGCGGTACGGAATCTCGTGGGACCACCTTTGACCCGATCGTACGTGGGAGAAGATGGCCCCTCGTGTGGGGAAAAGTGTACAACCTCTCGCAGAGTTAATTGAATCTATTCGAATAGCCACGTCCTTGGAATGGGCAAGTGCTAGGGACGAACATCTATGATTAGATATACATTTTGATGATGACTAATATGTGGTGTCATGACATGCGGTGATGACATGAGATAAAACCGGGAACTAGCGAGAGCGATTTTTAGAGACTCGCTAGGGCCCAAACCCTTAATAATTACAACCCCTCGGTTGGGACTTGCTGAAATACGTTTGTACTCACCCTCTATTTTTACAGATATCGGCACATGTGAAGGTAAGATCGATGACGAGGTAGAGGATAGCGTATCGTAGGAGTTCGAGAGGTGTTTAGGAGAAGGACGTTGAAGCCCGGATTTCATCCATGCACAAGTCCGCTTGTGGAGTACGGGCGATGTCATAGTTAATCCACCGCTTCTCGGTTGGCCAACTCGATATTGCAACCCGACATGGTGACCCCTTCGCGCCTTTGTAAGCCCTTTCTATCCTATATTTCTATAGCTCGGGTTTGCTATTAATTCTGTTTACCATTAATCGCGTTACTAACAGCGTGTTTGTGGCGTGATCCTGGCGCAAACACGTGTGATTAACGACCCATTGAAAGTGGGGCGTGACAACAAACGACGAGAGGTGCAGAAAATAGACCAGGCAGAGGCGGAGCCCCCTCCCGAGCCCTTCCGGCCCGAAGAGACAAAGAAGGTCGACTCTTCAGCCGACCCGACTGCAGAGAGGTAACCATCTCCGCGCACCTCGACCCGACCTCGAAGACGAAGTACTCCGGTGCCTCGCGAGAACTCCGATGTGTTCGCATGGTCCGCGGAGGATCTCTGCGTCGTCGAGAAACCTCATCGAGCACCACCTCAACATCGGGCCCGATGCCACCCTAGAAAAACGAGGCTCCACAAAATGTCGGACGAGAGGAAAGCAGCCGGCACGAGGGCGGGAGGTAAACCGCCTACTCGATGCGGGAGGTCATCCGCCCGATCGATACCCCACTTGGTTATCCAACGTCGTCATGGTGAAAAAGGCCGGCCTCGGCAAGGGACGCGGCGGAGCCCACCGAGATGGAGGATGTGCGTCGATTTCACCCGGTCTCAACAAAGCTTGCCCGAAGGACGACTTCCCCCTCCCACGATCGGCTCCCTTGTCGATGCAAAGCGGGTGTGAGAGATTGTCCCTCCCGGATCGCTTCTCCGGCTATCATCAACACGGATGAATCAGTGGATGAAGAGAAGACCACTTCATAACACCCCTTTGAACCCCATTTGTTTCGGGGAGAATGGCCGAGGGCCTCGCAACGCCGGGCTCCTCCTTCGCGCATGATGACAGCAGAGGTGTTCGGGACGAGAGCGCAATCTCCGCGTATGTTGACGCACTGGTAGTCCAAAGCAAGGCGAGAGAAGACCACATAACGGACCTACAGAGAACCTTTCACAAGCTCCCGCGAGGCCGATTGAAACTCAACCCAGCCAAGTGCGCGGTTCGGGGTGAGCAAAGGAAAGTTGCCTGGCCGCCCGTGTCCGTCAAGGGAATCGGGCAGACCCTCCAAGATCGCAAGAATCACCGCGATGGAGCCCCGAAGAACAGAAAGTCAGCTCAAAGGCTCGCGGGACGCCTCGCAGCCCTAAGCAGGTTCATCTCCGGATTCGCCCGAGCGGGCACTACCGTTTTTCAAGTACTAAAGAGCACGGAGTTGTTTGACTGGGGACCTCCGCAACAAGAAGCCTTCGAAGATCTCAAGCGCCACCTCGAGAATCTTACCACTCGCGCCCCCTCGACCGGGCGAAGGGCTCCTTCTATATGTCGCCGCATCACCGCACGCCGTCGGTGCTGTGCTTGTCAAGGAAACAAGCGAAGGGCACCAATCAAAGCGTGCACCTATCTATTATGTCTCCGAAACTCGAAGGGCCCAAGCTGAATTACACCGAGCTTGAGAAGGTAGCATACGCAGATGGTCATGGCAGCGAGAAAACTCAAGCACTACTTCCAAGCACACGAGATCACCGTACCTTCGAGCTTCCCCCTTGACAACATATTCAGAAATCCCAGTGCGTGGGCGGGATAGCGAAGTGGGCAACCGAGATCGGAGACCATGCCATAAGATTCGTTGCCGAAAGCAGCCATCAAGTCTCGGGGCCCCTCACAGATTTTCTCGCAGATTGGACCCCGACACCTTCAACCAAGCAGCTAACCTGGACCCGATATGGGCCAAAGACACCGACGGAACAGGGGGCCTCCGGGCTGGCATCGCAGCCATCATCACCTCACCCTGCGGGGGTTGCCGAGATACGGCCGGACTTGAGTTCCGGTGCACAAACAACACGGCGATCACGGCCGTGCTCCTCTCTCTCAACAAGCTCCGCGATGTCGGCGCGAAGGGCCATCATCAAAACCGACTCGGAGGTGGTCTCGAAGCAAGTAGAGAAAGACATCGAGCCCGGGCACCCGAACTGCGAAATATTTGGCAAGGCTACGCAAGACGGAGGCTTTCTTTCTCGGGGTCACAACCAAAACCATATCGGGACGAGACAAGCGGAGGCCGATGAGCTTGCGACGGCGGCGAAGCGGAGCCCCTCCTGTAGGGCGTGTTTTACGAAATACTATACAACCCACCGCCCAAGAAAAACGACCCACCTGAAATCGGTCGGCGCCATCCACAAATAAGACCGGAGGGCCCCGATCATAGCATTCATAAAGGGTCTCTTCGAGCCACAATCCACGTAAGAGCGAGAAGAGGGTCTAAAGGTAAGGTCCGAGGATATCGCACGGTGGACAACAAGTCTGTACAAAGCCTCCGTTACCGCACCTTGGCTTAAATGTATATCCACAGCGAAGGGACGCGCCATCCTAGCGGAGATCCACGAAGGCATCTGCGGCTCGCACAACGGCCCCAGAGCCCTAGTGGGAAAGGTGTTCGGGCAAGGGTTCTAACGGCCAACGGCACTAAACGACGCAATGTAATTAGTAAAGCGGCTGCGAAGGGTGCCACCGACAAAGCACACCACTCCAACAAGCCGGGGCTCCGACAACCCTCATCTCGCCCCACTGCCCCCTTCAGCGATGGGCGATCGACCTCATCGGACCTATGCCACCGGCTCAGGGAACCTCCGCTACGCAGATGGTAGCGGTCGAGTATTTCACCAAATGGATCGAAGCCCGCCCCTCGCAAGCATAACCTCGCGACTCGGTACAAAAGTTCTTCTCGCGCAAAATAGATTGTTTGTCGCCTTCGGGACCGCTGAAGCATCCACGATTGACAATGGCACCCAATTCGACAGCGAAGGTTTCAAGCGGTTACGCCACCAAATAGGGACCCAAATACACTTCGCCTCCGTAAAGGCACCCCGATCTAACGGGCTTGTAAAAGAGCCAGCGGCATAATCTTGCGGGGCATCAGCGAAGATCCACGCGGCCGCGGGGAAAATGGGCGAAGGAGCTCACTCCGGTGGTGTGGTCACACAACACCTCCGAAAGCCGCGCGACCAAGTTCACGCCATTCAAGCTCCCTATTCGGAGAAGAGGCCGTCCTCCCGAAGAACCGAAGCACGCGTCGCCAAGGGTCACAGCGAGAAGCCCCCACAACTAGAAGCGCTCGCAAAAGACCTCCTCGAGAAGAAACAAGAAACATGGCGGCGTCCTCAACCTCCGGCGCCTACGGGAGGGAAACCACAAGATGGAGGAACAAGAAAATCCACCTCCGCACGATCTCCCGTCGGAGACCGTCTGATCGGGGAAGCGAGAATGCGAAGATGGCGGGCAAATTCGCCGCCAAATGGGACGGGCCCTTACCTCGTCACCAAGTCCACAAGGCCCGGCTCCTTCCCACTGCAAGACCTCGAAGGCCCGACATCCCCCACACATGGAACGTCGGACGACCTCCGCAAATACTACCCCTAAGCGGTGCAACGTACTAAGCACTTCGCGAGTTGTAGGGGGCTCCGACCTTTTTACCTTTCTTTTCTTCGTCTAGTCAAGCGGCGAGAACAATCCGGGCTGCACTCTTTTTCCTTGCGAAGGGGCGCAAGGTTTTTTAATGAGGCAGCACCAAGATCTAACACATGCGAGGTTAGTTCCCCAAATATCAAACAACTTCAAATCGGGCTCGACACGAAAGGGGCTGGCCGGCGTCGCCAACCCTCATCGGTGCGAAGGTGGCGGGATTGACCACGCTCGAGGGGGCGGCGCAAGACTACCCCGGCTTAGTCAAACCAACTAAAGTACCCCTTCAACAAAAAGCCGGGCACCGGCACCTCCGCCGAGGGGGCTCGCAATGGCTCGCCCAGCGCTCTCCGAGTACGAGGCCAGCGGAGGCGCACAAAAAGCCGAGCACCCGGCACCTCCGCCGAGGCTCGCAATGAAGCCGCCCAGCGCTCTCAGTCACGAGACCCGCGGAGCGCACAAAAAGCCGGGCACCTCGGCACCTCCGCCAGGGGGCTCGCAATGAAGCGCGCCCAGCGCTCTCAAGTACGAGGCCCGCGAGGCGCACAAAAGACGGGCATCACGGCACCTCCGCCCGAGGGCTCGCAATGAAGCCGCCCGCGCTCTCAGTACTGAGACCCGCGGAGGCGCAAAAAAGCCCGGGCACCCCGGCACCTCCGCCGAGGAGCTTCGCAATGAAGCCGCCCGCGCTCTCCGTCACGAGACCGCGGGGGCGCCGCAAAAAGCGGGCATCACGGCACCTCCGCCCGAGGCTTCGCAATGAAGCCGCCCCGGCGCTCCGTCTGAACCGCGGGCGCAAAAAAGCCGGGCATCTGGCACCTCCGCCCGAGGGCTCGCAATAAACCGCCAGCGCTCTCAATCTACGAACCCGCGGGCGCACAAAAAGCCGGGCACCGGCACCACCTCCGCCGAGGGGCTCGCAATGGCCGCCCGCGCTCATCCCGGATACAAGGGAGGCGCGGAGGTCGGCTACCCTGCACCCTCGCCAAGGATCCTCATTAAAGACCTCCGCCCGTACAAACATTAACTCCACCACCCACCAAGAACCGGACCTCCGCCGTACGAGCCTCAACGTCAATACCTAACAAGGACAACACCTACCCGACATACAAGCCATAACTTCACGCCAAGCATTCATGACAACCAACCAACACGGGGAACCCCCCCCGGGGAGCACTATAAAACCAGCCCCCAACCAACACAAAGCCCTGTGGTAGCAAGAGAGCAGCAACCCGGTCGCACACACCACCATGCTACTTCCCTTAGCCAAGCCACGATCCTACGGAGCGAATGCCGGGATACCTCCAAACCCACAACTCCCAACCTAGCGAGGGTACCACAATGGAAAATGTAAAACAGAGCCCGACCCCGAGGCACACGCGAAGTGCAATGAAGAGCAACAGCGCTACAAGTGCCCCGAGGCAATAAACACCCAAATCGCCGGGCCCAACAAAGGCCAAATGCGGACAAACTAGAGCATTTCGGCCCTCGCAACCACCTAAGCTAGCTGTCCCGGGAGCACCTCCGCGCGGGCCCCGACTAACGGTGGTGCGGAGACGCCCTAGCGGAGGAGATACCACAATGGAGAATGTAACATCCTCCGTGGACAACTCCACCAAAGGAGCCAAAGTTCGGCGGGGGAACAGGCGCCGCGCTGAACATGAACGCAGGTGGGCGCAATCGCGACAGCCCGCGTGTCGCCGAAATCCCAGCGGGACGGGGCGCGCCGAGCAGACCCACCCCATGAGCACCTCCTCCGGAGAGCTCGAGTCCGCGCGGCGGGTCGTCCACCTCAAGCTTCCGGACGATGAGTGCTGGCACGCGAGGGGACACAAGGGGAGCACCACCGCATCAGCGAAGCTTCATTTGAAGAACCGTGTGTAGCTGCAAGGGGCCCTGGCGTCTCGAACCAGCATTGTAAGCCAAACTCGGCAACAAAAAATCAACTTGTCTTGCTTTACGCGGCGGCTACCTTCAAAAAAATCGCCAAGTCTCGCACTAAGGAAAATAGGGGGCATATTTGTTTTCGGCTACCTAAAAAAAGCAGCGCAAGTCTCGCACTAAGGAAAATAGGGGGCTTATTTGTTTCAGCACTACCTTCATAAAAGCAGCGCGAGTCTAGCACTAAGAAAAATAGGGGGCCGTTGCTTCGCGGCTACCGCAAAGCAGCGAGTCTCGCACTAAGAAAAAATAGGGGGCGCCTTTGTTTCCGTGGCTACTGGCAGACCCTTAGCGAGTCTCGCACTAAGGAAAATAGGGGACGCCCATTTGTTTTCACGCGGCTACCTTAGAAAAAAGCAGCAGCGAGTCGCACTAAGGAAAATAGGGGGCCGCTGTTTCGGGCGGCTACTACATAATAACCGCGAGTCTCGCACTAAGAAAAATAGGGGCCGCGCCGTTTCACCACGCACGCCTTCGCGAGCACAACGCAACAAAAGAAATATCATTTGCGTCATACATACAAGCAATCAAAGCGACTCCGCAATTATATCATTTGCACAAAGTAGTAAGTTACAAAAGGCCCTCGTGGCACAAAAGCCTCACGGGGCCTCCTTTTACACACCTCCTCCCGCCACGAAGTTACAACACCGTGAAGAACCGCCCCTAACAAGCACCTTCGCGACCGCGCTCCACGAAGGCCTCTACATCAACTACTTCCACCAAAGGCTCATCACCTACGTAGCGACCTCCGGTATAGCCGCTCCCATAAACAAGCGGAAGGTCACCACCCAATACTCGGCGATGGTAGACCCTCAGTCGCCCCATTCAAAGCCAACACCCTCTGCCCCGGCACAACAACCAACCTCCGCGATCCACCCAACAAGCCGCTTTGCCAAAGCGCTATGGCAGCGACACCTCATCGTCCCCAATATCGTCCTCCGCCATAGCCTTGGCGCCAACACCCGCTAATTTGGCGATCCGTCAAGTCATGAGACCGCCGAAAGCCTCCGAAACCTGGTTGGCGGGTCATATTTCCGAATCCTCCCCACCAAAACCGCTCGAAGGGCAGCCCGGGGAATCATTTGCATAGCATGCACCCGGAGTCTCCCCCGAGGCGAACATGTCTTAGCGGTTCATCATCACGGAACCACATTGAGCACCCTCCGCGCAGGAGCCCCGTTTTGCCGCGGCCGGCAATCAACAATCACGAATCGGCGGAATCCAATCGGCTGACAAACGCGAGACAAACACTACCCAAAACACAAGCGAAGCAAAGTTGATAGGAAATAGCGAAGCCATCCACTCTTCATTAAAGATGAAAAACACCGAGAAGGCAAAAAGTCCGCACCACTGATGGCCACAAACTTAGGCACCACAAAAATACTACTACGCCTAAAGCTTTAAAACCACCTCTTCACGAAGGCCGCCGCGGCATGGGCGAGGCGGCGGAGGGATCTCTAGGCGGCCATTTCTCCGGCAGGACATCGGAGGAGGTAGAGGCGTACTTGGCCGGCGGCGCGGGGAGACGGGCTAGGCAAGCGTGGAGGCCGCGCCAGGTAGGGGAGGCACCAAACCTTCAACCGGGCGAGGCGCCAGAGCGACTGTGCGGATTCTCGACACCTCAACTGGCCCCGGCGTCGCGACCTCCTCCTAAGACGGTGGGCCCGCACCCTCCGCGGGAACGGCGGGCCGCAAAGTAGCCTACCAACATCAACAAAAGACAAGTTAGGCGCCGAGGGCGAAGATAGAACGGAACAAAAACAAACAAAGCCGCAAGTTATAACTAACCTTTACGGGCGAGGTCCGCCTTCGCAAGGTCCAAGGCGAGCTCCGCCCTCCCTCGTACCAAAAAGCGCTTGATGAAGGCGTCGCGGCGCCTCACATCACGCTCCTCCGCATAGCCCCTAACATCATGCAGGCTAGGGAAGGGAGCGGTGCGGAATCTTCGGCAGGGGCTCCGGTGCCCCACAATCCAGACCAGCGGGCGCCCGAAAGGCGATGGCGGCGGTGCTGCTCGAAATCCGCCCAGCGCTAGTCACCACCTTCGGCAGCTCTCCCGGCTCGGCGCATCAAAAGCGCCAACAAGAGCGAGTGCAGGTCCGCGGAGACAGCGAAGAGGCGGCCTCGACCCGCCGAGGGAATGCGTCGGCGGCTGCCTTAAAAGCCCTCTCGCCTCCAGCGTACCAAGAAAGCTCTAGGTCATTCGGCTTCTTGGCGTGGCTCCCCTCCGGCCCGACCGCGCTCGCGAGCTTCCCGCGCCTCCGTCGCCCGAGCGTTCATTCTCTACGGAGGGAGAACCAAAGCCCCCTCCTTCAGGTCCGCCACCTCCCTCCGAAGGCGCTCGCCTCGTCCACCGCCGCCTTAAGCTTTCGGGCCTCTCGCCCGGCTCTCCTTGAGCTCGAGGGCGGCCTTCCTCTCCCGAGCATCTTCGCTATCAACGGAGTCCCGGCCCTCCCGGATGGCGCCCCGCGCCCGGCACCATCAGCTCCGCGGTCTTGACCTTGATGTCCTCGTGGATAGCGGAGAGGGGGCGATTTGCCACCTGCATCTCCGCCTCGACAGCGCACCCGATCAAAAGACGCGACCCGATCATCCTCCGCTCGGCGCTCGGAGCTGGCAAAGAGGCGTGTTCGGAGGTCGACACCCGTATGGGAAGCTCCACGTCCCACATCGTCGATGCCGATGCGTCTCCGCCACGTATGGCGGAGAGGAGGCGGCCATAGGGCTTTTCCCGCCTCGGAGGGGCCTCCGGAGGATCCTCCGAGATTCCGCCCTCAGCCCACACATGGCATCGCCGGAGAAGCGCGGCACCACAGGCTCATACGGCGGGTCACCGCGAGACAGTGGCCAGCGGCGCAGCATCATCACCCCTCGTCCTCGTCGCCCTCCTCCTCTTCTTCGGAGGGACCGCCACGCGTGGCCCTCCTCCTCGTCCCTCAGCGGTCGAGCCGATGCGTCGGAGGTCTCCCCTCGCCCGGCCACCTCCATCTCCGCCTCCTCGTCGCCGCAGCGCCTCCGCGATCCTCCGCCTCGTCATCCTCATCATCCGAAATGAGGAAGTAGCAGAGTCCGCGATCCGAGGGCGCCCCGGCAGCTCGGGACGAACCCGCCCCCTCCGATCCACGGGCGGGGACGGGCGGACTTGCGTCCCACGCTCGGCCAGGGAGGCTCCGCCCGAGCGGCGGCAGCGAGTCGCTGGCTTTGCGAACCCCCGCCGCTTCTTTCCCGCGTCCCATGGCATCGGCGTCGGCCTCGGGACGGCCAATCCTCGTACTCCACCCCCGGGGAGATCGAGACCCCGGTTCTACGGCGCCGATCGGCGAACATGCCGGATCCCGGCGGATCTCCGAAGACTCCAACTTCCCGAGCGAAAGTCGGAGCACCCGGCGGCCTCCGCCATCACCGGCCGCCCGAACTTCGGCCTGCGTCGCCCTGCGCCGCCTCGTGCGATCAGGGCCAAATCCGCCCGAGGTCAATCTTCAACGCCTCGGCCCGCCGGACGTACTCGCCGCAGTCGGCAACCTCCACCGGGGGCACCCCGACCACGACAGCACGGATGCTGCGCTGCGGCAAACTCCTCCACCGGGTCAGCGCGTGAGACATGGCGGGACATGGTGCGAAAGGGCGTCCCAGCTCCTCGTTGCGCGCAGCCGTCTTCACCGGCTTCACCTTCGCAAGTGCAAAGGGGGCTTCGAGGCGCCGTAGAGCCCCTCGCGCCCGTCAAGCGGTAATAAAACGGGTCTCCAGCCCGATCCGGACTCCACTTGTTCGGCCCCGGGCGGGCCGGGAGCCTCCACTCGGCTGCGGGGATGAAGCATTTATACGCCATCTTGGCCGCGAAACACCTCCCCTCCGTGCGTCTTGGCGTTCTGCTTGGCGGTACCAGAGGTGCACAAAGCGTGGGCTCCGATGAAACGTCGGCCCGTCAGCTCCGGCCGACAGGCGGCACGCCAGGACATCGTCATCAGCGGCGGGGAAGCGGGGCGGCGTCCGGTAACGATAGGCGGAGGTTAAACCTCCGCATCACCCCCGGTACCGGCTCACCGCAGCGAGGGAATCCGGGCCCAGCGTGAAAAAACTCCTCAAAAAGGCGATAACCGTAGCCGGGCTTGAGGGGGGCACCGTCTCCCCTGGAACGCGGAACGCCTCTTGTGGAAAAACTTCGAACTCATACGGAACTCCTTCAAGGACTGGTTGGTGCGGCTCAAGGGAACTCAAAGCACTCAACGGCGGTCTTGGCCTTCATCGCCTCCTTGATGCGAGCCATCGAAGCCTAACACAAAAAATGAAACCTTTGCTCCCTTCGGAAGGCAAGAGCACGGCTACGGAGGGCGCTACGAAACAACAGAACAGGAGCCCCTCGGCAGCAGCAAATGAGGCAAAAACGCAAAAGCTGGGAAGCGTTTAAAGTGAAAGCGTGAAAGCGAAAGGAGAGCACAAACCCTAATCCCACCAACCGCACATATATATAGGGCGGCAATGGGGGGGGGAGGGCGTGCGGGGTAGCGGCCAGCGAACCTCCGGCGGCCCGCCGTGACCCGGATCCCAACATTGCGCCCGCCCTCCCGATCCCCCAACGTAGGGAAAAACGGGCGGCATCCGTACACCTCAAACAAACACAAACCAACCCCCGATCCACGCCATCACCAAATCAGCCAACCACGTCCAACCAAAGCGCACCCAAACCCTAAATATCCACAATGGCGACAAGGCGAGGCCCACCTCCGCGGGCCCACGAGCAACCGGGGCGCCCGCTGGCAAGGAGGCCCATGGGGGGCGACCAATGAGCCACCCGCGACGGGACCCTCCGGAAAAAGAGCGATTTCGCCAAGCCGGCCCCCCTCGGAGGGAACCGACATCCGAGGGGTCAGCCGTTGTGGTGGCAACCCCGACCCGGCACCCTCAAGCAGCCTCTCAACAAGGAGGCCAAGAACTAATTCTTGTCAGCAAAAAAGTATGAAGTCTTGCGTGTCCCAAGGAAATAAGGTCCGAATCACGCGAGCATGAGCAAATGTTTCACCTAAAGTCCTTAGGCGGTCCCCAAGTCGGCTTGATCGAAGCTAAGGGAATGACGGCCCGGGTGAAGGTGAGGCGACGGCCAGGGGTCTCCTAGCGATGGGACCCCACGTGAGGTTCGAGAGGGCCCCCGCGGTTCTACCTCCCTCCTCCCCAGGGGCGGCCGACGGTCGTAGGAAGCCCTCACGGCTCCCAAGTAAGGAGAAGTCGCAAGCATATTCCCGATAATGTCGCCAAGCATATTCCCAAATAATAGCCTTATGCGAATAAGTTACTAGCTTTGCCCGCGGTCCATCTCAGATGGCGTGTGTTCCCCCACCTACCATGTACCAAATTGTAAATCAGCCCCTCGACCCCGGTATTCCTATAAATACCGGTGCGGGCTCAAGAAAGAGGAGGATTGTGGGCCGGCTTAAGTGCCATTTTACTCATTTTTGTCACATCGGCGTCTTGCCCCGCGCAAGACCGTCCTAACCCCCCCCCCCCCCTCGCCGGAGGCTCGGGTGACCTCCGATCCTCCCAGGCCTCCGGCAACTCCGGCCAAAGGTCGGGCCGGCCGAGGGGAGGTCTCCCTCGCTCCTCATCCCGTTGTTGCGACTCATCCTGTGGAAAGCCCTCCGCCCCCTTCCGGCCCCCTCAGGGAAGCAAGGGGGCAAGGAGGATCCCCACAGTGACTTACAAAATTTATTATTATTAGTATTAATATAACTTAAATTGAAATGTAATATTACTACTATGTGGTTTGCTAATTAAGGATATTTTACCATGCTTGATACGATGTAAGTTTTAACTATTGCATGTTGAATTATTTTTCTTAATAGCTTATATTAGTATATACATGTAGATTGGAGAGATTTTTGTTATTTTCTACAATGGTTGTAGTGGATAATTTGGTACAAATAATATATGTATATATACTATTACTTTACATTGTGTCTGGGTAAATCCAACACAAATTTTGGAGTCATCAAAGCATTATCTTCCATGATGATAGAGATGGATCATTTATTAAAAAACAATATTGGATTGGTTTAATTATCTTTAAAAATTATGGAGGTTTTAATTTTTCCATACAGGCTTTAGATAACTCCACAGATCATGCTCTCTTAATTTTTCAGCTTCATTAATTAACATATAAACTCGAAGTGGCCAATGTCATTATATTATAAAAGTAAAAGAAAAAAAAAGTATGCCTAATTGTCAATAAGGATAATAACTAAACTTATTAGAGAGAAGTAATCCAAGAGCATTAAAATGGTGAATAAGGGTCATATGATGGACGTTGCAGTAAACAAATTAAATTGTAATTATGTGTTCTACCAAGACTGGCATACCTTTAATGTGCAGTGCTGCCGCTGCCAATGTTGATGGCACTGGTGGCTTGCTGCATGTTAGTTTGCGCGCCACCAGTCTCCTTTTTGATCTCCTCTGGACATGCATGGATGGCGGTGGCATTGATGAAAGCCAGATGTAGGTTAGTGGCTGGTGCACAGCCGGGACACCGGCTTCCTCCATGTGAATGGTCACGAGCTGGATGAAAATTATCTCCTTATTATTTATTCGGTAGTTGATAGATTTTGTGGATACTCGAATTTTTTTTTGGCTATTTTTGTTATCAGCGGGAGTGCAGATGTATTTGGGCGAATGGATCAAGCGATATGATCATTTTCTTAATGTTGGATGGAAAAATGATGCGCTTATAGTTTATTTTTCTTATTTTGATCAATCATAATAATATAATAGTGACAGAGGTGGCTAATATTTTAGAAAATAAAATATATTTAATTATGGTCATAGTTTGAGAGAACCTATAGATTTGATGATTAGATGTTTCTAATTAATGGACTATTTCTAATATTTTTTCCTTGCACATCTAGTTAGAATTAACTACTTTGAGGTTCCCTCGTCACACTAGAACCAAGGACATAAGACACTGGGTTTGCTCAACAGGAAACCGGTAATCATCACAACCAAACACATCTGTCATTTACTTTTTTTTATGGATAGTCATATAATAGACTCCACAATGCACTGACAACCAATTCAAGCATACACCCCTAAAACACATAAGAACATTAAAACTTCAGGATATAGCACAGGGCTCAAAATGATCCACTTCATGATCAAGTTTCTCGACTACGACCACCGCTTCAAATCGATTAAACAATAAATCAATAAAGAACGCTGGTAACTAACCAATCGATATAGATGTAGATGCGGCACCAATGCTCCTTTAATTTGCCCTCTTGTTACAATATCAGCTCTAAAGTAGAGATTCCTCACCCGATTTGGGAAATATCATGCTCAAAGATTAAGGCCATATAATATTTATTATTTTGTAGACAACGTGGAAGCGAGCCTTCAAATAGATGATAAAAATCAATTATAGTCAAAACAAACAACAAAAAGGAATTAAACAGGACACTCACATGTCTATGAAAAGCAAGATGGTGTTGCTGTGAGCACGGTGATATGCATGGTTGCAACCAATTATCTTGGATCCCTGCCTCATGGGGAGCTGTGTGTGCACAAATTGCTCGAGCGGGTAAACACTGAACGAAACAAGGAAGAAGCAAGTCAACTGCGGGGCCTTACTCTAGAGCGTCGCCATCCACGTCCGCTCTGCAGTGCGGTTGGCAACCTGGCGTTGCCCTGATAGACAGGCTTCTCGATGTAGATGAGGTGGACGTACATGTGGATGTAATACACAGACAACATCAGCATCATCCTCCAACTCTCTGAGGGCACACCGTGTGCTTGCCTACGGCAGCGAACAACTCAACGACGGTGACTGCAAAGGAAACACAAAGAAACATGCCGCTCCCATGGTTAGGTGACAATAATTAATAAATAATGGATTTTTTCTTCATTTTCTATAATAATAATGGCAGTAGTGGGTAATTTTCTAGAAAATGAAATAGATCTACGGTTACCCGATCGCGAGAACCTATAAATTTGATGGCTAGATGTTTCAAATTAACGTGAGAATTTCTAGTATTTATCTTTTTTTTTTTCTAAGCGGCGTGCGGTGATAATTAATGTGGTGCCTCTATTAGAGCCTCCAATTTGTAATAATACGATTATATTTCCTAATTGCCAGATGTGGATAGTTTGTAAAAAAGTATATGGGTTTTGTGTTATCTTTTGTAATAACACATGTATGTCATTTAGATACAAAGTTAGGGAGTTATTTTGAATAATTTAATAACAAAGGAAGTGAGTAATATAGATGCAGCAGATTAGTTTGAGTTATTTTTTAGAACTATAGAGGTGAGTAGTTTAGATGCACATTAGAGGTTTTACTTTATGCATTCTTCATATACTAAAAGAGTAGCTTTGCAAAACAAATAGATCCAGTATCTATTATTGACGATCATGGTTGGAATCTACTGAATGAAAGGCCAGATGTTTTTATTATTTTAGAACTTTTTAAATATTATTGTTTTTCTAATGTACTTAGTTCAATTCCTCTAGAGGCTCCATTAATTAATTTTTTTTTTATCAATGTAAGTATTGTATATGGTAATATATTATTTTTGCAAACTTACTTCATTTACTTTTGTTCCTCTACTAATAAAATACTTTAGTAATATATTTATGGATTATATGTGGATCATTAAATAAAATATGGCAATGGAATTCAAATATGATTTCCTCATCGGCTGGTATCTTACTAAAGAATGTGTTTTTAAAAGCAATAATATCTTGGTGCTAATAAAATATGGGAATGTAAATGGTGATTATCATTGTTTGCTCACTCTTCCTTCCGAAGTATGGACCTTTTTCTTATATATGTCGTCTCGTCTTATCATCTACTTCCCTCCTTCAATACAATTAATGAACATCATGTACTTCCTTCTTTCAATCCAATGAATAATCATAGGATATACTTGATCTTTGCTTTAATTTGCATGCGTATGGCCAAAACTGTGGAATAGAGATTGGCCGGGGTGCATGATAATATGAGCAATCGAGAGTAGCGTACTTGCAGGTTAGTGGTGACATGAATGTCGGACGGACACTACACCACAACACTTAAATAGCAATGGACTTAGTTGCTAAAGATAAATATTAACGGTGAACGGTCCATTGCTAAAGATTATCCTCAGACCGTCCGTTGCTGAAATTAAATACTGCAATGGATAGTCAGTTGCTAAAAATATTTTACTTTTGCAATGCATGGTCCGTTGCTATATCTTTTGTTTGGGTGAGACCATCCGTCACTCAATGAAGACTGGGCCTTGGTTTGCTCCAAAAGGCCTATCCTGCTGTCTCTTGGCCCAATAACTCACACACACACCATCCAGCCTAGCACAACCACCATGAAGAGGCCGTGACCCTGTCCAGTCCACATCTCGCATCGACCCGCCCCAGTCTCCATCCCGCAGCGAAGCACCACGCTGAAACCCTAGGCGCGCCGCCCGCGCGTCCGCTAGGCTCGATGCGCGATCGGCACTCCCTCCGTGTCCGCCGGGCAAGCTCGGCGTGCGTCAGCGGGGCGTTCGGCGGCCAACCCGACCCCGACGCGACCCAGCCTGTGTTGTGTTGTGTTGTGCTGACGGTGGCAGCGGGCGCTCCCCCCTCCTGGCTAGCAGCCCCGGTGTCGGATGCCGGCGGTCGGGGCCTGCTGCGGCCTGGGGCTTCTTGCATCTGCCGGATATACATGGCGTCCGCAGCTGGAGGCTGCTGCATCCAGCTGCCTGGGACGGCGTGGGCGCCTGCAGCAGCGGCACAGCGCCCAAGCTCGGATGTGCACACAATTTTGGGATGACGGAATCCCAGATTTATTTTTGTTTTGCCATGTCTACGATCTGATTCTTTCTTTTTCAGTTGGGTCTCTATATTTCAGAAAACTTGGTGCAGCAGACATTCGTATAAAGTTAAGGTACTATTCTCTCAACCATTGTCACTTTAGATCTGCAATCGTAATTTAGCCCTTGTCATTAATCTTTAATCATTACTCCCTCCATTACTTTATTTAGGGCGTGAGGGAGTTTTGGATTTTGATTTTTTTTCTTAGGCGCCGCATTTCAATCGAGGTGATGTTGGTAGATAATTGTGCAGAATTTAATTGCATGCATGAAGCCAAAGCGTTTGCATTAATCATTTGCACGCAAGACCAAATAAAACAGAGCCGTGCGACTTCTTCGTTCTGCTAATCTGCCATGGCTGGAAAAGGCCCGAATGCATGCAGCCATGCAAAACACATTGCATTAACCACATCTCGCACGGCTTAATTAGCAATCATTATTGATCTTTCTTGTTATTTGCATTTCCTTAGTATCTGAGATATTGGCCTAAACGCCTTATAAAAAATGATAGAGGGAGTACTTGGTTTCTAATCTTGTTTGGACATTTAGCTATATTCTCTTGCTAGTGTGTACAGGATTTGCTTCTGTTTGGATAAATCGATGTACTGTCTTAAGTGCAGCAGCTGTGTCTAGGAACATGTGCAGATTAGCATTCTTTCAATATGGCACTAGCACATTCCTATAAAAAATTACTATGAAACAACCATTCAGAGATTTTGACAATTCAGATAGTAAAACATGGGTTAACACCGAGAAATGCAGGAATTATTGGGCAAGGAGCACTAAACCAATTTCAGTTTAGGGAATAACATAGAGATCCTAGATGTTTTTCACACTATTAGATAAACATTCATTCTACAGAACCATACTTTAGAGATCCCTTGTTTATTACTTGTGCACCTTTGGAATGTATTGAGTGGACCATGACATCAAATTTCCTAATAAGCACTTCAGCTAGGCACTATATTCAGTTTATCTGAAACACTTATTGTTTGACTTTGGATGTTGTAGACCACTCTGATAATCTTGTACCTCATGCATATTGTTTAACAGCTGGCTACACCGCTTTGGCCATTTCTCGGCATGTGCTCCAGTTTAATTTTCAGTAGGTCTCTCTCACCGTCATTCAATAGATCCATTATTCTTTGCCCAATTTTCCATTGTTACTACGGAAACCATAGTGCCAATTTTCCATCTGCACATTGTCCAGTTGCTTACATGTACATGCAAATATAAATTATTCTCCTAAATATTGCTTTGTGGCATAACTCTGAAAGTTGTAGCAAGTTGCAGCGAGGGGACTTCACAAAGTTCAGTCATGAGCACTTGATTTTCTGCACTTCATTGTACAGATCTTTACAAATGAATGTAGAAAAATGTACTTTAGTTTAAAGCAGCAACAAGGCAACCAACTAATATAAAACATTTAGGAACAGAAACTGTGTACCTAGAATAGGCAAATCAGCTTACATTTAGGAACAGAGGTACTCTCCGGAGATCTCGCTGTCCACCGAGTATCGCGCCTGCAGCAAGAGCAAAGCACCTGTAGCGAAAGTAGCATACTTCCACCATACGTTGACAAAGGATGCCAAGTCTCGTATTATCATCTACTTCACTCCCTCAATACAATTAATAAACATCATGTACTTCCCTCTTTCAATCCAATTAATAATCATAGGATATATTTGATCTTTGCTTTAATTTGCATGTGTATGGCCAAAACTGTGGAATAGAGATTGGCCGAGGTGCATGATAATATGAGCAATCGAGAGCAGCGTACCTGCAGCTTAGTGGTGACATGGCACTTGTCTATGCCAACAATGTCGACGGAGATCTCGCTGTCCACCGAGTATCGCTCCTACAGCAGGAGCAACACACCTGTAGCGAAAGTAGCATACTTATAGTTCCACCATACGTTAACAAAGGATGCCAAGTTTCACTGCGAGATATCTTTTAGATCTTGGTTAGTGCTTTATAATTTTATATATGGAATATAAAATCAGTACGCCCAACCTTACATATACAGGATGATTAGGCAATGCAACCATAAGAATAGCTATACTACTCCAAAAAGAAGGTCACGTATAAGCTATTGATCACAGGGAACGCCAAGAAGCGGCAAGACTAATCTTCCATGAAACAACAAGGATAACACACAGCAGGATTGAAAGGTCGATCGATTTACATTCGATGATTCATGGAAGCTCCAAGACTATGGCCTCCAGCGGCGGCAGAGGTTGGCTAAGTACCACGTGAGATAGGTGAGAGAAAAGGTCAATTTACCTTCCCTAATTCATCCAAGCTCCAAGACAATGGCCGCCGGCGGCGGTGGAGCATGGTTAGCACCACATGAGATAGGTGAGAGGGGAGTTTTTCCCTGATTGATCTAACCTCCGATACTATGGCCGGCAGATGCAGCGGCGGCCCAAGGCTAATACCACGTGACGTTAGATAGGGTAGTAGGATGGAAATATAATTAGATCTAATGTTACACGTGAAAGGAATTCAATAACAGGATGCTTTTTATTTCATAATGGCAGGTGGGTAATTTTCTTAAAAAACATAATAGATCTAATGGTTATTAATATCCATGGTTATCGAACTGATGGCTAAATCTTTCTAATTATTCTTAGAATTTCTACGATTTATCTATTTTTCTAGCACGTCTTGTGAGAATTAATGTGGAGGCTTCGTTGGAGCCTCCAATTAGTAATAGTAAGATATGCACGGAATCCGTCTTTAGCCAAAAATTCCTTATATTTCATCATCACACAGCTAAAAAGACTAAAAGCTGGACACTTTTCAGTGTGACAAATGATTGATACTTCCATCTACCGCCTGTGAAACCAATATATGAACTTTGCATGGGTGACCCTTTTGTGCGACCAATCTTGTAAGGAACGGTCGGTCGTGCAGACGGCTACTTAGCCGCTGTCACTGACCCGTCCTCAGTGCTAGCTGCTGATTTGTTGGCCACTAGCTCGCTCAACGCTCACTGGCCGGCGCAGCCGTCAACGGCTCGTCAAAGATTTCCAGGTGCTGCCAAATGGCATCCGGCTACACGCCTCAGCCAGAGTCTTACACCGCTGCGTGGATTTGTCTACCAGTTTTGGCCAAATGGCCCTTTAGTGTTTTTGTTATGATATTTTTTTGTAGGTTGCAATATACGATCAGCCCAACAAAATCCTTTACTTTTACCAGGTTATAATTTGCTACTTATTCAAACGTCTAGCCACGATGGTTGCCGCCAGCACAACATATACCTGGTTCGTCCTCTTCCGCCACTGCTCCTGGTCTACATATCTATAAATTTAGCCACGGATGACACATGCAATTAAGTAGCTATTAGCCACAATGGAGAAGGTGCTCCTTGCCATGGCCGTGGTGTTGTTGGTGCCAGTAATCCTCTCCAAGCTCAAGTGTTTGCTCGTTAGCAAGCGAAACCATAATCTTCCCCCAGGGCCATGGACGTTGCCGTTGATAGGCAGCTTCCACCACCTCGTCAGCAACCCACTGCTGTTCCGGGCAATGCGCGACCTCGCGAGCAAGCATGGGCCGCTCATGATGCTGTGGCTGGGCGAGGTGCCCACAGTGGTGGTGTCGGAGGCTGCGCAGGCCATCACCAAGACACATGTGTTGGGGTTAGTCCCACATCGGGCCCAGTTCTAACAGCATGACGTCATATTCGCGGACCGTCACATGAACATCACCTCCGGCATTCTCACCTGCGACGGCCTGGGCCTGGTGTTCAGGAACTACGGCGAGCAGTGGCGCCAGCTCCGCAAGGTCTGCATGCAAGAACTGCTGAGCGCCGCCCGAGTGCAGTCATTCCAGCACATCCGCGAGGAGGACAGGGCGCAGGTCATGCAGAAGGTCGCTATGTCGGCCGCCGCTGGCACTGCCGTCGACCTGTCCAAGATGTTCTCCAGCTTAGTCAACCACACGGAAGAGGAGAACACAGACAAAGCTAGTCGCCTGCTATTGATAGAGGAAGAATGGCTTGCGAGAAACAAAAGCCGCATGTTGTTGGATGGACAACAGTCGTCTGACAATAGAGGTGGCAAGAAATACGGCAAGCAGAAAGAAAAGGTTGGGGCGTGGGGTGTAGCCCATACTTCTGGCTAGCGTCTCACCTCCATGGGGACTCCACGTCGGAAGGGCCATTGCAATATGTGCAACATATACGGCCACTATGCAAAAGAGTGCAAGACAGAGCAGAAGGGAGATCGTCAGGAGGTGGCTCATCATGTCAATCAGGACAATGAGAACGGAGCGTTGATGATGGCACAAGTGTGCAACCTTACCCAGACCAAGATCTAAGATCCACACTGTGTGTATCTGAATCAATAACGTGTATTCCCTAAACAGTACACACAAGGTTCATGGGTACTCGACACTGGAGCTACAAACCATATGACAGGCTGTAGAGATGCTATGGCAAGTATGGATGAGATTTTAAAAGGAGCAGTGTGATTCGGTGATGGCTCACTAGTCAAGATTCAAGGAGTCGGTGCTGCAACAATGGATGGGAAGAATCAAGACCATTGTGTGCTCACAGAAGTTTATTACATCTCGTCTCTCGAGTGCAATATTGTCAGTTTGGAACAGCTCGAGGAAGGAGGATGTCGGGTTGAGGTTGATCATGGTATAATGAAGGTGTTTGAACGCGTACAGAGGCCAAACGAGGAAAGGAGGGTGCTGATACGAGCAGAGAGGAAGAATAGGTTATATGTCATGACTGTAAACCTCACCTCACCTGTTTGCCTACTGTCAAAGATGGAGGAGCAAGCTTGACTTTGGCACGCGAGGTATGGTCATCTAAATTTCAGGTCTCTACAAGAGCTGAGTAGCAAGGAGATGGTAGTGGCACTACCGATGATCAAGAAGGCCGAGCAAGTTTGTGACAACTGTGCTCTCGGCAAACAACACCGGAAGTCGTTTCCTCAAGCATCAGCATACCGGGCCTCAGGAGGTTTAGACCTAGTGCACATAGATTTGTGTGGGCTGATTGAACCGGCCACACCAGGAAAGAAATGTTACTTCTTACTAGTGGTTGATGATCATACAAGATTCATGTCGCTTGAGCTATTATCATCCAAAGATCAAGAATTAACTCTCTTCAAGAAGATCAAGGCGGCAGCTGAAGTAGAGTCGGGTTGGCGCTTGAAAGCACTCAGGACAGACAAGGGTGGTGAGTTTAACTCAGGTGCATTCGTGATATTTTGCAATGATGCAGGCATCAAACACAGCACAACCACGCCCTATACCCCGCAAGAGAACGACATTGTCAAAAGGCGGAACCAGATGGTAGTCAAGATGGCACGTTGCTTACAAAAAAGCATGTCATTGCCTGGCCGGTTTTGGGGAGAAGCACTGCTAACGGCAGTCTACCTACTGAATCGCTCACCAATGAAAAGTCTGAGTGGCAAAACCCCGTACGAAGCCTGATATGGGAAAAAGCCTGGGATCCGACACTTACGCACATTTGGATGTGTGGCATTTGCAAAGAAGGTTGGCCCAGGAGTCATGAAGCTCTCTTACAAATCAACTCAAGGTGTATTCTTGGGTTCTGAACCCGGATCAAAGGGGTATAGAGTGTACAATTCAATCCAGGGCAAATTGCTTATCTCACGGGATGTTATCTTTGACGAGAAACGAGCTTGGAATTGGGGGAGACAAGATAGCAGCAGCAGCAGCAGCACATCAGTAGGTGTTTCAGATCACTTTACAGTGCATTATGATGACGCTGACGAAATCCCGACAATAGAGCCCGTTGCCGTATCGGGTTTAGATTTTAACTCGATGGCCCGATGACGCTGGGACGGCTCTTTGGCGCTGGCTGGATCAATTCAAGCTCCAAATAGGCAGCTACCTCGGTCACTGGAGGCCTAGGATCGACACCATCAGTCGTGCCTATTAATTGGGCAACATCACCAACAGGGGCATTGTTGACACCTGTTATAGCATAATATTACTAGTCAACTAAACATGGATAAGGGCTTAAAATGAATATCAACATAGACTAGGGGTCTAACTAACATAATTCCACGAGCTTTGGTGATTTATATCTTTTCAGGGACTTAACAGATAAATGCAGAGAAGAATGGAGAAAGTTCCAGAATATATCTCACATATGATGACAAGACTTAACCGTGAAGTAACTCGACCCAAAATGTGGACTAAAGCACTCTAGAAGATTCCAGAAGACACCAGAAGGAACAAGAGGCCAAGGGGACTCTACCCCCTGGTGGCCGCCAGGGCCAACTAGGCCGGCTGCCAGGTGGGTCCCACCTGTCAGCCTCATCTTCCTATGGCGGTTTACCACCGACCTTGAGGTTGTATCTACACCGTTATTGAAGGTCGGTTTGATCCAATGGTGGAGATTAAACGGAAGAGTTGTAAACGCAATACAGAAGGACTGCTCCACCAAGGCCTATATAAGAAGACCCCCTGACCCCAGGGCTAAACCCTAATTCATTCTATCTCATTCTATTCATTATCTCTCAGTTGTAGAGGTGTCCCAATGTAAGGATAACCTCTCTCTGGGATTAGTGAATTAGAAGTAGATTAGCTTTGTAATTAGAAGTAGATTAGACATGTAATTAGAACTAGATTAGATCTAACTTAGATCTAATCAAGAGTAAAGGAGAGTGGAGCTATGCTCCTGTTCTGGAGATGTCTTCAGAGTATGGTATGTCTTTGTATCTTCTCTACAAGACATATGATTCACATATTTATCTTCTCTATTCACTTCCATGCCTTTCATATATGGTTAAGTATAGTTGTTATGCTATTGCATGGGATCTCCGCTCGTATTGAGGACTCTAGTTATTCGCGGTAGCTAGAGTAGTAATCGATAGTGTAGACTTGGTGTCTAGGCTATTGGTTACCTGAGGTTGCGCCCAAACCTACGGATAGTTGTGGTAGCCCCAGGGGTGACAGCCCTGTCAGGCCTTTAATTTGTAGTCCACCACGTATGGGTTGGTGTTTCGTAGTGCTTTAGGCAGCCTTCTCCCAACTACTTTCTTCCCAGTCTTTCTCGAGAGTTGGAAAGGAACTGTTGCTCCAAAGTGCATTAGTATAATTGCTATCATAGAACCTAAGTAATAGAGAATTACCCAGGAACCTTGATCTCTCCCTTTGACCTCTTGATTAGTTTAGTTATTCTTTGATATCTTAGGTAGGTTATTATTTTATGCTTTGACATTTACTTATCCTTTAACAATTACCCCCTCACTATAGTCTAGTGGTTTGCTAAGTTAGTGGATACATGATTGTGACTTATTAGAATTCTTTAGCCAAAGCTTCCCTGTGGATACGATACTCTAGAATACTCATCCTAGGGAAAAGCTACAATGGTAGGTGTTTTGTGCGCTTGCAGAATCCTTCATATTCTTTTAGCACTTAACAAATGCCAAAAGGCATCTTCAGATTCTGACGGACAACCACTACGTTTCAGAACACTGACGGATCTGCTAGATTCAACAGAACTAGTCGAGTTAGAATACAGTGGGCTATGTCTGGTTGCAGCTGAAGAACCATGGTCAGTAGAAGATGCCATGAAACAACACTGTTGGAGGCAAGCAATGCAGGTTGAAATGATGCCCATTGAAGATAATAGGACTTGGGATGTCTGTGGTCTGCCAGCTCAACAGAGAGCCATCGGGCTAAAGTGGGTTTTCAAAGTAAAAAAGGACCCTAAAGGCAAGATTATCAAGCACAAAGCGAGGCTCGTTGCAAAGGGCTATGCTCAACTACAAGGCGTGGACTTTGACTAAGTATTTGCACCCCTGGCAAGAATAGAAACCATTCGGGTATTGTTGGCACTGGCAGCACAGGGAGGCTGGGAGGTACATCACATGGACTTGAAGTCAGCCTTTTTAAATGGTGATCTCTCTAAATCTATTTTTGTCAAGCAGCCCCTAGGGTTTGTGGTTGGCATAGGTGAGAAGGTGTTGAAGCTGCGAAGGGCCTTATACGGGTTGAAGCAGGCACCAAGAGCATGGAATGCAAAGCTTGATAAAGAGCTTCTTGCAATTGGTTTTGTGAGGAGCAAGTTGGACAATGCGGTGTACAGAAGAGCAGGCAAGCAGTCTTTCTTAATTGTTGGTGTCTATGTGGACGATCTCGTCATCTTTGGTCCAAACGTTAGTGACATCGTGGAGTTTAAGACAGAGATGAAGAAGAGGTTCAGTATGAGTGACCTCGGGCCTCTTAGTTATTATCTAGGAATAGAGGTGAAGCAAGGAGTTGAAGGCATCACACTGAGCCAGAGTTCATATGCACTTAAGGTCCTAGAGTCGGCAGGGATGCAGGACTACAATCCTTGTGACACACCTATGGAAGAAAGACTCAAGCTGAAGAAGCAGGAGAAAGAGCAAGCTGTGGACAGTACATTGTATAGAAGCATTATAGGGAGCCTCACATATATTGTCAACACTCGACCTGATTTGGCCTATGCGGTTGGGGTTGTCATTCGTCATATGGAGGCACCCGGGAAGGAGCATTGGCATGCAGTGAAGATGATTCTACGGTACCTTAAAGGAACCGTAGGGTATGGTTGCAGCAACGGACGGAGCACTAATCTAAGTATCGTTCCACACGGTTTCAACGACAGTGACTTCGTAGGTGACATAGAAGACTGGAAGAGCACGACGGGCATAGTGTATTTTCTTAGAGACAATGTTCTCACTTGGTCATCATAGAAGCAAAGGATTGTTGCTTTATCATCATGCGAGGCAGAATATGTAGCAACAGCGGCAGCAGCATGCCAAGGCATATGGCTAAGTCGACTGATCTCGGATCTGATGGGAACAAAGGTCGAGCCAGTGAGACTATTCATGGACAATATGTCTGCCATAGCACTCAGCAAGAACCCGGTACATCATGACCGAAGTAAACATATCGATACGAAGTATCACTTCCTTCATGAGTGTATCGAGGAGGGCAAAGTGAAGGTTGATCACATCGGGACCACGGAGCAGGTTGCAGACATCTTTACAAAGGCTCTCGGGTGAGTGAAGTTTGTGGAGCATCGGAGTTCACTGGGCATCTTCAAGGCGTAGTAGAGTTTAAGGGGAGAATTGTCAGCTAAACTACTGCATAAGAGTCCATATGTAATCAGGTCATTAGGGAGTCAGTTTAGCTAGAGGTGGATAGCCTGGCTAGAGGCGTACCTGGTCAGGACTAATCCTAGGTGTGCATGTGGTTCACGTCGTGGCGTGACTTGCGTGCGTAACAAAGTCCGATCGGGACGACGTTTGAGTACGACACAGTGTGGGGAGACTTGTATCGAGTCTGTATAAACACAAAAAAAAAAAAAAAACTCGCTTGGTTGGGCGGCGCCAAATACTCTTATTGCAAAGTAACTTGTTTCCATCTAGGTTAGACACACAACTCACCGGGAAGGCCATCTCGCGGGTTCTCGGTCACCAGCGTGATAGAAAATAGAGGACCTTTCTAGCAGTAAATCGAGTTGGGAACAACAAGAACAATAATAATGACAAGTAATCATCCTAGATTACAACAATTAATCTAATTGATCTAACTATACTAATAGTAAAACGTGAAAGAATGAAACGGTGGTGAAAGAATGAAACCGTTAGTGAAAGCACCGGTGGAGTTCATCCGCGTCGCGCTTCTCTTCGGTGGTGGCGGTCGTGGAACTTCCCGCCGCTGGTTGCGCTCTTCGAACAGTGAGGGGAAATGGCGGTTGTCTAACTCGCGTTACTACTTATTAACTGTGCCGCCAGTCCCCCCACCTCTATTTATTAGCGCAGTGCGACGGGGGCCCACTAACCATTAGGGTTAGATGCCCCTGATCAGGGCTGACCAAGGGGATTGGGCCAGCCGTTGGGCTGGGCCCCTTTGAGATCAACCCAACATTCTCCCTCTTGATCTCATCTATTGTCTTACGTTTCGTCAACCCACCCCTTTACAAAACGATGCATTGAGCATGCTTCGTTGTCACAGTTACAACCGTTAGACTCGACAGCTACAAGCACCTTTCTGTTTAGAAATGAATTCTCGCCTTGGGCCACTTGCTATCCAGAAATTATAGGCTTTCCCTTAAACCATACCGGTTTCATGTTCTCTGAACATGTTGGGCGGTAAGCCTTTTGTAATCGGATCCGCTAGCATCTTTCTGTGCTTATGTTCTTCGAAACTTATGACGTGATCCTGGATTTTATCTTTCACAATAAAACTTTATGTCAATACTCTTGGTGGCCTTGCTTGACTTATTGTTGTGTGAAGATATATATTACTGCTAGCTCATTGTCATAATACAACTTTAGTGGTTCATTGACGCTATCAACCACCTTTAGACTGTGTATAATCTTCTTGAGCCAATTCACCTGTCCCAACTCACTTGACTCATGGCTCCTTGCGCGAATAGATGGGTACCCTGACTTGAACTTTCTTTCATTTTTCGCGTACTCAGAATCCGAATACCTTACCATCTGCAGGCATCCAGATCTTCATGAGCCTCTCATACCTTGCATAATATTTCAAGATTTTCTTTACTAGACTTTAGTGTTCCATACTATAGGATTACTTTGATATCTACTAAGCAGCTCGGTTACAAAACTAGATCTGGTCGTGTGCACACTTGATTATACTAGACTTTATGGAACTGCTTTCATGCGATCACATTCAAACTCATTCTTTGGGACATTGATGCCCCCATATTTGTCACTTTTGACAATAGGAGCAGGTGAAAAATTGTACTTATGCATATTGAGTTTCTTCAAAACTTTCTCTATATATATGGCTTTTAGGACAAACCCAATACCCCTTTACTTCTATCTCGGCGAGTTTCGATGCCCAAAACATTGGTTTCCTGCAGTAGAGCAACATCACTACTTGCTAGTAGAATGTCATCCACAAACAGTATTAGGAAAAATTATTTCCCATTCTTAAGCTTTGCATACATGCAATTGACCTCAACTTCTCTTTAAAACCTAAAACTTTTGATCATCTGATCAAACTTCAAATTCCATTATCTAGATGCTTGCTTTAGTCCATAGACATATTTCTTTAGACAACATCCTATTCTTTCTTTATCTTACACAACAAAACCTTTCGGTCGTGCCATGTATTCTTTACTTCTAAGTCTTCATTTAGGAATGTTGTCTTTACATCCATTTGATGTAATTCTTGATCAAACTGTGCTACAAGGGCCATTATGATCCTTAAAGAATCCTTGCTCTCTTCTCTTTGGGTAAACCCCTTTCCCACAAGTCACGCCTTAAACCTTTCTACATTCCCTTTGGAATCACATTTCACCATGTAGACCCATTTGTAATCTACTGTTTTGGCTCCATTAGGAATTTCTTTCAATTCTCAAACTTTACTAGTGCTCATGAATCTCAATTCATCTTCCATGGCTTTATGCCACTTAGATGCTTTGGCGCTTCTCATGCTTCTTCAAATGAAGTGGGATCACCGTCCATCTGAACTTCTTCGCATTCATAGACAATGCAGTCATCTGAAATTGAAGATTTTCTAGCTCTTTGTGGTCTGCCAGAAGGCTTTTGTAACTAGCAATTTGTCCACTTGGGGCTATTATTTTGAGGCTACTGCTGCTCTTGCACGACAACGGCTTCACTCGGCTCCTGAAGGACAGGTTTTGAATTACTGGTCGATATTGCTAATAGGCGAACAGTCAGCAGGTGCCGCAACCACAGTGTCTCATGATGTGGATCCAGCAACAACAGGTAACATAAAATCAAGCTCTTACACCATCGGAGTAGGCATGAATGCCGCTTCTCCTCGTTACTTTCTTACGCTACCGTGCTCCCCCTGATCATCTTTTACTTTAGAAAACTAGCATGTCTTGATTCTACAAACTTTGTGCTCTTGTCTGGATAACAAGAATGATATCCCTTTGATTTCTCTTGATAGCCAATGAAATGGCA
Source organism: Hyparrhenia diplandra (assembly GCA_015847255.1). NCBI lineage: Eukaryota > Viridiplantae > Streptophyta > Magnoliopsida > Poales > Poaceae > Hyparrhenia > Hyparrhenia diplandra. The sequence goes on from JADLZK010008369.1 coordinate 1,038,254, forward strand.
GCTTACTATCTTTGGATCTAGCTTTTCTTTGTTTGGGTTAAGTACTTCCGCATCTGCTGGGGAACCCCAAAACTCTCATATAATGGAGTAAGGGTTCTTTGCCTGTTCTCAACTCATGTGGTGTTTTTGCGCACCGACTTGCTTGTCGCGACGATTAATTATGTGAGCAAAGTGGTTTTAACGCCTCTATCCACATGTTAACTGGCAACTTAGAGTAGCTAATCTTGATTTATGCTTTTCTGCTATTTCATTCTACTGAGGCTCCCCCGGCGTGGAGAACTGTGCTCCTACGCCAGATTCCGTAAGGTACCTTGCAAAAAGGACTAGAAAACTATCCGTAAGGGGTATGCCAACAATACTCCCCCACATTCTGATCATAGTACCTTGATCTTTCGATCGACTTAGCTTTGAATATCTTAAGTTTATCTAACGCTTCCGAACATTCTTTGATTGGATAAGTATATCCATAATGAGAGTAAAACATCTGGGAATGTGATGAAGCAAATCAAAAAACATCCACAAATGTTACTAGAAAAAATCCACATATGTCCTTGTGAATCAACTCTAGTATTCCCGTGCTTCGCTTAGTTCCTTTCTGGTTGTGGGAGGATTGATTTTAGCATAAGCGTTCTTTTCTCCCCCTCGAAATATGGCCTTAAACAACAGTGCCATAATTTTGATGAGGAATCAATTCTCTTTCTTTTGTTGCTTGCATTAACATGTAATGCTCTCTCATTCGACTATCTTTCTTTTCTTGCTTGCATTGACCGATAATGCATTCTCATTCTTATTTATTGAACAATAAATAAGGTATGTCTTGCTAATCTTGCTTTCTAATTATTTACACATTGGTGCAAAATAACTAGAATTTAAACTGTAACTTACAATAAACTTGCGAAAATGATATGGCATTCTAAACCATAATCGACAATCTTTAAACTAAAATCAAAATTCTAGCTGAGGAAACATAAGCGGCATCGTATAACTGAAATGTGAAACCACTAGCTAACACTAGAGATAAATTTGCTATAGCTTGAACTTGATCTTGAACACCAGTGGCCACCTTAATCTATCTTTCTTATCTTTGAGGATTGTCATTCCATTTGGAATCCCCTTTTCTTAGAGTGTTCCATGAACTTAGGCCATTTAGGCTTCCAATGCCCATGCTCATGGCACCATATGCAATGAGCTTGCTTATATAGTTGTAGTTGGGAAACTTGCTTCTAAGGTACTTTATGCTCTGAAGAGTTGCCTCGATCTGAGGCAATGCTCAATGACTCAAACTGTTGCTCCATCAAAGGAAAACAACAGAAAAAGAGTTTCTGGATCTTTGTTGTGATATCTGAAATAATTATCAGAACATCAATATCTAAACTTGAAATAATTGCATATCTTAATTTAACATTGGTCAAAATCAAGATATACAAATAACTTGCTTCAATCTTGTAAACTTGAAAAACTTGCAATTGCAATATTGCTATAATTGACGTTGGGCAAAAAGTAATAACATTACAAAGTTACTTGTGCTTGAAGATCTTAGCTTCTCAATCAAATTGCAATATTGCTATCATTGACGTTGATAAAAAAATAACAACATTACAAAAATTACTTATGCTTATAATCTCAACTTCTCAAATTAAATATCCTATTGATTCAATTTAATAAGAGAATCTCTCGAGTATCTTGCGTAGCGGAAAATTAAAACAACTTGCTATGACTTGCTAGTCTCAAAATTACAATATTGCTATTATTAACATTGGTCAAAAAATAGCAACATCACAAAATTTCTTGTGCTTAAATTTCTTGAGCTTTAAATCTTGGCTTCTCAAATTAAATATCTCGTTGGTTCAATTTAATAAGAGAATGTACTATAATTACTTGCGCATGAGCGGGAAACATGAAAAAAACTTGCTATTTCAGAAGCATTACTTGCTGATCTTGCTCTTTAAATAATACACTTACTCTCTAAGTAATAAACACGTTGGTGTAAATCAAGTAGAGATTAAAACTAGGCATGTAATGATCATAAATCCTTACAGAAATACTTCTGAAAATTTAAAATTAAACTAAACAAAACTGGCCGAACTTGCCTAAATGCCAAAGAAAAACGGCTCAGAACTCGTTGTGGCCCGTGGCCTGCTCGTGGTTGCGCATGCATGGGCCTCATGCTCTAGCAGGCCCAGCAGTCTTGCTTCCTTTTTTTGTTTAGTTTCTGAGAAATGGAAAAACTTGACTGTGCTAATTTGGACCGCGGTGAGACAAGTGGCCCGAAGGCGAAATTGACCTGCAAATGCGCTCGCTTCATTCCGCCTGGGCCAAATCCGGTCACAAGCCCAGTTTAGGGCATCACACATTCTGAGCCACTGATCTTGATCCGACAGCTGCGCGGCGAATTTCGGAGGTATATGACTTGCAAGCCATCGGAACCCTAATCCTAATCTTATTTCCTTTCTTTCTCTTGGCGCCGCACACAGCAGCAGGGGAGGCGCCGCAATTACCTACTGCACGCCCGGCGGACCCTCGGCCACCAGCGCCCGCTGGCGGATCGATCCCCCTCTTCTAGCTGATTCTCATTCCCCTGCCTCCCTTTTTTTCTATTCTCTTCTCATTTGCCCCGTGTGACCTAGGGTAGCGCTTGCCGCCGTCGGTCGCAAAAGCATGGGAGTCGCGGAGGGCGGTCGGCTCCCTTTCTTTTTCTTCTCTGTCAATGCCGCAGCCGCCCACAACAGCGCGGATGGGCTTGCCGGCGTCTGCATGGCCACCTGCTGGTGAGGGCGTCGGCCAGCCTTGCTAGCTGCGCCTCCCGACCTCTCTCTTTCTTTTTCTCAGTTGTGGCCCCGCGATGGAACATCTACGGTCATCCGCTCACACGGAGCTTCGGAGGAGATGGCGCCGCCGCGATACTCCTTGCCGGTGTGCACGTTCGCCCATAGCTGAGTGCGCTGCCGTCGAGTAGCGTCATGACGATGTACTATGGCTCTTGAGATTCGATCCGCATGGCGGCTTGCTTTTGCCGCGCGGCAGCGGTGCACAACAGCACCCGTGCCGGCAGTAGGGACCGGGGAGGCCCTCTTTAGTTCTTGCTAGGGTTAGAAATTTGTTCCCAAATGAATCAAGTTCTTCCCCTCATTCTGTGATTTGGGTTAGGTTTCATTTCTTGCCCGATCAGAAAAATGAATCGGTTAATTTCTTCTTGCGCTTTCAATTCTTAAACCCGATCTACTTATTAGATCGGCTGATACCATTGATAGAAAATAGAGGATCTTTCTAGCAGTAAATCGAGTTGGGAACAACAAGAACAATAATAATGACAAGTAATCATCCTAGATTACAACAATTAATCTAATTGATCTAACTATACTAATAGTAAAAGGTGAAAGAATGAAATGGTGGTGAAAGAATGAAACCATAAGTGAAGGCACCGGTGGAGTTCATCCGCGTCGCGCTTCTTTTCGGGGGCGGCGGTCGTGGAACATCCCGCCGCTGGCTGCGCTCTCCGAATGGTGAGGGGAAATGGCGGCTATGTAACTCGCGTTACTACTTGTTAACTGTGCCGCCAGTCCACCACCTCTATTTAGTAGCGCAGTGCGATGGGGCCCACTAACCGTTAGGGTTAGATGACCCCGATCAGGGCTGACCAAGGGGATTGGGCCAGCCGTTGGGCTGGACCCCTTTGAGATCAACCTAACACAGCGATCTCGTCGCGATCACCATGTCGCGGACAGCATCATGTTCTCGACGTTCGAGTTCCAACACATATACATTAGGTATAGCCTTCCAACGCCAACCAAGACGGCAGCGGCAGCGGCTGATAGGGGTTCAACTAATTTTGCTGCTAGGGGCTCCGAGGGGCTTCCACCAAATTAGGGTCACCGGGAGGCTAACGGAGGCGGTGCTAATGTCCAAAACTCACCACATTGTATCCGCTCGATTGCAGCGTCTTGATCAAGTCCAACAAGCTTGACATGAAGTTGAGCGTTTAACCAATGACTTGAGCGGTGAAACTTGAGGCCAGCAGTTTAACTAGTTATCAAATCTGCAAAAGTGAATGCCGACCAATTTAATTGGTTAGTGAGACCCTATAAGAATGAATGTCGACCAGTTTAACTGGTTAGCACACCTTGGACTTAACCAAGTATGTTTTGCCATAAGTAATTAAGGGGCTCAAGTTTAAATTGAGATTTTTTTCATCTTAGATGAAGTGCAGGCACTTAGACTCCCTTTGGGAGGTCAGATGACTATCAACGATAACTTAGTCAATATGGAGGGTAAACCAGGAAAGAAGAACTACCTTCCCGACCTGGTCAATTGTAGCCACGGTCAAAAAATAGTAGACTCCATATGCGTAGCTGAGTGCTACCCAGATCTGATCCAGCAATAAGATCTAACTTGATAGCACACCATCTTGATTGAATCGAATCATTTTTTGTAAACGACCCACGAATCCGAGTTCATCTTGAGAAACTGTTAATTTTAGGCCAGTGCTAGCTGCATTGCCGGCCTCTCCACGCCGTCCCTGCAAACTCGTCAGCGCTACCTTCATTGCCGGCCAACGCTCTCAGTCCCTGACTCGCTTCACACCCACTGGCCGGCATATACGGCCATCAACGGCTCGTCAAGGATTTCCCGCTGCTGCCACATGGCTACCACCTTGCTTCTAGAACGTAACGTACGTAAATGGCCTTGTTGCAGCGAGCTAGGTGTTTACTGAACTTGCGTAAATGGTCAAATAAACCTCAGTATTATCTAACTAACAATCACTTATCATCACTTTCTTAATTATACGATCCATTCGATCCGGCCAAAAACAAAGCAGGACGGGATCTACAGAGGATACATGATCCCGCCATCTGTTGCACGCTGGTAGCGAACAAGAACAAGCTTTCCAGATCGCTGATGAGATAGATGCCGACTCTGATTCGGCCTCATCAAGCCCTCAACTAGCCTCCAAGCGTTTGAAGCGTGAAGAATGGAACCAAGCCACCGGCGCAAGAACAATTGCGAAGAATCATTACAGGAGCGTGAAGAATGGAACCAAGCCGGCTAGGTAGCAATTTAATAGTAGTATTTACATGCCAAGCCAAACCAATGCGGCAATGCATGATATCTGTGCATTATATTAGCAGTTGTCTTCCCTTGGCAGCAGCAAATAGCAAACGCGCGCTTGCCAAATCAATTCCGATCCCTGTAGGTGCATTACATAGCAAACGCGCTTACTTATTAGCTCTCGGGAATGGCGGCATGCCCGACGGCGGCGGCCATCAAGTTCACGGTGCGTAGGCTACCGGCGGTGTTGGTGGCTCCGGCATCCCCCACGCCACGCGAGCTGAAGCGGCTCTCGGATTTAGACGAACAAGCCAACCTGCGTGTCCAGGTACCCAACCTCTTTTTCTACGAGAGGCGGAAGGAGTCGTCAATGGACATGCTGGGCGGCAGTGGCAGCAAGGACGACCCCGCGGCGGTCATCCGCGACGCCGTCGCTGGGCTCTTGTGCCCTACTATCCATTCGCTGGACGGCTCAGGGAGCACGACGGAGGCAAGCTCGTCGTTGACTGCACCGCCGAGGGCGTGCTGTTTGTTGAGGCGGACGCTGACGTTTGCCTCGATCAGTTTGGTGACTCCCTGCTGCCGCCGTTCCCATGTCTGGAGGAGCTCCTCTTTGACGTCCCCGGATCGTCTGCCATCCTCCACGCGCCTCTCCTGCTTATCCAGGTTAATTACAGCTACAAAGCTAGCTCTCCTTAATTTTTCTTGTTGCTTAATTGTGTCCTACATGCAGGTGACGCGACTCGCCTGCGGAGGATTCGTCCTAGCGGTGCGCCTGAACCACACCATGGCGGACGCACTGGGGGGTGACGCAGTTCCTGAGCGCCGTGGCGGAGTTGGCACGGGGTGACGTGCAGGCTCCCACCGTGCGGCCGGTGTGGGAACGCCACCTGCTGGAGGGGCGGCGCAACCCGCCGCCGCAGCGAAGCGACAATGGGCTGGACTACTGCTACGGTGATGAGGTGATTGATGGTGACAACAAGGACTGCGGTGGCGGCAATATCATGCCTCCCTCGTCGTTTCTATTAAACAGCCATGACATGGTGCTCGGGTCATTCTTCTTCGGGCCCGGGGAGATCGCGGCCATCCGTGACCTGCTCTCGCCGGAGCTTCAGAAACTGGCATCGAGGTTTGACCTCATCGCGGGATGGTTGTGGAAGTGCAGGACGATGGCGCTGGCCCCGGACTTGGAACCCAACGAGACAATGCTGATGGTCATCTTCGTAGAACGCCCGTGGTGGCGAGGGGCCACCGGTCCCACTGGCATCCCCACCGGGTACTACGGCAACGCGTTCGCGCTCCCGCCCGCCGTATCGACGGCCAGAGAGCTGTGCGTGAACCCTGTCAGCCACGCTGTTGGGCTGGTGAAGGAGGCCAAGGAAAAGGTGGACATGGAGTACATGCGGTCGGTGGCTGACCTCATCGTGCCCCGAGGTCGGCGGAACCGGGGTCTCACCGCCGGCCTGTACATTCTGTCAGACGAGACCAGGGCAAGGTTCGACGACCTCGACTTCGGCTGGGGCAGGCCCATGTATGGGGGACCGGCAGAAGCCGTCGGTGTCCCGGCCTTTCCTGGACGGTGAGCTACATGTTACCCTTCAGGAACGCCAGTGACGAGGTCGGTACTGTAGTGCCGGTGTGCCTGCCTCGCCTGGCTATGGGCAGGCTGGTCGACGAGATGGGCAAGCTGCGGCAGCGGCGGTCACTGGCCGATGTGGCCACGCTGCAGCAGCCTCATCATGCGTTTCCCGCGGTCAAGAGGTCCGCACTCTGAATTGTCCTATGATCCATGGCTATGCGTCGTATGCATCTTGCATCCTATATATTTTTTATATCTTAGTTTTATTGGTGTTGTCAACACTCAAGGGTCCGTTCTATCCGTCTTACTCTGCCGTCTCGTAGTGAAATGTTGTCAATTAAATTAAATCTCTCGCCTCCGGTGGACATGAACATTCACGGTGCGCAGACGGCCGACCACTTGTGATGGTGTCTTACGGGCGAGCCACAGTGATGCGTGCCCGCTAATGCGGGAGAGAAAACCCACGGGCGTCAGCCAGCAAACACTCCTCACTATTATCAAGAGAATGAATCGGTACTCTGAGTGGAAAACCCTAGAAGGGTATATGTACTGTACCCAAGCCTCCCAAGCCTTCCCATAGCTAGGGCCTCCGCTTCGCTCGACAGAAGTTGTCTGCCCAATAGTAATTATGCGCAACTAAATTTGGAATATATTCAACAAACACGACCTTGAGACAAATTCCTCTTGTGGCATAAATCATCATCTTCATCCTGAACATAACAAAGAAAAATACTTCTGGCGCCACATGGCCTCTTGGGCTAATCAATTAAACAACTAAGTTTGCACAAAGCTCAAACTTAGCAATAGGAATAGGCTTTGTCATCGTATGAGCAGGATTGTCATGTGTACTAATCTTGCATACCTTAAGCTTACTGTCATCCATCACATCACAGACAAAATGATACTTGATATCAATGTGGTTAGTTCTCTCATGGAACACCTTTCAGCCTCTGCTTCACTCCGTCAGAAGTTGTCCACCAAATAATAACTATGCACAACTGCATTTGGAAAATATTCAACAAGGCAAACCTCAGCTACCTCATGTGTGTGGTGAAGGAAGATCTCAGGTTGCACTGCCGGGTGTTGACGTTCGTTAACGTATGTAGAAGAATCCGCAAGCGTACAGAATTGTCGTTGTAACTTTCACCCGAAAGTATTCAGCGTATCATATTTTCCACAGGGAACGGTTGCACTCTAATCTCTGAACATAGCCGCCCTAGGATAACTATGGTTGGTGAGGTATCTTTATGGGCTTAGGTTTTCAGGTAGGGATTTCTAAGGTTGTTATCTCCTTACTTCGGGCACCGGCCCACGCCCATACCGAGCGGGCCCCGCTTGTCAGCCATTGTCTCCCGCGCGTGCGTGAGTGCGCCTACTGCTGCTGTAGCTACTGCTGCCTCGCCAAGTGTCAGTCACTGATAGGCCCTGCATGGGATTGTTCCTAACACGTGCTACCCACTATGCATGGCATTCTTCTCTACGTGATATCTTTTTATTCCGGAGTCCAAACATAGCAAATAATATATCTATTTTGATCAGCGTGACGAGCTCTTCGCAATGGTGTACTCCGTTTTATTATTGGAGATACTTTCTTTTGATGATAAATTGAGGAATCCTGCAAAATAATTGAGACACATCAAAACTCGTGGAACTCGTTATATAAATAATACTTTGCTATGACATAACATGGAATGTTTGACATTTTAGTGCACTTTGGCGGTCAAAATATATGCGATAACGACCGCCAACAAGTCCCCCAAGCTTAACCTTTGCTCGTCCCGAGCAAATAGCTAAGTGCTTGGTTGTTGATCTAGAGTTGCTACAATGATGATATAATTCAAGATGTGTCATGTTTATAACAAGGCATTCTTCCTTTATTCAAATAAGTTGGCACTTTTATCCACCTTTTTTTATTACTCAATATGTGTGGGGCTTATAACCTTCTCTCGAAGTTCTTAGGTGGTTGCAAGAAAGAAAGGTTGCTATAGAAACACTAGTCATTCATTCTTTTGATCAACTTTCATTCCGGGATTTGTTTATTTATTTTTAATTTTTTAAAATGCATTTGAGAAAGTATGGGCTATCTCTCTTTTTTTTGGACATGTAGATTCTACTCACCCTTGGACTTGTGTCATTTATTTCCTTTTTTTTTTTCTTTTTTTTTTTTTTGGAGATGTGGGCTTTACTCGCCCTTGGACACGTGTCCATTTTTCATCTCTCTTTTTTTTATAGCCCATATCTCTCTCTCTTATTTTTTCTATCTTCAACAAATTAAAATTCCTGGATGTCAAGTTTCTCTTTAGAACGAAATCATAGCATATTCTTTTTGCACCATATCATAACCGTCAACAACTTAGAAAAAGGAACATGTCTTTTGCAAACCCACATTTTGTTTAAGTATTTCAAGGTGAGATATTATTAGCCAACAAACATAAATATTGGGGAATACAAAGTTATAAACTAGACACAAGATGAATCATATACAAAGCAACTATTCATCATTTCAACTTTAGGGAAACTTGAAAATACCAAAGTCCCATATAGGAGTGGAATCAATTTTTTTTTATCTCATATCTTATCATTCTTATAAGTTAAGAAGATAACTAAATGGAATGTGAGATACGAGTTACCTTTTTGGGAGTCCTCCCCAAGCTAGCTTCCGACTTACCTCCGGTTAAGAACGTTGCTAGCTTGTGCACGCATATCGATTGATGTCATGATTATTGGCATGGTTGGGGACTCCCCCGGCCCCCAAGCTTGTCTTGTGATGAAATTGGAAGAACAGGGACAACCATACTTGGGGTTTGAAAGGTTTTTATTATAATTTTATTATTATATTATTATTATTATTATTATTATTATTATTATTATTATTATTATTATTATTATTATTATTATTATTATTATTATTATTATTATTATTATATATTATTATTATAAGAATTTTTTTTTGGTTCACAAACAAGATCGATGCCCATTGTCATCTCCGGGACACACCCTCTTGAAGTTGATAAATTCTTGCGGGGGTTAGTCCATATGGTCGACCAAATTCTACACTAGCGACTACGGTTCAATAATCGGACTTCGACTCCTTGTCTAATCTGACATTAAGGTAGACATTTTGACCTAAGCACCATGATTAATTCAAAAAGCCTATGGAAGCATGATCATTCGAATAACCAAAACTTCCAGACTATAACATGCTAATATAGAAAGAAGAAGCATGAATTTCCAATGGAGATAAAAGGCATTGCAAGGCTTAACAAAATAATTAGCCTTTTTTTTTTTTTGTGGAAGGTAATGGACAAAGGATGAGAGTGTAGGTTTCTCATTACCTTGTTGTGGTCCTCCCCAAGCTAGCTCAAAGCCCATAGGATTGGGGTTATACCCCATGCTTTCTTGGCCTTTCCTGCATGGTTAGTGTATGGTAGATTCACGAGTGGACTTACCATCCTTCGTGATTACCTTATTTCAAAACATATGCAGGAAGGAGCAACTCAGCAAGCTTGGAGTTTTTTTTTTTTTGATATTTTTATTACTATCAAAGGAGGACAACTTCACCAAACTTTTCATACTCAAACAAGGCTAAGATAAATATGTAAGGTAAGTCTAGCCTTGTTTTATCTCCATCATAAAACAACTCTATTATTTATGAAGTCAACCACGGGTTCATTAATCAAACTTCAACGCCATGTCAAAAAAGGTCATTTTTAACCCAAGGACCATGCTTGATTTAAAAGACCTATGGATGCATCACATTGATCAATGTAAATACACCAAAACCTGGACCATATTTCATAAACAATAAAACATGATTTCTTTATATGAAGATAAGTATGAGTAAAAAGAATTGGTGAGTTATTACCTTTGCATACCGACGAGTGTGTATGTACAAATGCATATGAGGGTGAGGAGGTCAAGACTTCTACGGTGGTCGCATGTTGATCCATCTCAGGCGGGCCACTAGGCTTAGGTCATACACACATGTAGTAGCAAAGGTGTAAAGGAGGTGGCTCCTCCTTTCCATCTCTATCTTTTTTTTTTTTTCTATTTTCTTTTATCATCTTTTTTTTTACTTTTCTTCTTTTTTTTTCTATATATTTTTTACTCTTTTTTTATGGCAAGGGAGGCTAACATCATCTTTCATTCTCTCTTTATTTTTTTTTCTTTCCCCCTTTTTTTTGTTTTTGAATGATCCCTCTTTGTCCGTGTAACTTGGTACAATCATCTTCCTCCCTCCCACACTTCGACTTTTGTGAAAAAGTCAAGTGTGCAAGGTCACGACCTCCTTTTCAGTGCGTTCCTCCGCCCAAGAGCATCAAATTTTCAAGTTGATGTTGCCCCATGTTTTCGAGCATCACATGCCCCTTTGTTCTTCTGATCCTCACCTGAAATGGTTAGTGACAAGAATACCCGAAGGTGCATACTAACTTGAAAACATGTCCTTGCTTTTATTTATGAGATTTTTTTTGATAAACCTGTTATGAACAATGGTCAATACGCATGCATATTATTATGAACATGTTCTAATAGATCATTCCTTTAACCAACGCCTTCCCCGGCAACGGCGCTAGAAAGCTTGTTGGCGTTTCTTAACGCGAATAGAAAGGGTTCTGCAAGTGCATGGAAATGTCATTGTAGCTTTCACCCGGAAGTATTCAGGGTATCGTATTTCCACAGGGAAGGCATGGTGTGATAGTCTCTAATAGGAACATGGACACAATACATGACTATGCAATAGACCAAAGTTCATAACAGGGATGAAGTACGGTAGATAGAGGATAACTTGACACACACACTTGAACCAATCTCAAGGATAAAGAAAAAAAAAGAATAAAAGAATAAAGCTAACATGGAGCAGGCATATCCTAAATAGCTTTGTTAAGATAGGAGATACACATACATGCTTTGTACTGTTAGAGATTCTAGGTTAAGATAGCCATGGTAACCGTTGACTTACTTCGGGCACCGGTTTATACCTGGTCTGCCAGGTACCTCCGGCTTACAACTCTACTCCGAACCCGGACGTGGGGGATTACAAGGGATGGACAGGGCTGTCACCACCTGCCGCCTACCACCTCAACCGTACGAGAACGATGCAAACGAAGGTAGCCTCTAGCTTAGACACCACACCCAAGCTATCGACTACTACTCTAGCGTGTGACAAGGCTTACCCATCCCTAGGGTCCTTCTACTAGAGCATTCGCCACGAGGACGAACGACGATCCCGCAAACCAACAACGACCAAGACTAAATTAAAGTAGAACTCATCTCATGTTTCGTCTTAGTCTAAACATTTGTGTATGATAGATTAAGCATAAGGTTCTATATGACAAGATCATAACATGAAAACTATATACTAGTTCATATGCTAGATTTATGGTATATATGACCGAACGAAGTGCATGTGGATGAAGTATATAATCATACTAGACCATCTATGGTGGTATATACGTTAAGTATGCATTAATACTTTGAGTATATGGATATACTTTTTTTTATATACAACAATAGTGGCATTTTATGTAATATGTTAAAAATATGGGTTCTATCGAAATTTTTTCGCGTAGTAAGATCTAGAGTATTTTAATATGAGTATCTAAACATACTCAAACCAATAAACAAGTATGAACACATACACAATGTGATTTTTTGAATACTAGTCTATCAACCCGTGCTCTCGCACGGGTTAGAATTTTAGAACATATATGTATTAATTATTGTTTAATACATTTGGCTAATAAAAAATTACTTATACAAAATTACATTTTTTTTCCTTTGTCGATTTTCAACACAAATTTTCATTTGTTTATTTTCTAACGCAATAGATGTAATATTGTTTAGTCTATATCTAGTTATCATAAACTTATTTATTATGATTTTGGAGCGAGTAATCTAAATATTTTTCTTATGCATGACATATGTATACATTTTAAAGTTAGAAACCATAATATTAATTATAGTGGGTCCTATTTCATCACAGATCTTTTCAAGTCATGAATCTGAATTTTGATTTTCAAAAAAAAAAAAGTTTTGGATATTACAAAATTTTATCTCTCCTCATGTTAGGTGGAAACTCTTGTCTTTATTGTATCTCTTATTAACACTTGGTTTTAACTTTCGGGAAATAAGTTTTTTTTTTTGGCCGTAGAGTATATTTCTTAAAAGCATAAGACATCATTTTAAATATGCATGTCTCTAAGTCATAGAACTTGAAGTTAGATCTCAGATGAGGATAGTAATGCTAACCTCAAGAGAATTTAAATACTGAAGCCTAATAATAATCAAGTTTTTACTCTAAAGTTTTCCTCAATGGGAAAGAAAAATAAAGCCATCGGTGGTATTCCACACTCCTCAATATGATTGAACTTTTTTATCAAAAAAAACTATATGTGCATATATGGTTATACTATCAATACTAACATCCAAAAAATATATATAAATATATTTTATGTGACAACCTAAACAAAATATATGGCATGGTTACTAATATGGTTTTAAATAATTTATTAGTATCATTAGTATATTAACAATTAACAATTATGAAATTTCTTTTTTGTGATGAAACAAAACATATATATAAAGCTCATGCATGCTGGCATGGACGGTATATTTACTTAGTTTAAATCTTACATTGTTAATAGCAGTAGATGTGGATAAGTACGAACATATATACATTTTATTATATGCGTATCTAATTTAGATGTAGATTTGAGGGTATTTAATTTTTTCTAATAATGAGATTAAAATTGAGCTATCTAAATTATGAATTATAGTAGGGGGACAAGGATAATTAGATGTAATTTAGGTCCTCATTGCATCATGTTCTGTAATGGCATAGGTGGGTAGTATATAAATACAGAGTCATGGGTTATTTTATATGTTTAAATAATAGCAGAGCTAGATGATTACTTAGAAAATAGAATTGATCCAACAATTATTATTATCAATGGTGATAAGTCAAATGTTTCTGATTTTTGCAAGAATTTCTAAGATCTTTTTATTTTCCTTTGGGGTCATGTCAAGATGGCTCCATTATGCACCTTTTAGTTAGAATTTATAGTATTTATCTGTTTTCTAGAGTGATATGTATGTAGTTCAAACCTAATTTAAGATATATAGAAGCTCTAGTAGTCTTATTGTTCTTTATATTTTGTTTTATAATTATTTCTTATTAAAAAGAATCTATGTCCTCCTAATATTTTTTTCAACATGTTAAAATGAAACTCATGATGCACCCCAAATACTGAACTTATTAAATTTGTTATATTATATAATTATTTATGTAGTATAGTTTCATTTATCACATATTGTTCAAAATGAAATTACTTATTGGTATGGCATAATATTTTAATCAAAAAAAATGTAAACACATTAAAATAATAAGATAAACTATTCAATATCATGGAATATTCATATAAATCAAAGTGAGCTGCCAATGTCATTGTTATGTGATTTTAAATGTAATTTTTTTCCATGCTTCATAAGTTATTAAACTAAATATTGATCCTAGTCCTAACGCAATTCATAATTTGGTATACATGTAGATTTGGGTTTTACATTTTTATATTTTATTTTGAGCTCTTTTTACGGTAGTTGGGGGTTCTTTCTGGTTCCTCTTGGTTCCTAAGTAAATAATCAATATTAATTAATTTTTTAAGTAAAAGGTTAGTATGGTAATTGTGTGTCCCACCTATCCCTTGCCCCGCCACGTATCCCTTCCCCATCGCACGGATTCCCATCGCACAGAGGTATCCCTTCCCGTCATCGCCAGTAACCTAGCCGCCCGCCGCCTGGCCCTCACCCTTGAAGGGCGAACAAGCCATAGCCGAGGTGCCATTGCTGGGTCAGCCGCGCGCACTCGGGGAGGGGTCCGGTGCCGGGGAGCCCTCTTCATCCTGCCGCCCGGCGACCACGGCGGGGACGCCTCGTCCGCCCGGCCGGGCGGGACAGCGGACTTCATCCCGCCGCCCGGCACGCACGCCCGCGGCGCCTGTCCCCGGAAGGTCAAGGAGAGTCCCCCTGAGCTCCGACGCTATCTTGAAGCAGGTGAGAGCAGCAGATGCCCATTCCATTGTAGCGTTATCTGTTCGTCAAATTGTCAGATACTGTGCGTCCGATTTTAATTTCTTCGCCATGCTTGTTTGATTTCAGTAGCTACGATTTTCAGTGGATTTGTAACGAATCAATCAGTACGGGAGAGTTCTCCAGGTGCATATATCTATGCATGTGGGATAAAGGCGTCACCTTTTTCTCTGAGAATCTGGGGAATAGTTAACATTTTCGTGCTGCATCTGCGTGCGAGAAGCAACCTTGCGTACATGGTGCTTCGCACAGTTCATTCTATTTTAGTACTCCAATCTTTTTTATGACATAATTAATCTGTGGCATGAAATGTCTTGATTAGTGTGGGTAAAAGGAACCTTTTTTGGGAGCAGTGAGTTCAAATCACGTGATCTACTTTATTGACATCATATATGATCTGCCATTTTTTTTAACGAAAGTGTGGTTTTGCACGTGGTTTGACCTGCCATTTTCCAAATGGATGCAGTACTGGTATATGTGCTTCAGCTCACATTGTATGGTCCTAGTGAGGTCCCTTTGGAACATGGGAAATATTCCTCTTTTTTCTGTTAAAATGAATTGATTCTTTCTGTATGATTCCTACTCCTATGGATTTATGGAATTCCTGTCTCGTTGTGCACATACCATATGCCATGTCTTCCTTCAGTTAGTCTAATTTGTTATGCGGAATATTAATTCTTATGATCGTTGTTGATGGAAACAGGAGGAAATGGCAGATATTGAGTCACTGCTGGAGTACAATGACATTGTTAGGAAGTTGTTTGCTAGTGAAGAAGAAGGATTTGAGTTCTATAACAGCTATGCTTATGGCAAAGGATTTAGTGTGAGGAGAAGCTACTGTGAGTGGGACAACGGTCATAATGAGATGACACATCGGAAGTTTGTTTGTAGTCGTGAAGGTTTCCGTGAAGAGAAGCACCGGAAGAGGGAGATTAAGAAGCGGAAGCCGCGGAAGCTTACCCGTGTTGGATGCCCCGCTAAATTTGTGATTGCACTAGATCAGAACTTAACTGGTTTGTGAAGGACTTCATCGATGAGCACAGCCATCGGATGGCGCCACCAGATCTTACTTGTCCGGCTGCGTTCACATAGAAGAATCAGTGATGAGCCTGAGATTGTGGAGATGGAGATTGCTGGGATCCGCAAGCACCAGATAATGGATATCTTGGAAATGCAATGACGGTGGTTATGATAATGTTGGGTTTACAACAAGAGACTTGTATAATTTCT
Source organism: Hyparrhenia diplandra (assembly GCA_015847255.1). NCBI lineage: Eukaryota > Viridiplantae > Streptophyta > Magnoliopsida > Poales > Poaceae > Hyparrhenia > Hyparrhenia diplandra. Next base: position 1,054,194 of record JADLZK010008369.1, read on the forward strand.
GCCATCTCTATAAGGTGGAGACAATTACTGCTGGTGACATTCAAAGCGGTTATCGTAACCGACGGATGAAGCGGCGCAAAGATCCCGATTACTTTTTCAAGTACATGGTCGATGGGGAAGGGCGCTGAAGGGGCTTTTCTGGTGTGATAGTCAATGTTTGCTTGATTACGAAGCATTTGGTGACGTCGTTGTATTCGATAGCACCTACAAAACTAATCGGTACAACATACCCCTTGTTCCTTTTGTTGGAGTGAATCACCATCGGCTAACGGTTATTTTTGGATGTGGAATTATTTTCGTGAGGACACCGAGTCAACGTGTGGCTGCTGAATACTTTTTTTCGAGGCCATGATTGAAACAAATTCTCGGTGATCACCGATGGGGACCTTGCTATGAAGAAAGCAATCAGGCTGGTGTGGCCGAATTCATCGCATAGGCTCGCTCATGGCATATTGAGCTCAACATTGTGCGTAATGTTAAGGGACGATAAAGTCAAGGATAAAATCAGGGCTTTCCTTTATGATATTTGCTCCGTAGAAGAGATTGAGTTGAAGTGGCTACAATTTTTGGATGAGGGAAAAGGTTAGAAATAAGGACTCATGGCTGTATCGGATGTATGATGTGAGGGAACTCGGTGTGCTGCTTATCATGTTGGTAAGTGCTACCTAGGACTGAGGAGCAACCAACGGAGCGAGAGCCTAAACTCTAGGCTCCATATGCCTAGATCGTAAAATGACACCGATTGACATGGTGCGCACGTGGATCATTGTCTTTCATGGGTGCCAATAATGAGGCAAAGCTGGACGTCGATGCATTGCAATCTAATGCATGCACCGAACTAGATGCTTCAACTATTGAGATAGAAGCCGCGCAGCGGTTCACTCCAACAGTTTTTTTCCATGGTGCAAGTACAGCATAAAAGCCGCCGACAAGTGTCATTCGATTGAGGTACTATATGGCGATAATATGGTCAAGTATATGGTTGGCAGGAAGGATAAGGAAGGAATCATTTTCTATGTGAAATGTGAATTTAGTGACGAAGGAAGGCTGAAGGGGATTTCTTGCACTTGTGGTAGGTTACAATCCATTGGAACCCCGTGCTCACACATCTTCTTTGTATTGGACGATCTGAAAGAAGACAAGCTTCCAGACTGTTGTGTTTTGCAAAGGTATACAATGGTGGCGAGGACTGCATTTCCTCCGAAAAGGAAGAGCTCCATGTATGAATATTCTGATAAGGTTGAGAGGTTCCGTGACCTTCGCAATGTCGGTCAAGCTGCAGCCTTCGTAGCATCTCATTCACTTGAATCATATGAGAGACTGAAACGTGTTCTGCATGAAGCTGCTAAGGACCCGCCAAATGGAGGAGATAACACAGGCAAGAGGTATGGACCGGAGGTGGCACAAGCCCCGGATGTTGATTGTGTAGCGTTCAGTAATGTGCTGGACCCCCCGTGCCTGTGCCTGGAAGAGGGGCTCCGAAGAAAAATTCAAAGTCACATTCAACGAGATCTACGGTCAAATGTAGCCTGTGTAAGGGTGAAGGTCACAATCGCCGAACATGCTCCATGCGAGAAGAGGTAGTCCATCAAAGCTACAAACTGCATGTATGTGAGGCATGCGTAGTTTATTTGTTTTGACTGATGTTCGTCCTTTTCATTTGTAGCAATCCAAGCTCCCTGAAGATGCGATGGATATGTGATGAAGGAGCTACTTGGTCACGTCATGATATGTTCCTGGTAATATGTGCATCCTTGCCGGTCATTCCTTTTTGTAGGGGAATACACATTTTTTGGTATTTCAATATTAGTATGAGAAAATTAGTTGGCCATAATATTCATGTTCACATGTGATGTGCCTTAACAGCAAACCCAAGATCCTTGTAGAGTGGATCGTGCTCTCCTAGCTAAGACACGCCAACTGCACTGTATATCTTTTCTTGGGGAATAACTGAGATGATGATTCTGACACGAATATAGTAATTTTTTATTTTGGCAACATAATTTGTCCTTGTCATGGTAACTTCAAGAGATTGTAACTGTGCTGCTCCCTCTAAATAATATAAATGAATGCTCTACATCACTAATTCTAAGATTTGTGTTATTCTGAATCCCTAAGCCTATCACTATGCTGCATGCTGATTGCATTATGCATGGTTGAATATAACATTTATTGAGTGCAGCAACCATGCTAGACCACTGATGGTTCTAACATCGCTTAGTACTGCAGCACTGTGCTGCTATGTCCTTCCTGTTCATGAAGTAGGGTTTAGTTAGTGCCACGGTAATAACTATACTCTTCAGAAGAACTAAGCTTTAATTGTTATCTCACTAAGGGGCGGAGCTACTGCATATAAAGCTGTGATGTGGGTGCACCCACGGCAAAATGAAAAAAACTGTGATTATATGATCAATTTTTTCACCAATATGCACCTTCATAGTAAAGAGCTATTCACCCACCAGACAAGCACACCCTTGAATTTGCTCTAGGTCCACCCCTGATTTCACGTAATATATGGTTTTCATGATGCACCTGTATACTTGTTAGTAATTAGCTTCAACTAGGCCTGTTATTCATTTAGCAATCAGATGTAGGTAAATGTGACAGCCAGCTGTTATTCTGTGCAGGTCCTTTCATTCAAGCTGTCATTTGTGGTCTGATTCCAGAATGACAGGATCTTTGAGAACAGCTTGGTTGGCCATGGTTCTGAAGGATGGCATGCAGCAGTAGTGAGTGCCAACATTTCATCTGTGTCTACAATGATGTCTCAGCGCCTGCAGTTGTAATTTTTCAGTGTGTGCCGATCTAGTTTGTTGTTCCTATATTGAGTAGGACATATTTCAATTGTTGATTGATTCTGCGGTGAGGTAGTTCAATGAACCTTGTACCAATGAATTGTAATGCCCCTAACTCAAATCAAATGTGCCCTGAACATGTGCATTCACAATTGGAGATGAATGGCATGTATTTGTACGGTTTTTTCGGCTCTTCACTTCATTCTAAATATTGTGTACTAATATATTTGGTGGTGATGGCTCCCAGCTCCTGATGTATGAGTCGTAGCATGTGTTTTTCTTGTTGCTGATGAAAAGTGGCATGGTGCACAACTCTCGATACGAGCCGTATAGAGGGTCTTTGGGATCTATCTTTTTTTGGATTTGATCTTTGGGATGTCTTGGGAAATGACAAACTGGAGAGGGCAAGCATGTAGGTTTTGCGAGGCGGCGAGATGCACGCTCTCCTTCTTTTGACCATTGATATGAAACGTAGCAAGTTTAGCCAGCCCGGAGGTTCTCAAGAACGTCAGCCGGAGGACTTTTGATCACATTGCCGCTACATCGGCCTTCACTAACCGTTCTAGACATGGAAATCCAAACCGTCGCACAACATTAAAGTTAGAGATAAGTAGCACAGCACAACAGAAACAAGATTGCCACCAGCCGGGCTCACGAAACAAGAAGGCATCGTAAACAAGAAGTCACGTAAAGTAAATTCACACAAAACACCCGCTGCAATGTCTCGCGCGTAGAAGCTGCAAAAGTATTTATCGGCGGACTAAAAGTCGATATAAGGAAACTTGAACCTAACTTTATGAAAAGACATGACACACCGAGTCTAATTTCAAACCAAAATGTAATGCATCCCAACAAGCTGTAACCACACACAATTGAACTAGGCAAGCTTCTTCATGGGGACATATCGCCGTGTTCTTCTCCGTCATCGTAGTACTCCATGTCCGGCATGTCCTGCATTAAGTAGTTCACATGTTATTAAAACATCAATAGGTACCAAGAAGATTATTTGTGAAGACAGACCAATACTCACATCTTCAGGTCCCACTAGGTACAGATGACATATCTTGGTCCTCTCTTCAAAGCATGAGCGAGCACCAATTCATTCACCTCTTCTTGTCCATCAATCTTTTTAACCCAGGTTGATAGCTCACTCCCGGGAGCAGGATTGAGGTAGTACAACTCTGCATTTCCTCTATATCCAAAATGTCTCAAAGTCTCCAACATGACGACGAACTCAACAGTTTTGGCTGGCTTTACAATTGTGAACTGGCCAAGGTATTCTCGACTGTCATAGTACATTTGCAGATCCGGATAAAGTTCCTTCACTACATGAACCTTAAACCGCATTACAACATCCTGCATGTATATAGAGTACCACGAATAAGGATCATTTGGCTAAACGGAGTTATTACACAAAAAGTAATGCAAAAATTACATATACCAAGTCACACTCGTTGTTCTTTAATATGAACAGGCTTGTCGGCGGTATGTAGATCCCATCTTGTACCTGAAAGCGCAAACGTTCAGATGGCTATCTATATAATACATAATATGATATAGTAGAGCTTTCTGTAGTCACCTCTTCATTCATGCTTGCTCGGATCCCCTTGTTTTCCATCAAGATCTCAACTGGGACTTCAAAATTGAGCTCACTCTCTGCAAGTCCTCATCCATGCGTGCCCCATCCGCTTAATCATGGAGTCTACTTTGGCTCGCTCATTCTTTATGTTCGCATCATTTTCTTCAACGAACACCGATAAGGCTTGATTTAAGAGGACGCGTTCCTGCTTCATCTTCTCATCAAAGGCAGCACGCTGATCTTGTAATGCTTTCATCACCAAGACCCTTAGTGAGGCCATCATCGACATGCAAATGTCATTCTGGTCCTTCTTTGACTCTGCATCCAGTAGTTTTTATTTGAGAAATTATGTACCGGTCAATTTGTTGTTTCAATTGTTTCTTCTTCATGTCGCGCCGGATCGGTCAAGCTTTAAATTCAGTTTGAAATCCTCCTGGCACTCCAGCTTCAGTTTGCTAGCCTTCTCCTCCAACTCCTTCAGGGACATCAAAACTTGTTGCATGTTGTTGCCTTGATCCATGAAACCTGTTGTATTTTAGCGAAGCAGTGTCATGAATCATATAACCAAAATAACCAACTGAAACAAGAGCCATACAACCTATTTAGGAATGGCTAATTCATGCTGCAAACTCTTACTTATTTCTGGACAGTGGACATATAAATATCAGAGAAAAATCTTACTGAAATATTTATGTAAATACTTCAGCTAGTTCAGAATCTATCTATATCATAATCCACTCATGACGATGGGAAATGTGGTGTTTATTTCTATATCCTTTCCCCTACTAATTCTCAAGATTAGTTTAACTTAAAAAGGGTCATGTTGAGGGGTAAATAAAAAATTGAATTCTGTTTAGCGAATTAGCCATCATGTATCAAGTTCAGAGATTAACAGGCATTAGATGCATCGCCAGTCCCGTTCAATGTAATTCGGGGAAAGTCTTAACCAAAATTCAACCAAAGAATCAGTTTAATCAAACAAATCAACTGTCATGCAAATAGTTTATCATTTTGGCTCACAGGGGCAGGTGCAGACACTGCGAGCAGTTAACAAATTATCTTGCGGACTTCTATCAAGACTGATCTGTCAGACCCCTGCCCGAGCGCCGGAAATAAATAACTGAAATATGGTATGCATGCTTTTCATAGTGATAGATTTCTTTCTACTGCACCCTCACAACACTAAAATAATAGACCACACATGAGGAATTTCCAACTAATTTTTGTCACATACAAACACGCAATATACATGTTGCACTATCCATTGCTTATCAAGGACCGAAAGATTTCATGCACGGAAATAAAGATGAAGTCAAGGGTCTCTCACCGATGCGAAGAGTTGCGGCGATGACGGCCTGACGACGACGGACAGAGGACGGCGGTGCTCTGCAAATCCGACGAAACGTCAAAGTGCGACCGAGAAGGAAAACAAGAAGGAAATGGTGCTGTTAGCGTTGCTAATTCAACCACGAACTCGGCGACTTGCTTACGGTGCGAATGAAGCGAAGGCGAGGTCGACCTCCGGCAGATAGGGTTCACCGGCGGCTGCTTGATTGGAGGCGAGTAGATGGGAAAAATGGTTTGAGAGGAGAATGGCGGCGGAATTTAAAGACGAGGACGGGCGTGGAGATCACGCCGACCTGCGGAGAAATCGGGGCAGGTTGTTCCGAGTCCATCGGCAGCGGAACAGCTCGTCCGACTCGGTGGGAGATTAGGGATGATACTGTAGCGGCTGGACCAGCCGGTAAGCAACAACGAGGAAAGGATAGAGAGGAGGGCAGTGCTGCCACCTCTGAATCGGGCCGGCCCAGAAAGAAAAGCAAGGCGGGGCTCGGCCTGCAAAAAAAAACGATGTGGCCCAGCCATCCCTCTAACGATGGTCCGTTAGTTAAATAGAAATAGCGCACGCTTGCTAGCAAACACCCTCGCATAGCATAATGGTAGGCACCGAGTTTCTGATTCTCAGCTTTGGGGTTCGAAGCCTTGAGGAGTATTTTTTTACAACATTTTTTGGTTTGTGTTCCTATTTTGCTTTCACTGTTTTTTTACTAGTGTTTTACTTAGTTTTAATTCAAATATATGGGGTACGACCATATCATAATAATCTAAAAAAATTTTAACCATGTGCAACTATACATCCTTCACAACCACTACATCCCTCACTTATACTCCATTAGTGTATATTGAGATGTGGGTGGTTGTGAAGTATGTGTATCACAACGTGGTCAATGACATGGTATTTTAACTAGGGATGAATGCGCCGAGATGTGGGTGGTTGTGAAGTATGTGTATCACAACGTGGTCAATGACATGGTATTTTAACTAGGGATGAAAGTGGTCGGGAAAATATAGCGATAACGGTCGAATCTATGATAACTAGGGTTTTACGCTTTCTTTTTTACGCTTGGTCGGCCTACCCCTTTTACGCTTTCTTTGGTCGGCCTTCCCCTTTTCCCCTTTTATGCAACATTGGTCGGCCTTCCCCTTTTACGCTTTCTTTTTCCCCTCCTTCCCCGGTGGCTTCTCCTGTATATCCCTTGCTACTATAAAAGAAATCGCTCGGATACAAGAGTTTGAGCTCGACCACATAGTGACTACGATTTGGAGACTGAACTAGGGTGCCCGATCTCCCCGAAGTCCCACACGAGTCATACGATTTCTCGTGTCCGTGGTATATCCGTGATATTCGACCACGACAAACATTTTCCTTAATTTTACCATCATATGATTAAAGTAATCATAAATTGTACAAAGTGACACATGACAACCATGACGATGACATAAAAATTTCAAATAATTTAGAGAATGTGGTGATACACAATAATATACTTAGTTTCAATTAAAATATATGGTCATACCCTTATATTTAAATCCAAACTAAGTACATAATTAACAAAAAAAAAGAAATAAATATAGAGAAAGCAAAGTATATAGATTACTAAAAAGTTGAGCAAAAAAAAAATAGCTTCTCTAGGGTTTGAGACAAGGAGCTCAGGATCAAACACGGGGGTATCACCAATATGCTACTCGTTTGTGTTCACTTTGAGGCCAGCTCTATTTATTTTTAATCAGAAGTAATCGAAGGAAAAAGAACATTGGCAGGGAGTAACCATAACGTGGCCCAATATCAGCTCGTGAACTTAAAAAATTCACGTGGCCCAATATCAACTCGTGTACATTAAAAAATATCTCCCGCTCGTGTTTCCTACTTTATAGGATCTCAACAACCCACTAATTTTCTTCGGCAGCCGTCTCTCATTTATCTGTCTCTCGGCGCCAAACTGTTCCCTAATTTATAGGATCTCATCTTCCCACAAAGCGCTCTCTCTCAGCGGCACAGTTCATCTCGGCGGCGGCGATGGATGCACCAACCGGCACTATGGGTGCCCCAGGAGAAAGAGGACAGCGAAGTAATTCTTCTCCTGCGAATGGCACCAGGGATGAAGGTAAATAATAAATCCTCATGCTTTCGACGTATGCATTTGCGTGTTATACAGTTCTGCAAACATTATCATCCTCAAAAATCAAATCGGATAAGATTGATTTCCCTGATCTACGAGACATCGAATCTATGTTTCCTGCTGATACATTTCTCTGCAAGAGTAGAATTGAATGTGATACAGTTCTACCCACCTATGAACTAGTGAGTCCACAAGAACTCTGTACATTTAATTGATCTATGAACTAGTGAGTCCACAAGAACTCTGTACATTTAATTGATCTTGTACCACTGAGGGGCCGAAACATCCACCGTAGGTAGGGAGGCCTGATCGTAATGCAATCATGTTAGTCAGCAAAAAGAACATAGCATTGTCATCATTCTCAACAGAGAGATTTGACTTCATTCTGTGAACCGCTACCAGTAATGCAGTCGACAATCCTTGAACAATTGATATCCATTGTGACCCTGGAATATTATGAAACTCACTTTATATCGCCATACAGTAGAGAAAGTAAAGAGAGAACCATGGGAAAACTTTCAGTTAGCCTCGATCACTGTGTATGTATGCAACTTCTTGCTGACCCCTAACCTATGTCCTGTGGTAACTTAAATCTTTATTATAGTCTTGTTAATGAGGTAATGAAACTCTTTGCTGCAATCAGCTGCATACAAACAATAAATCCAACCCAGTATTTCATGCCTGATTTAGTTACTCCTCACTTCCTCAGTTGCAAATGAATATACTACTTTTATAACAGATAGTCAGGCATCTACAGAAAAGTATTACCTCTAGGCGATTCATTCAGCCACAGTATCTTAATATCACAGTATATGTGAATTCTAGAACTTGTTAAAATTGCAGCATTCATTATTAACACTTCATATTCAAATCATTAGATGCAGTTGGCAATGGTAGCAGGCTTCATAGTGTGCAAAAGAGGGACCAACAAGAAGGTAATATATATATATCTAACTCATGTCTTTGTGAAGGTTGCTTGCACATTTTTAGCAACTTATCATTGCCCAACTGCTTGCAGCCTAAATCATCTATGCATCTAACAAACTCAACAGTGAGTTTTGTAAATGCTGTACAAAACTTATCGACGGACCATAAGGAAGCTATTGAGAGAATGGGATTTGGAGGACTTCTTAAGATGCCAGGGACGTACCTTAGAAGACAAATGTTACAGCAACTTGCAGGGAGATACCAAAGCATCAACCAATGCTTCAATATATGTGGTGAGGATATTCCTCTTATTCGAGAGGATGTCAAGGACATAATGGGACTCACAATTGAAGGCATAGATGTTTTGGAACATGTAAACAAAAAGGAGGTCACAGATGAAGATAAAAATTTGGACATTGAATTGATGAAGAGGTATGAAGATGCAGACCACCATCTCTCGATTAGCAGGCTGAAACACATGATGATATCATCAGGCACTCTGGATGATGACTTTAGGAGAATATTTGTCTTGTTCACTATTGGTGTTATTTTAGCACCAACTGTGAAGCCCTACGTTAAAGCTAGTTATCTATCCGTGGTTAGAAAAGTATCAGACATTCCAAACTTCAATTGGGGAGAATTCACACGGACCCATTTATTAGCCTCATGTTTTAAGTACAAAGAATTGCACCAAGCCAATCTACAGGGCAATTTGACTTTACTGCAGGTCAGTTCTTTTATGCTGCAGCCACCTATAAGCATGTTACTTTGGTCTTATGTTTTTTCCCACTTTGTCAATAGTTTTGGTACTGGGAGCGTGTCATTGCGTACAGCAACCATGGGGTCAACTACTGAGCCAATCCAACCACCACTGATGGCGAGGTGGACTGAATCCAATGCTTCTAATCGATTCAGTGCTTTTAGTCAGGACACACTAGATGGAGGAACAGTAAGTTTCGGAACATACCTTCAATATGTTGTTGTTCATACAGCCTAACTATCTCATTTCTTGTTTCCAGGTTATGAAGCACCCTGCTGGTCAGGCCACGCAGCAGCAGACCACCCAGCTTAGAAATACAATAGTTGAAGAACAAGCACCAGTACGCGAGCAGGGTATAAGAAATAAAGATGTAAGTACTTCGTCTATTTATTTATGTTCCCAACCTCATTTGTGTTCCTAAATCACTGTTTCCTATTTATGTAGAAGAAATACCTTGACGAATGGGCGGAAGTTACCAAATCAGACATTAGAGTAGAAGTGCAAAAACAGGTTATGGATGTAGACCACAAATATGATAGGAAAATATTAACACAAAATGAGGAGATAGCTAAGATTAGAAAGGAGAAAATATTGGGACGAGGACTGGAAGAGAGGGTGAGTAAGATAGAAAACGATAATGCTCAAATCAAAACGGATATCAAGGTAACCAGCGTGAGAGTACTCATTTAAGTTACACATACATGTTTCATTGTCTAACAAAATTCTCGAAAAAAACAGCAAATGCAACAGGTACAACATGAAATACATCAGCTACTAAAAAGTTTTGTTAACCCATCTCCTCCATGTGTAAATGTTGACCCGAATATGGCTACATCTTCACGGGTTCGGTACCTACGCCTACATCTACACAAGTTCAGGTATGCAAATGTGGCTTTGGTTTCTTTGACTGATGTCGGAATCGATAATTTGAAATTTATCAAAAAACAACTACAGGAATCACTGCAGGTAGTACTGAAGAATTCAGCAACAGGTGGCCCACTGCAATTCGCCGATGTACTGGCGAGAATCAATGATGAAGCACGCACTGAAACAGGAGTTAAGATGGGAAAGAACACGGAACAGCAGGACATCCCCTATGCGCAGCACGAGGGCTTAAGCCTCTACAAACATCAGACCAAGAAAACCTATTACCGACAACAACTACGAAGTGGCTAGAATAGACACAGAACTCGGATGCTTTGTAATAATGAGTTACGACAATGCTAAGGTTGTAGAAATAGGTGAACATATTGTTACAGCAGCACAACTACGCTAATGTCACAGATGGGTACATAGTAGATGAGGTAATATGATTTCAATATCATGTCGACACTACAACATGCAAACATCTACTATGTACTAATCAGTGCAGCCTTTGCAGGTCATAAATGCCTTTGTTGCTTTCAGCAATGTGGAGACGGACGAAGCATCATTCATAACAACTTTCGATGCCACGAAGTTGGCTGAAAACAAGTTGGGTCGCTATAAATTCAGGAAGCTAATCGCTGAAAAGTGTGTGGGAAGGCATTTGGTATGTGTCATACTGGGTACTCATGTTTCTGCTATATTGAACAAGACATGCATTGAAAAGTTTTCAATTATTATTTTTTGGTTTTTGTGCCAATGAACATTAACAACAACCACTGGGCTCTCCTAGTGCTAAACTTCATAACGAAAAAGGTACAGATCCTCAACTCCTTAGCCTCAAGCCCAGGAATGCGAGACGAAGGCCTAGAGAAGACATTGGTAAGTACAGAACCTATGCGTAACACGTAGCATCTACTCAACTACAACTACTGTCCGATCCAATTTAACATCTAACTCACAATCCACTAGGTTGATAGAATACAGTCTTGCATTGAATCTACGGTCAAGGATTGCTTGGTTAACTTGCGTGACTGGGAAATAATTCCTTACCCTAACATACCACAACAAAAAAAGACAGGTGCACTTTTTCCCTTTTCTATTCTTTTTCCCTTTTTCTATTAATATACTAATGTTCTACTGCAATTACTTACTCTTATGTTCCATTCTAGAAATTCATGCGGGGCGTTCATAATGTATTATATGCTGGCATGGGATGGAGAAAAAATGGCCTATCATTTCTCAGATGTCTGTCTTACTATCCTTGCTAATTCTAAATTGCTACGGACTCATTAAATAATTGTTTTTGACACGCATTATTTTCACATGTATATAGGTACAAATGAAAGGGTTCAAACGGAAAATATGCACGAGGTTGCTCCTTTCTGATCGCAACAAGAGACGCCAAGAGTCATATGATAATCCTATCACGGTCTGAACTTTTAATTCATTACACAAGTTCCTGTTCAAGCAACTTATACCAACCAGATTGTACAAGTTCCTAACATTTGTCTTGATGTTTCTTAGGAGGAAGAGTACTATGCGAACAATCCGGACGAAGAACGCAAGGATGAACAGACTGAAAATGCAAGCGATGTGGAGATAACTGGGACTGAGACTCGAACTCCTGAGGCCAGCACGGAAGGAGGGAAAGGAAATACAGGAACAGGATCTGCAAAAGTAACGGAGCTGCAACTAGGAAAAGAGGGCGACCAAGAAAGAAACCAGCTGCCGATACTCCAGCTACTGTCGTAGATGAACTCAGTACCGAATTTATCACTAAACGAGTTCAACGGAGGAAGAAAGCTGGGCGACAGCAGACCAGCCCTTATGCGCCTTTGAAATTTTAGGAACTCAAAATAAATTATTGTAATTTTTTTTCCAAGGGCTGCGATTGGCTTGAACTACATTTCCTTCAGTTTTGTTAAGGTGTAGTTGATCTTAAATTTGTCCTGTTCAGACCTAAACGATGTATTGAACTAAACCCATGTGCGTTTAGCCGTGGTACAATGTTTTTTACTCATAATATAATCAGCTGAACAGACCCTAAAGCTTACTCAAACTTTATTGTTGGCATAGAAGTAAATAATTTGAGGAGATATGGAAAACATACCTCAGATTCAGCTTTTTGAAAAAGTGAACGTCTTGTATCAAGCATTTACTTATACCATAGGCCTTCTTTGTCAGTAGGATGGCCTGTTGCACCATATGGTTGCATCGATCATTCAGAATGCAACAACACTCTTTTATTCAGTACTGTGCATGTCGCCTGAGTTCTAGTTGTGTTAGCTCCTGTTAGCTTGCTTTCTTCTATTTGAACAATGGATTCTACATGGTCATATCTGTGCTTTACTCACTAACTGACCACATAGCCTCCCAAGGTCCACCTTTGCGCCCTAACCTCAGAATAAGAAAAAAAAAACAACTCTAAAATTTATGATTTCCATGCTGCCTCTGTTCAAGACTCCAGTACAGGAATACAAGTCTGAACTTAGGAGCAGTTCGCAATTTATAATTTCTAGATGACCACTGAACTAGGCATTACAAATGTAAAGAAATAAAGCACAAAAATAAGAGACTTTTCAGTCCTAAATGCAACAACACTCTTTAATCAGCTTATGCTAGCATCAAGCGTATAAATTATGCGACAACACAAAGGATTAAACAAGCACTATTTTGCATCCAACCTAAAACACTATTTTGAATGTCAGAAGGTACGTACCTGAATCGTACCCGAATCAAATGTCGTTGCCACCTTCCGCAAGCGAGATGAAGGTAATGAGCATCTCCTCCCAGAACGCACCGACAGGGACATAGGTGAAGCTCCGGTCGTGGGCTGGGCAAATCGTCGAACATGTGGCCTGCGCTAAGACTGTGGGCAGGCTTGGTCCGGAGGTCCCTCACGGCGGCCCTCGTCTACTCGATGGCGAACGGCTCGGCGCCATTGGCGTCCTGGCACCTCAGCAGCGCGCACTACTTCTCGTAGGCCAGCCGGACTGTCTCCCCTACCTTGTTCACATTGGGAAATTCCCAGCACATTTCAGCACAAGAGAAAGAGATGAATTAGGGGAGCAGATTGCAGCACGTACCCTGAATTCCTCGTACAACCTCTTCTCCCACTCGTAGAGCCTGTCAAGGCTCTCCTTGTGGCTCTAGAACAGCTCGAATGGCTCCAGGGGGACCTCGGGGGCGTCCTGCTCGGCTGCTCCTCGCCGTCGTCCGTCAGGACAACTGGTTGAACTGTCTACAAGAGAGCGACGGTCAATGGATCCATGACGATTTGCAAACTGCAATGGGGACAACCTCCAGCAGCACGAAGACGTCTTTGGCAGGGTCAACAATCTTCCTGAAATGGCCCTGGATCCGGCATGGCCGGCGCCCCCGCGACCAAGCAATCCCACAAGCCTACAGCGAGGACCACGCCCCTCCCCGCCTCCCACAAGCCTGCAGCGAGGACCACACACCCTCCCCTTCCCTACTTCCTGATTGACGATTGTCCTGAGGAAGGAGGCGAGGGGCGAGGTCGGGCACATCCACCTTGAAGACGCCTCGCGGCAACCCCGCACCCAATAGGCGGCACCCCGCCCAGCTTCACCGATGCCGGAGGAAGCAGTGGCCTCGCCAACGCCAGGGTTCCCGCCGCCTCGACCTCGTCCACCCGGCCACCAGCTGCGACGCTGACGTGGCGCCTTCTGAGCTGCGTCTTCTTCCTGGGAGAGGGGCGCTTGAAGCTTGGTGCCCAGCTTCAACTCCCTGATGTGCAGCCGGATCCGCCCAGACCCGTGCTCTACCGCGATGCCGCGCGCGCTCGCCGCCGCCGGCGCGGCGCCACCGTGCGCCCTCGCCCTTATCCCGTCAAGGCGGACTCCGCGCCCGAGCATCCCGGCGGCAGCGCGAGGGAGCTCCGTGCGTGGCGTCCCGGCGGCGGCGCCAGAGCATCCGGGCGACTGGCGCGACGGGAGAAACGGGACGGGATTGGGGCTGCGGTCGGAAAGATTTCTTTCCGTATATTCAATCATCCGTATAGTGTACACACATTAAACTCCTATTAAACATTTACCATATTACCCTTAATTACATAAATAAATTTCGAAATTAGAATTATTTTGATTTTTCTTAGTTCAATTTTAGTATGCAGGGTGCGTATGGGCCTACCATTTAATACACTTTAGTGCTTCCCCAGGCCTCTAAAAAATTGGTTCCTCTTGGTTCCTCTTGTATTTATTTATAGCCGTCGGATCGGCGTCGTGAGCCGTCCATTTCTCGACAACCATTGTAAAAAAGCTCATTTTATTTATATTGGTTGAGGTAGATACAAATGTAAAGGTAGCACATCGTATTATCTATCACACAATAGCCTATATGGTTACGTGAATGCAAACTTAGGACACTTTGCATTATTTTTCAGAATTAAAAAGATGGATAATTTATAAAATCATTAGGGTTGTATTTTAAATTATCTTTTATTACAATATCTATGAATATTTAATATTTAAATACAAAGTTTGAGCATTCATTTAAATTATCTTGATAATTACAAAGCAGTGTAATTTTGAAGAAAATATGGATATAGTTATTTGTCAGCATCGTTAGCCTCTTTGTCGTAAGTAGAAAATCCAAAGGGAAATGTGATTGGCTGTTTATTACACGTCTTATCAAGGAAGCATTTCTTGTCATCCTAGCTATCTTCCCAAGAAACATATTACCAACTATGTATCCTTGATGAAATCAAAGCTACGTACAGTTACTCGTGTCTTGGTGAGGCCTCATCAATACCTCACACAAGATAATTATCAATCAACGTATGGCAGCCCTTGACAAATACGTACATGACCTCGTAACCAACATTCAAAATGTGGGTACTTTATTTTTTAACTATCTTTCTGTGATGCGCTAGAAAAAAAAGAAAAATCTTAGAAATTCTCACAATAATCAGAAAATTCTGGCCTCTGATTCAGTTGACTCTAATCACCATCAATGATAATAGCCATCAGATCGATTGTAATTTATATAAAAATTACCCACCATTACCATTATTAAAGATATGTAAAGTAACCCCCTAATTTTGCATCTAAATTACCCACTTATGCCGTCTCCATTGGAGCCTCTAATTAGTAATAGTAAGATAAGATGGGTGTAATTACACCCGGTGTATATATATAGGTATATATATATATATTGTCACTGCATTGGCCGGCCTCTCTTGCGGACGG
Organism: Hyparrhenia diplandra; assembly: GCA_015847255.1. Lineage (NCBI taxonomy): Eukaryota > Viridiplantae > Streptophyta > Magnoliopsida > Poales > Poaceae > Hyparrhenia > Hyparrhenia diplandra. Next base: position 1,069,793 of record JADLZK010008369.1, read on the forward strand.
CTGCGCTTACCCCTGTTGTGTCTATCTCCGGTTGGCCGTCCACGCGAACCCATAAGTGCTAGCTGCCAATTTGCCGACCAGCGCTCAGTCACTGACTCGCTCAACGCTCACCGGCCTGCGTGGCCATCAACGTCTCGTCAAAGATTTCCCGCTGCTGCCAACTGGCATCCTGCCACACGACTCAGCCTGCTAGCGTCCAGCGCACATACGTGTTGGAGTCGGCGGGATGCGGTTGATTTGTCTGTCTATTTTGGCCAAATGGCCCCTTCTTAGTGTTTTTGTTGTGATATATTTTGTAGGTTGCATATACGAACCTTATAAAATTCTGAACTTTTACCTAGTTTTAATTTGCTACTGTGTTATGCCGCCAGCACAACATATGAAAATTCAAAATGAAGTTGGATTTGGTCCTTCCGCCACTGCTCCTTGTCTATATATATCTACAAATTTAGCCACGGATGACACATGCAACTAAAAAACTACAGCCGCAATGGAGAAGGTGCTCCTCGCCTTGGCCGTGGTGTTGGTTCCACTCATCCTCTCCAAGCTCAAGTGTTTGCTCGTTAGCAAGCCAAAGCTTAGGCTTCCCCCAGGGCCATGGACGTTGCCACTGATAGGCAGCTTGCACCACCTCGTCAGCAACCCATTGCCGTACAGGGCAATGCGCGACCTCGCGCACAAGCACGGGCCGCTGATGATGCTGTGGCTGGGCGAGGTGCCCACGGTGGTGGCGTCATCGCCGGAGGCTGCGCAGGCCATCACCAAGTCGCACGACATCATGTTCGCTGACCGTCACATCAACAGAACCATCGGCATACTCAGCTTCGACGGCGTGGGCCCACTGTTCGTGAGGTACGGCGAGCTGTGGCGCCAGCTCCGCAAGCTCAGCGTGAAAGAGCTTCTGAGCCCTTCCCGTGTGCAGTCGTTCCAGCGCATCCGCGAGGAGGAGGTGGCGCGGCTCGTGCAGAGCCTGGCCACTTCTGCCGCCGCTGGCGCCGCCGTTGACCTGTCCAAGATGATCTCTAGCTTCGTCAACGACACATTCGTCAGGGAGTCAATCGGCAGCCGGTGCAAGTATCAGAACGAGTACTTGGATGCCTTGGGCACTGCCATTGCGATGTCAACAGAACTAAGCGTAGCTAACAACTTCCCGTCATCTAGGCTGTTGCAGAATCTTAGCACCGGGCCACGTAGGGCGATGGCGTGCCGTGACCGGATCGCACGCATCCTTGGCCAGATCATCCAAGAGACAAAGAAAGCCATCGACAATGGTGACATGGCTTCAAACGAGAGCTTCATCTCTGTTCTGCTCAGGCTGCAGAAAGAAGCAAGCTTGTCCATCAAGCTCACCGACGACATCGTCATGGCGCTTATGTTTGTAAGTCGCGCGTTCCCATGTTCCCATCATTCCGCTGGTGCTATATATGCTGATCTTCGCCAGCTAGCAAAATTTAAACTTGCGTATATGTATGATAGATTGCTGTTCCATTTGTTGTGCTAGGACATGTTTGGCGCTGGCAGTGACACCTCGTCTGCCGCATTGACCTGGTGCATGACAGAGCTAATCCGGAACCCAGATACGATGGCAAGGTCCCAGGCCGAGGTCCGGGAGGCCTTCAAGGGGAAGAGCACCAGCATGATCACCGAGGACGATCTCACCCGGGCAAACCTTAGCTACCTCAAGTGTGTTGTGAAGGAAGCACTCAGGTTGCACAGCCCGGGGCCGCTCCTGATCCCGCGCAAATGCCGTGAGACATGCCAGGTCATGGGCTACGACCTTCCTAAGGGCACATGCGTGTTCATCAACGTTTGGGCAATTTGCAGGGATGCCAAGTACTGGGAAGATGCTGAGGAATTCAAGCCAGAGCGATTCGAGAACACCAGCCTAGACTACAAAGGGACAGACTATGAGTTTCTTCCGTTCGGGTCTGGCCGCCGAATGTGCCCGGGAATAAACCTTGGATTGGCCAACATGGAGCTTGCGTTGGCCAGCCTTCTGTACCACTTTGATTGGAACCTACCGAGCGGAATGGAGCCCAAGGATGTCGACACTTGGGAAGCTCCAGGACTAGTTGGAAAGAAAAACACAAGCCTGGTTTTGCACCCTGTAAGGCACATATTTGCTCCGGTTAGTATGCCTAATTAACGCCAAATTGCCCAACTGTTTTTTGCTGCTTTTTATGGGTGATCGTTATGAGACTAGTCCTGTAACGAACAGGTTTGTCGTGGTATGTCTAGGCTTACTGGGACGTTCTGTTGTATCTTTCTCATCTTAATGAAAGACATGCTTTGGCAGTGGTCACAAAAAAAAAAAAAAACAAATCAGTTTGACCAATTGGTTTTCTAGTATCCTATTTTTTCATGTAAGGGTTGTATTTATCACAAAGTCGATGGAACAAGTATTAGGGTGAACTCGTACTACACACAACATAGCTCACTTGGTCGGAATTCTTGTGGTATAGTTTGTCCACTCGAGTTTTTTACTTGGGTTGCTATCATTTTCCTAGTGTCTAAGGGATCGTCCCTGGCAATACAGATCAACATATCACGTATAGGGAATCAGGTGGGTAGCACATGAGACATATTTATGCAGGTTTAGATACAGGGTACCCTATGTCCAGTTGAGTTGGTCTCGTCTCATTTATGTTCCTTTTGCAGCAGCAGTGTTGATCTCCAGTTAACTAAAGTTGCTATGAACTTTTGTTGAGATACCAATTGGCCAGAGCTTCCCTATCCCGCGCCTTACATAGTTTGAGAGGTATAGGGCTAAAATCTGAGTCCCAGTCGGCTTACATGAAGGTTTCCTATAGTATGTTAGAGGAAATCTACATACACAATCAGTGATTCCTCAACTTGGGGATCCCGGTCTTCTCCTCTGTATATACTCTAGAGGGGTAGGTTTACAAGGAAAGTATCATATTCGGCTATATGGTAGGTATTCTATTATGATTAAAATATCTTTATTTTGGGCTGGACCGCCCCTGGTAGCATAGTCCATGTATTGTACTGTATGTATTGTACTGTATGTACCGGGGTATATCCCCCACAAGTAGTAATCGACGCTATCAGAAAATGGAATTGCCTTGGCGGTCAACAATTTTTTTGAGTGCCAAAATCAAACCGCCAAGGAAGGGTAGTTTGCTTGGCGGTCGTACACCCCACTAAGGAAACATATATTCCTTGGCGGTTTATGTGTACTGCCAAGGAATATGTGTGTTTCCTTGGCGGTTTTGAACCACTGCCAAGCAAATGACTCATATCTTTGAGTGTTGTTCTTAACCGCCAACAAAATAACCATTTCCTTGGGTGTTATTTGAAACCCTCAAGTAAATTATCATTTCCTTGGGGGTTATTGATATTTCTTGGAGGTCAGCACCCAAGGAAATGCTTATGAGTATTTTGGTGTCTCTGGCCAAAAAAAAAAAAAATCTTAAAGGTGTCTAAAAATCCTAATGTTTGGCATGATATCATAACATGGCTATATTATCTTGTCATAAATTTTTCAAATCATATTAACACTGTGTAGTGCCACTTTGCTAAAATTTTCACAACTCCATACATCTCTCTTATAGTTACATAAACTATGTGAGTGATATATCTATTTGGTAACTTTATATAATTACACTTTGTTTAAATCATTTGATTTTTTTTATACGAAGACTATACATCCAAATCTTGTTGTCATGCAAGTTTGTAGCATTTTCTAACAAAGTTTTGAAATTATTACATATTATCTTAAGATAGTTTCGAGACAAAACTATAAATCATCTCTACCAAATAAACAAATTTTGGGTCCAAATACAATATATTGGCTTAAATGAAATGTATGATCCGAAATAAAAGTTTATGATTTTTTTTTAATCTAACTAGATGTACATCCAAATTTTATCTATTTATTCATTAATAGAAAAAACAAATAATAAATCATTATTAGACATTATAAAGAAAAAAACAATTTCGTATTTGGCCAATTAGTAGTTCGGCCCATCTCTACCCATATTACTGCAGACTCACTTTTCACGGTTAGATCAACATCCAATGGCTGATCCCCATCCCCGCCCCCTGATCTCCCAAACCCTAGTTTCTCTCACACCCTCTGTTGGTGTAGCCCCGAAGCGGGCTACCCCCTGGTAGGACGAATCACTCAACTAGACTAAAGTGGACACGCGAGGGTGAGTGATAAACTGGAGCACTCTTCTATTAATTCTCAGTCCGTCTTACAATGCCCCCTTGGGGGTCTATTTATAGTCCGTAGACTATTTACAATTCCGATTTTGTCCTCCTACCAACCCTAGACTTCAACGTCTCCCGCTATCGATCAAGGGTAATGCGGTTTTTTCTGTCTCGCGATCCCACCTACCCTCCTTGGGCTGCTTGACGTCGGACCGCGAGCACCTGCAAGACAAGGCTAAAACACATTCGTCACTAGGTCATTCCGGCCGCGCGACCAAGAGCGGCCGCTTTCGACCATAAAAGCCGGAGCCTAGGGGTCCACACTGAGCAACCGTTCCTGGTGCGATGGTATGAACATTCGGCATCTCCGACCGAAAGCTGACGCATTCGCCCTGCGAGACCCTCCGGACGACTGTCGTAGGGCGGAAGCCCCGGCATTCGTCATGCTCGACCGAATAATGACACATTCGCCCCTGCGTGCTCTCCACGTGGGCGCCTCGAGCGAAAAACCCCGGCCCCGCTCGCGCAAGCGAAAAGGCGCGGCCTTCGCCCGCTTCGCGGTTGCCTCTTATAAGCGGTGCTTTCGGCGGACGGGCATTCGCCCGGCTTGCCCCGACCGAATGCTCCGCCTTCGCCCGTGATCAACGAAACTCTTGCCCCGGTCTTCATCCCCCTTATCCTTGGACACGCAGCGACCTCCACGCAATCCGAATCTAAGGACATTCGGCCGCCGGAGCGAACCCCGGTCCTTTCGGACCATTTCTATGTGGTCTTACGGGCCGTCCGCATGGCGGTTGGCGGGTTTCGCCTCCCCAACGGTAGCCCCTCAAGGTCAAGGGCGAGGTCCTTCTTGTCCTTCCCTTGGCATCGACCTCTCGGCCCTCAAGAAACCCCCCGGCCGAATGCTTGTTATTTTTTTTTATTTATTATATATATATATATATTTTTGCGGAAGGCGAAACGGCGCCGCCTTGGGTTTGAGCCCCGGCGACGGATGGGGCGTGGCCTCGAGCCGCCCGCAGTTGGTTCGACCTATATAATGTGATCGGGGCGGGCGGTGATTCCCCCGGCTCATTTCTTGTCTGGCGCTCCATCTTTGCGGCGCTCTCGAGCTGTCCCGCTTTTCGGCGATCTCGGCTTTTCGCGAGCTCACGGGCATTCGGCACCCGGCCGTTTGCTCAAGTAAGTTTCCTTTTGCTTCTTACTTCCCTTTCGGTTGAGTTGGGCGCCCATTTTTATTTTAGGGTTTCGTCGTTTCTTTTTATTTTTGTATTCTAGGTTTTGTTGATTCGGTAGAATGTCGGGTCCGGTTGCCTCGGGATCCGACTCTTCGTCGAAGGGCTCGGATCTACCGGCCCGGCTCGTCGGGTTTGGATTCGACCTCAGTTAACGTAACCAATGCGCAACCGCTTCGAGCATCAATCAGCACCTATTTTCTAGCGAAAGTGAAGGTGGATCCGAATCCGATAGTCCGGTTAGCCCCCCGGTCCTGGATGAGATTGAGGCGGATGTTGACATCGAAGGATCCCCTGTTGGAGGACACGTTTCGGCGGAGAACTGAGCCGGACCTATCGGTACAAGAAGATGCCGAGGCTTCTTTTGGAGCTCGGAAGAGTCGGGGACGACGAAAGTTATTCCATCGCCCGAAGGTTTTCGGGAGAATCCAGGGGCCTTCGGCTCACCGTGAGATTTATTGGGCCGGAACCTCACGCGTTACCAAAGAGGTTCTAAATGATTATGTGTGAAAGGGATTCATGGATCGAGAAACAAGGCTGCTGTGCAGAGCTCCGACCGGGGAGAGAGTTCCGAATCCCGGGTCTGGAGAAGCACTTGTTTTCAAGGATTATTTTAAGGCTGGCTTTCGTCTGCCCTGCGAGGACACATTTATCGGCAGCGTCCTTGATCGATTCAGTCTGCAGCTTCATCATTTGACGCCGAATGCGTTTACACGCCTGGGGGCATTCGTCTGGGCCATGAAAATGATGGGAGCCCCTCTGTGCGCTGACACCTTCATTCAGTACTACGCTCTACACAAGAAACCGAAAAAGATTCGGGACGTGAGGACTAAGGAGCACTGCTACGTACAATTCGGAGCTTACACCTTCATTCCAAAAGGAAGCCTTCGTATCGCTCCTGCTTTTTGCAACAAATGGTCGAAGTGGACGCAGTTCTGGTTCTATGCACGCGTCAGTGCCAGAAATGAACACGAAGCCTCCACATCTGGCCTGTCGATGAATAGTGTTCTCGAGAGCCGAATGGTCCCCCTGCGTGCAAAATGCCATGCGCCTTTCTTTGAAAATGCAGAAGGGGATGCGGAAGCTACCATGGTGTTCCTTGCAACCTTAGAGAGGCAAAGCACCCGTGACTTGGTTGAGGAGTGGATTGCTATGGGGGTTCGGCCCTTGAGCTCTGGGGTGCGATTCGTCGTCGACCCTCCGAATTATGGCTATGAGACAAATCTTGTCCACTTATTTGTCATTCCTTCGCGTTTCCACTTTCGAAGAAAGTATTCTTGGAGTACGTGATTGACTTAAACCGATGCCATTCTAGGAGCGGTTGGAAAACATGAGTACGACTGGCCCAGAAATTATCGGGGAGAATGCCCGAATCAACGAGGCCCTTGACGCCATGAAAGTGCCCTATCCCCATCGGTGACTCGGTGAGGCTAAGGCGGAAAAGGTCGCCGAAGGCGGCTTACCGCGGAAAGGCTACCGCTCATGATTTGGCTCCTCTTGAGCGAATCAAGCGGCGTAAAACAACTTCGAAGAGGCCAAAAGAACCCAAGGATGTCGAGGTAGGTCGTGATCTGGCTAGGGTTCCCGGTTTGCGTGGCCGAAAGGTTACATTCGGCCGAACCCGCCATTTTGGCATTGTTATTCGCCGGTACTTTTATCTATCTTTCACGGGGATTTTGGCCGTGCTTTTCGGCCATTTTGTCTTTATTGCTTGGGTACTTTTGTACAGATGTATCTTTGTTGCTGCTAATGTTCGTTTATACTGTTTGTAGGTTATTTCTAGTGATTCGGAAGACATGGCCGGGAAGGCTATGAAGGACCCCCTCGCCACTTTAAGGGATGCCGATGACACGACCTCTTCCGGCCCCAATTTTGTTGCGGTGAAGAGGCCACGCGCTTGGCGATGCGGCTACGAAAGGCTGCGGCGCGAAGAGAGGCGGTCGAGCAAGGAAGCTCGCCCGGCTCTTTGCCGTTCCTTCGTCCTCGTCGCCAAAGGCTGCTCCGGGTAAGTCTCGGTTCTACCGGGAGTTCATCAAAACTTCCGGTGTTTTCAAGGACTGCCTTTTCGGCTTCGGCTCACTCTCCCTCGGAAGTCATTCGAGCGACTTTAAGGAGGCTTTTGTGTACTCCGGGATTAGCTCCCCCGAGGAGATGAGTCCACGGCGAGAGAAGACTTACAAGCTTGCATGTTGTCTAGGAGCGCATTCGGATGCTCGGCTTGTGGCTGGAGTTGATCCGCGAAGTCTGCCCCTTCTCCCTTCAGAAGAGGGGGTCAGATTCGGTATCGACTGCTCCACCTCCTTCACAGCTCCGCATACCGAGAAGGAGTTGCTGAAGACGGAGCCTCAGCTACTCTTTGACGCGTTAAACTTCTATGCCACCGGAGTAAATTTCTGATTTCGGCTATTGTGTTGCGAATGCTAGTTTCGTGCTAATTACCCTAGAGAAGAAGTTTCAGGGTCAAGGCAGCAAGGCCCTGGAGGCCGAAAGGGCCAAGACCGATAAATTGACCAAGGACCTAAAGACGGCCAATTCTCGGAGGTCGAAGGCGAATCCGGCCGAAAAGGCCGAGAAGAAATCGGCGAGCTAGACCCGAAGGTGAAGGGCGTGGAGGGTGAGCTCGAGGCGAGAGGAAGCGAAGCCGGTCGGTTTCATTTGGCTGTGGGCGCATGAGAAGAAAGCTGGCATTTCGGCCTTACGGCGTCTGCTGGCCTCCTTCGGTGATGAAGCCGTCCCGCCCCAGGGTCTTGGGGAAAGGGAGTTGCTCACCTGGCTTGTTCAGGAGGTTAGAGCCTTACAAGATCGAATGGAGACCGGGAGGGGCTATGCCTCTTTGGAGACCCTGCGGGCATTCGGCACCGCCCTCCACGAGCTGGGATGTCCTCATCTTGAGGCTGTGGAGCCGGACTAAGACCCGGGCGTTTATTGGCGCACTCCTGCTCCGGCTCTTTCGGCGGCTGGTAAATTTTACCAAGGCTATTGGCTGAAGGGTGGGAAGGACCTTGCCATGTATCGCGCGGCCGAATCTCGGGCTTCGGTTAGTTCAAGTCTTCCAATCTTAGTGACTGTGCGTTCTTATCGATTTGACTTTTTTCATTACTAACTCGCTTGGCTGGTTACATAGGATCCTCAAGAGAAAGAGGAGATTCGTGCCAAGGTGGACGCCTTCGTCGCAGAGCGAGATGGGCGAAGTCCGCGTGATGATTCGGCCAGCCCCTCCAACGCCGGAACTCCCCCAGCCCAGCCGAATGCCGGGACTGAAGAAGATAGGGTAGAGAATGTTTGAGGATTTTATGGTTTGGCCTTGTTGGCTTCGATGTTGTAATGATACATGATTAAGTTATCGTTGAATCTTTTGGCAGGTTCCCGAGGAGGGGACCTCTGATTTTATGGAAGATTCGTTTCCTTTGAATGTTGAACGTGACAGATTCGGCATTAGTGGGGCTTCATGGCTTAGGGCTCAGGAGGCTTATCCTGATGGGATGAATGATTTTTTTACTTCGCGTCGACAAAAAATCATTCGTCATGGTCATCGGATGCTTGATTTTTGGAGTTCGTTTGTTCCTTCCATTAGGCAAAAGAATTTGGTCCGTGGCGTCTTACTTGAGCCAAAAGTAGAGGTAAAGGAGGAACCCATTGAACTTTTGACTCCTAGGTACAGGTATTGTTCCGTTAAGGATCTTTGGCTAAACTAACCATGTATACGATGTCTTTGTTTCTTTTAAATATGTATAGGGTTGCTTTCGGTTCGGATTGTTTCGTTTTCTCGGAAAAATATTGTCTTGTCAAGAAACCCCCCCCCCTTTTGTGAGGAAACAAAAGTCATATGCTTTGCCGAAAGCAATTTTATCTTTAACTTAGGTATTGTACATGTCGCGTGTTGCGTATGTGGACCTGGTCTACCTCGTGGCCGAATGCTGCCTTCTTGCACAGTCGGCCATCTTGGAGCTACAACTTTCTCTTTTCTCCTAGCTAGCTGGTACATGCGGCCAGGAGTAAGCAATTGAATCCCTAGTGTTCGGGATCGGATCGATAGCTTGACATTGTTGCGTGGCAAGGCTTGGGCGAGTGTGTTATGTTTCGTGTTTCCTCTTCCGACCTTCTTGTACACTCGGCGGATTCGATATTGGCCTTGTCACGCCGATGGGGATGAACTCGTGCAATGGAGAATGTTGTTCGGGTTTCACCGAGCATTCGGCGCTCAGATTTCGATGTTACGCGGTGCGGCGGCGATCTTTTCTTTGAAACCCGGATATTGTCGGCCACCTTGAGTAATCATAGATATGCCTGAGTCGGTAGATGTACTTTATGCGCAACTCTTTCGGGGCTTGGCCTCGGGTTTCCCATGTGGTAGGATTGTCTTTCGATAAGCTCTTTCATGACAGCCGCTTGTGGGCAAGCTGCCAGAGCCGCTCAAGACAACACTCTCTCTCCATAGCTGGCCTAATGCTAGCTACTTTCTCCTGATTCCTCTCAATCCTAATGAACCTACGATCTTTTTTGGCTTTGATCCTTTTTGCATTGCTCGTGGTGGCTAACTAAAGATGTTCCTTCAACAGCCTGTGGCTGTTTTTCTGGGGGATTTGTGACCCTTGGGTCCTATTTTATAGTAGTTTTGGTTGTCCTTGTCATATCCTGGGCCTTTATTGTCTCAATTGCCCGAGGGAGTAGCCATTGGACGGGAGTTTTGATTCATCTCTTAATAAATAGGTGCACCTACTTTAGTCCTTTCTGGACTTTAATGGCATTTTGCCCCAGTGCATGCCTTGGCAACGTTTTAAGGGCCAAGCTGCACTTGTGCGGATTTCACCGCTTATGCTCCGTTTTTGACTCTTTGGTCAATTTCGGATGATTTGGGCTTGTTAGCCTCAGCTGTGATTTTTGGAGGTCGTCACTTTCGGCCTTTGTGTCGACTTTTGATCTTCTCTGACCTTAGTCTTTTGGCTTTTAAGCCTTGGTTTGCTGATCTCTTCAGCATATACCCTTTTTCGGGCATGATGTGTGCCGAATATATCAAGTGTGACTTAGTCACTTCTTGTTTTCGGCTTGTTCTCTTGTCTTAACACAATGCTTGGGGAAAAGGAACCTTTATAGGGGGTTCACGACCGAGTGTTTCCAGGTTGCCTCATTAGAAAACCTCACACCCTCGAAAGGGCTTCCCCTGTGAGGAAAAAGAGCGCAACCCATGGTAGTTTCGTATCTTACTTATTACAAACCGTGATAAAAGATAAAAAAAACAAAAATTACAAAAATTACAACGTTCGTAGAGTCTCGGAGGAGCGTTCCACGTGTGAGTGGTTTCGTCGCCTTCTTACGTCTTGAGCCGGAATACACCGGGCTTTACCATGCTTGCGACGACGAATGGCCCGTACCATTGGGATTGTAGCTTGCCCTGCTTGTCCGCGTGCCGAATCAAGACGAGGTCGCCTGGGTAGATGTTTTTTCGCAGTACTTTCTTGTCTCGCTAGCTTTGCGTCTCCTTGTGGTAGTTGTCGAGGTTTTTCGCCGCCTGCAACTTTCGGAATTCAGATGTGTCAGCATCTACAAACCTTTGTATTTCAGTTACATCAGCTATTTGTGTGCGAAATGAGCCGAGCCTAAGCTCTTCCGGCGTTATGGCTTCTTCCCCGTAGAGTAAGTTTAAACGGAGTAAATCCGGTTGCTTTCGGGACTTGGAGATGTTGTGGCCCCAAACCGAAACGGTCATTTCTGCTGGCCACTTTCCTTTGCTTGCGTCCCACAGAGACTTGGAGACGGTTGAGAAGATTAGTCCATTGGCCTTTTCGACCGCCCCATTGCTACGTGGGTGGTAAACCGATCGCGAAAGTCAATTTGATCGAAAGCTCCTCACAAAAGTTCGAAACTCCGTTGAATCAAAGCGCTTGCCACCGTCCCACCGTTATGTAGGATGGAACCCCAAAACGGTATACTATGTGTTGCCATGCGAAACTGATCAAGGTTGCTGAGGTGATTCTGGCTAAAGGCCTTGCTTCTATCCACTTGGTAAAATACTCAAGTGCTACGGCTGCGAATCTCACATTGCACGGAGCTGTTGGTAACGGCCCCACTATGTCTACCCCCATCGTTGAAGAGGCCAAGTAGGCACTATCGACCTGCTTGGGTTGGATGGTGCGTTTTGCTTTTTGGCGAACATCTGGCAGCTTTCGCATGTCTTCACCAGTTGCTTTGCATCTTTGGCTGCTGACGGCCAGTAAAAACCTTGTCTCATTGCTCTATGGGCAATTTCGTGAGGTCCCCTATGGGATCCGCACATTCCTCCATGAATCTCGCCTAGGAGCTTTCGTCCTTCTTCTGTGCTGATGCACTTGAGTTTTGGCGCTACGATGCCATCCTTGTACAGCTCACCTCTTATGATGGAGTAGTGCTTGGTCCTTGACTCCATTCGCTGCTGTTCATGCTTGGACTCCGGTTCGAATGTTCCTGTCAAGAATGCGAATATCGGGCTCCTCCAGTCATGACTTGCGATGACATGAATGGCCCTTGGTTCCTCTTCTTCTCCTCTAATTGCCTTGGCTGAAAGCTGTTGGAAGAATACATCTGGAGGGGTCGGAATGGCAAGTGCGGCTGCCTTTGCTAGCTCGTCAGCTTCTCTGTTTTCGCTGCGTGGTATGTACTTTATCGAGAAACCTGTGAAATGCTTCTCCATTGCTCTTACTGCTTGTAAATATCTGACTAGAACTGGTTCCCTGGCCGTGTACTCCTTTTCGCGATGCCCGCTTACCACCTGTGAATCTGTACGAATGACGCATCTTTTGACGCCCATTGCTCTTAGCTTTGAAGTGCTAGCGATGCACCGCTTCATATTCGGCCGTATTGTTGGTGCTTATGAACTATAATCTGGCCGCATATCTGATGGACGGACCCTGCTGAGGTGTGAGTATGGCCAAAACCCCAGCCCCTTTGTCGCACCAGGCTCCGTCACAATACGCAGTCCAGGTTGGTTCGTCAAAAACCACCGGATTGCCTTCGGTTGCCGGAGTCCGATGCGCTATGAAATCCACGATTGCTTGAGACTTTATGGCTGATCGTGCTTTCGAAATCGATTACGAATTCATTGAGTTCGGCGGCCCATTTGCCTACCCCCGCCTACGGCTTATTTGTTCTGACAGAGCTTCCAAGGAGTGAGGAAACAACCCGAATCTTGTGTGCTCGAAAGTAGTGCCTCGGCTTTCGGCTTGCCATTAGGACCGTGTAAGCTATTTTCTCTAGCTCACGAGTAGTTAAGCTTGGCTGGCTGAAAGGGCTTCGGATCACGTAATAGATAGGAAACTGCTTGAGCTTGTTGTCCTGCTCTTTCTCTTCGACGAGGGCGGCGCTTACCGCAAGCGGTGATCTTTGCTAAATATAGCAATATCTTGCCTTTGGGGATGGTTTCGTCATGGTCATCAGATTGGTAAGGTAGTCTTTTAGGTCTTGAAAGGCTTTTTGCTGTTCAGGTCCCCATTCAAAATCCGTGTTATCCTTTAGCACTTTGAAGAAAGGCAAGCCCTTTTCAGCTGACCTTGAGATGAATCTGCTAAGAGCTGCTAGTCGACCTGTGAGCCTCTGGACTTTCTTTCGGCTATCTGGGGGCTTCATGTCTATGATTGCCGCGATCTTATCTGGATTCGCCTCTATGCCTCTGGCTGACACTAAGCAACCTAACATCTTACCTTTTGTGATGCAGAAGATGCACTTTTTCGGGTTTAGCTTGAGCCCGCTTCGCCTTAGATTCGCGAAAGTTTCTTTTAGATCAGTGATATGTGACTCTTTCGAGCTGCTGATGACTACTATATCATCCACGTATGTCACCAGATTCTTCTTCTTCTTTTGCTCTCTAAAGACCTCATCCGACATTCTGGAGAAGGTGGATCCGGCGTTCCTCAACCCTTCGGGCATTCGCTTGAAATAATAAGTCCCCCCTGGAGTGATAAAGCTTGTCTTCTCTTCATCTTCCGGATTCAGATGTATCTGATGGTATCCGGAGAAACAGTCGAGCAAACTCATTCTTTCGCAGCCTGAGGCTAAGTCAATCAGGGGAGAGGATATGGGTCTTTCGGACATGCCTTGTTTAGATCAGTGAAGTCTACACACATTCGCCATTTCTTGATGTTAGGGTCGGATGTTTTTTTCTGGACCATGACCACGTTTGCTAACCATTCGGGGTATTGGACTGGCCTGATTACTCCTGCATCCGAAAGCATGGGAGCCTGCTGTACTAATGGGGGGGGGGGTGGCAAGCGAGTATTCGATAGCGAAATATGCATTCGGCTGAGCACCTACCGTTTCTCTCATATTGTACACGTGCTTTGGAGCTTGGCTACCCTGTGAACTTTCGTCCTTTGATTTCTGCTCCTTGGCCATCTGCCCATACTTACAGTCTCGACTGAAATGACCCATGTTTTCACCACAGACGAAACAATACGGTACTCTCGGACCATCCCGTCCTCTTCCGCGTCCTCTGCCCCTTGAGCTTCGGCCACCTCGGTTGGACTGACTCGCCTTTGAGTTTGAGGCATCTCCTGAGCATGGTTCTTGGCTGGGTTCGGCTACTTGAGCCGAATCATCTTGCACATTGTTGACCGGGCGAGGAGTCTTGCCTCCCTTTTGGCTATTGTTTGCATTCGGGTGGGGTGATTGTTGCTTCTCGTCCTTTCTTGTTGCCTTTCTTCTTTTCAGACCTTCTTCGGATTTGGTGAACTTTTTGATCTGGTCGTATAGCTCGGTTAGAGTTTTGGGTTCTTCCCTGTCTAGGAGCGCAGCGCACTGACCTATGGCCATTCCTTCTATTGCCGCTGCTATTACTACCTCGTCCGATACATTCGGCGTTTGAGCACGAAGCTGCACTATCTTTTCAAGATACTGTGTCAATGACTCTCCGTCCTCTTGCTTGAGCTTTAGGAAATCCCTAGTTCCCTTTTTTAAGGACCGAAAACCCCCAAAGGTGATGATCAACTGTTCTCTCAGTTGCTTCCAATTTCTTATTGAAAGCAGACGAAGGGCGATGTACCACTCATGCGCAATGTCTTCTATTGCCATGATGAGAGACTTTGCCAGGGTAACCGAATCCCCTCCTGCCGAATGCAATGAATTTCCTTGGATCCGACTTCCCATTGAATGATGGTAGCCTGGGCTTGTACCCTGTCGGCCATGGGCTTAACTGTAATTCTGGCGCGAGTGGAAAGACCGGATCGACTTTCCCATCCGCAATGAAGCTGGTTCTTGCCCCTCCTTGAGATGGTGCTGTGTTTTTCTCCATCTGAGCTATTTCACGGAGCAAATTCTCTTTCTCAATTTCGGCGAGCTTCAGCTGTTCTCTTGCTGAATCCTCTCTTCGCTTGGCCGCCTCTCCTTTCATCATTGCATCCCTCTGAGCCCTTAATTCTCTGAGCTCAGCCTGTCTAAGGCTCAACTCTTGGATTAACTTGGAACGTTGTTCCTGCTCATTACCTGCTGTTTCGTGCTCGAGTGGCTGCTCCTCTTCTGAATCTTCCTCATCTTCTGGGATTTCGGAGTGTCCTGCTTCGGAAGGACCTTGGCCGGTGATGGCCCCGGGGCCTGTGGCCGCGTCTTCTGTTTCGCCCTGACCCTGACCTGCCGGAGTGACAATCTCGGGCGGAGGATCTGACGAAGGATCCACAGGGGGAGATCCGGCCGGTGCGGTGCCGGCGCCGCCTTGGGTCTTCCTCGCCCTGGAGCCATGGGTTGCCTGCACAACCATGGTGGGCGCCAATGTTGGTGTAGCCCCGAAGCGGGCTACCCCCTGGTAGGACGAATCACTCAACTAGACTAAAGTGGACACGCGAGGGTGAGTGATAAACTGGAGCACTCTTCTATTAATTCTCTGTCCGTCTTACAATGCCCCCTTGGGGGTCTATTTATAGTCCGTAGACTATTTACAATTCCGATTTTGTCCTCCTACCAACCCTAGACTTCAACGTCTCCCGCTATCGATCAAGGGTAATGCGGTCTTTTCCTGTCTCGCGATCCCACCTACCCTCCTTGGGCTGCTTGACGTCAGACCGCGAGCACCTACAAGACAAGGCTAAAACACATTCGTCACTAGGTCATTCCGGCCGCGCGACCAAGAGCGGCCGCTTTCGACCATAAGAGCCGGAGCCTGGGGGTCCACACTGAGCAACCGTTCCTGGTGCGATGGTATGAACATTCGGCATCTCCGGCCCGAAAGGCGGCGCGATTCGCCCTGCGAGACCCTCCGGACGATCGTCAGGGGCGGAAGCCCGGCATTCGTCATGCTCGACCGAATAACGACACATTCGCCCTGCGTGCTCTCCACGTGGCCGCCTCAGAACGAAAAACCCCAGCCTTCGCTCGCGCAAGCCAAAAGGCGCGGCCTTCTCCCGCTCGCGGTTGCCTCTTATAAACGGTGCTCGGTGGACGGGCATTCGCCAGCTTGCCCTGACCGAATGCTCCCGCCTTCGCCCGTGATCAACGAAACTCTTGCCCCCCGGTCTTCATCCCTCCTTATCCTTGGACACGCGACCTCCTGCAATCCGAATCTAAGGACATTCGGCCGCCGGAGCCGAACCTTGGTCCTTTCGGACCATTTCTAGCTGTGGTCTTCGGGCGTCCGCAGGGGGGTGGGCAGGTTTCGGCCTCCCCCCAACACCCTCACTTCAGCTTATCCTTTCCTTCAGGCTGCCTCCCAAGTCTAAGCCCACGATGTCTTTTCCCATTCTCCCTCATGCGCCGCTGCTCGCTGCTGCTCCAGCCTCTCCAGGGGATCCCATCCCGCGCCGCCGGCACTGCTGGATCCAGCGGATATAGTGGCGCCTCCCGATATAGTGGCGCCTCCCACCATTCCACTGGATCCAGTGACGCTCTCTCCACTCTGACCCCTCACGCTATCTACTCCGGCATCCCTCCCCCACTGTTGGTGACACGCGCTTGGGTTCCGGCGGTCAGGCGCAGGAGACCGAGTACCTCGTGGAGCGTGACTTGCACGGCGGCGAGCGGGATCCGGTCCCGACGGCGGCATTGGGCGTGGTAGCGCTGGCGAGGTGGTGTGCTGCAGCCTCTCCCTCCTCCCCGAGCGGCGGCAAGACGCGCAAAGGCTTCCACGGCGACCCAGCGCGAGCAGCGTCGATCCGGCGTCCGGCGTGGATGCGGCCTCGATCCAGCTGCAAGCGAGCAGATTGGATGGCTGACGAACTTATTCGTCAACGACGAGCTCAGGGCAGCTCGATCCATCAGCGGCGCTCTCCTGGAGGTTTGTCCGTCGGCGTCGCTCTCCTGGAGGCTTGGTACTATACTAATTTGAGTTAAGCAAGTTAAACACCTTGGTGTAGAAAACACCTTATAGCAGACAACTTTATTGCATCCAATGTTTATATCTCTGCAAGGCCAGTTAACAGCTATGATACCTCAAGTCTTGGCTTTGGCGTTGATTTTTTCTGTTTTGATCTAAGTTTGTGCTGATTCTGTCTACTGCATTAAAACAGTGCACATAGGTTTGCAGACACAGGCCTTCATATCATAAAAGAAGAGAACTCACCACCGCACCTTTACTACCTGAAATATCGGTAGGCCTTCATATATAACCGATGCACCACAAGAGGTACGCCTATTGGTCGCAGTTTCAGAGTTCTTCTAATCTGCAGGCATGGCCTCCGTGTGCTGTCAGGCATGGGCTCTGCGTGGTCTTATCAGTTTTGTTAGATAGTGATTCTGCTTACAGCTTACTATGTTTACAGCTGCTCTGCTTACAGCTTACTATGTTTAGTTCCACGACAATTGCTTGGCAAAATGTAGTAGGCCAAGAGCATGTTTAGACACCATCTTGTCCTAGAAAACATATGTATAGTCTATGACTTATATAAAATAGTAAGCCAATCGCATTTTCAGCCCAAATTTGAAACATATGTACAGTTCCGGCTCCAGCATCTGTCCAGTGCATCGGTTTACTGAATTTGAATTCCTGCCCATATCGTTTGCAGCCCAAATTGTAAGCCAATCGCATTTTCAGAAACTACCCTAGCACTTGTGTTGGCTTATATAGGACAGGAAGCTTTTATTTGACAATGTCACAACATTGAAGAGCAATTATCATATTGGCCTTTGTGTCAGTACCTGCATTTTTCGAAGCACTGATGTATGCAACTTTATTTGTAGAAACACTCACATTGGCTAGGGATAGCATGAGGTACACCTGTTTCATGCAGGGTTAGATTACAGAAGTTGAGTCAATTACTACAATTGTGCCTACAGATTAGTGATGTTTTTTTAGTCTTGTGGTGATATGTAAGTTATGACAACTAATCGCTGGTTTTATTTTATTGTCTTATAGGAATATAAATTTGGACCCAAGAAGGCTAGCACATTGAACCAGTATGATGGAATGAAGCTTGGATTTTAAAAATTGGACACTTCTCGGCCGTAGAGCATTAGCCTTCTTGTAGTGGACAATTCAGAGCTATGTAGGTGAGATATGTAGGTACTAGGACTTATGTTAGTTACCTATGACTATGAGATATCATTGCATTTTAATATATTTGGAATGCAAATGTTGGACTCTTTAATATGTAATATGTTTCTACTAGAATTAGCTGAGTATAGGCATGTATTCGAATTTGATTGTATTTGTGCTGGATTGACATGATATCATGTGTAAATTCAATTTAGTCCAGAATATTTGAATTTTTTTTGTTGCTGATATGTACTTCCTTGGGGCCAGCCCTAAGGAAATCAATATTACCTTGGCAGTCAATAGCAGTCAAGAGAAACTATAATTTTCTTGAGGGTCATGGGATGCCAAGGAAAGCACTATTTCCTTGGCGGTTTAGATAGTCTCCTTGGAGATTGTTGGTCCTCAAGGAAATTAATTTCCTCGGCGGTTGCAACATTTCCTTGACTCATTGGCAAGTTAAGTCAGGTCGTAGTTTCCTTGGCAGCTAGCCTCCAAGGTAAACATCCTTGAGTGTTGAAACCGCCAAAGAAACTAATTTCCCATGCCCTCTATTCTTGAGTGCGTTTGCTTGGCGGTTTATGTTTAAGGATTATTTCCTTGGCGATTTTTTTTCCCTTTCCTTGACGGTTTTTGGCACTCGAGGCAATTCAGGATTCTACGGTAGTGCGAGAGCATTGTATTTGCTCCATGACATCGTCTTGATCAAGTCCAAGTAGCGGAATGGCTTGAAGCGGACCAGTTTAACGAGTTACGGAATGAACAAAAGTTAGTTCTGACCAGTTTAACTTGTTAGCGAGACCCTATAAGAATAAATGTCGACCAGTTTAACTGGTTAGCAGACCTCGGATATAACCAAGTAAGGTTCGCCAAAAGTATGTAAGGGGCTAAACTTTAAAATTGGGATTTGTTCATCTTAGATGAAGTATAGGCACTTAGACTTCATTTGGGAGGTCAAATGATTATCAACATTGGGTTAGTGAATATGGAGGGTAAACAAGGAAAAAGGCACTATATTCACCACCAGATAAAGTGTAGCCACTTAGGGTGTGTTTGGTTGGGCTTTTGGTTGTGGCTTTTGCTCCCAAAAGCCAAAACCCCAACCAAAGGGGTTGGCTACCACCCAAAGCCAAAGTCAGAAGCAGCTTTGATGCTAGTGTAAATGCAAAAGCACCTTAGACCATGCTTTTACTGGCTTTTGGATGGACAAGTTAGAGAAAATTACCCACTGCCACTGGTTATGAGGGGAAAATAACGTTTCGACCTTCTGTTTCCCATCTCATCGCTCCATCCCCCGTCACGCGATGTCGCACTTTCCCCGATAGGGTTCGCCGCCCTTAGGTCCACTGCCACCTTACATCGACCGGTGGTGCCCGTCCCTGCCAAGGTCGGCCCTGATGCCTTTCCCTTCTAGCTCCGGCCGCCTTGGTCCTCTGCCTCGGCGCCCTGACGTCAGTCCAGTGGCCGGCGAGCACTCGGCGGGTGGACTACTCTTGCCGGCAAGATCTAAGCGGGCAACGCGGACGGAGCTCTAAGTGGGCGGCACGGACAGAGCGCTCCTCCATGGTTGTCCCCTCCGAGCGCCCCAGAAGACGACCGATGATGCGGTGCTTCCCGGCGGCTCCTCGCTACGCCCGGTGCTTCCCCAACGACCAAGACACGAACAGGCCCCGACGGCGCATCCCCATCTCACGCCGTTGTCATGCAGTCTCCGACCGAATCGGTCAGCGTGCCCCATCCCATCCCGACACGGTGTGAGATCCATCCAAACGAGGAAGAATATAGATGTTTGAATGATGTGTGGGTCCCGCTTGTAAGTGAGGCGACTTTTCCGAAAGCCACAACAGCTCAACCAACGGGCTTCCGACCATCTCACGGCAGCTTTGCCCACAGCCCACAAAGAAATTGTTCCAAAAGACACAACCCAACCAAACACACCCTTAATCCCCGAGCGTGAAAGTAGGTTAAGAATTCACATAGTGCCGGGGTCAAAAGATAGTAGACTCCGTATGTGTAGCTGAGACCCACCAAGAAGATCCTTTGTCATGTGGCCCCGACATGCTACCCAAATCTGAACAACAACGAGTAAGAGCATCTCCAACAGTTTTGGCAAAACTGGTTTAGCAATTTCTCTATTTACCAAATCTGAAATGCAAATGCCAAGTCCAAAAAGAGTTCATCTCCAACAGTTTGACATAATTCATTTGCTAAACTCAGATCTAATTTACATCAAGAACCCTAGAAGAGAAACAAAATTATGTTTATATCCTTCCACCTCTTGAAAACTTACCTCGGAAACCCTGAGGCAGAAACAAAATTATGTTTGTGCCCTTCCACCTCTTCTAATAAGTACGGATGTGTCGTGAATGCCAAACATCGTAGCGCAAGATAAATGCGCCATTTGCCGGAAGAAAATGCCAACTCTCCCCAAATGCCAAATGTGAATGCAAAACTGTTGGAGGGTGATTTTTGAGGTCTTTGGCAAAATATGCAAATGCCAAACGCGAATGCAAAACTCTTGGAGATGCTCTAACTTGATAGCACCCTAGCTTTATTGAATCCAAGCATTTTTTTAAACGACCCACGAGACGTGGTTGTACTATCACTTGAAGCCCTGATTTGTTTCAATTAAGTTAACTCCCAAATCCCTTTCTTTACGGTGTGAAAAAAATCTATTTAAATCGCCCAAAACTCCTCCGGGCTCAATCTCCCGCGGCTCACTAGTACAAAAGCTTACTAAGAGAACGCCTCCATTTTTTATTAGGGGCGGTTTTGTTTTGAGCCGCCCCTATAGTGAGATGAACCGCTCCTACTGTGAACACCATACGAGCCGCCCCTATAATGCCACATTAGGGGCGGCTGGTGTTACGAGTCGCCCCTACTATTAGCAGAGGCGGTTCAATGACCAGCCGCCCCTAATGTGGTCCACAGTAGGGGTAGCTCTATATTGAGGCGGCCCTACGGTGGGTTCCCGAATTTTGAAACGAGACACTAAAAATTAAGAATTCGTAAAACGACCTCGGATGGAAAATCTTCCTACATATGAAATATAGATCTTGAAAAGTTATAAAACTTTGTAGTTGACCACTTTTTACTTTGAAATCATCTAGTCATGCAAAAGTCGTGTTCAAATGTCTCAAATTTAAGTAAACGACCTCGGATGGAAAAACTTCCTACATATGAAATGTAGATCTCGAAAAGTTATGAAACTTTGTAGTTGGCCACTTTTACATTGAAATCATCTAGCCATGCAAAAGTTGTGTTGAAATGTCTCAAATTTGAAATTCAAATTTAAGTAAACGATCTCGGATGAAAAAACTTCCTACATATGAAATGTAGATCTCGAAAAGTTATGAAACTTTGTAGTTGACCAATTTTTACTTTGAATCCGTTTAGAGCCTCAAATAGTCAATTTACACTCGGGTTTGTATAATATGTGGGGACGCGGAATGAGATATAGACATATACAAGTGTGTAGCGCTTGGTGGTGGGGAGGGATCGCGCGTGAGCACGAGGTCACGGGTTCGAATCCCGCCGGCCGCGTAGCGCGCGATTTTACGCGATAAAATGCGCGACTTGCTTAATTCGACGGAGATGGCGGCACCGGCCGATGAGGTCCTCCCCGGTTTAATAAAAATGTTTTGGTATTTTTTTTGAATTTTGAAAACGCGGTTTCTAGAATTACTGTAGGGGTGGCTCATACAGTAGGGGCGGTTCCATCACGAACCACCCCCAACCGCCCCTACTGCGGTTCCGCTGTAGGAACTGGAAGTTAGGGGCGGTTTTCGTAACCAACCCTACTGTGCAGTATCAGCCGCCCCTATAGAAGCTGAATGTAGTAGTGTCTTCTCCTTTGGCACGTGGCACACTGGCCCACTCAAACCTCACTCGTGAGCCGGCGTACCCTTCATTGCCTAGATGGAGGCTTGGAGCAGCCCGTCTCTCCCTTCTTCTTTATGAGGACCCAGCCCCGGCCGTTAGTATGTGTGTCTTGACCCTCCCCTGTCTTCCTCGCATCACCACATGCTCGTCATCGCACACTACCGGAGCTCTGCACTGGACAAGGGAGAGCATTAGTGTGCGCCAGCTATGCCCACAGATATGTCACGCCATCTCGTTGCTCTCTTCTCTCTCTGAACGTAGCGTGGTGAGATCATTATCCAGGTCCACCTGAGATCTCCATGGTGCTATCATAAAGCGAAGTTAACACTTGAGAACTATCGAACTCTTCATCGGTTCGGCTTGCGTGTATTTGATGGTTCCATTTAGGACAGCAGGTGCCCTAAGTGGTAACTAGTATAGTGTCTGTGCGTTGCCACGGTTTCATTTAAGGGATGCACATGAAAACCAAATGACGATACATTTTCCATGCTAACGATATGACAATGTTCAAAACAGATACTACAATGAGTCCCTAAAAAAAACAAAGCTGCCACTACACCACAACACCACAATTACTGCCGGATGGTCTGACGCTGAAAGCCACATATAGCGTCAGACAGTCTAACCCTAAGAACATATAGCATCAGACTTTAGCTGACGCTGTAAGTCCTGACGCTAAAAATCTTTAGCGTCAGACTAGACTTATAGCGATATTCTTTAGCGTCACATAGCATGCCACCACACTATAGCGTCAGATAGCATGCCAATACACTATAGCGTCGAGATAGTTTGACATTATAAGTCCTTTTAGCGTCAGATGGTTTGATGGAATCATTTGAATGGATTTAAAAAAAATAAAAAGCCATTTGGTTGCAATTTAATACAAAAGTAACATCATTGTGCACATTTCTCATACAAATAGATTCATTCATGAAGTCCAAACACTCACAGAGACATATATATAAGATCAACCATTACAAACACTAGTGGTAGTTCAAAAACTATGGCTACGATTGCAGAAGTTCAAGCTACTGTAGTTTGTAGTTTAAAAACTGCAGCTGACACTGCCGCAGCCCAAGCTGTCCTACATGATGAGTTTGAGTTTGCTATCCTCCAAACTGCAATTCTCATCTATCAGCAACATGAGTGCACCTGGGAACAAAGAACAATCAAGAATAGTCAGGCTAGAGCCTAAAAGTGTAGTACTGGAGAGAACAAGCCAAGCATGTTGACAGCACCAAGTATTAGATGTAAAATTATGGCATAGGTAAAAAATCAATCCATGGAATATACATATTCAGTGAAATCTATAAAAATTAAATAGATTGAACTAAGGGAACTAAATAGGTTCAGGTTTGAATAGATTGGACATGACCACCTTCTAGTGTGAACAAACAAAGACATTTAGAGGATCTTTGCATGTATTTTGGACTGGTTACATACAACATTGAAGGCAGGCCAAAATAAATACATGACATTGTTGAGGGTCTGGTAAAGGTTGACAGAACATTTAATTGACTAGAAGTGTATACCTTCTTTTTGTTTAACGAAACAAACACATGAGAAATTAGGAGTAAAAGATATATATAGCATTTAGTCAGAGATATGAATCATCAACACATGGAAGGTTCATGTGGCCACAAAAATTAGACATTAATCTGGATGCAAAACGTACAAGAGAGAAATTAAACCAAAGGCTAGATAAGAAAAACAGCACATGCTGCTATTGATCTAGTGCTACTGCCAACACACATGCAAGCATTCCTATGCATCATTCCAAGCACAAGGTAATGCAAAGTGCTAGCACAAGTAATAATGTACAGATTCACTGTACAGAAAGGATCCATTATAGTAACAAGAGCATGCATCTCACATACTGCTAGCAATTTAATTTCATGTAGCTGACCATTCTATACTCTCAACTC
Source organism: Hyparrhenia diplandra (assembly GCA_015847255.1). NCBI lineage: Eukaryota > Viridiplantae > Streptophyta > Magnoliopsida > Poales > Poaceae > Hyparrhenia > Hyparrhenia diplandra. The sequence goes on from JADLZK010008369.1 coordinate 1,093,432, forward strand.
AAGGGCACAATAAGAATATAGAGGTGAGTCCTGAGTATCTCAAATTCTAAGTTCTAACCCGTACTGTGCATACAACTCTGATGTAACGTAGTGATTAAGTTTAGACCAAATTTTCTATAGACCAATTAATGAGAATAAAATCATCACAGTTATCGGTGATATAACATCAGAGAGGGAAAGAAATATCAGATATTCAAAATATCTATCATTTAAGTGAAGGCTGGAAGGAGATGGGCAGATCATCACCTGGAAAAATGTGAGATCGACGGTTGGAGCTCCAGAAAATATAAGTGAAGACAACACTTCCCCTTTTCCATCCTTCTGTACAAGTAGGACAATTTGCTTCAGATAGACAGATTAATACTTCTCCTAATAGCAAAAACAATTTGCATTGATGGTCACAAATGAGCTACAAGAAAAGAAGAATAAATGTGAGCTATATCATTTATAAAAAATAAAGCCAGATCTATTGATAAATGACACTACACAGATAAATAATGCATTAGAACAGTTTACAACCGTATAAGGTGTTATTTTCTTGATATTATAGCAACTTGGAGAGAAGCAATCTGGTTGTAACCTGATATCATTAGCTAAATGAGACCATTACATATTCATGAAAATCCGATGTGTTGCAGTTTTCTTTCATTGCATAATTTCTGTCCTAATTACAAAACTATATTATACAATTAAGCTGATCTTGACTAGGGAGTACATGCAAAGGAAGCAAATTTCAATTGATCAAGCTCTGGTCGCAATTCAACTAAAATAAATGCTTAATCATGTATGGTAGTACTGAAGAAATGCAAAGTTCATGGTTCAGACTTCATCAAAAAAAAATGTAGTGATTCACACACAAAGTAGGTTACAGTGGCACAAGTAATAGTGCATCGACCTGCTGTGATTTGTCAAACTTTTAAATAAGTAGGAAAATGCTACTAAAGTAACATGAAAAATGAATGTCCAGCCATTATAAAAATATATATGTAAGAATACGTATTTAATTTAATATACGTAAGAATATGTCCTGGCCACTTTCAGTGGCATGGTCCAGTCAATTTAATCAAATGTAAAGCGTCATCTTACACACAGCCTGAAAGTATATGGCAAATTATTCAAATAATCAAAGACCAAGACAGTACTCTTATGTGAGAATAGGTTCATTGACATGAGATCCTGTAGAGCGATCAGGAATACCACTACTTCATCTCTTACACGTTCCATAATTGGTACCCAAAGGTTCCGATTTAATATGTGCAGTCGACAAGACAAATCCAAAGGCAAGAACAGTTATAGGGGCTATTCAATGCATCTAATTTGCTTAATCTAGTCTGCAATCTATCTATTCAATACCCAAAGATGTCAAGTTTATTTAAATGCTGAAAATATTTTTAGGAACAACTAAGGCAAGGAATTATATTACTTTGCTGACATTACAATCTCCAGTTTACGCTCAGCCTCTTCCCCTCTTTTTAAATCTGGCACTTCTATCTCATCTGCTGCAGGCAAAGTCCACATCCTGGAGAAAAAATTTGTCAAGATCACTATTCCACAAAATATTAGCTCATTGAATAAATCACATGATTCATGAATAATAAGATCCATAAATAGCATTTTCCTATCTGCTTTTGCGAAAAGATCCAGGCAAGGTAGTGAGATAGCAAAAGAAGCGACGCATGGCATATTCGCATGGTGGCCCTCGCGAGGAAGCGAAGGGGTCATTGCATGGCTAAAACGCGTTTTCATCCAAGCAATAGTGGGTCATTGCACGGCGAAAAGGAGCGTTTCGCCCAAGCAATAGTTTGAAGTAGCAAATACATTACTATTCGCAGTTGGAGGCGAAGAGCATATGGCCCTCAATCCCAGTCGCATGCAAACGAGACTCAAGCTGTTTTTCCGCCTTCAAAGCGAATGGTTTTCGGTTGCGTTAAGCCTTTTCGGTTGGGTCAACCGAAAGCTCCGGCATTCGGCTCAGGCGGTGGACCGATAACGGTTGCGTTGGGCCACTGCGCCGAGGGTTCGTTAATTCGTTATGGGAGTCTTGGCCGGCGAGGATGTCATCGTGCGAGCCCAAGTCTTGTATGTTTCGGTCAGAGGCGCCGAGAATCAAGGGAGAGAGAGCGAATGTGTCTTCCATTCAGGAGCGAAGAAATTTATTCGGTAGTTGAAGCACCTTCGTGAGCAGAATGGCTCTGAGCTGAATGTGTCTTCCTCCAAATTGTTGTTGCCCTGTGAGGCAACGAAGGTCAGCCACCAAAAATAGCTGAATCCTTGCATGGCTGCCCAACACTTTCCCGGGTTAACTCATCCTTGCATGCTGCAACGAGAATATAGAAAATGCTACTTCGGTGCAGCATGCATCTCTTAATTATCGGTGCAACATGCATTTTGCTTACTTTGGCATGATCTATAAATAGCACTATCTAATCAACTTGTGCCGAAAGAATGGAAAGATTCTTTGTACAGGCCAGTGCACAGCCACTACTTCGCACATGCAGAGCCAAAAGTTCGCACATGCAGATGCCGAAACCGCCAACCATGTGTCCCCACGGCAGAAAGCCCGAACATTCGGTCGCCTTGCGAATGCAATCAGCTTCGGTAGCCGAGATACTTGGCATCACATGTCTGCCCGAGTGTGCTGGTGCGAAACAGCTGCTTCGGTCTCATTGCCGAATCGATACCGGTTTCGCAGCTTATCGTTAACCACGCCACCACGTTCAGGCCCCCAACCCTCCCTTCCGTCTTCAGAGCCAAAAGGAGATGGTTTCGTTCCTGGGTTCGTTTCAACCCGACAGACCCTCTGGCAACTAACCCGTCAGCCGACACATCCGCCGTTTTCTTCAAGCCATTCGAACTGAGATACCAAATCGTGGGACCGGATGAGGGTGAGCGCCGAAGGCTCTGCGAAAGCATTGCGTTTCGGTCAGCACTGCATTTCGGTGTGTACAACTGCTCTAGCATTTTTTTTGTTTTCGGCATAATTTTCATCAGTGCGAATCCCAGTCCACTAGGGTGCCGGAATCCAAATCTACATTTCGGTGAGTTCATCAACCGAAAGCTCTGCATTTCGGTTCATAGGATGCATTCACTTTTCCAATATAACCGCTCTTCATTCAAAAGTACATGCTTGTTTATTTATCTAACTTAACAAGCTAAACGAACCTCATGCATTCGGTTGCCCAAGCACAACCATTCTTTATGCGTTGTTTATTTTAACCAGCTAACCAATTTTCATGCATTCAGTTGTCCAAAAATAGCTATTCCCTATTCGTAACTACACATGCAACAATAAATACGAGCATTCGTCCAAATGGTACGGGCCCTTCCTCGTGGCAAGCATGGTCAAGCCCGGAGTGTTTGGGTTGAGGACTGAGGAAGACGACGAAACAACCCACACTTGGAACACGGACAATCTCCGTCGATTCTACGCCTGACAAATGCCCCGTGAGCCGGGAGTTGTAATTTTCTTTTTTCTTCATTTCGGTCTGTAATAATTAAAGTACGAAACTGCAGTAGGGTTGTGCTCTTTTTCCTCACCGGGGAAGCCCTTTCGGGGGTGTGAGGTTTTTTAATGAGGCAACCTAGAAACATTCGGCCATGAACCCCTTATAAAGGTTCTTTTCCCCAAACACCAGAGCAACGACAAGAGAGAAAGGCCAAAAACAAGAAGTGACTAGGTCACACTTGATATATTCGGCAAACAACGTGCCCGAGAAGGTATATGCTGAAGAGATCAGCAAACAGTGGTAGGGAGGCCAAAAGACCAAGGCCAGAAAGGGCCGAAAGTCTGGAGGAAGTCAAAAAGTGACAACTTCCACAATAAATAGCTAAGGCAAAAACGCTCGAGCTATCCGAGTTTGACCAAAGAGCCAAAGTCGGTACGTAGGCAAAGAAGCCCAACAATAAAGTCGCTCGGCTACAAAAACTTAGCCAGGACATTAGAAAAGAAATTAAGGCAAAGAGCCTACTGAAGTCCAGAAAGGACTAAAACAAGTACACCCCACTAATAAAGGGTGTACGAAAGCACATGCTCCCCGATTACAAGATCAGTCGAATAATGACTGTCCTTGGGCAATCAAAATAGTAAAAGCTTGAGATCAAGCAAAGGACAAAAAGAACTACTATAAAACAGCACCCAGGGGCTGCCCCTCACCCAAGAGCGACCACAAACTGTAGAGGGAAAGCCTCTCAACAGCCACTAAAAGCATAGCACATGCGCAAGGACCACGGTCCGCAAGAGCTTCGGCTCAGTAGGATTGAGAGGGGTCAGGAAGTTGCAAGTATCTTTCGGCCACTTAGAGAGGAGGGATACTGTTTGGTCTAGCTCAGGCCGCACGCATATAAGCTGCCACTAGGAAAGAGCTTGCTGAAGGACAATTCTACCAGGTAGAGCTCCTTTAGAGGAACTCTCCAAGAGCTGCGTAGAAAGCACATCGACCAACTCAGGCACACCGAGGACTACTCAAAGGTGGCCAAAACTCACAGGGTTTTAGCTCAAAGTTGGGCTTGGCCACAAGTGCATCTGAAATGGGAAGCACCGAATGCTCTGGTAATGCCTGACATCGCATTCCAACTCGTGCGAACCAAGCTACACCAAGCTATCAGATGCAACTTTGAAGCTGATTGAGTGTACAAGAAGGCTGAATGCTGCGAACACATGGTTGATTTAGGTCGCATGTGTTTAGTTTTGTGATGTAGTGATTGTCAACAGTCAACATTCTCCTTCTATTTTCTTTTATCTTTTCTGCTTCGGCTATGTTTCACCGGCACACGTGGAGTGTGTCGAAGACGTATCTCTTGGTTCGTGTTGTGCAGGTGTTGAGCTGTGAGATGGTAGCTAACGGTGAGGTGAAGGGGCCAAGGAGGACGTGCCGGGCCGACGGACCGTGGAGGTGAAGGACGGACGTGAGGCTTGGACCGAGGGACCGGATCGCCGGGTGGCTAGCCATGGTGGGCGACATCCGGGACATCGGCGGATGCAAGAGGGCGTGGCGGGACCGTGTCGATCGAGTCAAGACGGCGGCGTGCGGGCGGCGAGGGGGAGCTCGGATGACTTGGTGACTTTCGGGCGGTCAAGACGGCGATGACACGTGTCGAGGAGGTTTGGTGGTTTGCCCTCAAAACCATCGGCGCGGGTTTGGTGGTTTGGGCCTCAAAACCACAGGCGCGGGTTTCGCGGGTTTGGGCCTCAAAACCCGAAGTGTTCCGGCGGACGGAAGGACGGCACGTGGCGGCATCGGGGAGGTTGCGTGGAGGCAAGGCTACCGATGAGGAGGCGCGGTGGCCGTCGGATCAAAGATTACCCAGAGTCGACCGAAATAGCCTTAGGGTTACAAAATCGACTCATGTATCTTAGGGGTAGTTTAGGCAGAGGGAATTGGGACTATTTAGCAGAGGCATACCCCTTCATCCTCCCTTGCCTCTCATTTTACATTTTCTAGACTAGGGTTCCGCATGGAGGTGAGGTGTGAGAGGTCCACCGATTTGTATCGAATTTCTTTGAGCAAGGGCTAGCTCGAGTAGCTTTGTCACATGGTGGCATTTGGGATGATTGGATCGGTGATCTTTGTTGATCTTGTGCTGTGATTTTTGTTCTTCACTTGTTCTTCCCGAGTTCATCCTCTCCCCCTCTATTCTCTTCGCGATTTCTTTGATTTGGCACCGTTTGATCTCGTTTTTCTTGCCTTGATTCGTGCTAGGACGTGAGAGGATCATTTCCACCAAAGGGTTTGAGCTAATTCCTCACGAGCAAGTAGATCGGGCAAGTTTTGGATCAAAGTCGTTTTTTGGTGTGTTCTTCGTGAGATCCGCGATTTCTCTCGATTTTGATCAAATTGGGCGATGATTTCTTTGGGATAGCCTCTCCTATGCCTTGTGACCAAGTGTCTAAAATCTTGTGGCAAAAGGAGTTGATTTGATCAAGTTTCGAAGGAATTTTGTTTGGGGCGGATTTTTTGTTCGTGCTATGACTTTCGGTTCGCGTCAAGTATTGTCCGGTATTTCAGATACCGAGAGTCTGTAGCTTTAGTGTTTCTTTGCTATTTTTAGGTTCCATCCAAGATTGCTTTCGAAGAGTCCGATATCGACTGTCTAGGCTTCGGTATTGTCCGGTAGTTCGGATCTTTGAAAGTCTCAGAGCTTTAGTGTTTCTTTGTTGGTTTTAGGTTCCGTTCAAGTATTGCTCGATGAGTTGAGATATCTTGACTGTATAGTCTTGATATTGTCCAAGTATTTTCGATCTCGAAAGTCCGTAGCTTTAGTGTTTGCTGTTGTTTTAGGTTCCGTTCAAGTATTGCTCAAGAGATCTTGATCGACTTGTCTAGTCTTCGTATTGTTCAAGAGTTTCGATCTTGAAAGTCCGTAGCTTCATTGTTTCTTTGTTGGTCTTAGGTTACGTTCGGTATTGTTCAAGTAGTTCGAGATCTTATTTGGATCTACTTGTGTTACTCGTCTCCCATTTGATTTTGTTTTTGAGGTTGGGGGTTGAGCTGATGACCCAAAATTGAAAAGGAAATTTGAGGCTCCCATTCACCCCCCCTCGGTCACCGTTTCGGTCCTTCAATTGGTATTAGAGCGGGTTAAGGATCATATCCACCTTAATCGGTTCTTGATCCACAGAAGGCACATGGAGAGGTTTGGTCACTTTGGTGGCAAGCCTCCAGGAGTTCGATGGCACCAACTATCCCTATTGGAAGATCAAGATGCAAGCGCATCTCATGGGGATAGATTGGAGAGTGTGGGAGATTGTTGAGGATGAGAACTACCAAGTGCTAGCCGCTCGAGTGGGTGAGGATCAAATAGCCCAACACAATGCCAACAACCGAGCGAGGAGCGTCTTGTTCTCTAGCCTCAAGGATAGTGAGTTTGAGAGAGTTGCCACTTGTGAGACCGCTCGTGAGGTGTGGAAGACACTAGAGAGCTACCACGAGGAGAACCCCACAAGTCAAGGCCCGCCTTTACGAGACCTACAAGAGAGAGTACAACAACCTCATCCAGCTTGATGGCGAATCCATCGATTCTCTCTTTGCTAGGTTTCAGTCGATCTGCAACAAGCTTCGGGCGAACAAGCCGTCGGAGAGGTTGGACGAGCACGAGAAGGCGATGCGGCTTTTGTACGCTCCGGATCGGAAGGTGTGGGATGTGAAGGTGTCCGCGATCATGGAGTCCGCCAACTACAACACCCTCACACCCGACGAGCTCTACAAACAAGCTCAAGTCTTCCGAGATCGAGGCTCGGATCCGAGGCAAAAGGCGAAGAACCCCTCTCGTGCCGAATGTTGCTCGTCTCGGGTAAGGGCGGTTCCAGTTCTTACGCTAACCCATCCAGATTTCTTTCGCCTTGTCTTCCTTAGTGTCTATGATAGAGGAGGCAGATGGAGAGTCTTGGGGATGATGAGCTTGCACTAGTCATCGGCCGATTCTCACGGTTTCACAACAACCGCTTGAACCGTCGGCGTGGCGGCCCATCCAAGGGCGGATGCTTCGAGTGCGAAGATCCGGACCACCGTCGCAAAGCATGCCCCAAGAAGAACAAGGACAAGTACTCGGCGAGAAGTACTACTCCAACAAGTACGACTCCGACAAGCGCAAAGACAAGCGCGAGTACACCTCCGGCAAGTACAAGTCCAAGAAGGGATTCGACAAGGAGGCGATCAAGAAGAAGTACCTCAAGCGTGCCAAGGAGCACAAGCACGCCTTCCTTGCCTCCCTCAGCGACCTCGACAACGACTCTTCAGATGGGCATTCTTCCTCAAGCAACGAGGAGTCCGAGCGCAAGGTCGAGGACAAGCTGAATGGACTTTGCTTCTTCACCAACTCCAAGCCTGGGGGCTTCTGCACCATGGCCCTCGATGGAGCGGTGACCAACAGCGACAAGCCACATGGCAACGACTCTTCTCCCTCCGAGGTACCTCCTACAATCGAATCTCTCTCCGATGAGGTTGAATCTTTGGGCGATGCGCTTGTGTGTCAAGAGAAGTTGCTTAAGCGTGCCGCTAGGGAGAGAAAGGAGTACAAGGAGAAGTGGGAGATGGCTGTGACGGAGATAGAGTTGCTTAGGAAACTGTCGATGTCTCCGATGAGACGGAGTGTGATGCTTGTCTTTGTGCATATGTCTAGCATCATGTCTTTGCAGTCCAAGTATTCGGCTTTGCTAGATGAGCACGTTGAGTTGAAGTCTAGGCCGATGCTGTTGAGTGCGTGCAAGTCTTGTCCTGACTTGCGATCTGAGTTGCCAGAGAAGGTTGCCAAGCTTGCTGTGCTTGAGAAGGCCAACTCGAGATAGCACCATCTTTGGGATGTGCTAAGTGTGAAGCTTTGGAGTTGGAGCTCATGTCTTGTAGGCATGACAAGGGGGAGAGTCAAAGAGGAGATCAAGTATCTTCGCTCTGTCTTGAGTTGGGTGTCTTGTGGAGAGCCGCAGCTTGGCATGATGATGAGTCAGTTCAAGAGGGGGACTGACACATCGGGTTTAGGCTTTGCTATAGGTGGGAAGGGTGAAGTTATCTATGGAAAGGTTGGTCAAGGTAGTGGTTTGAGCTCGAGTGAGAAACCAACCAACACTCCCAAATTTACCAAGATCACTCCACCTAAGCCTACCAAGCCCATTGTGCAAGATGGCATCCTCCAAGAGCCAACAAAGACTCCACCTCCCAAACAAGTGTGGCTTCCCAAACCGAACCACCTCAAGAACCCACTTGACATTTTGCCCAGGATCCCTGAGGAAACCCTTCCTAAGGCCAAGACCACAACAAGAGTGAACCATCCACCCAAGAGAGTGAACCAACCACCACCTAAGAGAGAGGTGAGGTATCACTGTGAGTATTGCCAGAGAGATGGTCACTTGGTTGAGTTTTGCTTTAGGAGGAAGAGGGATGCTAGGCGTCGAGTGGAGTTTGAGAACCATGACATGTATCACCCACCACTTGACATGTATGAGAGGGGTGTGCAGTCGGTTCAGAGGCAGTTTGCTAGGCCTAGAGGTAGGAGGCCTCAGAGGTTTGGGCCACGGTTTGTGAGACCTTTTGCTGGTCGTGCTCCGCGAGTGGATGTAGATCCTCGCTTTGGGAGTTTTGAGGTTGATAAGAGGAGTGCACCACGCTTTGTTGTGCGTGGTGAGCAGTTCGGTAAGATGGGGCGTGGGATGTTTGCTTTGCCTAATGCTTATTTGGGGCAAGATGGTCAACACTGGTACTCTTCCAAGTTTGCTAACCCCAGTGTTGTGCCATATGCTCATCCTATGTTCTACCGTTGATACAGGCTGGAAGGCTGGAGGACATGTGGCTCATTGACTCCGGCTGTTCTCGCCACATGACCGGAAACTCCAAGTGGTTCTCCAGCCTCACCCCCATGAAGACGAAAGAGTACATCACTTTCGGGGATAGCAACAGAGGGAAGATTCTATCTCGAGGGTCAATCAGGATCAATGACCACTTTATGCTCAAGGATGTGGCGCTCGTCTCCAACCTTCACTTCAATCTTCTGTCTGTCTCTCAGCTCATGGCAGACGGGTATGAGGTACGCTTCAAGGTTGGGTGTTCTCGAGTTTTGGACTCTCGCGATGATCTCATTTGCTGGATTGTGCCATTTGGGCAAGTCTTTCGTGCTGATTTTTCTCGAGGTTTTGGCACATCTTGTTGCTTGTTGGCTGGGTCCTCCTCCTCGATTTGTGGAAGTGGCATAGGAGACTTGGACACTGAGCTTCGACCTTCACACGAGGTTAAGTTCCATGGGTCTAATCCGAGGATTGCCTAAGCTCAAATTTGAGAAGGATTTGGTTTGCCATCCCTGTCGTCACGGGAAGATGGTATCTGCTTCCCACCACCCAGTTACTCAGATTATGACCTCGAGACCCGGAGAGATCCTTCACATGGACACAGTTGGTCCATCTCGGGTGAGGTCAGTCGGTGGGAAGTGGTATTGTCTAGTGATCGTTGACGATTTTTCGAGATACTCTTGGGTCTTTTTCATGGAGGGCAAGGATGAGGCTTTCAGTTTTGCTCATGATTTGATTTTGAGGCGGGCGAGTTACCGAGAGACGACCATTCGAGCGATTCGCAGTGACAATGGCACGAGAATTCAAGAACTCTCGATTCGAGTCTCTTTGTGCTAACTTGGGTATCGAGCACCAGTTTTCTAGCCCTTATGTTCCGCAGCGAGAATGGGATTGTTGAGCGGAAGAACCGGACGCTTGTGGAGATGGCGAGGACCATGCTCGATGAACACAAGACGCCGAGGAAGTATTGGGCTGAGGCAATCAACACGGCATGCCATGTCTCCAACCGCATTTTCCTTCGTGCTTTCACCAAGAAGACATCATATGAGCTGCGGTTTGGGAGATTGCCCAAGGTAAGCCACTTAGTGTGTTTGGATGCAGGTGCTTCATTCTCAAGCAAGGTAATCTCGACAAGTTTGAGTCTCGATCGGTGATGGCATTTTTTCTTGGATATGCTTTGCACTCACATGCCTATCGTGTACTAAACCTTGAGACTAACCATGTTGTAGAGACTTGTGAGGTTACTTTCGATGAGACTGCGCCTTGTTCCTCTTCTGTGTTTGAGTGTGCGGGAAAGGAGGAGATGGAGCGAGCATCTTTGTGGAGGAGGAGCGGGGAAGATGTTGGTTGGGGTGATCCCCGGCGACTCCACCGCTTGCCCCTAGCTGACCCCTGTGACGGCGACGGCGCCCACGGACCGGACCCTACTACCACTACTTCCTAGGGTCGGTGGAGCAGCTCCCTCAGGCCGAGACGGCTGCACCTGAGGAGGTTCCCACTCTAGTCGAGGGGGAGGCGACATCTTCGCGCACGGCGCCTCAGCACATTCAGCGTCGCCACCCCCAGGAGACCATGATTGGAGGACTCAATCAGAGGGTAACTCGTTCCAAATCCTATGCCATGTGTCATTTCGCTCATTCTGCATTTGTTTCCACTCTTGAGCCCAAAGATGTTGACACTGCTTTATCGGACTCAATTTGGGTCAATGCCATGCATGAGGAGTTGCGAGAACTTTGAGAGGAACCAAGTTTGGGTGTTAGTGCCACCTCGGTGAGTGTCATCCCATAGGTACTAAGTGGGTGTTCAAAAACAAACAGAGTGAGGATGGTGTGGTGGTGAGAAACAAAGCCAGACTAGTTGCCCAGGGGTATTGTCAGAAAGAGGGAATAGACTATGAGGAAACCTTCGCTCCTGTAGCCCGCATAGAAGCTATTAGGATTTTGCTTGCCTTTGCAGCCTCGAAGGGCTTTAAGCTCTTCCAGATGGATGTCAAGAGTGCTTTCCTAAATGGGTTCATAGAGAAGGAAGTGTATGTGAGGCAACCCCCGGGGTTTGAGCATCCTAAACACCCAGACTATGTGTACAAGTTGTACAAAGCTTTGTACGGTCTAAAACAAGCCCCCAGAGCGTGGTACGAGAGGTTGAAAGCTTTCCTTTTAGCTAAGGGTTTTGTGATGGGGACCGTAGACAAGACTTTGTTCTGCTTAGGAAGGGAAATAACATTATCCTAGTCCCGATATATGTGGATGATAATCATCTTTGGTGGTCTTCACATGCTATGGTATCGAGTTTTGGCAGAGATTATGAGCAGGGAGTTCGAGATGAGCATGATGGGCAAGTTGACCTACTTCCTTGGACTTCAAATCAAGCAAACCAAGGGACGGGATCTTCGTACATCGGGGCAAGTACACGAAGGACATCATCATAAGTTTCACATGGGTGAGGCCAAGCCTCTTTCGACGCCCATGTCGGCGATGGCGACCACGGATGAGGACAAGGATGGAGAAGTTTGTGGACCAAAGGGAGTCTGAAGCATGATCGGTTATTTCTTGTACGTACGGCGGCGCGCCCCAACATCCGGTTTGCGGTGTGCCTCTGTGCGCGCTTTCGGTCTTCGCCAGCGCACCTCTCACTTTCGGTTTGTGAAGAGGATCTTGGTATTTGCGGTTTACCCCCGAGTTTGGCCTATGGTACTCGGCCTCTTCCACCTCTCTCCCGCATTTGGTTATTCGGACTCGATTATCTTTGGTGATCGTATGCATAGAAAGTCCACTTCGGTATTTTTGTCGGTTTCTTGATACGTCTTTAGTGTCTTGGTCATCTCGTAAGCGATGCGGGTGTCGCTCGGTCATTGTTGAGGCGAGTATGTTCTTCTCTTTGCTTGTTGTTCCATTTCTTTGTGGATGGTTGCCACTTTGAGAGATTTTGGCTTGAGCTTTTCTCGTGTACCCTTGTTGTGTGATAGCATGGGAGCTGTGAGTGTAGCCAAAAACCACGTCCTGCACTCCCGGACCAAACACATAGAGGTGAGGTACCATTTCCCGAGAGATCACCGGGAGAAAGGGGACATAGATGTACAACATGTGTACACGGACAGCAGTTGCGGACATTTTCACAAAACCACTAGACCAAGTCCGTTTTGCCCGGCTTTGTGGAGTGTTGGGCGTGTGCTATCCCTTTTGAGGGGTAGCTTTGTAGTTGATGTACTGATTTAGTTTTAGGTTTTTTTTGCTTTTTGTATCATACTTGCATATCATGAGCTTCATTTTTATGTTGAATTGAATGAGATTGTGCTCTTTGTAGTATGAGTATGATAGTGCCTCTAGCTTGAGCTCTTCTTAATCATGTGATGTATGTTATGAGCTGAGCAATGTTTTCCAAATGTGAACTTGACTAATGGATGATGAAATTAAGTCTTGGTTCACCCTTGAGCTAGCTTCTATCATGAGTAGGATGTTGAGATCCTTTGAGCTTTCATGTGTATGCTTGGTAGCTATGTCTCATGCTTTGATTCATTCACTTGCTTAGATTTTCATGATAATACCATGCTAAAACATGAAGTCTAAAGCTAAAGTGATGAAAAGATCGAGTGGGTCCATTTTGCCACACTTTGAAGTTTGAGGCGCTTTCACTTGCACTCTTGAATGAACTTGGACTTCATTGTGTTTGACCTAGACCATTGTCTTAAGCTAATCATTGCTCACGCATAGGCTTGACATGGTTGATTAGTAAGGCAAGGCAAATGTGGATAACCACTCGCATGCTCTCTTGTAACTTGTGAACCGCCGCAACTCGAACTAAAATGAACACAAGTTTTTGCAACAATGTCTAGCATGATGTCGAGCATTTGCTTGGGGGTAGTTCACCCGGTTTACATGTTTGAGCACTTAGTTGATCTCCTATCTACTTGTGCTAGGTGCTATATTTGATGGTGAACCTCCTTTTGCAAGATACTAAAATTTGCTCAAAAATGCTTTGTGCCATATTTCATATCATCGATTAGCTTGAGTTAAGCTAGCACTTGTATTTTGTTGCTATGGTACCACTTTGAGCACTCTCTCATTCGGTTGAATATAATCTTGAAGCTTTGCATTGTGACATATTGCATTTTAGCTTGATTAGTGCATGTGCCAACAAGGGGGAGAAAGATACAAAGGCTGTGGTTTGCATTTGTCCGGGGGAGTAGCACTTTGAGCTAGATGTGTAGAGCCTTTGTCTCTGTCTTGAGGGTCTATTTGTTTGTGTGTGAAAGTATTTGGTTTGGAGCTTTGCTAGTGGTGTTGAGCCTGTTCTATTGCTAGTGGTGTTGAGCCTGTTCTACCTCTTCTTGAGGACTAGCTTTGTTTTAGCTTGGTTGTGTCGAGCCTTTTGCCCATGTCTTTGGGAACCAAGTCTTTGCTCCATGTTTGCTATCCAGTGAGGTTGTCTTAGCTTTTGTTCACCTGGATGTGCTTTCTCCTATCTTATTCTGTCTTTGTGTTGAATGTTGACAATGCACTCATCAAGGGGGAGATTGCGAACACATGGTTGATTTAGGTCGCATGTGTTTAGTTTTTTGTGATGTAGTGATTGTCAGCAGTCAACATTCTCCTTCTATTTTCTTTTATCTTTTTTACGCTTTTGGCTATGTTTCACGGCACACGTGGAGTGTGTCGAAGACGTATCTCTTGGTTCGTGTTGTGCAGGTGTTGAGCCGTGAGATGGTAGGCGACGGTGAGGTGAAGGGGCCAAGGAGGGCGTCTTAGGGCCGGGCCCGGACCGTGGAGGTGAAGGACGGGCGTGAGGCTTGGACCGAGGGGACCGGATCGCCGGGTGGCTAGCCATGGTGGCTGACATCCGGGACATCGACGGATGCAAGAGGGCGTGGCGAGGACCGTGTCGATCGAGTCAAAGGCGGCGTGCGCGAGCGGAGCGGGGAGCTTGGATGACTTGGCGACTTCGGGCGGTCAAGACGGCGATGACACGTGTCGAGGAGGTTTGGTGGTTTGCCCTCAAAACCATCGGCGCGGGTTTGGTGGTTTGGGCCTCAAAACCACAGGGCGCGGGTTTCGCGGGTTTGGGCCTCAAAACCCGAAGTGTTCGGCGGACGGAAGGGCGGTGCGTGGCGGCATCGGGGGGAGGTTGCGTGGAGGCAAGGCTACCGATGAGGAGGCGCGGTGGCCGTCGGATCAAAGATTACAGTCGGCCGAAATAGCCTTAGGGTTACAAAATCGACTCATGTATCTTAGGGGGTAGTTTAGGCGAGAGGGAATTGGGACTATTTAGCGAGGCATACCCCTTCATCCTCCCTTGCCTCTCATTTTACATTTTCTAGACTAGGGTTCCGCACGGAGGTGTGAGAGGTCCACCGATTTGTATCGAATTTCTTTGAGCAAGGGCAAGCTCGAGTAGCTTTGTCACATGGTGGCGTTTGGGATGATTGGATCGGTGATCTTTGTTGATCTTGTCTTTGTGATTTTTGTTCTTCACTTGTTCTTCCCGAGTTCATCCTCTCCCCCTCTATTCTCTTCGTGATTTCTTCGATTTGGCACCGTTTGAACTTCGTTTTCTTGCCTTGATTCGTGCTAGGACGTGGAGAGGATCATTTCCACCGAAGGGTTTGAGCTAATTCCTCACGAGCAAGTAGATCGGGCAAGTTTTGGATCAAAGTCGTTTTTTTGGTGTGTTCTTCGTGAGATCCGCGATTTCTCTCGATTTTGATCAAATTGGGCGATGATTTCTTTGTGATAGCCTCTCCTATGCCTTGTGACCAAGTGTCTAAAATCTTGTGGCAAAAGGAGTTGATTTGATCAAGTTTCAAAGGAATTTTGTTTGGGGCGGATTTTTTGTTCGTGCTAACGACTTTCGGTTCAGGCGTCGGTATTGTCCGGTATTTCCGGATCTTGAGAGTCAGTAGCTTTAGTGTTTTCTTTGCTATTTTTAGGTTCCATCGAAGATTGCTTTCGTAGTCCGTGATGACTGTCTAGGCTTCGGTATTGTCCGGTAGTTCAGATCTTGAAAGTCCGTAGCTTTAGTGTTCTTTGTTGGTTTTAGGTTCCGTTCGGTATTGCTCAAGTAGTTGGATATCGACTGTCTAGTATTGATATTGTCCGGTATTTTCGATCTTGAAAGTCTATAGCTTTAGTGTTTTCTTTGTTGTTTTAGGTTTTTGTTCGTATTGCTTTCGTAGTTCGAATATCGACTTGTCTAGTCTTCGGTATTGTTCAAGTAGTTTCGATCTTGAAAGTCGCGTAGCTTCATTGTTTCTTTGTTGGTCTTAGGTTCTGTTCGTATTGTTGTTGGAGTTCGGATCTTCGACCGGATCTACTTGTGTTACTCGTCTCCCGTTTGATTTTGTTTTTTGAGGTTGGGGGTTGAGCCGATGACCCAAAATTGAAAAGGAAATTTGAGGCTCCCATTCAACCCCCCCCTTTGGTCGCCGTTTCGGTCCTTCAAACGCTTTAGTGCAAGCCGCAACACGATCGGCTAGATCGTGCCACGTAGCAATGTCAAGCTTCCGATCCACGCGTCGAATGCTCATTACGCAGCCCCATCTCCTAGCCTCATCTATCATATCACCGGGAACACTAGTACCGGATTGCTTTTTGTGGCGGGCGATTTTCATTTTTGCGTGGCGCGCACGCGGCTGCCGGCGTCACCAACGAAAGGTCACGGTTAATCGTGTCCTTTTCGGCGTGGCGGGCGCCGTGCGCCACGCATAAAAGTGATCGCCCGTGGCGGGCAACATTACCCGCCCGCCACGCATAATATCGTTAACGTTGCGGGCGGCATAACTCGCCCGCCCGGTTAACGGTTAACGCTATTATGCATAATGTTGCTTCGCCACCTAATTTTAAAAAAATAAAATGCCAATATTCACAAAAAATAAAACACCAATATTCACACACACACACACACACATACATATATACGACTATCAATCCATACACACATATATATAAGAAAGATAGATACTCAAATATATATCATACATATATATACATCGATTCTCAGACGTATCCATATATACAAGTTTCACCCGTCGATCCATTCATTCATATCCAACAAGTATGAGTTAATTACAAGATCCATACAAAGCTGCGAGCTAGATGGTAACCGGATGAAAATAGTCCTTAAGCTCTAGCATGGTGTCCCATCTCCTTAGCGCTGAAACTCCAGGAAACAGCCCCAACTCACTTTGTCCACATTAAAGTAAGGCTAGCCTTCATGAACTACGGTCTAGAACAAACTTGCATATGCTCTCATCGGCTTTGAACCGCATCTCGTCGGTTGCATTTTGTACTATCCGTACCACTTCTTTCGAGGTCCTTAAGCCGTCGGTATTCGGATGAGTACTTTTGCGTGCCCCGAGGTACTCCAGACGAAGAAACCACACAAGTTTGATCCGTATGGTTGTTTGATGCACCGCACACAATAAACCAATGTTAGTAATAAAATAGAAGCAATAGGAGGTCGTAGTAAGAAAAATTAGGTTGCATATACGCATCGGGAAATCTCGCCTGATTTTGAGTTTATTTCCATCAAGGCGCTTACACTTCTAGGACCTTCGATCCCAGCTGTCCCGGATCCTTCAAGTACTGCTTGTAAGAGCTGTACAAAATGCACTATATTGTCAACGATGATATTCGACTCTAGTAATTGAATAAGGAGTTCATCGATCACCGACAATTTCAAGACTTGTTCAAAGTGTCCAGAGTCGTGCGGGTTTGAGTCTCTTAGTGAATCAAAGACAACGGCCCTCCGTCCCTGAGGAAAGATCATAAAACAAATCCAATGTCCTACGGTTCCTATTCCATATTGGTGAGCCGCCGGAATACATCGATACCCCTTTGGCTTAACCTTTTTCATTCTTTGCTATTACGCATTACTCGATAATTCCGCCTTCTTATCTTGAATTTGCTTTTCCCAGATCTTCTCTCTTTCACTCTCCATCAAGTCCACCATATCTGGATGGTCCCTTCTTAGATTAAAACCGATGATCTGTCTCTCATTAATGTGCGATGGAGAGAGGTAAAGAATGCCATTGTTTAACTTCCGGCCTGCATCGGCCATCAACCTACAAGGACATGTGGTTGTGGCATAGGTACCTTTGAAACAAAGAATCTATATACGGATGCAAGGGACATGTGCAAGTAAAATTGCACTTACATAGCAAACAAGGTGACTTCGGCAACGTCAATGTCCTATCGACGAAATAGTCTCGACATGTCTTCAAATCAACGGCGAACTGGACATCAGTGTGGTAGTGGAAGCACTCCTTACGAAGAAGGAGACTGAAGCTATGCAATCCACGCTTTGCGCACTCTATATACCATGCATGGAACTTCCGAGCCTCCCAAAGCTCGGCATCGATGAGCTGGGCCTTAGGTATCATGAACTCCCCAAACTCGAACGAGCCGGGGCATTTGTCCGAGACAAACCCGACATAAGGTGGGGATTTTGGCCTGCAAAAGCGGCGGTACAAATGTTAGCTAGGTTGCAAAAAGAAGTAGCTAATAACATATTACAACTCGTTGTTTGAGCGGGGCATACCTTTCAGACCGAATATCTATTAATTGGGGCCTCTTGGGTAGTGGCCGCCGCTTGTCGGCCTACGACCTCCTCTTCATCGAATGTCGGCTTCTTCGGTGGCGGAGGGCATTGGCTAGGTCCAACTTCTGTCTCCTTCCGTAGTGGGTTCGAACCCAGGAAAAGCTATGGTCCCAAGATGGCCGAATGTAAGCAAACTTAGCATTCGGCCACGAGGTATGCTAGGTCCACGGCTATGCTAACAAGCACCCATGTAATAAAAACCAAGAACAAAAAGGTTTGAACTGAATCTGTCAGAAAACAACTATCGGACTCCACATATCTTTCGATCCTCGCAAAAGGGGGAGGGGGTTTCTTAAAACGAATGATGATTGCGGGAACCGAAACATATCACGTCAAAAATAGCACCTCACACAAGCGCACGAACAAAGGATGAGCGAGAAACACAGAATATCGCATAGTTTTCAACTAAGATCAACGTCTTTAACACCGCAATAGCGGTATCGTGGAGCCAGAAGTGTCCTGGTCTCATCCTCTACCTCTACTTTCGGTTCGAGCAACACACCACGGACTAAGTCTCTCTGCCTAGCAAAAGGAACGAAAGTCTTCCAAAAGTCATGCATTCCGGGCAACCTTTTCGACGCCGAGACGCAAAAAACTCGCTCATTCATTTGGGGAACTTCTCACGAAAGTTGCGCGAGGAGGCCCCGCTAACACCAAATCCATCACGCTCGATTTTTAGAGCAACATCCTCCATAAAGTTAAAGGTCCCCTCCCCGGGAACCTGCCACACAGTTAACAACAATTTAACATGTATCATTACAACACCCAGGCCACACAGGCCGAATCAGGAGTTTCTCAGACGTTCTCTACCCTAGTGGCGTCAGCCTCGGCATTCTCCTGAGCTGGAGGAGTGCCAACGTCGATGGAGGGGCTGCCGGTCTAGTCGCCAGAGGCCCTGCGGTCTCTCTCAGCCAAAAAGGCATCCACCTTGGCCCGAATCTCCTGCTTCTCCTGTTCATTCTGGACAAATAACCAAAACAGTCATTAGCGACGAAACAAACAAAAGCCAAATCTGTCCAAAGGCGAACAGATTGAATGAATAACGAAAGGTAAGCTCACGTTCGCTCGGGAGTCGGCCGCGCGGTATAGGGCAAGATCTTTTCCACCTTTCTGTCAGAAGCCTTCATAAAATTTCCCAACAACCGCAAGGACCGGAGCAGGTGTCCGCCAGTACTCTGGACGGATCCTCTTTCGGCTCCACGGCCTCGAGGTGCTCACACCTTAGCTCGTGCGAGGCGAAAGCCCCGAGTGTTTCGAGAGGCATAACCCTCCCGATTTCCACCCGCGCTTTTCGGGCCCTCAAGATCCTGGACAAGCCAGGGAAGGGTCTCCCCATAGCAGAGCCCCTGAGGTGGGATAGCCTCATCGCCGAAAGAGGCCAAGAGGTTCTGGAGGACCGAAACCCCAGCCTTGACCTCACGCTCCACGCCAAGGGTGACCGAATGGTTACGATCCCTTAAGGCCTGGAGCTCGTCCTCCAGATCCTTGACTTTCTGCTCCAAGTCCGCAGACTTCTTCTCAGCTAGCTCGGCCCGAGATTCGACATGGAGTTTCTGGGTGTTGGCACTCCTCAAATCCTTGCTCAATTTTTCAGCCTTGGCCCTCTTGGCTTCAAGGATCTTACTGCCCTGACCCTGGAATTGCTTTTCTAGAGTTCGGGCAGCGAGCATCGTCTACAAAAAACATAAGGGACGAAGTTGTAAGCAAAACGAAAGTAGTAACTTGTAACGAAACAAGTAGGGACGAAATCATACCCCCCAGTAGCATAAAAATTCGGGGCCTCAATAAGCTTCGAGGATCCGTCTTGAAGCTCCTTCTCGGTTTGAGGAGCAATAAAAGAAGTAGAGCGATCCGTAGCAAACCGCACCCCCTTGTCCGAAGGAAGCGGCGGGCGCGTGGGCGCGGATCCACATGCGCAACCACACGGGCATCCGAGTATGCTCCTAGACAACGAGCAAGCTGGTAAGTCTTCTCTCTCAGAGGACTCATCTCTTCGGAGAGCTTAGACCCCGAATACACGGTAGTCTCCCCAAAGTTTTGGAGTCACTTCCCAAATGAAAAAGAACTCGTGGCGAATAGTCGATCCTTAAGAATCTTTGGAAGTCTTGGACAATTCCCAATAAAAACCGAGACTTACTGGGGGCACCCTTGGGAGCCGAGGCCGAGGCATTGGTGGTAGGCGATGCCGGAGTGTCCTTGCCCGTCTTCGACTTCTTTCCGGGAGAGGAGGGGCTGATGGAGCATTCATAGGAGCGGCAAGCGGCGCCCGGCTCCAGCGGGCCGCCCGACCTTGCCGAAGGAAGGACCCTGGGAGGCCGAATCATCAGCATCCTTCAGGGTATCACGGGGGCCCTTCACCTGCTTGGGGGCCATCTCCTCTGAATCGCTTGAAATCACCTGTACGAAACACGGCCCAAGCAAAAGTACATTAGACCAACCTAACTTAGAATAACAGCAAATAACGAAAGTCGAAACAAACAAACTGCCGAAAGCACGGCTAATCCACGAGGTGGCAAGGCTAAGTACCAAAGCGGAAGTAACAACACCGAAAGTGCATGAACGACCGAATGTAACCTTTCGGCTACGACGACCCGGAACCCTAGCCATGTCGCAACCTACCTCAACATCATTGGCCTCCTTCGGTTTTCTTTGCAGAGAAGTCCTTTGCCTCTTGGTTCGTTCAAATGGGGCCGAATCGTGGACAACGGCCTTCCCCCGGTAGTTGGCCTTTCTCGCGGTCTTTTCAGCTCTCGCTTCGGCCGGGGTTAGCCGATGCGGATAGACCACACCCATAGCATCGAAAGCTCGATTAATATGAGCGTTGTCACCCACAATCTGGTGCACCATGTTATATTCGCGGGTGCTCACCAAACCAAGGATAACATCTGCTCCATCCGTGACAAAATCTAAAAAAGACTTGTCCGAATGAAATCATGGTGGACGATGAGCTTCAATTTGAACGGCTGCATAACTAAAGTTTGGAGGATCAATGCCAAACTGAACTTTCGCGCTCAAGGGCCGAACCTCCATGGCGATCCACTCCTCAACTAGGTCTCGAGTACTCTGCCGTGCTAGGGTAGCAAGAAAGGCCAAGGTGGCCTTGGCGTCCCCTTCAACATTCTCAACTTAATGCGCGTGGCATTTCCCTCGCTTGGGTGTCATTTGGCTAACAAGGGCACTGTCCAATGACAAACTAGTGTTCAAGGCATCACTTTCGTCCCTAGCACTGACCCGAGCATAAAACCAAAATTCAGTCCACCTCGGCCACTTGTTACGAAAGCGTAGGGGCAGACGAATGTTCCCTTAGGGATAAAGGTGTAAGCGCCAAAGCATGCGAACGGTGCTCCTCTGTCCTTTCGTGCTAAATCTTCTTTGGGTTCTTATGACAAACATAGAATTGGACGAATGTGTCCACACACAGAGGGGTTCCCATCATTTTCATGGCCCACACAAAGGCCCCAAGACGGGTAATAGCATTCGGAGTCAGGTGATGTAGGCGCAACTTTGAGGCGGTCGAGAACCCGCCGGCGAAAGCATCCTCACATGGCAGCCGAAACCCAGCCCTGAAAAAATCTCTGAACACAAGGGCTTCGTCAGGTCCTGGATTCGGGTACCTCTCACCAGTCGGTGCCCAACAAAAGTTACGATTCCTCCGATCCATGTATCGTTTTCGTACATACTCGTTCAAATCATCCTCCATAACACGCGAGGTACCGGCCCAGTAAAGCTCACGACGGGCCGAGGGTCCGGGATTCTCCCCAGACCCTTCCAGAGCAAAGCTGCCATCTTCAGAACCTTCGATGGCACCGAAAGACCCCTCAGCATTGTCTGCTGCCGAAAGTTCCCCACCAACGGGGACCCCATGATGTCAACATCTTCTTCCATTCCACACGCCACTTGGGGCGGATCGAAACCGCCCGATTCGGTTTTTTTCATCATTGTCGCTTGAATACAAGTGAGGGTGAACGCTCAAGCGGGCGCTGCTCAACTGCACCACTTGTAGACGAATCGGACGAACTGCTTGAAGAGGATCCAGAACCTTTCATCGAAGAGCCGGACCCCGAAGCAATCGGATCCGGCATTCTACCAAAACCAACGAAACCTAGGGTACAAAAGTAAAGAACGAAAAGAACCAAAAATAAAAAATGGGTGCCGGCACAACCGAATAGGAAAGGACTAAAGAAAGAAAACCCTTACCTAAAGACCGAAGCCCGGTGCCGATTCCTCCGAAGGTTGAAAAGCTGCGGAGAACCGAAAAGCCGAGAGCGCGGGGGCTCGAAAAGGCGTAATGCAATGGAAGGCAAGTGAAAGTGGGGTCGACCCCCGCCACCGCCCGGACACCTTATATGGGGGTTGCGCGCAGCCCGAGGAACCGCCCCATCCGACAGTTAAGGTCACGCGAACCGAGGTGACGCCGGTTCGCCTCCCGCCAGCAGTTACCTTATAAACAAACATTATCGAGTAACGAAAAAGGAAAAAGAGAAAGAAAAATAAGAAGTATATAACAAAAACATTACATCAAGAGGCATTCGCTTCTGAGCTGCGAGGGGGTAGCTGGCTGGGGAAAGCTCACGCCTTTTGGCCTCGAGGGGTTTCTGTTGGGGGAAGCGGACTCGCCACCCCATACTTTAGACCCTAAAGAAAGCATGCAAGGAGGCTAAGGAAGGAGATGTCTTGGCGGTCTCTGTCCGCTCAGCGCGCCGAATGCGGCGTGTTCGGTCCTAGCAGACTTTGCAAACTCCTGGAACCACGGGCGAGAGAAGGCCCGAGCCTCTCGAAGTTCCGTCCGGCCAAGGGAAAAGTTTAAAACTTCCGGGCGAGGCGGAAGCGCAGGACGCCCGGGGCCTCTTAGTTTCGTCGCCAAGGGACCAAAGCCGGAACTTTTCGAGGCGAGAGCCAGAGCCCAGGACGCCCGAGCCTCTTAGTTTAAATGCGCCAGCCAAGGACAAAGCCGGAACTTTCCGGGCGAGACCGAAGCCTTGAGGACGCCCGAGCCTCCTAGTTTCGTCTGTCAAGGACGAAAGTCGGGACATCCGTCTCAGACCAGGTTCGGTCTCGGCGGCGGACGAGGTGCTCGGCGGCCGTTGTAAGGTCCTAGATGGCTAGAGGGGGGTGAATAACCTATAAAAATTTTCTACAAACTCACTAAACAAGCCGGTTAGACTAACAAATGGCGATTAAGCGGTTTGCACTAGCTCTAGTGGTCTTGCAAGCCTTCTAGTGACAGGACTAAATATGGCTATGATCTCTAAGTCACACAAAGTCTATGTCACTACTCTATCTAGTGAACAATCCTAATGTGATCCTTATGCTAGCAAGAACACCTACACAAGCAAAGCTTGCTCTCTACTCAAAATAAGCTAGGAATGTAAATACAAGAGAGGAAGCTAGATATACCAAAGTGTAGAGGCTATGAACCAATCACCGGGAAGAAGATGAACAACCGATCACAATATGAAGATGAACCAATCACCAAGACAATGAACACGTCGATTTGTTCACCCGGAGTTCACTTGTTCACCGACAAGCTAGTCTCCTGTTGTGCCGACCAACACAAGGACACAAGGATGGTGCTTGAGCTAGGCGGTGCACTTGCTAGCCCCAAAGCCACCACTCACAAATGAGGTACCCAAGACACGAGCAATGTATTCCTTGCACTTTTTCTTCCCGACGAGGAGTGCGTAATCCTCTCACAAATCGCCTAGGAGGTGGCCAAGAACAATCTCCTTTTCTTGCCAACAACTCCACCAAATCACCAAGCCGGCTAAGAGCGGTGTCTCCAAGAGCAAAAAGGAAACCCACCGTCTCACAACGATCCCCAAGTGCCTCTAGATGCAAGAACTTCGATGCAAATGCACTTAGATCAACTCTTCTCTCAAGAATGAAGCTCACAATCAAGAATGAGAGAGGAGGAGACTTGTTGCTCAGCTCTAGGAAGTTAGGAATGATTCAAATGACCAAGAGAGAGAGCAAGAGGCAGCCAAGGTTGTATAAATAGGCCACACCATGAAATGTGGCCGTTGGGGTGAAATCCACGATTTCTGCAGGCCGACCGGACGCGCCGACCGGACTCACCAGCGAGTCCGGTCGATGGGTCCGGTCAGAACCGACAAACCCCAGATAGGTAGCTGACCCCCCTGCTCCGAGCGTCCGGTTGTGCTTCCGGTGGGTGCGTCCGGTCGACCTTCGACCGAGACCCCCAAAAACACCCTTACTGGAACTCTGATCGGAAGCACCGACCGGACCGTCCGGTCGGATTCAGCGTCTTCCGGTCGGTGAGTCCGCCGCCATCCGATTTGTGAATTTTTTCGTCGTTGTGTTGTTGTTCCTTCGCCTTTGCTCCAAACCGACTTCCGTCACTTGATTCTTGTTGCCGACACGTCAAAGACAAGTGCGGAGTTAGCTCTTTAGGTTAGAATGCATGCATATGAATTTTGAACCTAAAGGCACTGGAGGACCGATATGTACAATAAGTTTCCCCTCTTTATAGTATGACTTATCGATCCTATAATCACTCACACTCTCTATGGTGTCTTGAGTGTAAAATCAAAAGGCCCTATGGTTATACCTTTGCCTTGGGCTCAATTGATCTCCAAACCCTCCAAGTTGGACACTTGATCACCATTTGGATCACCTCGATCCATCCTCCATGATCACCGTGCTCCAAGCTTGTCATGACCAATCTCCAATCTAGTCAAACACTTAGCATCGAGAGATTAGTCCTTAGGTGTCACTAATTAGCCAAAACCAAACTAGAGATCTTCAGCCGTCCTTCAGGCGGTGGCGAAAGCGGCAACGTTCGGTTCATCGGACCGAATGTGCTCGCTTTCGTCCCCAAGCGTGGAGCAATGGCTTGGCCGCCCAGTGGGGAGGAGGGCTTCGGCCCCCGAGAGCGCGATTGAGGCCTTTCGCGAGGAAGGAATCGAATGGGTTTAACCCGACCGCCATCTGTCTTTGTCCTGCAGGTGTTCGTGATCCAGCGACGAATGGACCCAGCGGGGTTGGTAGGATCACAAGTCGGGAAAGGACCGCTCTACCCCTGGCCACCAGCAAGGAGCTCAAAGAATCCAGGGTAGGTAGAGGGGCAAAAAAGGAATTGTAAGAGTCTACGGACTATAAATAGACCCCGTGGGGCATTGTAAAGACCAGGGTGAAATCAATAGAAAGAGAGCTTTGGTTTCGTTTCCACATTCGTGTGTTGTCTTTAGTTTCGTTCGGTGTTTCGTCCTACCAGGGGTGGCCTGCTTTAGGGCCACACCAACAGGTGTGATTGATCACACCTTCCAAATTCGCATGGGCGTGGGGAGGGCGTGATTTATTGCACCTTCCAAATTCGCATGGGTGGAGAGGATAGCACCTTCCAAATTTACTGCGGGTTGGGAGGACGTGATTTATCGCACCTTCCAAATTTGCATGGGCGTAGGGAGGGCGTGATTGATTGCACCTTCCCAATCCTCATGGGTGGAGAGGATCGCACCGTCCAAATTTGCGTGCGGGTGTGGAGGGCGTGATTGATCGCACCTTTCTAAATTCGCTTGGGCTTGGGAGGGGTGCATGTGGATCTTTTTTATTTTTAGTTTCCTAATTTTCTCTCATGGAAGCTTAAAAAGGAAAAAAAGCCCCTTCGATCGAGAGGAGAATGGGCTTTGTGGAATTTTTTTTTTTTCTTTTCCTTCTAGATTTTCTCCTTCTATTTACGGGTGGAAGAGCAGGAGTATTTTTTATCGCAACAACCAACGTGCATGGTTAATTCCTTCCTTTATTGTGTGATTAATTCTTTTCTTTACTGCGTGGTTAATTCCTTCCTTTATGAGGTAGCATGGACGATTCGTTTCATTTCCCTTCCTTTATTACATGGTTAATTCTTTCCTTTATTGCGTGGTTAATTTCTTCCTTTATTAGGTCACATGGACGATTCATTTCCTTTTCTCCCTTCGGGTTCGCATGAGGTGGCGGTTGGGCAGACTTAAAGCGAATGTCGCACCAAAAAAAATGTCTCCTCTTTGTTCTTTTTATGTTGTAGAAATATAAGGAAAATTTGGAAGATATATGCGCATATGAATGCGGCATCCTCTTCTAATCCTGCTTCCGGCCACTGGCAGCAACTCACTGTAATATAATCCAGGAGACATATATGTATTTGGAAGATATATCTTTTAACTGTAATTTCAGCTACAATGCTAAATTTCAGGTGAAATAGACACTGCCCAGTTCGGTATCAATCTCGTCCAACAATCGCTTCTCAAGACATAATCTTACCAATTCATTTAATCTCTCTTGAAACGTCCAACAATCGCTTAATCAGAAGACATAATCTTACCAATCATTTAATTTTGTTGCCTCTCTCGCCCGCCCCCAGGGCCGCCCTGGCCGTAGCTCGGTGGCTGGCCGGCCTATCCTGGTGTGTTCGTACGCTTCGCTTGATTGTTAGTTAATAGAGCTCCAAATGGCGGCCTCGCGGCGGCGTCGGCGTGGCTTTTGGAACAAGTCCTCACCTGCCTTCAGGCAGATGCATTTCGTAGCTTGACTTGACTGCTTCCCATCCCACGAAGCCAGACCAGACAACGTAAACTTGGATGGCTGTGAGCAAATTTGTCCATTGGTTGCTGGAGCCCCATCTCTTTTAACAGTATATAAGGAAAGTTTTGAAGATATATGCGAATGTGGCATCCTTTCTAATCCGGTCACCAGCAGCAACTCGCTCTAATATGATCAAGGAGACATACATGGAGGACTCCCATGACATCGTCATCGTAGGTGGTGGCATCTGCGGACTCGCCACCGCTCTTGCGCTCCACCGGTAACATCCATGGCTGCTTTCGTTTCCTCGTATCGATATAGCAGTTTTCAGCCCCTTCATCTCAAATTCCCCATTTATTCTTCCTCCCTTTAGTGTTAAGAGTAAGCCTTTCAGTTTGTATCTACTTTTACAATATCGTGCGTGTAATTACATCGATCTAGTCTCTACCTGCTATTTTCTTCGGACCGAACCTCATACCACAATCCTCCCTTGTGTTTAAGTTTTGATTTCTTCTTCTTCTACATGGCAAAAAGTTCCTAGTTTTATTTCTGATGTACTGCCATGCCAACAACAAAGCAATCTGCTGCTGCTTTGCATCCTAGGAAAGGGATTTCGAGCCTTGTGTTGGAGAGGTCAGAAACTTTGAGAGCAGAAGGCGGCTCCATCGGTATCCATGTCAATGGCTGGCTTGTTCTGGAGCAACTCGGGATTGCTGCAGAGCTCCGGGAGACTGCCAACCTTGTCACCGTGTAAGATTCTAGCCTTGCAAATTTTGCTCTTCTGAGAAATCAGTCTATTTTAATACTAGTATAGAATGCCAAATCATCGATCTCGCAGCCAGCATTTACCATCGAAATATTAGAAAAGAGTACCAAATGCCATCAGATTCAGAATCACTAGAGCTTGCTTTGTGATTGCTACTTATTTCCAGGTTTCACGACGTGTGGCTGGAAGAAAAGAAGACCTCCCTGACACCCGTCAGGTAGTAATAACGAATTGTCACAAAGAACCCTTGTAGGCTGCAATCCTATACGGCCGGAGTAACTGTCATTAATTTTGATCTCTCTGTCACTTGGGCCTTTGACTAGAAAGGAGCTCAGATGGATAAAGAGGAAGAACCTGATCGAAACGTTGGCCAAGAACATACCCGCAGGAGCAATCCGTTTCGGTTGCCGTATTGCAGCGATTCATCCATCAGATCCCGGCGTGGTCCTTGCTACACCGGGTGGCAGGGTCATCAGGGCCAAGGCATCATCGATTGACCTTGTTATCTTAAATAGCTAATGCAGATGTTGATTGGCTGTGACCTTGCACTGAATTCTTTGTTGATATATATAGTATATATATATATCTTGCAGGTGTTGATTGGCTGTGACGGCTCCAACTCAGTGGTGGCAAAGTATTTAGGCATGTCTGCAGCAAGATCAACTCCTCTCGCGTATCTGCGTGGATTCACAAGGTATCCGCACGGACATCCATTCGGAGACCATTTCCTGCGCGTAAAGGTTACCAAATGTTGCTTCCTTGCGCGCTCGCCCATGACCGACACTCGAGTTAGTTTCTTCGTAGCTTGTCACATCCCTTCTGCAGGTCTGCATCGTACTACTGCCCTACTGGCCACGCATGTTCAGACAGGCCACCTAGCCCTTAAGGGCCATGAATGCCATCACTAAGGTGCACATGTCACCCTGTTGCTGCAGATGCCGGTGTCACCCGTGACGTGCATGCCACGAGGCAGTTCGTGCTACGGATGCTGAAGGGCAAGGAGTGCCCCACCGAGGTCCTCGAGATGATCCAGAACGCCGACCCCGAGTCATTGAACGTCATCGACAAGGTGTGGTACCGGCCGCCATGGCAGGTGGCATTCGCTGGCTTCCGGAAGGGCACCGTGACGGTTGCCGGCGACGCCATGCACACCATGGGGAACTACATCGGCCAGGAGGCTCGGTGGCGCTGGAGGACGCCCTCGTGCTTGCCCGGTTGCTGGCGCGATCCACCGTGAGGAGTGGCTGCCATGATGAGCCGTGCGACAAGACGATGATGGCCGGTGCAGCGACGGCGATTGAGGAGTACATCAGGGAGAGGAGGCTGAGGGTGGCGAGGCTGTCCTTGGAGGCCTTCGCCATGAGCACACTATTGCGAACCGAGTCACTGGCCGCGAAGCTTGCCTGCTCGGCCGTGCTGGCCCTCATGGGCAACAAGGAACTCGGCCACACCAACTACGACTGCGGTCGCCTCTAAACACTGCTTTGCTTATTCCAAGTCCTTCGCTTTGGTTTATGAATTTTAAGTCACAATGTGTTCTCCAGTCGGTTAGATTTAAAGTTGACTTAAGGTCAATTATTTTGTTTGGCTATGTGCTTTCAGTTAAATATGTATTCATAGTACTCTAAATTTTAATTAATGAAAGCTCCTTACTGTGGGATCTCCCCACAGTCTTTTTGGTAAAAAAAAAATTGCTTTGCTTCTCGTACATTATATATATATAAAAAGCACTCTTTTAGATTGTTGTTGTGCTTGGCCGATCGTCTATTTTATCAAAAAAAAACTTCTTTATATTTTTAAAGACAATCATTCATGAAAAAAAGTGAAATTAAACATATGACTAATTTCTTATGGAATGCCTTCACTTTGATCATCCTCTTTCCATATTCCCAATAGTCCATCAAACATAAGCATAATTAATATTAATATGTCCTGAATTGTGCTGTTGGTTGTGGAAGGGGCCATGCCATCCTACGTCACAACAAAATGTATGTCAAAAATGTTTCTAACATTGTATAGATAATTGTTTAAACATCTAGATAATTTTGCATTGAACCAAAATACACGAATGAAAGCAAATGGAAAAGTGCATAAATATAAATAAATAATTTTAGTTAGAAGTATGGGAGCTTCATTCACATGAGTAGCAAGTGTAAAAAACATAGAACACACATTTTTTCTCTAATGTAAATAATAAAATAAAGACATGAGAGCCAACAGCATGCATACGAATCAGAAAAAAAATAGAGGATGTGTTGAACATTACCATTTTAACATTCATCGAACATGAAGCATAAAACTTGACATGGACCTACATACAAGCTTAAAAAATCAATAGAAGTACATACAAACCAAAAAAATCGGAATCTATAACTCCTATCTATAACTCCTATATAGGAGCTCCCCACTAGAAAATGTTAGGGAGTTCTCAGCCCTCTCATTGGTCCACGTCACTGGTAACTGAATCGAGCACTAGGCTATGAATTAGCTGCCCACTAGAAACTCCAACTCCAATTCTACTTGAATGCATGCATGAGCGCATGATCATCAATTCGCCCCGCGCCCATCCATCTCCTCCCTGCTATCAGCTGCTATTTAAAAGATGGAAAAGACGCAGCAAACAACACCACTCGGTCGCTCGAGCTTTTTTTCCGTTCGTGTGTGTACCTCCGATAGGCAGCAGAGGGGAGAGAGATGACGAAGCAGGAGGTGGACACAGCGCTGGTGGCGCCGGCGAGGAGCGCCGCGGCAGCCGCTGTGGCTGTCCAACCTTGACCTGGCCGTGCCGAGGTCGCAGTGGACGCACACACCGCTCATCTACTACTACCCGGCACCAGCAGCGTGGCGGTCCCATTGGGCGGCCCTTGCCCCCCCCCCGGCGGTCACGACCTGTCCCTCATACACAGCGGCGGCATGGTGGCTTCTTCCCCGTCATTTTCTGTGTCCTCAGATCTAATCCCCGCCACTGGACAGGGGCACCATCGACGGCAGTGTCGAATAGGTCGTGCAGGCTGCAGTGGAGGACCGGATGAGGTAGCCCGTAGGCTGCTGCGGCGACCAGGGTCGTCCGTTTGTCTGTACGTTTTGGCATAGCAATCTCTAGCTGCTGCAAATCCGTCGTCCCCAAGCGCATGCATCGATGGTCCTGGCATCAAATCCTTGATTGGATGGAGAACCGGATCTAGCCTCCCATGCCAAACGGAGGAGCATCTCCCTTCACCATGCAATGGATTAATTATTTTTAATGACTTTATTCATTTTTTCTGTAGAAACATGACCTGTCTTTTACAAGGGAACACTGTACAGAAACTGTTGTTGATAGTGATGAAATCCATGATATTGTTTGACAAGTTTGATGGATGTGCAGAATGGCGTATAATTCATGAATGTTTCTTATTTTTTGGCCCAAGTTTTCATGTACGTGGATAATACTGAATTACTACTGCGTGTTTTGGTTTTAATTTGGATCCCCTGTGTTACTTAAGAAATATTTACTTCAGGATATTTTACCGCTCACATACCGCTCAATACACTGTTATTTCAACTATCTGTAATAAGCTCATATATCCCTATCATGCAGATATGATATCATGAAAATTTCTCTTATGATCATTGCATTTTTCTTAATTCCCCCGCAGCAACGCTGGGGTGAGGTTCCCCTAGTATAATTAATATAAGAACAGAGCATACAAACCCAAAATACAAGCTAGTTAACCTGCAGGGCATATATATAGTAAGAGTTCTGGGATATGGCCACGAAGTCATATGGGGCCAGCAAGAGTGTTTTGAAACTCATATTTTTCTCGTCGAAGAATACCTGCCAAATGGAAGCCTGTACAACATTATTGATGGTATCTTGTGATCCTTCCTCTACAGCAACACTATTCATATGAATCTAAGTAATCAATACTTGCTTCAATGCATAGTTTGTACTTAATCTGCAGGGCATCAGATTCATTGGACACCCGCTTCCACATAATCCAGGGCATAGCCCATGCCCTACATTACCTACATGAGCAAAACATTGTCCATATGAATGTTAAACCGGCCAATGTCCTCTTGGATTCATATATGAATCCTAAGTTAACTGATTTCGGAATAGCTAGAATCTTGAGAGACTGGTGATTCATGACGGCAACATATCCGGCACAGTGTAAGACACGATTACCTAAACTACCAATTAGATTTAGATTGTGACATACATAGACCACTTTTGCTTCTTTCCTTCATCTGAAGTTATTTGTTTGACATCTTCCATTATTTTATTTAACTGTTTAGGGGATATATGTCTCCCGAATATATATTGGAAGGTACATTGTCGACTATGTACGATGTGTATAGCTTTGGTGTTACCCTCCTTGAGACCATTAGCAGTATGTGCAAAACTGAACCTGCTCGTCACCATGCTTCAGTTCCATGGGTAAGTTATACTTTTCAATTTTTCATGGACGCACACATCAGTTGCCATTGTTTCATGAAATTTCTACCTCTAGGCAAATGTATGGCATGGATTTGCAGCCCAATTTGGTTCCTAGAATGTGCCTGACAAATGGGATCCTTCATTAAAAAAAGGAAAACTGCAAGCACCGGGGATAGATGGTCCTTATGCTGTTTTTTCCCCTTAACCTTGTTTCACTTTCACATGCATGTTTTCTTTGTGTTGGTTCATATTTATTCATTATGTTTTTTTTTATAACAAAAAGATGAAGAAATAAATGTTGAATTGAGTTCTTCCAAAGAAGCCACATTGATTTCGCGTATGACTCAAAAGTTTGTGGATATCTTATTATTATATAATATATAGAGTTTCAAAAATAAAAATAGAATTTTCGTGGTGATAATATGCATGCACAAAATGCATGATTTCATACATAATCTGCAAGACAGGTAAAACATCTTTACCGCTAATTAGCAGTCATGTCTGGTAGTGCTTAAAAATTTGCATTGGTAATGTGCATGTTTTCCTATCAGGCTTGGAATGTGCGTGGACATCAACAAATCGGTGAGCTATTTGATCCAGCCATGTTCCAGGAATCTCAGCTGACAGATAAAGAGGTGCTTGGAGATAGGACTACTATGCACTCAGTTTGAGTGGGCAGAGCGGCCTACCATGTCATCTGTTCTTGAGATGATTCATGGCAAGAAAGATTTAAAAACCCCAAGGCAACCTGAATATACCAAAGAAAGGGTCGTAGATGCGAAAAAGGGCAGCCATAAGTCCAGAAGTTGGAGGTAGCAACACACACCCTAGCAATGGAGCTGTTTGAGCGATATATCAATGATGGATCATAATTTACAGTTGTAAATATTATTCATTCGCTTGTACGTAATTTGAAAGCGTGCGACTTCACTGGTGTCAATAAATTGGCAGTTTCTTATTTTGAACAATGTTGTAAGTGTTTTACTTGTACTCTTACTTGTAAGTGTAACATATATACTGATTCTGTGGACATTGTGCTACTGCCGGTTGTAATGTAAGTGTGACCCATTTCTGAGTAGTATTAGCTTGTTGACTCAGAGCCGTAGTTGATGCGATTTTACACTATAAACCAAAAGTTACCGTTTACTCAAGACGGTGGCAACTCTTGACCTTGAGCCAGACCATGTTTGAGGTACGAGAGATGGGCACACAACTCTTGAGCCAAACGGCATGCAACACAGCACTACAGTATAATGACTGGTGCAGACTGCAGACGACGACGATCCACCTCGCTCTACCAGTTTATTTTCACCGCACTACCACTACATACTATACAACGAAGGACGAAGGACTAACTCTTGTTGCAGAGATCAGCAGGGATGCATGTAGAAGTCCGTCCACGTTGCCCAAGACATATGGATGCGGCGGCGATGTGGGCACGAAAGTCGCAGTGAGTGGCAGCCCTTGGCGTCCATGAGCTGCTTGCAGCACGCGTGTGCTTTGAACGATGGCGGCGGCAGCGACTTGGCCGTCGTGGTCGTTGCAGCCTTGCCTGAGCGCAGCCGAGTTGATCTCCTTGAGCTCGTCGTTTATATATGCAGTGGACTGCGCCGGTGACGACGCACTGATGGAACTGGAGCCCCACAAACCGATTCCTGGGGCATGCATGGGCACCACCGGCCAACGTCACGATGGCAACGCATAGCAGCATCGCCAGCCATGGATGCTGCTCCTTTTATAGATCGAGGCTGGCAGGCTTGGCTTGCTTGGAGAGTGACGGATCATCCAAGGATCAAGTTGCTCAAACCATGTGCATGCGCCAAGCGGAAACTAGAAGAGTGGAAGGTATTTGGGCCCTAATTGGTAGTAGACTGTGTTAGTGAGGCCCAGCTCGTGATGGGCTGCGCCGAACCACTCGTGTATCGTGTCCTTGTCGAAGGTATATTTTGGGCCCTAAGTGGCTGTACACTTTAAATAGTTACACCTCTGCCATTTTGCTTTGTTGGGAACGAATAGCACTGGCCTGAAATTGAACGTAATTCATACTTGTAATTTCTCATCTCGATTATATTACTTTTCTACCCCCACTATATTTCGCATCTGACTTGCATGATCATCAGCAACACCCTACGGAAGACCTCTGATTCTTTTAGTTGAGGATTTCCGCATCTCATAAACAGAGACCTTTTTCATTTAATCCTGTGTTTTTAAAAGGTTCTGTGAATAACGAGAGGGGTAGAAAAAGAGGATTTATCTGTGTCTGCCAACTTTGTCAACTGTCAAGAGTAACAACTGAATTTCAAGCGCCACATTTGTTGGTGACCTTTGGCTCTGCACTCGTGCCAGAGTGCATCTCAACAAGTACTACAATTATTTGGCCAACAACAACAATATATACTTGAAATATAATGTTTCAAACAAATTATATCATAATGGTACTAGCTGTATGCATGGATCCATAAACACAGCCTTATTACATACATCAGAATAAGAGAAATACAGCATAAGCAATGCAAGCTACACATATAGTCCTCAAACTTGGCACAACATAAGAAATATGTTCCGAGCTTATTAGCATGTACGTACAAAACAAAAGAGCACAAACTAATTAATAACAAGCCAGCACTTCGGCATAATAAAATGTTGCAGGTTGTAACCAGCGCTACACTGAAACTGACTGCCTCACAAGGCAGGATCACCAAATGTCGTCTCGTGAGTAAAGGAATCCACCACCATTTGAATCTGTGCCACCGTTGAGTCTGAATCACTAATCTGCAAGAGGAAATAAGGTCACTAATAACTCTACTTAATCTTCTGCAGATATTAGCCTTACACCCATATTAATTATCGGATGATCAAAGGTTTATTTCCCAGGTAGGAATCACAACATGGTATGTCCTACCTGACAGCAGGTTAAACACAGAGAAAGCCAACCATTAAACCAGCACTGCATATCCTGATAGGAAAGTAGAAAACAGAGTTTTGACTTGTGAGCAGAAACAGAGTTGATTCAAGAGGTCGTTTCAAGGAAAAAAGGCCGCCGCCGCCAAACCCTAGGCACCGCCGCCGGCTCTCCGTTCCACCACCGTTGGTCCCCCTTCCTTCTCCTCCGGCATCACGCCGGGGGTTGAAGGGAGTGGGGATCCATCGTTTTTAATAAGTTTTTGCCTAGTAGATCGAGTCTTCGAGGTTTAAGGTTTCTCCGGAGATCCAATCGAAGAGATTGGCCACAGCGTAAGACGTCGTCAAGATCATCGATGGAGCAATGGAGCATGTCATTCCTCAGCGGTGATGGCAAGACGAAGACATCACTATTGATGGAGAATAAGGTACTCCGGCCCTTCCTTTGTCTCGCTGTGGTTCTATGCAGCCATAGCGATGGGCTAGTGAGATTTAGTTTTCCAACGAATTTTATCTGTATGTCGGTTGGACTTGTGTTCTCTCATGACGAATCTGGTGAAGGCGACAACGTAATCGGCGGCGCCAATTTCATCATGTTTGCATGTGGAGCTTTAGCAATTCACTTCTCTTGTGCAAAAGTGATGGGTACGAGGATGACGACGGTGGATGGTGAGATGGCCCTGTTCGTTCAGATCGGAGCTTGTGTCCGTGGCATATCCGTTTGGGATGATGATCCTAGATGGTGGAATTTATGGCTTTTTCAAGGTTTCTTGTCTCCCATCGATGGAGGTGGAGTAGTTGAGATTACTTTTGTAATGAGAGGATGTAACTTGCTTTAGTATTAATGAAATTTTTTTTATTGCAAAAAAAAAAAAAAAAGAGTTTATTCAGATGGAAAAAAAAATCAGCTGAAATATGTTGGATAATTTCATAATTAATTGATGTAAAAAGGCAACGTTGCTAATGATACGTTGCTGTAAAAATCATGCATATACGTGCATCAATTTGTTTCATAAAAGGCAAACATTGCTGTAGAGGCAGCACGGTTTCTTATAATATTCTATATAGGGAGGAATCATACTGTTATTTGTTTGATGGAAATTGGTTAACAGATGTTGAAAGTCTCAGATGTTTTGCTAGAACTGAAAACTAGAATGACTGGCATGCACGAACAGAAACCCCATCAGTTGAGACAGAACAGGGTGTCGAGAGTACGTACCTATGCGTGAAGGAATGGTTCGGATTCAAATCTGAATAATCACTTCAACAGCTTGCTATAGGCGAGGCCACCTCTGCCTCCTCCTGCTGCTTCTCATCTTCTTCGTCTTCATCTTCTGTGGACACCTCCTCTTCCGTGGACGCCTCCTTTGTGTTTTGATTGAAAATTCAGATTAATAAACCAATAATTAATTGAGTGGAGACACACAAGTGGTGGACATATATAAGCTCGAAACGATACAAAATTGTAACAATGAAGAAATAAATAAATAAATAAATAAATAAATAAAGAGACAATAACTTTATTGGAACTAGTACAAAATATTCGTCATACCTCAATTTTATCCGTGTAAAGCGTCGGGTGGTTGGGATGGGCCTTACATGTGTTTCCCAGTGCAGCCAATGCAGTGTCCACCACATCAGAAGACACACCATCCCAGTAAATACTCACATTTAGTTCACGAATAGATGGCAGGTATTCCATGCCAATATTGCTACAGTAGTTGTTGTTATCCTTTTAGGGCCCACCAAGGGACATCAATGCTAAGCACTTCAAGATTTGGCATCACGGCAGAGAGTACATTTTACTGCAGTTGCTTTTCCTGGAGACAACGGGCATAGCACCTTCTCTGTTCCATATATGCAACGAAATGCAAGAGTCCTCTTTGTTGTGCTCCTGAATCTGGACCATAGCATTGATGTAGAAGTACCTCAGCTTCTGGAAGCAGCCATCACTGTCGGCATTAATAATACTTGCTGTCACTGTGGACTTTATTGTTAGACCGAGATGACTGAGCGCGGGCAATCTAGCAAGGTGCTTCATGTCCTGCTCATCCATAATGTCCACCTGCAGTCCCAAGTAGGACAGGTTGGGCAGACACGAGTGATTGATGCATGACGGCAATATTAGAGAAGCAGAAGCAATACGCCAAATTCAAATGACGGAGAGATCGTGGAAGCACAAAGCCTGCTTCTTCCCACATGGCTGTGTCAGCATTTAATGAACCCACCTTACTGGACATATATATCTTCTGGATCTTTTGCATCTTGCTTAGAGAGAGCACGAAATCTCTCTGCATGCTATTGTCCATGCTACTTGTGTTAGAAATACCGAGCACCCTCAGTTGTTGTAGGCTGCCCAGGTCCTTTACGAACATCTTGTGGTCACCAAATATTCTTAGCTGCTCCAGGGATGTGAGCTTTCCAATACCATCGGGTACACCATTTCTAGCATGTAGGCATAGCAGCTGTGTTGGTAGGATGATGCTTACCGGCAAGGTTCCATACCAAACAAGTGTCTGGAGTAACTTTAGATTTGATATTTGTTTTGAGAGCTTAGGAATACTACCTTGACAGTCTACACCAAGATACCTCAAATGAAGTAAATCACCAAGATGCTCGAAATGGCAACCATCCTTGAATCTGCATTTTATTAAATCAAGCACGCGCAGAAGCCTAAAGCTGGGAAAGTACACCCAGGTATTATTAATATCACACTCGAATGCAATATATGACCTCACTTTTGGCATCTCATTGACTTTAGCTTTTGAACTAACTTGCTCAGCTGTTCTACTATGGAGAGCAAACCGACGAACATTGCTTGGTGGGAATATTGCTTCAGCATTACCATCCGTAATAGCAACAAACTTTTCTTCAAATGAAAACTTGCGTTAAGCAGGTCAAGAACAATGTCATGAACACGACAAAATTTGAAACACTGCCATCCGTCTCTTCCTCCACTGCCTGAATCATGCTTCTGTTAATGAGATCACTGAAGTATCTTTCTCCGAGCTCAAATAATCTTTCTCCTTGATCACCACTAACAAATCCTTCAGCTATCCACTTCCATATCAACTTATCCTTGTCTATGCGGCTATCTTCCGGGTAGGTACTTAGGTACAATAAGCATGTCTCGGATGTGAAGGCATATCATAGTAGCTAAATGAAAGTATTGTCATAGTATCTTCTACATCCCGGTTATCTTTATGCCTGAAACCAATAGAGCTGTACACCTCAGACCATTCTTCCTTTGGTTTACCCGCCAGCAAGCTAGTCATTGTGGTTATCGCTAATGGTATACCAGCACATCTCTCTAGAATTTTATCAGATACATCATCTAATTTGTAATCAGGATATTGTCCATCTGCACCAAATACTCTTGTATAGAATAACTTCTTGGAGTTTTCATAAGAGAGTGGTTCTAGCTTGTAAACCTCACCAGCTTCTTCTGCGACATCAAACTTACGAGTAGTTGTGATTACTTTACTTCCACAACAATTCTCAATAAGTGCCATTTTGATTGTTTTGCACGTATCTACATCCCATAAATCATCAACAACTACAAAATACCTGTCCACATGAATTTGCAAGAAAAAATGGTTAATAATGATTCTCGAAGCTTCGATAGATGGAAGAAATTTGCATTGTTAACATTAAAAAAAGTCACAATATACACCAAATGCATTATGACACACTAGTAACTATGTAGAGACATGCAGATAATTTGCAAAGATAACATGTAGATAATTTGCATTTTTGGTGTATGTGTGAAACGGATTAAAATTGACAAATGAGAAATTCAATCTCAAGAAGTCTTCCATCGGTGAATCGAGATAATTTTTTTAGTATAACCTACTGGTTACAATGCAAAATAATATGGTCTAGCTGTACAACTGCAGCGTCTTAAATGGCACTAACAAATTAGAATTTGCAAATGGCTGTCTCATGCGTACCTCTTGTTTTCCAAGAATTTTCGTAGTTGAGGAATGAGAAGATGAACACCTCTTCCTGTGGTATGAATATTATCAAACTTTTATCAAGATGAAAGAGGATGTCCTTGAAAACTGTAGCCAAGTCACGGTCACGACCAACGGACACAAAAGCTTTGAATTTATACTCCGAACGAAGTTTGTCATACACTGCTTTGGCCAGAGTGGTTTTGCCCAATCCCCCAACTCCAACAATAGAAACCTTCTTCATGATCTCCTTGTCCAACACATCATGATCCTGGATGGGATGGACTCAGCATGGACAAGACCTCCTCCCTTGACTTGTCGATGCCAATAAGTTGTGTCACTTCTTTGTACATTGCAGTAAAGGTAAGGATCAATAGTGGACTTCGACTTGTCCTGGTTAGAAACACTATCATCAAGCTTGTACTTCTGGCGCCTTTCTCGCTACCTCCTCGAGATACTTCTTGATGTTCGATGGCACCAGCAATACCACGTCGAGTCTTGGCCTTGCTGAACACCTTGCCCATCTTCTTGATGGTGCGTTTGAGCCTGCTTGGGTCAGCAGGCTCATCACCTTCGAGACGCACAAGGAAGGTGTCGAGGACATCCTCTATGTCGTAGGATGCCTCTCTGACCTCTCGTGTCCACACCTTGACCTTCTCATCGAGCCGGTCCCATGGCACATCCGAGACCTTGCGGAGGAAGGCGTTGATACTGTTCAGCTCCCTGAGAGCCACTCCACCTGCTTCTTCACGCCCTTCTGGAGTTTGTATTCATCATGGAGCAGCTGAGGAAGTTGTGAAACGAGGCTTCCCAGCGCCCCCGTCACCACACTCATGCTTCCTGTCTTGCCTCAAGCTTGTACTCAAATCGGAGCGCAGTGGGTTCGTAGAGCTACTGTGGTGGTGGCAATGCAAAGGCGTGAAGCTGGAGGCATGGCTGGGCGTAGAGCGAGGTCACCATGGACGATTCCCTCTCCAGAGAAAGCTCCAATGGACAGGAGGACACTGCCGAGTTAATACTCATTGGCGTCACTGAACATTGATGCTGAGATGACAGCCATCGTTTCAGACATGTCACTAATGCAGCCCATGTGCCATCTCAGTGATTGCCGGTGAGTGTGGGGGACGACGACTTGACTCGGTGACTGCCCATATGCCATCGTCCTCTCCCTGCAGGCCACGGGCCATCATGTCTCGGCTCGATATTATTGCCTGATAGCTTGAAGCGCACAGGCCGTCGCCAATGGTTTGGGTTGGTCCTGCTCCCTCAGTCTCAAAACATTTGTCGCGTGTGCTTTCCGAGAATAATTTTAATAAATTAAATTTAAAAAAATATTAGTATTTATCACACATAATTAGTATCATTGGAAAGATATATTTAAATATATTTTTTTTATAAAATTATTTAAAGATATAAATGTTAAACGTATTTTGTATAAATCGAGTTAAACTTGTGCCACGGAAACCGGAAACGATGAAAATTTTCAGACGGAGGGAGTACTAAAATAATGACTTCATATGTGAACCGAAGTCATTAGTAGGGTCGAATTTGCACATTACACCCAACTACAGTCTAAATGGTCTAGAGCCAGCACTTTTTTGTGAATATATAAATGTTGCACGTATTTTGTATAAATAAAGTTAAACTTGTGGTACGTAAATCGGAAACGATAAACATTTTGGGACTGAGGGAGTACCAGTAATGACTTCATATGTGAACTGAAGTCATTCGTAGGGTCTGAATTTGCACATTACACCCAACTACAGTCTGAGTGGTCTGGAGCCAGGCTGAGCACTTTTGTGTTTTTGAACGTAAGAGCAGTTCATTTCGATTAAGTAGGAACGGATTTAGGTACTAGAATGTCTGGCGGCTTAAAAGGTAATTACACGGCCTGATAGTTCAGAGGGACGGGGAGTTGTGTGCAAATGCCTCATAGGTGCATGAGCCCTTCTGTGAAGATTTTGTGTCGAAAATCATGCGGCAAGTGGGTGACGACTTGACTTCGTGGCTGCACGCCACCAGGACACACCACCACTACCGCATCGTCCTCTCCATTATTGTGTTGTGTTGAGACATCGTCCTCTCCATTATTGTGTTCTGTTGAGACATCGTCCTCTCCATTATTGTGTTCTGTTGAGACATCGTCCTCTCCATTATTGTGTTCTGTTGAGACATCGTCCTCATAGACGCACGCATCAGCACGCTAATAAGCTTGAAATCATAACAGAACCAACCAAAATCCATCTCAAGCATGCACAGCACAAGTGACACAAACCAAGCCATTACTCATGATTTGACACACCCAAAATTCCACAGTATTTTTTTTTTCCGATGGGGGTTGCATTAACCACCGTGTCTAGAGAATATAGAATAAAATACTATTTTCAAACAAAAATGATTATCATTTAATAAAAATTAGCGGCAAAGTTTTTTCCGTTCCTTAAAAAAAAATTATAGGTTTCCGACCTCTACCACAGTACAAAAAAACGTACCATACAAGGTCTACCGGCACCATGGCTCCATTCCATGGCAGGATCCAGCTTCCCAGCGGGCAGATGCATGCGTCTTGTGGATACCAAGCAGAGGCAATGCAAATAGGCACTATGATGCTCTGTTCAGTTACCCTGGATTGACTCCCTGGAACCATTTCCTGAAACTAGGCCTCAGGCAATGGTTAAATGAACTAGGCCTCAGGCAATGCAAGCAATACATAAAAGCCTCCTGAAACTTTTGCACAACATAATACGTTCCAAGCCTATGATTAGAATGTAGGAACCACAGAAAGGTCGAGAAACTTATAATACAAGCCACAGTTCAGCAAGAAGAAAAATGTTGCACGTTCTGGTTGCAAGCAGAGTACACTGAAACTTTAATGAAGCACATTGGAATGGAAAAATAGCTGGGTTCAACATACAACATAAGAGCCGACACAGTCCGGATCACGGTCGAGTGAACTCGTGGTGATGGCCGCATTGAAGCCACCACCATTTGAGGTGCCCCACGTTTGAAGCAGAAAAACAAATCTGCAAGCGGAAGCAAGCTTGTCAATAATTCTACTTTTTTTTAGATAATAAAGGTGCACAACTTCATCAATAATTCTACTTAATCTTCTCGATAAATTATCCTTACAACTATAAATTATCTGATGGTTGAAGTGCTTATTTCCTATTGAATAATCATTGAAGGATGTGCCAAAGACTCACAGCTGACAGATCAAACAAGTGACTTGTGTACACATCATATGACCGAAGCCACCAGAAACAGAGTATTGGTCTGTGGCCAGAAACAGAGTTGGGTGCAGCCACTCTGTCTTCAAGAGTAACACACATGGTTTAGTGACTATATCAACGCCCAATGTATAATGGATTCAACGGAAAATAAGTATCATTGCTAAAGTGCTACTCGTCCTCGAAGCAAAAATATAATTAGTTTAACCCTTTAGTGCCAAAAACCCCCCTCTAAAGATTAGCGGGCACTAAAGTTTAGGGCATTTAGTCACCTAAGGGTAGCTAAAAGTGACTAAAATGTACATGAGATAAGTACTTTACTAGTCTTTAATGAATACACCCAAACATAGCTTACTAAACTTTTTTTTTGCGATAGGGGATACATCCCGTTTTTGATTAAGCGAAAAAAAGAATGGTCAATAGACCTACACATAGAAGATACTACCCGGTTCGGAGGTAATCCATAGATTATGAACGAAGACATGAAACAAAATCGAAAAAGCAAGAAAAAAACGAGGGGGGGGACCCTCCACCTAACAACTCTAGCAAGCTACGCCTAATACAAAAAAAAGATAACTCAACATCTAGGTAGCTAGTAGTGATCAAAGCCGTAGATGATACACCTCGGCAGCAAAGCATCTGCCGGAAAGACGACCACCTCGGTGGCAAAGCATCCACCGCAACACCTTCTTGGCGGCCAAGCATCTACTAGAAAGATGACGACCTCGGTGGCAAAACATCCAGCACAACACCTCCTCGGCGGCCAAGCCTCCGCTGGAAGCACAACCTCGACCAACACCTTAGTGGTCCTTGGGCTAGGCGGTGCACTCGCTAGCCCAAAGACCACTCACAAGTGAGATAGCTCAATGACACGAGGAATCCACTAGAGCTGGAATTTAGCACTCCGCTGGGGAACCACAACACCCCCTCACAATATCATCTTGATTAGAGTAGGACATAATCACCAAATCGCCTCACCAATCAATCCAACTCCAACCGTCTAGGTGACGATAATCACCAAGAGTAATAAGAAAACCACAATTGCAATCACCACCTCATGCCACGAATTGAATCACAAATACAACGCACATTAGGTTTTTCCAATCTCCTCTGAATAGCAACAATCCACTATGGAAATGGAAAGGAGAGGGAAACAATTCTCTTGGAGCTCACAAATCGATCTCTAGCACTCTCTCGAAAGATTTCAACTCCAATCCATGGATCAAGAGAGGAAGAATGGTGCTCTCACTTAAGGTTTGCAAGGAAGTAAGAGGAGAAAAACTGCCAAGAGAGGGAGCAGAGAGGGGATGCCACAACTCCCTCCATCCGGATGCCGAACAGCAAGCAAGCCAGCTAAAAAACTAGTGTATGTGTGCATGAGTGCATATATTTAATGATCGGAAAAAAAGTAATGCAACACTATCAGACATGACTTGGTGAGCGCATGGGTCATTGTTCCTCCCACCACAACCACTACCGTCGTCCTCTCCTCTCCACTGCAGGCACCTTCATTATTGCGTTTTGCTGAGAGCCACAGCAGGCTCTCGGCGACTTTGGATTAGCCTGTGCTGAAGTGCTAGTGGCTTGAAATCCAAACTGAACCAACAAAAAAACCATCTCAATCATGCACAGCAGAGCTGATTCACTAGTACAAAAATTAAACTAAACCACATCAAACCATACATTCTTATCCTGAAATAAACCAAGCAATTTTTCTGTTTTGCATGTGAGCTGAACCCATGACGTGAAACAGCCCGAATCCCAATCTATTACCCATGGTAGACAAGCGTATAGAGTAAGGATGCAAAATCTCTGTGATTGTTCTTGTCCATTATAACCGTTTTTTCACCTTGTTATTGGTATCCGTGATATAACTTCGGTCTGATTGAGGCGCCTTCGTGCGCAGGTGTAGACACGTCTGCACATTATTGTGACGTCTTTTTGCCCTGACATCGCTTGTTGTCTATTACTCTATTTTTTTGACCGAAGTCAGCAAGGGAAACCCCAGCCTATTTTTAAATTTTTTAATAGTACAGACCTGTTTAAATTCGGCTCCCACGAGGAGTCGAACCTAGGTCTGCTAGGTGCTACTACTCAGCGCTCTAACCATTAGGCTAAAGACCCTTTCAGCGTCTTTTACTCTGTCGACAAGAACACCCAATTTACCGGGCGATATTGTTTACACAATTCTGGTCTTTCCCATTTCTCTTGACCGTCGTAGTCCATGTTGAGTTTCAGTAGTGGTTATGGTTATGGTCATTTTTCTTTTAGCACTGACTGACGGCTCTATAGCCTTTTAAATCAGTGT
This sequence comes from Hyparrhenia diplandra, assembly GCA_015847255.1. Classification (NCBI taxonomy): domain Eukaryota; kingdom Viridiplantae; phylum Streptophyta; class Magnoliopsida; order Poales; family Poaceae; genus Hyparrhenia; species Hyparrhenia diplandra. Next base: position 1,137,393 of record JADLZK010008369.1, read on the forward strand.
TCTTATTGGTGCTGTCCTCTTTTATCTTCTTGTGTAATATAGATTGGCACATGGCCATCGTGCATAAAAAAAAATGATAAAAGAAGGATCAAAATTCATCCAGCAAGCGACGTACCAGAGAGAATACCATTCTTAGATAAAAATTGATTTCTTCCGGACTTTGACGACAGCACATAAACTATACCTGGTCTTCTCTTGTTCCACGCCGGATCCAGCATCCCGGCGAGTAAATGCGTCGTGTGGAACCAGGCGGCTACCGAATGCAAAAAGGCACCACATGGCAATCTAAAAGCAACACATATAGTTCGTTTGGCTAATGCTGGTTGGCTGGTGCTGATTTGTTCTCGAGAGAAAGGTACCGCGGACCGCCTCGATCTTTGAGAGAAAATCTTCGTTGAATCGGGCTGATAAGCTACCGGTAGTCCAAACGAAGCTTCCTCAAACTTTTGCACAACATAAATATGTTACCAAGCTTATTAGAATGTACGATCCACAGAAAAGTCGAGAAACTAATAACAGAGGCCAGCATTTCAGCATGAAGTAAAAAGGTCACAGCTTCTAATAGCTAGAAGCAGAGACACTTCGATACAGCATATTCGAATAGAAAAAAAGCTTTGGGCGATCATCTGACTGATGTAGTCTGTCTGGCACGCATTGACTCCAACACCATATGAGCTGCCAGCTGCGCCATTGATGAAGCAAAGCAGAAACTGGGATAGTTGGATCAGAAGAATTAATCTGCGAGATGAAGGGCCTCTTTGGCCGAGCTCTTCCCAGCTCCGGCTCTCCAACTGTAGCTGCACTGTGCGGGGACGAGGAGCCGGAGCCGAAGCCCCAGAACCGAGCTCCTCCCAGCTCCGATGAACAGTACATGTGTCAGTGAGAGACCGAGAGGAGGAGAGCTCCTGCTCCGATGTACAGTCGCGCTACAGTGCCATCGCGAGGAGCCGGAGCCGCAGCTCCTGCCTGCCAAAGAGGCCCGAAGCATGTTCATCAATAATTCTACTGAACCTTCTTCAGATATAATATATTATGGTTACAACAAAAAGTTATCTGATCATCAAAGTGCTTATTTTCTAGTTAATAATCATTGAGGGATGTTTCACAAACTCTCAGGTGCCAGACTTTGAAAAACCGAGTCTCGAATGGAAAACAGAGGCAGCACAGTAGATGTATGGAGTGGAAAACAGAGCAGAGACTGGTGGCCACAAACAGAGTTGGTGCAGCCACTGGAACTACAGGAATGGTTCACTCACTTATACCTACGTCCGAGGTATAATGGATTCAACAGAAAATCAAAAAGTGCTACAATACATTTGATGGCTGAAACATACGCGTTCAAAACAACACAGCTAAGCATATAGTTACATACTCACAATAAGCAAAAGACACGCATAGCTACCAACACATAAGACTCAAACTTTTGCACAACATGAACATGTTCCAAGCCTATTACAATTTACGGACAATAGAAAACAGAAGGAAATAATTATACAAGCCAGCACCAAACAGTTCGGCATGAAGAAAAATGTTACAGGTTCAAAGCAGCAGCAGAGTACTCCCTCCGTTTCTTTATACATGTCGTTTTAGCGTCGCACACGACTACCAAGGCCGATGGCAAAATATGCCCCTACTCCACTGCTCCCTGTGTTCCCACGAGTTGTTCTCTCTCCACCGAAGCTCCTCTCCTGATTTGTCTCCCAGGCTCCCATCGTCTTTGTTTTCCTCATTCTTTATTCCGAACGTGGCCGACAAGGATGATTGATGCACTGGTGCTCTATTGCAGCATAGGGCGGGGCTCATCATGCAAGCTAAAATGACTTCTATTACGAGACAAATTTCAAATCACAGAACGACGTGTATATTGAAACGGAGGGAGTACACTGAAATTTTGATACAGCTTTTCGAATAGAAAATAGCTCCCGTGAACATAAGAAGCATTGAAGCCAACACCATTGTCGAGTGAACTTGTGGTGATGGCCTGATGTAGTCTCGGACGCATTGAAGCCAACACCATTTGAGCTGCACCACGGTTCAACCGGAAACTTGGATCAGAAACACTAATCTGTGATAAGAAGCAAGCTCGCCAATAACTCTACTTTATCTTCTTCAGATACTATGCTTATTTCCTATACCATAGTGAATAATTATAGATGGATGGCTCTGTCACACAATCCAAAGTGAGACCGATTATAAACAAATCACTTATGTACAAATCGAAACGACAGAACCAACCATCGAGGTAGCAGAGTACATATTATGTCAAGATAGGAGAGTGGAAAACAGAGTATCGACTGGTGGCCAGAAACAGAGTTCGTGTAGCACTAGGAACGGATCATCAGTGATTATTCCTATGTCCCATGTATGTATAATGGATTCAACGGAAATAAGCATCTCCTAAAATATGTTTGATAGTTTCACCGTTGCTAAAATATTAGTCATCCTCGCCAAGCCAAAATGTAATTCATGCATCAACATAGATGTCCGCATCCATGTATTTGCTTAATGGAAAAGCAACGTTGCTGTACCAGCAATGTTTCTTAGATTATTCTATAGTATCAGTAATGACAATGCTATTTGCTTGATGGAAATTAGGCTAACAGATTTTCAAAATTTGTGAAGGCGGCAATGCTAGTACTAGAATTTGTAAGACAGCAAGCCCATCATGGTTCATCGGCTAAGACAGAAGACGGCATGAACAGAGTACGTACAGTGTATGCAGGCATGTTTTGGTTCCAAATTTGAATCTTATTAAGAACTCCCTGGGCTTAGTTTGCCCAATTCAATATCAGCAGACTGCAAGGTCACCTCCACCTCCTCCTCCTCCCGCTGCTTCTCATCTTCTTTGTCATGTGAATCCTTTCGGTTTAAAATCCAGATTAAACAAAATAAGTAACACAAACAAAATGATGTATATATGCTAAAAAAGAAAACAGAGATAAATAAAGAGATATTAACTTGATAGGAACTACAAAATACGTGACGTACCTCATTATATTTATACATGTTAAGCGTAGGATGATTTGGATGCAGCTTGCATGCGTTTCTTAGTGCAGCCAACGCAGCATTCCCTTCGCAACAGTCATGCCTCCGCAGTTGATCGACCCTCTGAGTTGCCGAAGGGAAGGCAGGTACTCCAAGCCAATATCCGCACAGTCAATGTTGTTATCTTTTAGGGCCCGCAAAAATACAATAAACTCAAGCACTTCAAGATTTGGCATCACCCTAGAGGGTACAACTTTTCTGGAGTCTCTGCTTTTTCTGGAGGCAAAAGGCATAGCATCTTTTCTATTCCACATACGCAATGAATCGGTAGCGTCCTCCGCATCCGATTGCGGACATTTTCACGAAACCACTAGACCAAGTCCGTTTTGCCCAGCTTCGTGGAGAGTTGGGCGTGTGCTATCCCTTTTGAGGGGTAGCTTTGTAGTTGATGTACAGATGTAGTTTTAGGTTTGTTTTTGCTTTTTGTATCATACTTGCATATCATGAGCTTCACTTTTATATTGATTTGAATGAGGTTGTGCTCTTAGTAGTATGAGTATGATGGTGCTTCTAGCTTGAGCTCTTTTTAATCATGTGATGTATGTTATGAGCTGAGCAACCTTTTCCAAATGTGAACTTGATTAATGGATGATGAAATTAAATCTTGGTTCACCTTTGAGCTAGCTTCTATCATGAGTAGAGTGTTGAGAACCTTTGAGCTTTTATGTGTATGCTTGGTAGCTATGTCTCATGCTTTGATTCATTCACTTGCTTAGATTTTCATGATAATACTATGCTAAAAACATGAAGTCTAAAGCTAAAGTGATGAAAAGATCGAGTGGGTCCATTTTGCCACACTTTGAAGTTCGAGACTGCTTTCACTTGCACTCTTGAATGAACTTGGACTTCATTGTGTTTGACCCAGACCATTGTCTTAAGCTAATCATTGCTCACGCATAGGCTTGACATGGTTGATTAGTAAGGCAAGGCAAATGTGGATAACCACTCGCATGCTCTCTTGTAACTTGTGAACCGCTGCAACTCTAAATTAAAATGAACACAAGTTTATGCCATAATGTCTAGCATGATGTCTGAACGCTGCTTGGGGTAGTTCACCCAGTTTATATGTTTGAGCACTTAGTTGATCTCCTATCTACTTGTGCTAGGTGCTATGTTTGATGGTGAACCTCCTTTTGCAAGATACTAAAATTTGCTCAAAATTCTTTGTGCCATATTTCATATCACTTGTTTAGTTTGAGCTCGGCTAGCACTTGTAATTTGTTGCTATGGTACCACTTTGAGCACTCTCTCATTCGGTTGAATATAATCTTGAAGCTTTGCATTGTGACATATTGCATTTCATAGCTTGATTAGTGCATGTGCCAACAAGGGGGAGAAAGATCCAAAGACAGTGATTGTATTTGTCCAGGGGGAGTAGCACTTTGAGCTAGATGTGTTGAGCCTTTGCCTCTGTCTTGAGGGTCTAGCTGTTTGTGTGTGAAAGTATTTGGTTTGGAGCTTTGCTAGTGGTGTTGAGCCACGTTTCTACCTCTTCTTGAGGACTAGCTGTCTATTTAGCTTGGTTGTGTCGAGCCTTTTGCCCATGTCTTTGGGAACCAAGTCTTTGCTCCATGTTTTGCTATCCGGTGAGGTTGTCTTAGCTTTTGTTCACCTGGATGTGCTTTCTTCTATCTTATTTCGTCTTTGTGTTGAATGTTGACAATGCACTCATCAAGGGGAGATTGCGAACACATGGTTGATTTAGGTCGCATGTGTTTAGTTTTGTGATGTAGTGATTGTCAACGGTCAACATTCTCCTTCTATTTTCTTTTATCTTTTTTCGCTTCGCTATGTTTCACCGCATACGTGGAGTGTGTCAAGACGTATCTCTTGGTTCGTGTTGTGCGGTGTGGAGCTCGGAGATGGTAGCCGACGGCGAGGTGAAGGGGCCAAGGAGGACGTGCCGGGCCGACGGACCGCTGAGGTGAAGGGACGGACGTGAGGCTTGGACCGAGGGACCGGATCGCCGGGCGGCTAGCCATGGTGGCTGACATCCGGGACATCGACGGATGCAAGAGGACGTGGCAGGACCGTGTCGATCGGGTCAAGACGGCGGCGCGGCAGGCGAGCGGGGGGAGCTCGGATGACTTGGCGACTCGGGCGATCAAGACGGCGATGACACGTGTCGAGGAGGTTTGGTGGTTTGCCCTTAAAACCATCGGCGCGGGTTTGGTGGTTTGGGCCTCAAAACCATCGGCGGCGGGTTTCGCGGGTTTGGGCCTCAAAACCCGGGCGGGACGTTCCGGTGGACGGAAGGGCGCGACGCGTGGCGGCATTGGGGAGGTTGCGTGGATGCAAGGCTACCGATGAGGAGGCGCGGTGGCCGTCGGATCGAAAAATATCCGAGTCGACCAAAATAGCCCTAGGGTTAGTGGTTTGGCTCATATATGTATCGGAGGGCAAAATAGGGATGAGAAATAAGGACCATATATAGAGGATGGCAGCCATCCTCCCTCTTCGCCTCTCTCATTTTCGTTTTTATTTTTCCCCAATTTCTAGGGTTCTTGTTTAGAGGTCCAAGAACACAATTTTGTGTGAATTTGTGCTGTGATTTTCGTTTGTAGGAAGAGTGGCCCTTAGTCCACTCATGCCCTCCGGGATTCGTCATTTTTATGCTGTGATTTTTGGTGTCCTCGTTCCTCCTGTCTGAGTCTCTCTGTTCGTGGTTTTCGTTCTTCCCCTGATCTGATTTTCCCAGCGACTGAGTAGGTTTCAGGTTTTGATTCTTTGGGAATCCATTCGTAACTAGTTCGATTTGATCTGTGCGAATTTTGGGAGCCTTTCCTTTTGATCTGATGGAGATCGAGTGATTTGTACGGTAGCTTTTTGGCCTGTTCTTGCGGTCGACTGTCGTTCTTGCGTTCTGTTCGAGCAGTGCAAATGGAATCAAGCAGTGCTACCTGCGCCGGTGCTCTGCCACCGAGCGTGCTTGTTTAAGCAGCGCTCGCTCTCAAGCCTCTGACTGCTCTAGCGTTTCTAGCTTCGAGGCTGTTGAGTCTGTCAGTCTTCTTTTCTCGGTTCTTGAGTTCGTATTCTAGCAGAGGGAGATCCAGCAGCGCTGCTGCAGCGCAGAGCAGCCTCCAAATCCTAGCTGTTGCAATTCTCCAGAATACGGTTTTCAAGTTGCAGGCTTTGATTGATCGTGAATTGATTTTCACCAAATCTTGACTAGTCACTTCAAGCTACAGGAAGCGATTGTTTGGAGCACCATGCTGTGCTTCCCGTGAATCAAGGTGGCTTCCTATTTTTTATTGGCCAAATTATTAGCTTTTCGTTGCTTTGATTTGCCGTGAGTATCATGCATCAGGGCGTTGATTGACTCGATTATTTCACTCAGCGTTGTGTAATTTCTACCTGTGACTTTGTGCTTGATCTGCTGAGCTACGAACCATCTGCTTGAACAGCTGCCGAACAGCAGCAGGTGCTGTGTTCCCAGGCAAGTGCGGTGGTGAACAGGTCTGGTTCCCAGGTTCGTTTTGCACCGGATCAGATTTGCAGTTTTGTCCGCAGTTCGTGCGTTTGAGCTCTAATTTATTCTCAGTCTGTTTCGTTGGACTCATTGCGCCTATCTCTTCGCGGTTGATATCTTGCTACCAGTTAGCACGTGTATCACTAGTACCTTTGAGAGTTCGCTTTGGAGGTTGGGGGTTGAGCCGATGACCCGAAATTGAAAAGGAAAATCGAGGCTCCCATTCACCCCCCCCTCTGGTCGCCGTTTCGGTCCTTCACAAGTATGATAGGTTGGGAAGACCCGAGGGATTAATACACGATGGCAATTTAGAAAATTGAATATCCTTCCAGTTCAAATAATGGAGAGATGGTGGGAGCACAAAGCCTGCCGCTTTCCAAATGGCTGTATCCGCGTCCCAATACCCCCAACCATGCATTTCTAAATGCTGGATCTTTTGCAGATTGCTTAGGGACTCCAGAAAATCTCTCTGCATGCTCTCGTCCATCCCTGATGTAGTGCTGAACTTGAGCACCCTTAGTTCTCGCAGGCTGCCTAGCTCCTTCAAAAAACTCTGGTGCTTATCAATGCAACCACGCAATATAATTAGCTCCTCTAGGGAAACTAGCTTCTCAATCCCATCAGGTACATTGTAGTAAGCATGTACCCGGACCAGCTCTGTTAGGTGCACAATGCTTGCTGGCAAGGTTCCGTCCACATCTAGTGTTTGCAGTAACTTTAGATTCCCTATTTGTTTTGGGAGCTCCAGCATATCACCTCCTTTGCGCTCTATCCCAATATACCTCAAGTGAAGTAAATCACCAAGGTACTCAAGGCAACAACCTTCCTTAAAGCTGGAATTTACTATGTCTAGCACGCGCAAAAGTTTAAATCTTGAAAAATAGGCCAGGCTTTCTATAAAACACATAAATGCAATAAATGACCTCACTTTTGGCATCCCGGTAACCATTGCTCCAGAATTAATGTGCTCGGCTCTTCTATTTTGGTGGGTTAACCGACGGACATTGCTTGGTGCAGGTGTTGCTTCCACATTGTCTCCTAATATAGCAATAAAATTTTCTTCAGATGCAAGCTTTCGCATCAGATCAAGAACCATATCATGAACACGACATTCTGATACTATTCCATACCACTCCACCACCTAGACCAAGCTTCTATTAATGAGATCATTGAAGTATCTTTCTCCAAGCTCAAATGATCTTGTACCTTGTTTCTCATCGATAAATCCTTCAGCTATCCACTTTCTTATCAAAGAATCCTTTTTATCACATAATCTTCTGGATATGTACTTAAATTTAGTAAGCATGTCTTCAAATGTGAAGGCAGATCATAATAGCTATATGAAAGTATTGTCATAGTATCTTTCAGCTTCCCTATTGCCTTCAGATCCAAAACCTATAGAGTTCAAAACCTCCGACCATTTGTACCTTTGTTTACTAGCCATCAAACTTGCCATTGTCATGAGTGCTAATGGTACACCTCCACATTTCTTTAGAATTTTATTGGTGACTTCTTCTGGTTGGCTATCATGATACTTCCCCTCTACACCAAATATCCTTGTATAGAATAACTTCATAGAGTCATCATTAGAAAGTGGTTTTAGCCTGTAAACATCACCAACTTCATTGGCCACATCAAACTTACGAGTAGTTGTAATTACTACACTTAGACAATTATTCTCAACAAGTGACAATTTGATTATTTCCCATGTGCGGACATCCCATATATCGTCAATCACAATAAAATACCTATCCACATGAAGGTCCAAGAACCATTGGTTAGTAATGTTTGCAGCTTATGTAGAAGCCTAAAATTTACTAAGATTAAATTTCTTTTGGCATGACAGATCAAACACATGATCATGCTAGTACAGCTACAGTACCTTAAAAGGAACTATCAAATTAAAAATCTGCAATTGGGTGTCTGATGGGTACCTCTTATTTTTCAAGAATTCTCGGAGTTCCCGAGCGGCGATATGAACACCTCTTCTGCGTTATGAATATTCGATACTTTTCTTGGTCAATATGAAAGAGAATACCCTTGAAAACTATAACCAATTCACGATCGCGACCAACTGAGACAAAAGCTCTGCATTCATACTCTGAACTAAGCTTTTCATACACAGCTTTGGCAAGAGTAGTTTTGCCCAATCCACCAACTCCAACAATAGAAACCTTCTTCATGTTGTTCTTGTTGAACACATCGGTTTCGTATGGGATGGATTCAGCGAGAGAAATGAGATCCTCCATTGATTTGTCCATGCCAATAAGTTGTGTCACTTCTTTGTACATAGCACTAAGGCGAGGATCAATAGTTGATTTTGTTGTGTCGTGCTTGGACATAATCTCATCAAGTTTGTACCTCGGCGCCTTTCAGCTATCTCCTTGAGATTCCTCTTGATATCTTCGATGGCACCAGCAATACTGCGCCGAGCCCTAGCCTTGCTGAACACTTTGCCCATCTTCTTCATGGCACGCATGAGCCGGCTTGGGTCTGTAGGGTCACCACCGCCAACACGCGGGATGTAGGTGTCGGGGACATCCTCCATGTCATAGGATGCCTCCCTCACCTCGCGTGCCCACACCTTGATTTGCCCATTGAGCCGATCCCATGGCACCTCCGCGGCCTCTTTGAGGAAGGCATAGATGCTCTCTAGCTCGCTGTGGAGCCACTCCACCTTCTTCCTCACGCCCTTTTGGAGCTTGTATTCATGGTGGAGCAACCGAAGCTTGGGAGTGAGGCTTGCGAGCGGCCCCGCAAAACACACTCACACTCATGCTTGCTCTCTTGCTTGTTGTAGCCTTAGTCGCGGTCCACTACAAGATTTTTGGTCTAATTCAACGCCTACGAATTGCAACGCCGAAAGTTTGGTTGCTAGAGATGGTTGTATTGCAACCATTCTAAAAATCGTAGCGATATACGTGCCTTTAATACAACGGTTTTCAAGATGTTTGCGAAACTTTGTTGCATTTGGTTGACGATATTGCAATGGTGAAAAATGGTTGCAGTAGAATTGATTTTGGTTGCAATTGTGTGGTAGTACTGCAGCGACATTTGTGTTAGTTGCATTTGGTTGTGACTATTGCTACGCTTTTTTTGTGTTGCATGAAATTTCACAAGCGTTGCAAAGGTTGGATGCTTAATGCAACGAGAACTCTTGGAGGCTTAAGCAATAGTGGGGTTCAATTGCAACCTTTTTTTGCGGTTGCAATATACTTTGATATTATTGCAAGTGCTAAATTTTATTGCAACGAGATCTCTGAGGTCGAAGCGAAAAATTGTGTTCAAGTGCAACGGTTATTTTTGGTTGCAATATACTTTGAGAATTGCAATGAGAACTGGGAGGCGAGGCTTATTTGGATTGGGCCTTATCACACGGGCCATACACGCAGCGCAGTAGGAGTCACGATCTGATCAGGGGAGTTGCGCACGGAAAAACTTGTGCGAACCTTGGGTTGACGCGACCCTGGGTGTGCCCCCAAGCTGGATTACGGCCACTTGCCCCTCATAACGTATCGAGACGGACTCCAGCGCAAACTCAACACCGCATAGCTCCTCGGTCATTTCATCGGCTCAGCGCAGCTAGTTATTTTTTCCTCCTCGTGCAACTTCGCATCCGCTCGCTGTTGTTCGGCTGCTGCACGCCAGAGCTAATATCTAGATGGCAAGCTGCGGGTGGCGTTGGCGGCGGAGGAGAAGAGCAAGAAGGCGATGGAGGAGTCCACAATAATTATTATGGCAAGCGGCCCACCAAATCGACAAGGTCCACAATAGGTTCCGCTACGCCTTGGCCTGCTACCCCGCTCCCCCTTGGCTCTTAATTATTTCGACAAAAAATAAAACTAGGGAGCTTCGAACTCATGACTAGGTGCTTAACAGGTAACAACGCTACCACTGCACTACTCAAACTTTCTTGTTGAAGGCATGATTGATTTTTTTTTATTTGATTATTTCTAAACATGATAATTGAATTGTGGGTATCTTAATTGAATGGATTAGAAGTCATGGGCCATAGACCCAGGATCACGCGATGGATCATCGACCTAAACCCCAAAAACTTGATTGGTGTCATCGCCTTGTCGAAGTGTTCCCCTTCCCCACCAGCATGACAGTCACGTTGAGAGTCGCTTGGCGAGGGCAGAGAAGGCGTGGAGCGTGGCGAGGACACAGCAGCGATGGCTAGGGCAGGTTTGATTTGTTATTTAATTAATGTTGCGCTTATGGAACCAAAACATGTTGTTATGTAATAAAATGTAATAATATTTAGACTTGGTTAACAAAATCTACAAACTTGCCTAATGACATGGTTTTTATGTACAATCATTGAATAAAAAAATCAGAAAGTTTTGGTAAAGTAGTATTGCACATTGTTCACGGTGGATATATTCTCACACATAGTAAATGTCGCTTAAAAATAATAATAAAGTACATTTTCTACCAATAAGGTTGCTATGTCTACTAATCTGACATCTCCAGATAATCCAATAGACAGAGACTCAGCAGTTTGGTTCCAATCCACATAATCAGAGGTGACTCACTGGGTCTCGGAGCTTCCCGCGTCTACAGCGGATTGTTCTGCACCACAGGCGTCCTTGACCTGAGGAGTTGGCTTCTTGATCTGCACCAGGATCATCGTCATGTTATCACATCCCTCGCCGCTCATGGTCGATGGAGCCAGGCATCTATCAAGCACTCTTTCACATACTGCAGAAAGGCTTTCCTCCTACACTTTGTAACCTCTTTCCGTGAGTATTGCCGAAGACCCAAGACATCTGAAGACGATGTTACATTTTTTCGAAAGGGAAGATAGTGTGAGTAACTTGGTACTTACTGTGTTTACATGCTCACGGATGAAATCAACCACCTGCTGGCTTGACAGCAATCCCTAATAGCCCAGAGGATATGTTTGTTACTTCTGACAAGTAATAATCAAGTTGAAGCCAGAAATTTGTTAATTTAGAGAAATTTACCAAATGCCATCACATGCGAAAACAATGAATTCGTCGTCATCACGTAGCTCAATCTGTACAAAAAGAATATAAGTTACAATAACTATCAACAAGAGGAAATGCTAACTCAGTAGTCTACATAGCAATAGTGTGAGTCAACGCAACTGCAGAATGTACTCACAATGTTTATGTCAGGGTTTGCTGTCAGAATTTGCTTATCAGGAGACAAGAATTTGTTTTGTTTAAACTCCATATCACCTGGAAAATGTATTTTGCATATGGAAAACATCAGGTAAGGTCAGAGGCATGAACAACAAAAAGAAGCAGGTAAAAAAAAAGAATACCAATAGCTCTTGACAAGTTTAAAGTTCCATTTACACTCCCCATTTGAATGTAACCCCCTGCACTTTGAATCATTTCTCTCTCTGCCTCAAGCTCTGGTTTATGGTTTCTAGACAAATTGTATGCCTGAGTTATGTGGAAGAAGTATAAAAATGAGACAATCACACATAAACTTGATGTTGAAATATACCACAATCTTTGTGCTTTGTTCTTTATTAATGCAACTACCAGTAGGGGGTGACCCCTCCTGTTTTCTCAAAAAGGAGTAACAACAACTGACCTGACCATTCCTTGAGATGACACAGCGGGAGTCACCAGCATTTCCCAGAACGAGTTCCCTATTTCTGATTAATGCTACACAGGCTGTACTCCCACAATTTGGTCCAATAAAATCAGAGTGTGGTCCCTGATAAAAAGAAATCTGTATAAGAATACCTGGGTGGATACAATGTTAATTTCTGTTCATATCATTTGCTCCAAATTAGCAAGTAGTGAAAAGGTAAGAATAGAAAGAAGCCATTATACCTGAAGCTCTGTGGACAGCAGCACCCAGGTCACCAGCTGCATAGGCTTCACTATGGATAACTTCTCTGTGTAGATATTTTGCACAGAATTTGGCAACTACTTTTCCTGAGGCAAGAAAGCGATATGAAGGGGTCAACAGCCCATTTTGGTATGATGGGAATCAATCATAGATGCTGAAAAGGAGCTGCTCTTTGCATTTAGTTGGAGAATATCCAATCTTTCAGGTTGATGTCAGGTGTATCCTAATCTATTTATTTAATAATATATGTGGTTGTCCACCAGTTCCCTTCACTATATTCAGAAAAGACAAATACTATTGGTGAAAAGACTAAGCACCAATATTTGGCATTTATTTTTTTTCTTTATTTCCTAGGACATTCGGTAAGTTTCCATAACTACACCCAACTTGGACATTGAGAGAACATTTATATTTGGTTAATCAGACTCTTCACACCCAAGTTGGATTTCCAAGTTATATTTGGGAAGTCCAGTAAAATCATGCTGAGTTGGATACCCAAGCCTGAGTCAGCTTCCAACACTTGTGTGTCCATATCCAGGTAAGAAGTATAAGACTAGGAACAGCAACAAAGAAAGTATAGTCAACAATATGAATTTTAAATCTAACATGAAGGACGTCAACAATATGAAGATCATACCAAAACAAAATTAAGGAATCACTTTCTAACTGCTGTAACAATTCACCCAAACCTACCAACAAAAGAACTAAAGTACTAACAGAATCAAACTAATTTACACCAAAATATTCCACCTTGGTTGTATTTCAGATAACTGATGTTCAGTTTCCTAATGTTTGACAGGATTACATGTGTACAGTGTACACAATTACTAATACAGTGTACCTGACAACACACGTCACATGATTAAATGGATTAGATGTGTACAGTGTACACAATTACTAATACAAAATGCAGGGAACACACCTATTATAATCAATCTAATTTGAGAATTTAGGAGACATAGAACCATCGGATTGTATATATTTCATCAAACAAAAATCATTTAGATCTAAGAGGGAAGGGGATTTACCAAGGCATGGCATCCACTTGGGTGCAGCTTGGAGGCACCAACTCATCCAACCGCACAAGAACGCCGGCCGCCATTGTGTACACCACCCCGTCCCTGGCCACTCGGTGGACGCCCACACCCGTGAGCCAAACCTAGATAAGAGATCAAAGTCAGTTTGGCGAAAGGACAAAGAGAAATAGGAGAGGAGACAACGAGTAAAGGAGGGTGAACGCGCCTCCACGATGACTGTGAACGGGAGTAGAGCATGCACCACCAGGTCGGAGGGAGAGGGAGCAGGTGTCGTCAGGTCAGGGATGGAGGCGGTCGCCGCCGTGTCGGGATGAAGCGTGCAACGCCTGGTCGGGGACGGAGTGCCGTGCCGCCCCGGTCGGAGAGGTGGCGCTCGGCTCACTAGTAGAAAAATGCTCATGGATGACGTTCACCTTTGGTCACTGTATGTGTCAGAAACGTCACATAGTTTCACCTGTGACGACCTTGTGACCAAAATCATATGGTCACTGGGGTCGCGTCACATTTGTTAATGTGTGACGAAATACCAAAGTTGGTCATAGATGTTGTTCCATTCAATGACGATAAGTCCATCGTCAAAGATGTGCAATCATTCTTTGACGATCTGTTTTGGTCATGTTTATGCACCCGTGTTCGTCACCATCAGTCGTTTAACAGGCGTCTTGACGGTGCCGTTAATGGCGTCAGTTCGTCCTATGACGCCATGTTTTGGTCACCAATTGGTTTAGGGTATCGTCATAACTGGTGGTGTTTGCCACGTAGGATGATGACGTGGCGCATGACGTGGCAGCTGCAGCGATGGTTTTCATAGCCCCACATGGACCAATTACGATCTGCCACGTGGCTAGTTCTAATTGTTTTTTTCGTCACAAATAGCGCATTCAAATCGTAAGTGAATACTCCAAAATGTTGGTCACAGATCAAGTTTCAAAATCGTCAACAAATACACCATAATTTGGTCACACAAAATCCGATAAATAATTGAATTGCAAATTGCACACATGCTGATTTCATACAAATTGCAAATAATATTCAAATGACCAAAAGCTTTCATATATTAAGAAACTAGAATTCCAGTGACCTTACAACTTAATCAACAGTAGTGAACTCAGCTCACAAAGACCTCACTTGACATCGCATTCCAATTACTAGTTCCATCTCAGTTCACATCACACCAAGTAATAAAAGTTGCCAACACCTGCAACTTAACTTAGTGCATACACAACATCACCAACATAGACCAACAGCTACCAGCAGTGCACATGTCGAAGTTGAACATTACCATTGAGGGACAAGATATGCTTGATGAGCACCGCCTTCTTGTTTTTTTTTGTCATCTGCAACCTGCTGTACGTGACCTTTAATCTTATTGCACTCCTTGATGAGAATCTGAATTACCTCAAACTAAAGACATCTAGTGGAAATTGGAAAGTGTCAGACTCACGATGGCAACTCATGGTCTAGAATATGTAAATGACTAGAAGCTCTTACCTGCATGCATGGATCTTTCAGTTTGGATCACAACCCGTGATCTGTAGCAAATATTAATATGAATACTACTGTAGCAAGAATTTTTGGACACATATTATTGTATTTCAGATTATATTATTTCAAAAAGGGTAACAAATGTACAGAACAAATTAAAAACCAACATAAGTATAGAATGATATGCATTTATGATTGGCACTTATACTAAAGCACCTACAGAGCTAATCAGTAAGCACCAGATTTCCTAATTTATAATTGTTTAAAGCTACAACTAAAAGCACCTGCACAGTTGAACAAGCACCAGATTTCATGTCATGTTTTTTATTGGACAAGCACAGTTGTATATAATCAGCAAGCACCAGATTTTTAAATGCTTGATAGGCATGTTCGACATCTTTAACAGGTACAGGGAATCAAATTTGCATGAGGGTTATGGTGGTGTTCCACACCCACCGTGAGTCAGTGTTTGCAACCACGCCTGGAGGCTTCAGTTGAGTTGGCAAGATGGCGGCGCAAGCAAACCTCCGATTTGAGCTTGCTGTTCTCCTGCCGCAGCATCTGCTCTTCAGTGTTCCTAGCGGCGGCAATGCCACGGCTTGAGCAGCGTGAGTATTTCAAATTTCTTGATGACCTCTACCAGGAAGCGATTCTGCTCCTGGAGCTCCTCCAGTAGCGAGGTCTCATGCGGGTCCTGAATTGTCTGAACATATACAAAGCAAAAAAAAAAAAAAAAGTACTGTAATGGTCTGCATGACACAGTGCAATCAAAGGTGCAGCGATCGGCATAGATGTAGATCGCCAAGTCTGGAACCAAAACTTCACTTGGAGTACAGAGAAGCCAAGCTGTTCACTGAGCTGCTGCCGTGGCTTCTCGTCAGGATGTTTGTTGATTTTGGTAAAGCTATAAGGAATCGAAGCATTCATAAATAAAGATTCAGAGAGGTTTGTTCGTACATGTAACCAATATAAATCTCAGCAGGTAAGCCTTTATTTTTATCTAACTGAAAAATAATCCATGTATACAATATAAACAGGGCACAAAAACCAAAAAAATAAGAAATTGAAGCACTAAACAACAAACAGACTTGATTCTTCTATCATACATGTTTTCAGCAGTTAAGAAATTGGATTTGTGCAAAAACAAAATAGATGACCTGCCCCAACCCACGGGTGATCCAACAAGGCGAAATCATAGCAGCACTGGGTAGGAAGGGATCGAGAGACCAAACCTTGTGTGCGTGGTTGGCTGATCTCGTGCCGTCCTCGACGGATCCGGCCATGGCCGCCGGATCGAAATTTTGAGGCAATAGTGCACGGGAGCGCGCGGGAGCTATTTTCGGGTTGTCGATTTTGCCTTTTTTGGCATATATTGGATTTTAAATAACTTTCGAACTATAGTTTGACAGTAGTTTAAATGAATTTATATACCATATTTAAAACACGCATTTCTACTATTATATAATATATAAATAGTTCAAAAAGTTATTTCGTATGGTAATATGCCGCCACTTTATTCTCGTTCCAAATCGCAAGCAACAAATTTGCGCGGCTGGTAAAATTGAGCTACTATATTTTTGGTTCCAAATATAGTAAATATAGAAGAGTCATCCTTGTGCATCACCACTTTCTCCAAATCATTTCAAAATTTAATAGGATGTTTATGAAGCCATACTATGATGTTGTTTGAATTTTTACAAATTTCAGACCAAGTTTCTATTACTGTAATTATTTTTAATTTAGAAAATAATAAATGTAAAAATATTCCAATCTAGCTAAAAACCGAAAAACTCACATGAACACCTCCTTTTGGTGTATAATACTTGACAAAAAAAGATTCAATTGAGTGATGCACATCCCAACATAAGCATGAATATCTCACACGTGTTCTTGTGACTTCACGAGATAAGTTCATGCTTGTGTGGAATGTATAGTACCAGTTTATTTAAATCATTTTAAGTTTTAAGGATAAAAAAATCAAATTTTAATGGGATGCTTATGGAGCCACACTATGATGTTGTGTGCATTTTTGCAATTTTCAGACCAAGTTTTTTAAGCTAGCAAAATGCACATCACTCATCAAGGCATACATGGCGTAGATAGTCCTATATGACGGAGAGATGTTTCTAGATTTAAAGGATGTATAGTACCGGTTTCTTCAAATCATATAAAATTTTTTGGGATGCTTATGGATCCAAACTCAGATGTTGTGTGAAGTTTTGGAATTTTCAGACCTAGTTTTCCTATTATTGTAATTATTTGTTGATTTAAAAAAAAAAAAGAATAAATGTTGAAATAGCATAAACTAGCTAGAAAAATCTAAAAACTTGCATGGGCTCCTCCCTTTGGTGTATTATGTTGACAAAAAGTTTCAGATTGATTCTGAGAAAGTGGTGATGCACATCCCCATAAAAGCATACATGTCTCACACATGCCACCGCAACTTAGTGAGAGATGTTCATCCTTGTGTGGGATGTATAGTATGGGTTTGTCCAAATCATTTCAAATTTTATTGGGATGCTTATGGATCCCAAGTATGATGTTGTGTGAAGTTTTAGAATTTTCAGACCATGTTTGCCTATTACTATAATTATTTGTTGAATTACTAAGGAATAAATGCTGAAATACCATAAACTAGCTAAAAAACCTAAAAAACTTGCATGGGCTCCTCCCTTTGGTGTATTATGTTGACAAAAAGTTCAGTTGAATCTGAGAAAGTGGTGATGCACATCCCCATAAAAACATACATGTCTCACACATGCCATTGCCACTTAGTGAGAGATGTTCATCCTTGTGTGGGATGTATAATATGGGTTTGTCCAAATCATTTCAATGGGATGCTTATGGATCCAAAGTATGATGTTGTGTGAAGTTTTAGAATTTTCAAACCAAGTTTGCCTATTACTATAATTATTTCTTAAATTACTAAGGAATAAATGTTGAAATACCATAAACTAGCTAGAAAAAATCTAAAAACTTACATAGCCACTTTATTTTGGTGTATAAGCATCGTATAAAAAATTTCAAGTGATTTTGACAAAGTGTTAGTGCACAGACTCACAAAGACATACATGAGTCACATAATCAATATAAGACTAAGCGAGAGATGTTCATGATTATGAACGATGTATAGTACTATTTTATCAAATCATAGATCTTGATAAGTTCTGCAACTCTTGTGTCTATGACTTTTTAGTTGAAATCGTTAGCTGCTTCAAATGTCAACTTGAAGTACATATTATATTTTTTTATATAATGCTAGTTGATGACGCTCAACAATACTTTCTTGTATCCTAGTGGTTGAGTTGGATTGTTGACAACTTAAAGGTCGCAGGTTCAACTCTTTTGTGTACTTTCTTTTTGCTTTTATTTGTCTTTTTTTTTCCTTTTACTTGTCTAGATTGATTTTTACTTGGGTTGAAATGGGTGGGTGACAGTCACAATCACGTGTGAGGAAGTATACACGATGGTCGGGGACAACAGCGCTACGCACAAGCCTTCCTAGTGCCGCCCTTTTCCTCGCCTTTATCATGCCAACCGGTCAACCACAGAACAGAATAGAAGCAAGCTTTCATTTTTCGCGCACATCTTTCGTGTGAAATAATTTCAGAATTGAGAGAAAAATTTGTGCAGTCAAAATCAGTTACTGCTCGTGTCCTAGGGGCGCAGCATGACCCTTCAGTAAGAAGTTGATGCAACATCTGCTCACCTTGATCTGCTCGTGGAAACGATGCAGGTGGCTGCCTCGTGGAACACACGTGCCCTATTAATCTGCAATGGCAGCCTGCGACCTGCGCCCGGTGTATGGTGGCGCCTCGCGCCCGCTCCCTGGCGGTTTGGGAGGGAGGAGTTGCACCGCATGGGGAGAGGAATCGCTGGTGGCGGGCGGGCGGGCTCTCCGTGTCTACGGCAGAGGAGAGGAAGTCGGCGATGAACGTGACTTGGCCTGGGCGGAAACCGCTGGCGGCGGCCGTAGCCTCCGGTTCCACGGGAGCCGTCGTGTAGGTCCGTGCCGTATGTCCAGGGCTCGGTCGCGGCGCCGCCACCACCTGGCCGCCGCGCCGCACGCGAGGCACTTGCTGGGTGATGCAAGCAGTAGCAGCAGGACATCGCCCCTGTGGCGGCGGCTGACTAGCCGAGCAAGCGCAGCGCCTTCGCGTCTACTACATCTAAGGCAAGATTAGTCCTCGGCCTCGAACCCGTGGAACTGGGCGAAGTCGGGGATAGAGCGAGATCGCCACCGTCAAGCTGAGATCGCCGCCCGGGGAAATTCGCCAGCGACGGTGAGGATCCGCTCTCGCCGTTTATCTCGCCCACGATCGCGCCCGCCGGTTCCCACGGTCGTTCGCAAGTTTTTTGATTTAAATAAATTATTTTTTCCCATGATTTCCTGGAATCGAATGGTGGCCGTGGGGGTTGGGCGTCGGGGTCCGCGGGCGTGGGGCGTGAGATGTAAGATCTGTGACAAACTTTTTGATCTCAGTCCTCGGTTGTAAGATTCGACGAACGGTGTTGCTTGTGCTAAAAAAAAATAAAACAAGAGAGAGATAATAATGACCATAAACATTTTATTATAAATCCTTCACACCAAAATTTTTGGACCACAAAAGTTTAATTAATTATAGTAAACTCTAGTTTAATCGTGCATGCACCCTGAATTGTTATTCAACTTACAAATGGAAAAATTTTCATCCCTTTAACATGAATGGTCATGTAGTGTGGTGGTAACGCTCCTACTTGTGCGTTGCCTGGTCACGGGTTCAAAGATTCACAAGAGCAATTTTTAGATTCACAAGAGCAATTTTTTTGCCAAATACATTTTAACAGTAGCTCAACGTTGTCAGGGAGACCCGCTGGTGGGATCCAAAATCGCCACATCGACCTGTTGCCCACTTTTGCAAAAAAAAAAATATGGAATAGGCCGTCTAGGCGAGGCCCAAGCTGCTGTCGGGGCGGAGCTGTGGCCATTATACAAAAAAATGGTGGAGCGTGCCGTCTAGGCAAGGCCCAACCTCTTTGTCGAAGTCGAGCTGTGGATCACTGTGCAAAAAGGTGGAAAACAGCCCACGCTTCGCATGGGTACACGTCGGGATACATCACAATACGAAAAACATAATCTATGACGACCTTCTTTTTAAGTGTTCTGTGACCTTATTTTCATGATCGTCATTAATATTCAAGCCAAAACTTCGTCACCACACACTTATGACGAAAATAGACATTTCGTCATTGAAGACATATCCTTCTATGACGAAAGTGTGCAGCGTCACGAAAGCACATCGCCACGGATGATCATATTTCTACTAGTGGGCTGGTCCGTGGGAGTGCACTCGGAGGAGAACCACCGCCGCCTGCAGGGTTCTTTCGGAGGAGGACCGCCGCCGCCTTCTTCTTTCGGGAAAGGCCGAGATAAATTGCGAGAGAGACATGGGACACCTAGAGTAAATGGTGAGAGGCAGATAAGATAGGCCGCACGAATTTGGCCGCCAACCAGCAAAAGTTCAGATTCATTGGCGCCTATTTTGCTGCTTGAGTGAAAAAAAAAAATGGCCGCTAAGCAGAAAAATAGTTAGGTGATCAAGATAATTAGATTGTGAAGTTCGCAAACATTTGTACTTTTATACTGAAAATTTATCGTTGCAAAACATTTATTTTACTTAAAAAGAGCGTTGGTTGAATATTGGCCATCCATTTGAGATATATTTTTTATACAATTTTTAGGCTGAACTAATCAAATTTAATGGCACTCTTTAATATTCCATTAACCTATATATTGGGAGATGTTTTTTATATCACAATCACTTTGCATTTGTGCGGTATGCCATCAAGGTGAATGATTTGATTGTATTTTTATGTTCGATTGGATAGAGAAGGTCAGATCTAGTTCAAGTGCCAAAGTTTTTTTAATATGTAATAGCCTATATATATTTTTTGTTCTTAAGAAGCCGTTTGGAGAATTTGAATTTCAAATAGTGCTCACTATGTCTGCACACTTGCAACTATAGAGCATATGAGTTCCTTTGGTAAAAACTATATAAAATCTTGTGAGTCGATATTCCGGTGACCTAGCGGCGACGCTGGGCTCGGTGGGCTCGGTAGCCTACCGGGTTTTTTTTCTACATTGATTAACCGTGTGGCCACGGTTATTCTCCCATTAACCGTGACCTCGTGAAGGTGACGGGCTCTCATGCCCGCACGGTTAAGCATAAATGCCCGCCACGCAAAAACTTTTTGAGTACTAATGTCCATCTAACCATATTTCTTCAATTGGAGAAAAATATTCCAGCCTTTTGTGAGATTCAAAGTTGAGCAAAGTTCATGTGAAAGCATTCGTTAGTCTTGGAGCTTTTGCTCCTAGGCAACCTTAGTGGTCACCGGTGAGTCATTGTGGTGTGGTGAATGACCAAAAGTTTATAAGGGTGTTGATAGCTCTTAACACCATCTCTTGGTTAGAAAATTCCATAAATTAGTATTCAATAAATAATTACAGTAATAGCTAAATTTGGTTAGAAAATTCTATAATTTCATAGAACAACATATTTTGGCTCCATAACCATCCCATAAAAGTTTCAAACGATTTCAACAAAGTGGTACTATATATCCATCACAACTTGGAACATCTCTCACTTAGTCATATAAGACTATGTGAGCCATGCAAGCCATTGAGATAGATGTGCAACAACACTTTATCTAAATCACTTAAACTTTTTATGTGATGCTTATACACAAAATTTCAAGCCATTTCGATTTAGTGTATACGTGGTACTTTCAAGACATGGTCCACCCAACCAACTTGATATATGGAGAATTGACATGTGGTTTTTGTTTTAGATATAAGTCAAAATCGCGTGAGAGTTGACATGTTGAATTCGAAAGCGGAGCTAAAAATTCCACCAATGTTTATTTGACTCCAAAAAATATTTTGTTGTGAAAATACGTCATTATTCACA
Organism: Hyparrhenia diplandra; assembly: GCA_015847255.1. Lineage (NCBI taxonomy): Eukaryota > Viridiplantae > Streptophyta > Magnoliopsida > Poales > Poaceae > Hyparrhenia > Hyparrhenia diplandra. Next base: position 1,159,214 of record JADLZK010008369.1, read on the forward strand.
AATGCACATGTGGTAATTAATTATCCCATAAAAGTTTCAAGTGATTTTAACAAAGCAATACAACACATTATTCACAAATGCACATCTCTCACATAGATATAAAGAGAACAATAAGAAGATGTATCCAATTATGAACAGTAAGAAGATGTATAGTAACATTTTGTTGGATTGAAAAATAACCAAACAAAAGTTATATAACTTGATAAGTTTATAACATTGTTGTTGATGTCTTTTTCTTTTGAAATCACTTACTATCCGAAAATTCTGTTGGAAGTTCAAATATTTTGAAATCTCAAAAACTAACTACAGATTTGGCATGGCGCCAAGACATGGCACTCCCCGCTCTCACAAAATTTTAGCTGAAATGACAATTCTATCCATATGTAGCTGGACATTTAGCCCTACAGCAGGAGGGTAAATTCGTAAACTATTTCGACAATATATAGCCAACAAAGCCCCTTCTGAAACCAAAATCGCCTAATCCACTCGGCCGCCGCTGCGCCTATTCGAACTCGAAAATCATTTCCCCATCCCTCTCTCACACGCACAGTGGCGACGGCCGAGCGCCACTGAAGCGCGCTGGAAGCGCAGGCGCGCGGTCGCGTTGGTGGCGGCGTGGCCCTGCTTGCTCTCGGCCACGGCCGGGCGTGTGTTGAGGCGTGTGGTGGCGGCAGCCACAGTCCATGGTCCGAATGGGCGGCCGCCTTTCTTCTTCCCTGGCCGGATCGACGACGGGGTGGCCGCCCTTGTTCTCCACGGCCGGATCGAATACGGGATGGCCGCCCTTCTTCTCCGACGCATCTGAGGACGGTGGCGACAACTACCCACCAAAGCCGCATCCTGACTGAACCCTCGGCGCGGATGAGGTGCGCATCTCTGGGTGGACAAGGACGGTGGCCTAGGTCTTCACCGATACCCGTTAGCTCTAAAGCAATTTCGCAGGCCTCGATCGTATGATCTAGATATGGCCGTACACCCACAGCAGCAGTGAGCGCCCCATTGTTCTGAATTTTGGCCGCTGGTTTGGTTGCAGGTGGTGCTATTCGATCACCCGCACCCTGCTGCTACTGCAGGTCCGGAACTCCTTCTTCCTGCTCCCCGGAGGCCGCCTCAGACCTGGTGAGGAAGGTAGGCGTTCGTACAGGTTTGTTCTTGTTCCGTTGCTGATTGCGCTTTTCAGACGTCCAAGGGCTCAAGCGTACAAGAATTTGATATTGAGGCCCCACGAGATTCTTATGTTGACTATATATAAATGAAACACCCAATGATTTCTTTTTATAACCATTCAGGCATGTACGGGAATCTAATCAATATTGGAATGGGTTATAGATATTCTGAAACAAACATATTACAACTTGTTAGTGCTCGTCACAGTGAGTTTTAGTATATTTTAATTTCAGATACTCTAGCACAGGCATGTATGCTCTCTTTGTTAAGGACCTGATTCAGAACGAGACTTTTGTAGATTGTCCCTTACTATTATGTACATTTATTGTTTGAACCATGATTATTATTTTCATCTTCGTTTTATTCATGAGCAGGAGCTCACTGTGTCCTCTCTGATCTGTGTCTTTGTGCAGTAGCTTCTGCGGCTTAGCTTCATTGGTTTTATTTGATAGCAGCTAAGCCACATTTGCTTTGGTTCTACTTCTAACATAGTAGTTAAGTGTGCAGTTTTTTTTTATTAGCAATAAGAATTCTCAGAATCGGCATAATCGAAAGATACACCATGTTACAGGATCAAAGGGTTTTTCTCAATTGAGCTATGAGAAGGTAAAACATTCTCAGGCACTTTTTTTATGGTTTGTGCTTGTGCCCTGAATGACAATGACATGATATTGTTATAACCTATATAGTATTTGTATTTCATAGAGATAGCCCACTGCCCACTGCAAAAATTATATTTTGCATGCTTGTATACAGAAAAGCTGAAAAGTACTAAAACTAATGTGTGCCAAAAAAAAAAAAAAAAAAAAGAATAACCTGGATTCCTTTAGTTTTTCAATAGCAATAAATATTTCTGTTATATTTTGTTTTTAATTTCTGGTGGATATCTTCCTGATCTTTACAGTTTATAAAAGCTTCTACATATCCCTAGATTATGAAATATGGCTAATTTGTTTATGTTCTTGCCTAATTAGATGGACCAACTAACTGGTGAAGAGCCAAATGATATGGAGCCTTTTATAATGACCCACCAACAAAATGGACAATGGACAAGCGAGGAATCTAGGGAAGTCTATGTGAGTATTAAACAATTTTTTACATCCCTTATTAAGTGATGCAACTGTCCTCGCTTACAATTATAGTTTTAATTAACTAAATGTCCTCGCTTACAAAGTTCATTGTTGATAGTATTGCAGCTCATAGAACGCTAGTACTGCAGCTCCACTGTTTAATTTCTGCTTTAATGATCTTGACCATCATCAAGTTGTAAAATACTTGTAAAGTTTTGTAGTACCTAGAGTTTTAGTTTAACTAATGCATGTCAATGATTTTTAGTTCTAGAATTTTAGTTTAACTAATGCATGTCAATGATTTTTTTTCAGGAGGAATCTTGAGTTTGAGAAGGAGCATGCGAATGGTGGGACGATGGACAACATACATATCAAGGGAGCCTTCACTGCTACAGTAGACATTAGTCTTTTGATTCGAATGAGTTCAAACAGTTAATGCGTGCTGGACACATTATTATGTGTTAAGCTATCTACTTGTGTTCTCATTTAGTTTGACACTTGTTGTGATTCATTAAAGATTTTGTATGAACAAATTATATTTCGTTTTAATGGATGTCGATGCCTCATTCATTATGTATTTGTCGTTTTTGCGATTACTGATTTAATCTAACAAACAAAGCATCGCAGCATTAATTATCAATATATATTAATCTGGCGTTGCAATATATGATGGAAATCAAACCAAATTGCGTTGCAACAATCGCACATATAACAACCACATTTAGTCGTGGCAATAGATACAATAATTGTGGCAATAGATAAACCATCTCTTGCAACTACAAAAATGATGACAGTGGCAATAGAGGAACCTACCTATAGCAACGATCAAAGTGACGTGGCAATAGATGACCTATTTGTAGCAACCAACCTAAGTAACGTGGCAATAGACTATGCCGCCTATAGCAACCAATCACAAACGTGGCAATAGAGGACCCCCTCAGTAGCAACCAACCTACGAGAGACGTTGCAATAACCTAAGCCACCTATAGCAACCATTTAGATGGCGTGGCAATAGAGAAGCTCTATTGCAATGCTTTCTCTACGTAGCAATAACCACTCTTGCAACACCTATGTTACGTTATGATTGCATTGTGTTGCTACACGGCCAACATGTTGCCATATGTGTCACTAGCAACGTCTAGTTCGTTGTAATTGATACTATTGCCACACCCATAGTGGTTGCAATTGCTTTTGTTACAACACTCACCACAAGTTGCAAAAAGCGTCAAAAGTGTTGCAATAGAGGGGTTTTGTGTCACAACTAAAACATAACCTGTTGCATTCTGCTATTGCTACCCTTACAAGTGCAACGACATTTAACTAAAAAAAAAATGGTAGCAAAAGTACTATTGCTACCATTTTTTGGCTCAATTGCTACACTTTGTCGGCGTTGCATTAGACCGAAAATCTTGTAGTGGTCATTTCCGGCGGATGCCTTGCCCCCGATGGTTGGGGTGGATGCTTTTCCGCCATGTATCTTCAGGTCGGGTCATCACCCTTGGTCCCGAGGGCAATGACCTTAGTGACTGGGAGGAGCTTGCCTGCGTTCCGATGTGCGTGCGATGCCGCCGGTCGCGGTCGTTTCAACGGATGCTTTGCCGAGGTGGTCGCCGCCTTTACAGCAGATGCTTTTCTACCGAGATTGGTCTAGACGGATACTTTGCCATCTGAGTTCTAGCGGATGCTTTATCGCTGTTGTCATCTTTGGCTCCGATTATTATTGCTAGCTACCTAGGTGTTGAGTTTTGGCTGTAATAGGCTCAGCTGTCGGGGTTGTTAGTTGGAGGGTTCGCCCCACCCTCCCCCTCGTTTCTTGTTGTTTGTTTGTTTGCCGCATGATTCGGCAGTAATCTGTGAATTACTTGCAAATCATGTGTAATTTCTCACTTTTTGTAATGCAGTACATGCCAATGCACGCTTTCAAAAAAAAACCCAATAATACCTTGTGTTAATAGATGACTTCACCCACTATGTTTCGACCTTTCCTTTGCATGCAAAGTCTGAAGTTCTGCAATGTTTGCTAGTTCTTCATATTCTTATGTCCGCCTTCAATTCCATCTTCCTCTCATTGCTTAAATGATAAAACTCAAAACAACGAATATATAGATCTCATCTAGCATTGCAATTTTCACATACAAAGTATTTTTACCAGCGTCAACCTACTACTCACTCTGTTTTGTGGTGTCGGCGGTCTCGCGGTCTCGCTGTGCAAGCACTAGTAGGCAATGAACCTGAGCGAGATGGTGTCAGCGTACGTGGACGACGCGTCCATGCACATCGTCATTGGCAGTAACTTCGGGGACACGAATAAAGGCACAATCGTACGCCTGCTGGAGCACAGCCTCTGGGACGTGCCCGGCCGCCGAGCCAGCCATGCCTCTTTCGTGTACTCGCGCTAGGTGATGCTCGTCAGCCCGACGCTGTCATTCATCGACACCATCATCCAGGACATCTCGGCGTCCATGTTTCCCTTCTCCGCCAAGGAGATCTCGATGCTAGTGGCTCTTCGCGTGCGAGGTCGCCGCGATGGTGTGGGGGCGCTGGTGGCCATCTGCGATCCTGTGTATGACTGTCTGGGAGCTGCAGGAAAGGGGAGAAAGAGCTTGACAGGTCCAGTCTAAGAATGATGTGCCACAAACTCTCAGGTTGACATATTATAAACAAGTGACTTATGTACAAAAAAATCTAACGACAGAACAAACCCAACCATGGAGGCAGCACGGTACTTATTACATGAAGATAGGACTGTAGAAAACAGAGCACGGACTAGGACGGTGGCCAGAATCAGAGTCGAAAATGGAGTACAGCCAGAAGAAGAGTGGGAAACAGAGTACTTATATCCGTTAAACTATGGGATATGCTCAATATTTCGAGTTTTATAATCGTGGCAAACCCTTTAATTTTTGACTTCAGAACAACCACTGTGAGACCGGGAAAAACTACTACTCGGATTTTTCAACTTGCATTGATTCCTTCTCCAGTCCACTTCAATTTGTATTGCGCGTTGTATAGAAGATTCATACATGATCAGCAAGGCCGCCAATGGGCCGGATCTGATCATGAGGGCCCACCAGATTTGTTAATGGACTGTCGGCCCACGAGAAGAAGACAACAGCTGTATTGCACCTCCGTGTCTCATCTCGACGCTGGGGCCTCTCTGCAATCGAGATTCCAGCGATTTAGCTTCTGCAGGTGTAAACTTGTGCATGATCAGACGTCTTGTGGTGCTTTTGCTCCCAGACGGCTTGTGGCTATTACTCTATGGATGGGAATACGAAATTTACAGACGATATTGTTTACGCAATTCTGGTCTTTCCCAATTCTTTTGACCACCATGGTAGATACGTCTTGTGGAAACCAGACAACGGCAATGCAAAAAGGCACCATGAGGCAAAGCAAGCAACACATAAAGCCTCCTCAAACTTTTGCACAATATAAATTCGTTCCAAGCTTATTTGAATGTAAGAACCAACCACAGAAGGGTCCAGAATCTAAATAAATAGTTAATACAAACCAGGAGAATGCGTTCGAATGAAGAAAAATGTTGCAGGTCTAAGCAGCAGCAGAGTGCACTGAAACTTTGATACAACATATTTGAATAGAAAATAGTTCGGATGAACATAAGAGTCGATATAGTCCGGTGGGGCTCACAAATGACAGAACTTGTGGTGATGGGCTAGCACCATTTGAGCTGCGGCATGCTTCAAGCTGAAACTTGGATCAGGATAACTGATCTGCGAGAGGAAGAAAGTTTGTCAGTAATTTCTACTTAATATTCTGCAGATATTTTGCTTACACCCATGTATTATCAGATGACCAATTAAAGTGCTAACTTCCTACTGAATAATCATAGATGGATGTGTCATAGACCCTCAAGTAACAGATTAAACAAGCGACTTGTGTATAAGTCAAACGAAGGAACCAACCTTCACAGTACATATTATGTTAAGATAGGAGATTGGAAAACAGAGTATCGGCTGGTACGGTGGCCCAAAACAGAGTGGCTGCAAGCACTGGCACTTTAGAACTTAGGAGTAACACACCCGGTTGACACTTCAGTGACTACCAACGTCCGATGTATATATAATGGATTCAACAGATAATCAGTATCTCTTAACTGATGCCAGCTGCAGTGCTGCACCACGGTTCAAGCACAAACTTGGACGAAAAAACACGTGCGAGCTGCAAGGCCTAAACAAAACAAGATGCGAGCTGCAGGACCTAACCAAGTTCCTCAATAATTCTTCTTAATCTTCTATATACATACTATGCTTACAGCCCTAAATTGTCCGATTAAAAATTGATTATTTCCTAGTGCCGAATAAAAGATGGATGTGTCAGGCAGCAGTGCAGCACAATGCTTATTATTGAGTAAAATCCACCCCAGGTCCCCGAACTTGTCCTCAAGTCTCATCCAGGTGTCCATGTACTTAGAAAACTAGGAATCCAGGTCCCCTGAACTTGTTTAAGTGTGTCATCAAGGTCCAAAACCGGGTTTGGCAAGCGGTTTCACTAAAGTAAAAGCAGTTTTTGTTCTTTTTTTTTTTTTGTTTTAGGTTGAATCTTTGAAAAATCATAGTAAATTATAGAAAAATGATAAAATAAAAAATCCAACTTTTTTTTTTTTTGACTCCACATTAGTATATCTACAAGTGAACATATAATATGATATGCTTTTAGTACAAAGTTTTTGCTACGAGGCTTTTTATCCTTTTTTTTTATTTATTTGGCTGAATCTTTGAAAAATCATAGTAAATCACAGAAAAATTATAAAATAGAAAATCCGGTTGACACTTCAGTGACTACCTACGTCCGATGTATATATAATGGATTCAACATATAATCAGTATCTCTTAACTGATGCGAGCTGAAGTGCTGCACCACGGTTCAAGCAGAAACATGGACCAGAAACAAGATGCGAGCTGCAGGGCCTAACCAAGTTCCTCAATAATTCTTCTTAATCTTCTATATATACATACTATGCTTACAGCCATAAATTGCCCGATTACCAAAGTGATTATTTCCTAGTGAAGAATAAAAGATGGATGTGTCAGGCAGCAGTGCAGCACGATGCTTATTATTATATCAAGATAGGAGAGTGGAAAACAGAGTATTGATTGTGGGTGTCCAGAAACAGTTGGTGCAACCACTGGAACTATAGAACTAACACACATGGTTGACGGTTCACCAACCACAGCGATGCCACAATACTAGAAGGTCTGGATTTCAAGACAGCAACCCACATCATCATCATTCATCGGCTAAGACAGAAGACGGCATGGTGGACAGAGTACGTACAGTGTATACTGGCATGCTTTGGTTCCAAATTTGGATGTCTTTAAGAACTTGCTAGGCTTAGTTTGCCTAAATCAATATCAGCAGTTTGCGAGACCTCCTGTTCCTCCTCCTCCTGCTTGTCATCAAATCATTAATTGGGTAAGACAAACAAAATGATGTATATATGCCAAAAAGGAGAGATAAATAAATAGAGAGATATGAACTTGATCGGAACCAGTACAAAATACCCGCCGTACCTCAATTGACTTACTGATGTGGTTAAGCGTCGGATGGTTGGGATGCAGCTTGCATGCGTTCCTCAGCGCAGCCAATGCAGCATTGCTCTCTGCAACAGTCATGTCTTGAGTGTCGATCCACACTATGAGCTCTTGAAGGGAAGGCAGGTACTCCAACCCGATATTCCCACAGTCACCGTTTTTATCTTTTAGGGCCCGTAAATTGACATCAAATACAAGTACTTCAAGATTTGGCATCATGCCGGAGGGTACAACTTTCCTGCAGTCTTTGTTTCTTCCAGAGGTAAAGGGTATCTCATCTTTTCCATACCCTATGTGTAATGAAATCCTAGTGTCCTCCTCATTGGGCTGCTCAAAGTGCACCATTGTATTGAGCTCAAAGTACCTCAACTTCTGGAAGCAGGAGCCATCACTGGCATTAATATTACTCGCTGTTACTGTGGAACATGTTGCAAGATGAAGATAACAGAGTGCTGGCAGCCTAGCAAGGAGATTCAGGTCCTGCTCAACCAAAGTAGTTACCGTTAGACTCAACTGGGACAGGTTGGGGAGACTGGAGGGATTAATGCATGACGGGAATTTAGAAAAATTAATAAGAGGCCACCCCAAATATTGAAGCTCAAATGATCTTGTGCCTTGTTTCCCATCAATAAATCCTTCACCTACCCACTTCCATATCAAAGAATCCTTATTGATATCATAATCTTCTGGATATGTGCTTAGATATAGTAAGCATGTCCTCAAATGTGGAGGCAGATCATAGTAGCTATATGAAAGTATTGTCATAGTGTCTTCAGCTTCCCTATTGCCTTTGGATCCAAAATCAATAGAGTTCAGGACCTCTGACCATTCGTACTTTTTCTTTACCAGCCATCAAACTTGCCATTGTCATGATTGCTAATGGTATACCACCACATTTATTTAGAATTTTATCGATGAATTCTTCTGGTTGATTATCACGGTACTTCCCTCTGCACCAAATATCCTTGTATAAAATAACTTCATAGAGTCATCATCAGAAAGTGGTTTTAGCTTGTAAACATCACGGCTTCATTGGCCACATCAAACTTACGAGTAGTTGTGATTACTATACTTCCACAATTATTCTCAACAAGTGACAGCTTTATTGCTTGCCAAGTGCGCACATCCCATACATCATCAATAACTATCAAATACCTATCCACATGAAAGTTCAAGAACCATTGGTTAGTAATGTTTGCAGCTTCTGCAGAAGCTAAGATAAAAAAATTGGGGTGACACATCAAACACATGATCACGCTTAATAAAAAGAAACTATGTGTTGATATCTAAAAATCTTGAGCGCTAACAATCGACATTGTATTGAAGAGCTGAAACAATTAACTCTACAACTTTTGGAATACTTATGGAAGGCGCACACAAAGGGCCAATTTAAAAACTTCATATATATTTAAGACCACATTATTATATATAGAGAGAACTGATTACGCACAAAAAGGGCATTATGAAAATTTAATGTAAGATGGTAGCCTGGCGCTAAAAACAGTGTTTTCAATAAAATTTATGGTTTCGCAAAGAAGATGTATATTATGAAAATTTAAGGTCAATTAATAAATACATTATAGTGTATTGCCCTTTTATACAGGGCGTGAATACATTTTTCGACATTCTAAAAGAAGCAAATTAAATGCTGTTTGCTTAGGGTCCACTAATGAAATTTTTCTTATATGTGTGGAGTGGAGAAAATCGATCTCTAGAAGCAATCGGCATAGAGGATATGGGGATAATATATTTTACTATAACCCACAGCATGGTGAAAATTAGCTGTACCAACTATCGACTGTGTGGTGGAAAAACATCTTACACGGCACTAGCTAGTTTTTTAAGTAGTGAATACGCACGAAAGTGTGCATATCTTTGTGTTAGAAGAATAGAATGTATGTACAAGAAAGTGAAAAAACGAGCTAAACACAAAATGAAGGACTACATGAACGGCACTAGCTAGTTAAAATCAATATTGGGTGGCTGATGTGTACCTCTTGTTCTCCAGGTACTTTTGGATTTCACCAATTAGGTGCTTCTCCCTTATTGCAAATCTTGTGAATGATCTTATACTTTTCCTGGTCAAGATCATAGAGGATGTCCTTGAAAACTTTTACCAACTCAAGATCCCGTCCAACTCGAGACAAAAGCCGCACAGTTATTATACTGCAATTTTAGGTCTGTCATACACAACTCGGCAAGTGTGGTTTTGCCCAGTCCCCCCGACTCAACAATAGAAACCTTCTTGGTGATCTTCTTGTCGGGCACCTCATCATTTAGTTGGGATGGATCCAAAGATAGATATAACTTGGTCCCTTGAGTTCTCGACCCCAATAAGGTGTGACAATTCTTTGCACATAGCAGTAAGGTGAGGATCAATAGTAGACGTCGCTCTAACAGGCTTGGACATAATAATCTCGTCAAATTTATATTTATGGTGTCTTTGAGCTATCTCCTCGAGATGCTTCTTCATATCTTCGATGGCACACTACTACAGGATTGATTTTGGGAGGTGTTTAGTTTTGATTTTCCGTGGCGGGCATTTTGAAAACCGCCACGGAAAATAGGTGGCCCTGGCAGCCCCGGGCCAGGCAAAACCGCCACGGTTATCGATTAACCGCGGGCGGTCTTTGTAAAATAACCGCCATGGTTAATCCTCATTAACCGTGGTGGTTTAATTACAATGCCCGCCACGGAAAAGGCTGGGCTATAAATACAGCCCCAACCTTCTTCTTCCCCACGGATTTCGCCATTATTTAGGGTTTTGAGCTTCAAAACCCTACAAAATACCATTTCTGGGGGGGAAGGTTTTGCCCTTGGTTTGATTGAAGTTTGGCACCGCAAGGAGGTATTTCTCCTCTCTCTCTCTCTTTCTCTCCCTCTCTCCCCCTCTTTCTCTCCCTCTCTCCCTCTCTCTCCCTCTCTTTGCATATGCATGGTCCTCCCTCTCTTTGAGATCTAATTGAATGTGGTGTGTGCTCTCTCCCTCTTCCCCTCTCTCTCCCCCTCCCTCCCTTATCTCTCTCTCCCCCTCTCTCACCCTTTCTTTTGAGATCTAGTTTTGATCTCTCCCTCTCTCTCTCTCCCTCTCAAGCTAGTTCCTCTCCTTCTCTCTCTCTTCCCTCCCTCTCTCTCCCCCCCTCTCTCTCTCTCTTTCTCCTCCCCCTCTCTCCTCTCATTTGAGTGTACTCCCTCTCTCCCTCTCTCTACTCCCTCTCTCTCTCTCTCTCGTATTCCTCTTTTGCACTTTAGTTAACTCTCTCTAATCATCGATACCTCGATCTCTAATCATCGATCGCTCTCTTTGCTCTGGTTTAATTAATTTGAGCAGGCCGTCATGGTGCCGAATAGGGATTGGATGTACAGGCCGAGGATGAGTTTGGATTTCGTTGATGATGTGCGAAAGAAGTTTATGCCCGTTGCGCAGAAGCATCAAATTAGTCAGGGTTCAGAAGAAATGGTGTGCCCGTGCTATCAGTGCAATCATATGTTCTTACACAAGGATGATGTCGTCGTGGAGCACTTGCTGCGGTATGGTTTCATCAGGGAGCCGAGGTACACCGTGTGGAAGTATCATGGTGAAAAAGAACCGAGTGTCGCGGACGGTTCATCTCGGAGGACCCCGCCGACCGCAACGACGGAAACAACGGTGGTGGGACGAAGGGACGAGAACAAGTTGATACTCGTGATTACATCACCGTAGATGAACTGCTTGAAGACATGCCAGAAGACAATGCGGGTGGAGATGATGGTGAACAGTCAGTAGTTGATGACATGTCGCCCGAGGATGCAGATCTTTTCGAGGATATTGCTAACCTCAAAGATGAAGATGATGTGTTGTTTGGCAATCCAAGATGGCTCGAGAATTTTAGACAGTTGAAGCAGGCGGCAATTGACCCTCTCTACAAAGATGACGGCAAATGTCCGAAGCATTGCACGGTGCTATGTTTTAACCTAACGATGTTGATGCTGAAGGCTCGCCACGGGTGATCGGACATGAGCTTCAATGACCTGTAACGGATCCTCGGTGACACTGTTTTACCCGAGGGGAATAAGGTGCCCGCCAATACCTATCGGGCGAAGAAGCTGATTCGTCCTGTGGCGATGAAGCTTAGGAAGTTTCATGCGTGCCCTAACCATTGTATTCTATACCGGGGTAACTATGTGGACTTGCAGAACTGTCCGCGATGTGGCATGAGTCATTGTTGACACCTCTTAAGCTCTATTTTTATGTGTCAACTAAACATATAATAAGGTTAAAAAAATAAATAAATGCATAGGATAGGTATTATACTGACACAGTTCCACGAGTTTTGGTGATTTATATCTTTTCAGGAACTTAACAGGTAAATGCCGGAAAACTCAGAGAAAAACCCCGAATAATAAGAAGATTTACCATTGAAGAATTTCGCCCCGAAAAGTGAACTAAAACATTCTAGAACTCTAGTAGGACAATTCTACCAAGTAGATTCGAAAGGCATAGCGAAGCAAGATCAAGACAGACAGTGCAAGCTAGTAAGCTGAAAGCACAACAATTGATTTGCAAGTGGCTACGAGCGCGCCAGAACGAGCAAATTGCCATCATCGACCATCCGGCCTAAAGGAATTTCGAGGCTAGATGTAACACCGAAGCTCGCCGCCGAATACGCGAAGCCGAAGCACAGGATGACAAGCCGCCTGATTGACCATAATCGGCTGGTCTCGCATTCCAGTTCGCGCAAGACATCTGCAGTGCTTAGGTCCCACAAAGGATCAACGCTACGAACCTTGAAAAAGCTGCGGCTCCAGGAAGGTCAAAAGCGAAGGAAGAGGCCTAGAGACTCCATATGTGGTCGGGTTTTTAAAATGGGAACGACAATAACCGATTTAAGCCCCTTGTAATATGCTGCCATACGAGAATGAAAACATAATAATAAGAACCCGAAGCACATTGTTTTCGGTAAAAACTTCGCTCTAACATTTCGACGATGCACGCACTGTTTCAGCAATTACAAAAGGGGGAGGGTGTGAGCTTGCAATGACCGAAAACCCCAGTGCGTCACACCGAAAGCGATTAAGCTAGGAAAGACTTCAAACGACAACCGATTTCTCATAAGAAGATATCACAAACTACAAGTATCAAAAAAAAAAAAAAAAAAATTGTGCAAACATAGTCAAATTTAGGTCATTCTTAAGGACCTTTTGTTAATAAATCATGCCACAACAAAACAAGTGATACTTTATACAAATTTTTGAATAAGACGAGTGGTGAAATTTGGGATATTAAAAGTCAAACGAATTATAATTTGAAACAGAGGGAGTGCCTACAAAGTAGAAAATTGCAGCGAGCTTTATAATCATGGTATTGAATTTTGCTTCATCCTAGTTAAATTGAAAAATATGATTTTTTTTTGAGAGACAGTCTCTTAAGAGTGGCAACTGTGCTAATCAATTTTTAAGAAACCGACGCCTTGAAACTTGATATTTATGGACATGGGAATTGAACGATAGCTCTCTGTAAACATAGCCATGCCGGCAGAAGTAGCCACTTAAATATAGCCTTGACATGGGAATTGAAACCTGATGTTTACCAACATGATCAATGAGAATGCCTCTAAATTTACGTGTACGAAGAAGTAGCGACTATGGCACGTTAACGTGTGGTTGGAGGGAGGTTTATATATTAATGCCTCATCATGCTTGTTTGATGGGGGAATGAATCTGTTGCTTTCAGGCTTTCAGCTAGAGCTAAACTTTTTAGCCATGCCGGCTATAATCTGCCAATCATTAAGCACCTCATGGTTGGTGCAGACCTGCCGGCCGTGGCCGGCGGCAGTAGATGTTGAAATCGTAGCTGCCCTTCATACCAATTTCACTTCTGACTGACCTCCACCCCTCGCTGTCAGTTTGAGAGGACTATTCTTACTTGTTAGTAAATTATACTAGTTCTGTCCCAAACAATTCAATTTTTAAAATCTCCTAAAATCAAACTATTTTAAGAATGACCAAGTTTATTAGAAATAGTAACATCATCTATCACACCATGAAAGTATATTATGGAAATATATTTCATGAACTATGATATAAAAGACCTCCACTATTGGAGTATCACTGCCGGTTGTTTTGGAACGGGCAGGGATAGAATTGCCAGTTCATGGCTTTAACAAATAGTGATAGGCCAACCGGTCTCCTAGTACTTCGGACACCTAGCTGTGCCGGTTGGCCTATGAAAGCCACCTAACACTACCGAATCATGGCTTGAACAGCTAGTTAAAGACTCTTTTAGAAAATAATTTTTTTCATATAAGATCGTATCAAGATAAACTTTGTACTTTAAAGATATCTAAAACTTTGTATTTGATATTTTTTTTAATTTGAGATACTTTACAAGCCCAAATGTTCAATATAAATTCTCGGATTAAGTTTGAGAAAATGACAACACTATTGAATGGAGACAAAGTCAACAAAAAAGTTTTAGTACATGAGGAGAGCTACAACTTTGAAGTTAACATTTTCTTCATTGAGATAGTTTGGAGTGTTAAATATATAATATAAGATTATCAATTGTAACGTTAAAATAATTCTGTTAGCTCTGGAATAATGATAATTTTAATGTCTTATATAACTTCATTCTCTTTTCTATAAATTTGGATTAACATAATTTAGCTTCTTTTGACTAAGAAAACTGCAGAAGTAGATTTATTTTGGAACAAAGAGCAAAGCAAAGGGAGTTGGTAAGTTTTCTTTGAGATTATATAGAACAACGTAGATGTTCGCAATGCATGCACACTCACGCCTACGAAAGTATGCACACAAACCTTACCCCAGGGGAACCTCTGAAGACCAGACCAGAAAATTCCCAAGACATGATTCACGAAATTACCACTAGCGCCATGCTGTTGACTTGACCATTTCCTACCATTGAAAGCGCAAATGTCATTAAATTATAGAAAAAGGGAAGGGCTAAGTGGTTTCTTCATGCCTCATGAATGCAAATATAGGAGAAGGGTTAAGTGGTTTTTCATCTCATTAGCTCATAAAAATATAGTTCTAGCGAACATCCTCGGAAGGGCAAGATGGCTGATATCGCACTTACCAGCATGGGAAAGATCATCGATGTAGCGCGCAAGATCAAGGAGGCTGTGGAGATTGTTAAGCGCAACAAGAAGGAGTGCTGTGACATCCAGAGGTGTGTGGCCAGGGTCAGTGCTCTCCTCAAGCGCCTGGATCAGACAACGGAGATGATGAAGGATGAGGTGATGCAAGATGCGCTAGCCGATGTTGCACTCTCCCTTGACCATGCCCTGGAGCTCGTCACACAGTGCCAGCAGAGAAATAAATTTCAACGCTTCTTGAGAGCCAGGGACATGGCCAAAGAGCTGGATAGGGTGCAGAACGACATAGTGAGGAAGCTGCAGCTGGGGAACTTCGCCACCAACGTGCAGACCACCGTTGTGTTGACAAACATCCAATCTGCCGGCAGTGCTCATCCTCGACAGACACCCCCGCCTGCACAACGAGTAATTGTTGAAGTTATGGAGTTTGTCTTTGTTGATACACATCGTTGTTTGTCTCCTTCAAAATATATTGAGCAATGCTACCAGTGCAACTTACTCGGAGTGGTGCCCCCACATTCCTATGTGTAAATTGGTGTGCACGTATTAAGTTTGATCGTATAGATAGATTGTTATTACACCACTTATTCGTAACTAGAGTCAGGTTGTTAACTTATTGAGTAGGTATCATATCTGACAGAAATATATTATGTTCAGTGTTCATCTTGTATTGTCAGTCATATATAATTCTATATATTGATGGTGCTAGTAACAGTAGTTTGTGTATGTACGTCAACAGGTTTCATACAGTTCAGTTATTCTGAGTTAAAAACCGCAACAAAAGACTTTTCAGACAAAAACGTTATTGGAAAAGGTGGCTCTGCTACCGTCTACAAGGTTAGCTTATCAGATTTTGATGGACTAAATTGGCTCTCCAGCATTTTCTGTCTTTTAAAATAATAGGACGAACCAATCACTAATTGTGTATTTATACCTCTCAATTCTCAGGGCATACTGCCTGACGGACGAGTCGTTGCCATCAAGGAACTTTCTTCACCCATTTTTTTGCGTGATAACGAGAACAAACTATATGATACAATTAATATCTTTATAGAGCTTAAGCACAAAAATATAGTTCGACCGCTGGGATATTGCCATGAAGTCAAAATGTTCTTGGTCAGCTACAATAGCAGATATGCTAAAGCTCGAGAACAGAGATTTTGTTTGATTGAAGAATACATGCCACATGGAAGCATGGAGAAGATTATCAATGGCATGTTTCTATACAAGAACTATATTTTTATCGATTATATATATGAAGAACGCTATACAATCAATGTGATGCAGACATCTATAAAAAATCAATTTTTAGTGTTCTTGTCTACATTTAACTGATATTTCTCCCAGCATGATATGTAACTTGCAGGGATTGATTGGTCCTCACGCTTCAAGATAATTGAAGGGATAGCACAGGGCCTACGTTATCTACATGAGCAACGAGTTATTCATTTGGATGTGAAACCAGGCAACATACTCTTGGATTCTGATATGAATCCTCGGATCTGTGATTTTGGAGTGGCTAAGAGGCTGGACCATGGTGATGATGAGATCACTCATGACAACGACTCCATATCTGGCACACCGTAAGATCAAGCTTGATCCAGTATATAATACAGCTATTTAATTACATAATAAGATGATTTCTTGTTAATCCATTATCTGTTTTGCTTTCCTGCAATTCAATTTTTTTCTCTGATATCATCAAGTTTAATTATCTCTAACCATTCAGGGGATATATAGCTCCGGAGTATATTTGCGATGGCATTCTGTCAACCAAGTGCGATGTCTATGCTTTTTGGCCTCACACTACTTGGTACCATTAACGGCATGCTCATGTCTGTAAAACCAAGTATACCACGTTTTATATGGGTAAATAACTCGTGAACATTTTTCCTCAAGTGGGTACCTCGCCAGGACCAATTTATATTAATATGTTACATTGTTTGTCCAGGCTTGGGAGGAGGCTCAGGACGATGCTTCTCGAATGGCGTTATTCAATCCATCATTGTGTGAGAAGTCTCAGCTACTGCAAATTAAAAGGTGCACTGATGTAGGACTCCTGTGCATTGCGGATGACAGGAATGATCGGCCCGCCATGGCAGATGTTCTTGCTATGCTGAATGGCGAGAGAGATATTCCGGTCCAGAATTAAAACAGCAAGCAGGCGGTGTTCAGAACAGACCGCTGATGGCGTTTGATTTCGTTTCCAACTACTTGTCTATTCGTTAAAACCATTTCCTACAGTTTTGTTTTTCAGATCTTGTGCAAGCATGTATCTAAGGTTTGCGAACTCTAGGAAACTTGTTTTTCATGGTGAACACCACCTGCTTGCTACATGACGAGGAAGCAAGGTAACCTACGGTACCTCACGGTCTCCTGAAAGTAGCACAACTATTATTTCAACTGTTTGTTTCTTCTTCTATACCTTTTTTGGAATCTTTAGTTTTGTTTAGCCAGAGTGTATATTTCATATGTATGAGTGTCTGACGTCGACAATAGAGAGTGAAGATTCTTCTTCTTTTGAGACAAGAGTAAAGATGCTTCTGTTGCGTCATATTTTGCACCACAATAGCTGGGCCCGAAGAGGTCGACCATAAGTTTAAATCAGTCTAATTGGGCTGAAAACAGGTGGCACTAATATCACAAATGGAGCATCAACTAGCTTGATAGAGTCCTGACTGATTCACTCTCATCTCAACCAACTTGCTAATTTTTAATTAAACTACGGCGTAAAGCTGGTCTTGGTACTGTAGTTTTGCGCCGTCTGGCGTCTCCTCCTTTTTAATATAGCGGGAAGAGCTTCTGTTGGTTCGTTTCAAAAAATTAAACTACGGCGTGGCTGAGCATTGATCACACTTCCCCACAAGGTCGAAACTTACGGGCCGCTGATGGGTGCTTGTTGAGCATTGATCCCTCTTTGTGGTTGACCACCAGTCAAGAGGCAGAGCAACCAGGACTGGAGGAGACAGTGAAGAATGAATCACGCATTAGATCAATCGATTTCACTATGCTGCCATTGTGGGATATCTTTTTCCCAAGATCTTTTTGAGATCAACTCGTTCGGATGCAAAATCTCTGACACTGTTCTTGTCCATTCTAAGCTTTTTCTCACCTTTTTGAGATCAACTCCATCTGATTGAAGCCAAAGCTTCTGCAGGTGTAGACTTTTGCACATGCACTACATACATCGGCATTGCAAAAAGGCACCATAAGACAATGCAACCAACACAAAGCCTCCTCAAACTTTTGCACAACATAAATACGTTCCAAACCTTAATAGATTGTAGGAACCACATAATGGTCGAGTAACTAAATAAATAAAAATAGTACAAACCAGGAGTTAAGAATGAATAAGAATGTCGCAGGTTATTTGAAGCAGCAGAGTACACTGAAACTTTGACACGGCATGTTCGCACAGAAAATAAATAGCTCAGCCTTGGGTGAACATAAGAGGAACTGGCACAGTCGAGTGAACACTTGTGGTGATGGGCTGACGTAGTCCTCGGCATCCAGAAACTTGGGTCTGAAAAACAAATTTGCGAGAGGGAAACAAGTTGGTCAATAATTCTACTTAACCTTCTGTGCATGTTATTTCTACGTGCACAAATTATCCGGTGATCAAAGTTCTTATCTCAAGTGAATAATCATCCACAGGTGATAGATTAAACAAGTGATGTAGGTACAAATCAAACAAAGAAGGAACCAAACATGTTGGCAAAGACAAGTACATATATCAAGATAGGAGACTTGAAAACAGAGTATCTAGGAGTTTTTTGCGTTTCGCACCACCAACCCCCACCCCCCGGCGTCGCTCTCCGTGCGGAGCGACACGGGGGTGACTCCCCTCCGCCACCGCAAACACCGCCGCCGCCCCTCGGCGGGCGGTGGCGGTGGCAGCCTACGGCGCCCAATAAGGCTAACCGTCGGCACCTTCACACCCTGCCCCTCCTTCCCCATCTCCTCCCCTTCAATTATGCCGGCCGCCGGAGTCGACCGAGGAGCTCGGGATCCATGCCTTGGGTCCGGATGCGAGGCCTCCACCCTGGATCCGTTGCCTCGGGGTGGTGGATGCGACGCCCACGCCGGGCGAGCCTCTGCTCGGCCTCCCACCCATGGTGACAAAGGCGGGCAGCGGGTGGCCGCGGACCCACATCGGGGGACCTAGTTCCGCGCCCCTCCCGGATCCGGCGGGCTCGGGTGACTCGGCGTGCCCGCCCCGGGTTCGCGGCCGGCGGCGCGGATTTTGGTGCTCCTCCCGGGACACGGCACCGGATCCGCTGCCTCGGGGCGGTGGACGCGGCGCCACGCCCGGCGAGCCTCCCGCCGGCCCCCCACCCATGGTGACCGGCGGGCAGCAGGTGGCGCGGATCCACGCCGGGGAGCGCCCGGCGCCCCTCACCGGATCCGCGGGCTGGCCAGCGTGCACGGGCCTTCACGGCCTGGGAGCGCCCGTACAACCGGGCCATGGCCAGCGGTGCCCTGCCCGGCGTGGTCACGGGCAGCAACGCCGCATGGTCCCCCGCAGCTCCTCCTCCACCAACTTTTGGGTTTGGATGGTAGCCCCATCGGATTGCTCCATGGTTGCGGCGGGCAAGGTATGTTCTGTGTTGGGTCTTTGGGACGATGTGCTATAATCCATTGGCTTGGGAGCCTAGGCGAAAGCCATGCACGGCCTTGCGGTGCGATCGACGGCGACGCCTTTTTGGCGCCGTCTCCTTCTTGAAGGCGTCGATGATTTAGGTTTCCCTCCCATCGGCTATAGTCTTGTCCCTTCCCTCCCGGTGAAAACCTAGCTCTAGCTATCTGGAGCCGGTGGCGGCGGCGGCGTGGATGCCGTAACCCTCTTGAGGGCGCCACCGTAGAGGATAGACCCCCGGACCCCGGATCCTGCTGCGAATTTTGTGTTCTTCTCCGTTGTTCTTGTTGCTCCCCTCAGGTGAAATTGGCCCAAGCCGCCGGTTTTTGCCGACGCCCCGACGAGTGTCCCCCGCTGGCGTCTCTGCTCCGTCGGCGCTCTCCTTGGTGGTGCCAGAAAATCAAATACCGGGTGAAGATTCCACCGCTGCCGCCATTCCCCTCCATGGCTTCCTCCTCCCGTGGACAACGTTGGATGGTGATACGTGGGCCCGGATGTGCTGAAGGATGTCCCATCAGCTTGAAGGGAGGTCGTCGTTTTTCGGGCGATCCTAAGTTTGTGTGCCCGTCACCACTCTTAGTCCCCATTTCACTGTTGGTCCTCAGAGGGAGGGCGACGGTGGAGCGGCGTAGCTACGAGGAGTGGTGCAGGACACAAGGGCCATGGTGAAACCGGCGAGTATGCTGTTCGGCGGTGGCGCAAATCGCCACTCGGTTGGCGACCTGCGGATTAGGCTAGGTTTACCCCGTTGTTGTTCTCGTTGTTGTTGTACCATGTGGTGTTGTAATCTCTCTCCCCCTCCCTCGATGTAACCTATCCCCCTCTCGATGTTTTTGACATTCAAGGCCTTGCCTCCACCCACCGATCCCCTATGGGGCGCGGCATCTGCGGAACTAATACAAGTAGGTGGGGATCTCCAGTCCCCCCCGAATTTTCTCAAAAAAAAAAAAAAAAAAAAACAGTGTATCCACTGGTGTCCAGAAACAGAGTGGGTCCAGGCACTAGGAACGCTCCAGTGATTGAAATGCCAGAAAACAGAGTGTCCGATGTGTAACAGATGCAATGGAAAATCAGTATCTGCTAAAAAGGCTTTTTTTTTTTACATGCTGCATAAAAAGGTTTGGTTGTGTCAGAATTGCTAAAATACTATTGGCCTACGTGAAGCAAAATAGTGATTCATAGAACAACTGAGATGTCCGCGTGCATATTGCTAGACCATTCGATGTTGTCAGGACTCATAATGTTATTTGTTTGACAGTCTGTACAATGGGTGACTTATTCACGCTACAACATTGGAGTTGTGCCACCATTCAAGCAAACACTGGGATCAAAAACACTAATCTGCCAGAGGTAGTCTGTGCATCAATAATTTAATTAATCTCTTTTTGATATTAATAATTTTAGACAAATGATTATCTGATGGATAAAGGCTTAATAATTTCATAATGAAGAACGAGCATAAAGAATACATATACCAAGAAACTAGAAAACAGAGTATCGACTGGTGGCCAGAAACCGAGTTGATGCAAACACACATGGTTTATAGCGGATTCAACTGGAGAAAAAGCAATATCTGTTAAAACATGTCGCATAGTTTGACATAAAATTAGTAGTCGCCTGGCAAAGCAAATATGCTACGATTCATATATCTACATTGATTTTCACATGCATGTGTTTGCTACGTGGACACCTAAGGAAACGCCCTATAGAAGCAGCCATGTGTCTCAGACTACTCTACACAGCCCAGAAGTTACACATTTGCTTTCAATTCAGTCGGTTAACAGGTTTTGAAAATCTCTCAAGTCGGCAAAATTCAACAGTACTAGGATGGTTGACTGATGACATGCACGAGAAGCGACACCACCAGTTATATACGACATATCAGATGGTGTGGAGAGAGTACGTACGGGGCGTAGTTTGCATTCACATCCTGATCTCTTTTAAGAGCTTGCATGGCTTAGTTTGCCCAAATCAATATTATTAACTGCCTGCGAGGCCATCTCAGTCTCCTTGTCTCCTTCTTGTATGGACACCGACATTTCTTTGTCTTGTGTGGCCACCATCTTTGCCTTTTAGATGAAAATTCGAATTAAACTAATAAATAATTAGGAGACAGAATTGTAGTAAGATAGAAATAAATAAAAAGATAATAACATGACTGGAGCTAGTGCAAAATACTCATCATACACAGAAAAGAATGTACACGAACCACTGAAAAGAAAAAAAAAAAACTAATAATACAAGCCAGGAATTCAGCAAGAAGAAAAATGTTGCAGGTTGTAATAGCAGCAGAGTACGCTGAAACTTTCATGCAGCATATTCGAGTAGGAATTTGACCGGCTGAACGTAAGAGCCGAAACATGAACTTGTGGTGATGGCCTGATGTAGTCTAGCACGTAGGCTTGCAGGCGAGGCGGGTAAATTTCCGCATTCCACCAAACCCCATCACGATGCAAGGTGCAGTGCTGCAACACAGTTGAAGCAGAAACTTGGATCAGAAACACTAACCTGCGAGAGGGCCTACGCAAGTTCGTCAATAATTATACTTCATCTTCTATACATACATATTATCGGATGACCAAAGTGCTTATTTCCTAGTGTAGGCCGAAAGAAGGATGTGTCACAAACTCTCAGGTTGACATTTTCTAAACAAGTGACTTATGTAAAAAAAATCCAAAGACAAAACCAACCCAACCATGGAGGCTGCACGGTATTTATTATATCAAGAAAGGAGAGTAGAAAACAGAGTCTGGACTAGTACGGTGGCCAGAAGCAGAGTCGAAAACAGAGTATTCACTGAGCAGCCAGCAGCAGCAGAGTAGGAAACAGAGTACTTATATCCGTTAAACTATGGGATATGCTCAATATTTCCAGTTTTATAATTAGGGGCAAACCCTTTAATTTTTTACTTCAGAACAACCACTGTGAGACCGGGGAAAAATACTACTCGGATTTTTCTACTTGCATTGCTTCCTTCTCCAGTACACTTCAATTTGTATTGCGCGTTGTATAGAAGATTCCTACATGATCAGCAAGGCCGCCGATGGGCCTTTGATTCTGGTCACGAGGGCCGACGTGGCCCACGGGCTGGCCAGCACACTTGTTAATGGACTGGTAGGCCCTCGAGAAGAAGACAAGGGCTGTTTTCCACCTCCGTGTCTCATCTCATCGCCGCGGCCTCTGGTTTAGGGTTTACAGTGCTCAACCCTAAAGCCTCTGCCTCTCTGTGATCCAGATTGCAGCTAATTTATTAATCTGCGGCGCAGCTGAGCTTTGGATGACTTCTCCACATGGTCGAAACTTACCAGCCTCTTGTGCAAATCGTTCGCTTCCCTTGTCTGCTGAGGTGTTTCCCTCTTCTGTGGTTGACCACCGATCAACAGGCACAGCCATGTCCGGGAAAACTAGGACTGGAGGAGACACTAAAGAATGAATCACGCATTAGATCGATCGATTTCACTGGGCTGCCCTTGTGTGGGATTTCTTTTTTCCGGGTGCAGGCCTGCTGCATTGGGTTCCCAAGATCTATTTGAGGTCAACTCGTTCGGATGCAAAATCGATCTCTGACATTGTTATTGTCCATTCTAAGCTTTTTCTCACTGTGAGACTCTAGATGATTTCCCAACTCACTCTATATGATTAACTGGAAGCAATTGGTTTCGAACAACAATCTGAACGAATCTAGATACATCAGGCGAGCGGATTGCTCCCTGCCAATCCAGATGCAACCGGCCGAGCTCACAGCTTTGTTCGAAATTCAGGACGTGTCCTGCACGAAGCTCTCGCCTCGACTCATATGGACGACGACGGTTACGGCTTGTGCCACTCTGGGCCGACGTATCTGGTGCTGGGCTTGGACTTCCTCTTGGGCTTCTCCGTGAGCGACGGCCCATAATCCTTTGCACGCTCGAACTCAGCTCCAACACGATCTCCCGCGACACCAGGCTCATTCAGTTCGTCAGGCTTCTCACCTTCATCGGCACCAAGAGCTGGGATGCTGACACTCACCTTGTTATTGGCATCTGGAGGTAGCTCCATCTGATCCAGGCTAAAGCTTCTGCAGGTGTAGACTTGTGCACAAGCATTATATATACCGGCATTGCAAAAGGGCACCATAAGGCAATGCAAGAAACACAAAGCCTCCACAAACTTTTGCACAACATAAATACGTTCCAAAGTTTATTAGAATGTACGAACCACGGAATGGTCGACAAACTAAAAAAATAAAAATAGTACACCCCAGGAGTTCATAATGAAGAAGAGTGTTGTGTTGCAGGTTCTAAGCAGCAGTAGAGTACACTTTGAAACTTTGATACAGAATATTCGAACAGAAAATAAACAGCTCAGATGAACATAAGAGGAACGGGAACCGGCACAGTTGTGGAGATGGGCTGACTTAGTCTCTCTCGCATGCAGAAACTTGGGTCAGAAAATCTAATCTGCGAGAGGAAAGCAAGTTGCTCAATAATTTTGCTTAATCTTCCATGCATATTATGCTTGCAACCATAAATTATCCGATGAGTGAATAATAATATTCGGATGTGTCACAGACAAGCGATAGATTAAACAAGTGACCTACGTACAAATCGAACGAAAGGAACCAACCATGGAGGCTGCACAGTACATATGTCAAGATAGGAGACTTGAAAACAGAGTATCCACTGGTGACCAGAAACAAAGTGGGTACAGGGTACAGGCACTAGGAACGGCCAGAAACCTTTGTGTCTGCATTGCTAAAATACTACTCGCCTTCGCAAATAAATCAACGTAGATGTGTAGATTGGGTGAACATATTCAGAAAGTGTAGATTGGGTGAACATAAGCCTACACCGACTGGCTGACATGTCTGGATGAGCTGATGTATTGACGCAAGCAAAGAAGCGAACACCATTGGTATTTTAATTAATCAATAATTTAATTAATCGTTTGTTGATAACATTCAAGCGAACACTTTGATCAAAAAGACAATCCGCAAGAGGTACTAAGTTCATCAATAATTTAATTAATCGTTTGTTGATATCAAAAATTTGAAGAAATGATTATCTAATGAATAAAGGCTTAATAATTTCGAAGTGAAGAATCAGCATATAGTATACATATACTCCTTCCATACTTGAAAAGAAAGACATTCAGAACAGTATCACGGTCTCCAAAAAACAAGTTTTACATGTCTTTTCTATAAAAATATTTATTGAAAAATTATATATGTATATTTTTACGTGCATGTATTTGCTACATGGTATAAAATTAGGTGGCCATCCCAGCCTGTGCGTCTTGTGGGTACCAGCCACAGACAGACTGGAAAACAGAGTATCAGCTGTTGGCCAGAAACAGAGTGGGAGCAGCCGCTGGGAAGCAGAGTGGCCACTGGCCTGAAATGCTAAAAATACATTCGGTACATGCACCATTGCTAAAATGCATCCGCAAACAATGTGTGACCTGAGATCATAGATGAATTTGCCTCCATTCGCCACTCCAGCTTGTTCCCCTTCGTCACGCGGGCTACATCTCATCCACCCACGACAGCACCAGTAATTGACATGTGCACTACACTTGTACTTTAAATTTCCAGTCATACCAGGGTACATCTAAAATGGCACTCGAAATATTCGAGGTAACAAAATACAGCTGCATATAATCAATGTTCCAAGCAAATTATCAACCAGCTGAATGTATGAGTTCAGAACGACACAACCTTACATACACCAGCATAAGAAAAAATTCACCATAAGGTAATGCAAGCAACAAATAGGCCTTCACAAACTTCGCACGAAATTCTATGTTGGGACCATAGAAAAGTGAAGGAACTAATAACAAGCCAACAGTTCATCAAGACGAAATAAGAAAAAACGTTGCATGCTCTAAGAGGTACTGCAATGGAACTTCGATACAACATATTCAAATAGAGTATCTCGGGTGAACATAAGCCAACACCGACTGGCTTACTGATGTAATCATGCGAGCAATGAAGCGAACACCATTGAGTTGTGCCACCGTTGAAGCAAAAACTTGGATCAGAAACACTAATCTGCGACAGGTAGGAAGTTCATCAATAATTAAATTAATCTTTTGTTGATATTAATAATTTTACAGACATGAAGAAACTGATGACTAAAGGCTTAAGAACTTCGTATTGAAGAACCACAAATGGATATGTAGTAGTAGGAGGCAGACGAAACAAATGACTCTTATACACATCAAATGGAGGCCAAAGAGCCATGCAGCATAGGAAAGATATATCAACAAACTAGAAAACAGAGTATCGACTGGTGGCCACAAACAGAGTTGATGCAGCACAGACGATTTATGATGGATTCGACTGAAGACAAGGCAATATCGGTTAAAATACGTTCGGTAGTTTGGTCATTGCTAAAGAAAAGGAGGACATTTACTAGGGAACGAGCCTTGGGCTCGACTGGCTAGCTGCGTTGGCTTTAGGCCACAGCTAGTCGGCCGGAGTTCGAGTCCTGGAGAGGACGAATTCCCGGTACCCACCTGGGAACAGTAGTTCTCATTTCAGCCTGGATTATTTCCGGGCCTGCCTCTCTTCGCGTTGGACGTTCAACGAATATTGCGACGATCTTCGTTGCCCCTCGAAGGACGCGAACTTCCAAGTCTGTGTGTAGCTGTAGGTCTGGTTGTACACAGGTGGTGTGCGTGTGGTGTGCGTGTGTGTAGGTGTTCGTGTGTAAAAAAAAAAAAAAAAAAGAGGACATTTACTAGTCGCCTAGCAGCCATGGAAATCAATGTAGAGGCCGCTGTAGAAGCAGCCATGTTTTTCAGATCACTCTACCCGGCCTAGAAGTTATCAGTTTGCTTCGGATTCAGTCAGTTAACACTAACATGTTTCGAAAATCTCTGAAGTCAGCAAAATCCAAAAGTATACTAGAATAGTTGGCTGACGTCAAGCATGAGCAGCGACACATTAGTTATATATGAAAGATCAGATGGTCTGGAGAGAGTACGTACGTCGCATTCTTTTAAGAGCTTGCAGGGCTTAGTTTGCCCAAATCAATATTATTAACTGCCTGCGAGGCCATCTCAGCCTCCTCCTGCTGTTTCTCGTCTCCTTTGTCTTGTATGGACACCATCATTTCCTTGTCTTGTGTGGCCACCATATTTGCCTTTCAGTTGAAAATTCGAATTAAACCAATAATTAATTAGGAGACAGAATTGTAATAAGACAGAAATAAATAAAGAGATAATAACTTGACTGGAACTAGTAGAACAAAATACTCGTCATACCTCAAATAATGTAAAAGTTTCAAGCGTTGGGTGGTTGGGATGGACCTTGCATGTGTTTCTCAGTGCAGCCAATGCAGCATTCACCTCCTCAGAAGACACGCCATAACAGTCGATACTCACGCTTAGTTCACGAATACTCCCTCCGTCCTTAAAAAGGTTGTCACTACGCTTCTCGAGAAACAAATACCGATAATTATATATTAAAATACATAAATATTTATGCTAAGTAATTAGCATCATCGGAAAGATCTTTAAGTCTAGTTTTTTAACAAATTTATTTGAAGATTTAAATGTTGCACGTATTTTCTACAATTTGAGTCTACTTTTATGGCACGCATCCCACGGCGACATCCTTTTAGGGACGGAGGGAGTAGATGGCAGGTATTCTATGGCAATATTGCTGCAGCAATTGTTGTTATCCTTTAGGGCCCACAAAGAGACACTGAAACGAAGCACTTCAAGATTTGACATCATGGCAGAGGGTATATTTTGGCTGCAGTTGCTTTTCCCGGAGACAAAGGGTAGAGCACCATATATGCAACGAAATGCAAGAGTCCTCTTTGTTGTGCTGCTGAATTTGGACCATTGCATTGATGTAGAAGTACCTCAGCTTCTGGAAGCAGCCATCACTGCCGGCATTAATAATAGTTGCTGTTAGCGTGGACATTACTGTCAGATGGAGATAAGGGCATGTACAACGCGTCTACTTGAGCCGTCTGTATGATGTAAGTTTCGCAAAAAAGACCCTGTGAGCATGTAGAGACGGCACACTCGTCGTCTCGCGAGGCGACGAGGTGAGCTCGTGGTCCGAGGTCCTGTCGCCGACCGAGACATGCGTTGTACCTTTCGTCGTCGTCTCTAGGTGAGCCAGCGGGATCTGGCTGCGGCACACGTGAGAAGCAAGGAGCCCCGAGGTCGGAGGAGAGAGGCACGAACTCCGCCCCGGCCCGGTGAGATGCGGAAGCGAGCTCTCCCGCTCGCCAACACGTAGGCGACCTCCTCCCAAGCCGCCGCGAGCTGGGTGGGCGAGCTCCCCCGGCCCGGCCGCCGCGGCTGCACACGAGCGACCTCCTCCGGGCACTGCGTCTAGTGCTTGGGCGAGCAAGCATCCTGCTCCTCGATTTGGGCTGGACCAACAGTATTGACGAGAACGACGATGCCAAGGAGAGAGAAGATGATAAGCACGTGAGAGAGGATAAGGATGCGGACGATTCATAGTTGATCCATCTTAGTTAAATTGTTATTCATAGTTCTGTATAAAAAAGAAATAGTAGATTGGAAAAAACATAAAAATTAAATTGGAACAAATAATAATATTATTATATTATTATCCATCAACGTGAAGCATGTTGAACCCACACAATTGGAACAAATAATAATAATATTTTACTTGTCAGTGTAGAGAACACATTGATAAAATTGATTTCGATTAACAAGCATGTTGAAGCCACACAATGGTATACACAAATGCATTTGTAGTTGATCTTAAGCTACACGTAAAACATTAAATAGCTTACAGATGGATCGTTTGTGCGTGAGTTGTATGAGTTGTCTTTATACCCGTCGTATGCTAAATTTGAGGTTCTGCGGGCGACACGCCCGCCTGTGGGTTGTACATGCCCTAACTGGAGCGCCGGCAACCTAGATAGGCTGTGTTTAGTACCTTGAAAAACCTATCACATCATCTGAATTTCCCATCACATCATCAAGATTCCCCATCACATTGAATCCTGTTCCCGGTGCCAAATTTAGTACTACGAGTGCCAAATTTCCGTACTACAGTGCTAAATTTCAGTACTACAAAGGCCAAATTTAGTACTACAGGTACTAAACACAGCCATAGGTGTTTCATGTCCTGCTCATCTATAGTGTCCACCCAGAGTCCCAAGTAGGACAGGTTGGGCAGACACGACGGATTGATGCATGACAACATCTTAGATAAATTAATGGAGCACAAAGCCTGCACATGACTATGTTGGCATTTAATGAGACCAGGCTTATTTTCTCGATCTTTTGCAGATTGCTCAGAGAGACCACAAAATCTCTAAGCATGCTCTTATCCATGACACCTCTAATATTAATGTCGAGCGTCCTCAATTTTCATAGGCTGCTTAGCTCCTTTACGAACATCATGGGGTCACCAGTTATGCTTAGCTGCTCTAGGGATGTAAGCTTTTCAATACCATGTAGGCACAACAGCTGTGTTGGGAGATTGATGCTTACCCGCAAGTAACCATAGAGAACAAGTGTCTGGAGTAACTTTAGATTCGATATTTTTTTTTGAGAGCTTAGGAATACTACCTTGACAATCTATCCCAAGATACCTCAAGTGAAGTAAATCACCAAGATGCTCAAGATGGCAACCATCCTTGAGTCTACATCCTATTAAATCAAGCACGCGCAGAAGCCTAAAAGCTGGGAAAGTACACCCAGTTATTATTAATATCACACCCGAATGCAATATATGACCTCAATTTTGGCATCTTAATGACTTGAGCTTCTGAGCGAACATGCTCAGCAGTTCTGTTATTGAGGGCAAACCGGCCGAACATTGCTTGGTCCAGATATTGCTTCAACATTACCATTTTGTATAGCAATGAAGTTTTCTTCAAATGAAAACTTGGACAGCAGGTCAAGAACAATATCATGAACACGACAACCTGTGGTTATACCATCTTTCCATGTATCTACTGCCTGAATCATGCTTCTGTTAATGAGATCATTGAAGTATCTTTCTCCAACCTCAAATAATATTTCTCCTTGTTCCTCATGGACAAATCCTTCAGCTATCCACTTCCATATCAACGTATCCTTGTCTATGTGGCTATCTTCTGGGTAGGTACTTAGATACAATAAGCATGTCTGCAGATGTGAAGGCATATCATAGTAGCTGAATGAAAGAACTGTCATAGTATCTTCTAAATCCGAATTACATTCATGCACGAAACCAATAGAGCTGTACACCTCAGACCATTCTTCCTTAGGTTTACCCGCCAACAAGCTAGCCATTGTAATTATTGCTAAGGGTACACCCGCACATCTCTTTAGAATTTTATCGGATATATCATTTTGTTTGTTATCATGATATTGTCCATCTGCACCAAATATCCTTGTATAGAGTAACTTCTTAGAGAATTCATAAGAAAGTAGTTTTAGCTTGTAAACCTCACCAGCTTCTTCAGCAACATCAAACTTACGAGTAGTTGTGATTAGTCTACTTCCACAACAGTTCTCAGTAAGTGCCAGCTTGATTTTATTGCATGTCTTTACGTCCCACACATCATCAACAACAATAAAATACCTATCCAAATGAACATGTAAGAAACATTGGTTAGTATTTGATTTTGGGAGCTTCGATAGAAGCAAGAATTTTGCATTGCTAACATTAAAACGTTCAAATTATAAAACAAACACATTATCAATCTAGTAAAAATAAAATATGTGTTTATGGTTTACAAAATTTTCTACTAGCAATTGCAGTGAAATAATGATAGTTGAGTAAATTCCAAATAGGATCACCAAGACAACTTGGCAGATGACTGGTATTCCATTGAGCAATACAAGATCTTAGTTTTCCCAACAAACCCGATCAATCTACTTCCTCTATATCTCTACAACATAAAAAGAATAAAGAGGAGGCAGTTTTTAGTGCGACAATCTTCCTGAGTCTGCCCACCCCGGCCTCCCATGCGACCACACACGCGCCAGAAAAGGAAACTCCACGTGCGATCCTTCCTATCATTCCGCTTGCGATCCCGCCATGCAGTGCCCACCCTTCCATGCGATCTCGTCCTCCGTCAGTCTCCCACCTGGCTCCGTAAAAAAGGAAAGAAAGATCGTGATTTAATCGGCTGTCCTCTGAGCAGTTCTCTCTCTCCCTCTCCGGTTTTGCTTGATCCGATTTTTATTTACACGCCGGCGTCTTATTATGCATGTGCAATCAAGAAGGAAGCCATGCGCCCATGCAACCAAAAAAAAAGTAAACGTGGCTCTGAAAGGAAAGAAATATTGGTTAAAAAAGAAAGAAACAAATGATCCCGTGATCCTTGCGGCTGCTGTGATATCGGTTTAAAAAGAAAGAAAGAACCAAATGGTCGACGCGCTGCTGTGGCACCGCCGGCAATGGGTCGCCCTGGAATACAACAAGTTCATACGTACGTGCATGCATATACACATATATCTTGGCCTTCCCATCTCAGCAAGTCCGTACGTGCATCAGGTTCCGTCTGACGGCGGCATTTGCCAGGTTGAAGCGCCGAGAGACAATTAGAAGCATACATGTTCATGTTTGAAAAGATAGGTTACCTGTCCAAGTCCATTGACCTTTATCTGAAATATCAAAATTGTTGTTATTTTATTCATGCATGCTAGGTATCAGACCCTGCGATCTTGTACTGCCTCCTCCTGTTGACGTAGGATTGAGATGGTTCACATTAAAGTTCTACTTCAACTCAGAAGCGAAGGTAAAATACTAAAGCTTTGTTTAATTTTTCAAATGGTATTATTTCCGTACTCAAGCCAGAGTGGGTATTTTATTTACTATCTTATTTATTATCTGATATTCTCTAAGTTTTCAATGATTAAATAGATGTGATGGTTTTCGAAAAAAAAAAATAGATGTGATGGGTGAGTCAGGACCATATAATACATCAATCTCTACAACATAAAAGGGGTAAAAGTAAGACTCCCGGATGGTGTGAAAATTTTTCAGTTCCCCTCCCACTGCCCCTACATGCGAAAACCGCGATAAAAGCGGCGCCCTACCCAGCCTGCCGTGCTTTTTTTTCCTTTTTGAGCTTTCGTGAGAGAAAATAGGAAATTAAAAATAAAAAGATCTGCATGCACTCCTCCCCACGCCCAAGTGAATTTAGAAGGTGCGATCAATCACGCCCTCCCCACCCCAGACGCAAATTTGGAAGGTGCGATCCCTCCACACATGCGAATTTGAAAGGTGCGATCAATCATGCCCTCCCCACACCAAGTCGAACCGGACTTTTGCATACTGAATCCTTTGCTCCATCACACCAGTCGCCTAGACAATCCACTTAATTTTACAAGACTAACGGTCAAGTATGCATACACAAGTCCTTGAAAATATTATCTTAGGCTTAATTACGATGAAGCCCATAAAATAGAGTTTAAAAATCCGCGATATCCATGACTGATTGTGTTACTTTCACAAAACTTATTTAGATTAAATGTCACTTTATTATCATTGTTTAATTTTATAGTATTGTTATTTTATCATGCGATCCATGTGTTTCTATATAAAATTTAGTTATCCCGTAGCAACGCACGGGGGCGTTTAACTAGTTCCTTCTATAATAATAAACACTACTGGAGGCTGGTTCTTTTCTGAGTGCCTACGGCACTCCGCAAAAGCCTATTTTACACTCGGGCAAAGGTTTTGCCGAGTGCCGCACTCGGCAAAATATTTAACGACAAAAGGCTCTTTGCCGAATGCCTTTTGTCGGGCACTCAGCAAAGGCTTTGCCGAGTGTCGAAAAACACTTGACAAAGAAAGATACTCGGCAAAGAAAGAATTGAAAAAACCCCCGAAAAAATACCTTTTTTTTTTTTTCTTGGGGGCACTCGGCAAAGACATATATTTTGCCGAAAGTGTCGAAATGGCACTCGGCAAAATACATCTTTGCCGAGTACCCGAAAAAAAGGGCACTCGGCAAAGCCATCTTTGCCGAAAGTGTATTTTATTTGGCACTCAGCAAAAGACGGTCTTTGCCGAAGTCCCGATAAAATGCATTCGGTAAAGCCTTCGCACTCAGCAAAGATCCGGATTCCAGCAGTGAAAGGTCAACCAAAGACAAAGGCAAGACCGTGAATATATCCACAATGCCCCTCAAGTCCACTAAAAGTAGCACCTCCAATAACGAGTTGGCATAATATGCTATTGTGTTAATTGTCCGAAAGTCTGGGCAATGTTTTGACCTGGGTGCAGCAAAAATACCTTGTGGTTTTTTCTATCATCGAAATTGACTAATTTCCTATCATGGCTTTTCATCGTCGTGTGCATATGACTAATATTCAGTCTAGGTTTGCTTAGTGGGCCTTGGCCTTATTAACAGAAGCAAGTCTTATATTTTTCCCAACTTTAAATAGGATCGATTTAAAATTACAAAGGCGGTCTTTATTGTGTTCTCTCCTAAAATGGGGTCACCGTCTCTGAAATTGACTCCTTATTTTCTATGGACATAAATGTTTTTATATCGCCTCTTTATAAATAAAAAAGAGTTGGTTCCTAAGATCGTTTTTGTTGTAGTGGGGCCAGGTCAATTTCTAGACTCACTCGGCATATCTCAGTCAACATGATACATAAGACACAGTAAACCATCATCTATGATGTCTCAGTATTCTATTGTAAACGACTACGAACAAATTTGCATGCAAAGCAGATCGGAGGTGCTCCATTCTTTTATCCTGAACCCTGGCTATATAAGGTGAGTAGGGAACTCCAACATCGCTGTCTCATCATTTTTCTTGCATACAACCACAAGCAATACGACCTCAAACACATGACATAGGGTTTTATTTGTTGGCGATGGCTTTAGCCTGTCTAAATTTTGTATTTTGGGTGGGACTTTATTGTTTCTCATGACATGCAGTGCCCATATTTCCTTGACATGACAAAAACAAAAACAAGATATTTTGTGCTTAGAACTAGTAAAAGTATTATCATTTTCTATAGTTTGCACTAGCAGTCAAGTACATTTTTGTGTTCTAACAGACGAACTATGAAGTGCTGCATACATGACATGGAGATAATATGAATCTTGGTTTTATGTAGGATGTAGAGGAAAATCAGAAATTGAATTTCAAGAAGTCTTCCATAGATGTCTCAAAAATAATATTTTTAGAATAACCTGGAAAATGCGAACTAGTATCGGCTAACTGTACAGCTACAGCATCTTAAAAGACACTAACAAATTACAATATGCAATTGGTTGGCTGATGTGTTACCTCTTATTTTTCAAGAATTCTCGGAGTTCATGGATGAGGAGATCAACACCTCTTCCAGTGGTATGAATATTGTGATACTTGTCTTCATCAAGATGAAAGAGGATGTCCTTGAAAACTGTAGCCAAGTCACGATCAGGACCAACTGACACAAAAGCTCTGCATTCATACTCGAACTAAGCTTGTCATACACTGCTTTGGCAAGAGTGGTTTTGCCCAACCCCCCAACTCCAACAATAGATACCTTCTTAATGTTGTTCTTATCTAACACATCATTATACGGATGTGATGGACGACTCAGCACCGATATGAGCTCCTCCCTTGACTTGTCGACGCCAATAAGTTGTGTCACTTCTTTGTACATTGCAGTAAGGCGCAGGGTCGATAGTAGATGTCGACACCCTATGCTTGGAAACACTCTCATCAAGGTTGTACTTCGGGCGCTTTCAGCTACCTCCTTGAGATACTTCTTGATGTCTTTGATGGCACCGGCAATATCACGGCGAGCCTTGGCCTTGCTGAAGACCTTGCCCATCTTCTTGATGGTGCATTTGAGCCGGCTCGGGTCGGGAGGCTCATGGCCTTCGACACGCACAAGGAAGGTGTCGAGGACATCCTCCTTGTCGTAGGATGCCTCCCTCACCTCTCGTGTCCACTCCTTGACCTGCTCGTCGAAGCCTGGTCCCA
The DNA here is from genome assembly GCA_015847255.1 of Hyparrhenia diplandra. Lineage (NCBI taxonomy): Eukaryota > Viridiplantae > Streptophyta > Magnoliopsida > Poales > Poaceae > Hyparrhenia > Hyparrhenia diplandra. The sequence continues at coordinate 1,193,640 of JADLZK010008369.1, forward strand.
TGGCACAACCAAGACCTTGCGGAGGAAGGTGTAGATCTTTGTTCAGCTCCACGGAAAGCCACTCCACCTGCTTCTTCACGTCCCTTCGAGCTTGTATTCATCGTGGAGCAGTGAAGAAGCTTTGGGGCGAGGCTTCCCCGCCCCCCGTCACCCACTACGGAACTCGCCGATATCCCGTGAGGCCTTTCCTCACGGGAAAGAACAATTTAATCACGGGAAAGGATATCCCGGGTGTAAAACACGGGATACCCGTGGACGGAACGGGGGCCAGGAAATAACCCTTTCCCATGAACACATCAACTACCTCAGGGATATCCTTTCCCGTGATCCAATTTAGCTCACGGGATAAGAGTTAACGGGCGGGGGCTGCCGTCAACGGGGGGAGGCCGTGGAACCCGTTATGGCCTACGTGGCTGTTGCATAAAACGGTGTTTGGGGGTTATTTCCGTGAGCATAACGGAGTAGCTCACGGGATATCGGGGCTCTTCCCCGTGAGTCAAATTGTACTCACGGGATATATTTAACCGATTTCCGTGAGCCGCCTCCACTCACGGGAATGGTTTAGCCTCTTTCCCGTGAGCTACTCAAGGGAAATTTTTTTTTTTTTTTTTTTTGTTCCAAAGACATTATTGACACATATAAATATATATATACATACACAGATTGCATAATATCCATAATACCACATATATAGCTCGATAAATCCATAATACCACATATATTACATAATATCCAACAAAGTCACAAGTTCAACCACATGTCCATTAGTGCAACCACAAGTTCACAAGTTCAAGTGCACAAGTTTCACAAGTTTTGAACCCAAATCATGACAAATTTACGGCCACGGCCTCCAACCTTCTTCCAAGCGCGTTCCCAAGGGTCCCTGTTGAGATTGGCTCGGAGTTGGGTTCGATGCATGAGATTGATCCTGCACGTAGGCAAAGATAAATAGTTAGAAATTTGTGAGACAAAATTGAAGGTAGATTCTATTCACTTGAAGAAAAGAAGATAAATAGTTAGAAATTTCGGCAGCACCTCCCCTGCACGGAGGGGTTTCCAACCTGCAAGAAAACAACGGCTCGATGGCCGACAACCACATGTCCACGTGCACATCTCATGGTGCATTCAAAACTCCAGATCATATCCATTCACATTCATATATGCATATTTCGAGTTACGGAGACAAACTCACGAGGAGAGGCTCCATGCGGTGGAGGGAAGATTGACGGCCTGACCGTAGACGGGCGGTGGGACGAAGACGGGCGGTGGTGGAGGGAAGGCGATCTCGGTGGCAGCTGTGACACCAACCGGCCACCAACTAGCTGGAGGTACCCTAGGAGAGCTTCCATGCTCTTCCGGTGCTGCTCAGCTCTCTCGCTCCTCCCCCCCTGAGCCCTTGCCCGCTCCCTCTCCTCGCCCTCCTCCCTCCCGCTTCCTCTCTTCCTCTATCACGGGCCTATTTGAACACAAAGTTAAAACACGGTGAAAGAGTATGAAACGATAAATGAATCTTAAATAAAAATAAATAAACCTCAAGTCCGGGGAGACCGTAGCTTTGGTAAGTGGATGGCCGCTCGCGTATCACCGGGCCCCGGCGCGTGCTCGGAGCTCAGATAGCTTCTTTGTGTTGTTTGGGTTGATAACGCTATCACCCAAATAGTACCGCCCGTGCTTCTTGCCTCCTCCGGCGATCATGGCGATGTCCCCCTCGATGTTGTGGCCGCGGGGATCAAAGCTATCTCCATACTTGCTCCCCGCCACCGGTGTACCTACCGATCTTCTCGTAGGCGGTCGGGTTGGTGTAGGCTTCGGGCCCAGCCTCAGGGTTGAAGACGACCGCGGGATCTTTATATTTGCCCGTGTGGGAGCAAGCAAAGGCCTCGAGCGTGCTTATTGGCACGCCATGTGCCTCCTCCTGTGTGACAAAAAGAAAAGTAGCTAGAATGCTTAGAAAGTATTGAGTTGCAAATCAGAAAATAAGAATGGGATAACACTTACATATCTAACTTGCCAGGCCACGAGATTAAGGTTCCCTTGATGGTGTGGTACGCCTGGCATCATGGCACGCCGTTCCGGTAGTCGTTGTGGACCTCCTGATAATTTGTATCGACCCACCTCTCCACCTGAAGCTCCCAGCAACGCCTATGCGACAAGCACCACTGCGGAATCACCTACAGGACACCAAGTATAACACATGTTATAAAAATCACATTAAGCATAATTAAACTTAGTATGACCTGTCAATATTTACCTCCATGTATTGTTCTTTTGTCAGATTCAGCGTTTTCCATTCCTCCTTATCGAGCCTCCTTTTGTCGTGTGTCGCGTACCACGTCCTGACGTCCTGGCCGCGTGCCTCGTACCACATGTCTGACACAAGCTTGAAACAGGCGTTTAGAGCCACTTCTTCCGCCCTAGGCTCGAATCCCTCCTCGCACTTGAAGTATTTCTACACATAGAAGCAATGTGATAAGTCATTATTTCTAACATTAGAATTTGAAGCGATGTATTTGTACACTACAAAGGCGACATAGACTTACCCAAAACTCTTTGATCACACGCTTTGCCTTGTTACTATATTTCATGCCATCGTCATCATAGTTGTCCACGAAATTCCACGTCTTTGGTGGAACGACGTGACAGGATGCTCTACTCCGTCAATTTTAATAAGGCGTGGTAGTGCTTCTTGACCGAATACCAAGAATGCCATTGGGAAGGCGTCCTTTAACCGAGTTCGCGATGACAACAAAAAGACCTGCCCAAATGATCAAGAATAATGATTAGTTCCTATTACGATTTTGAAACACGAAAAATAAGGAAGTAGTGCTAAAATGCAAAGTAAATTACCTTTGTACTTGGCCTTATGATCGGTTTACGGGCCTCAGTAGGTAGTCGATCCGAGTCCGGAGGGCCCTCGCAAGTAGACACGCCTCCGGCGGAGGAAGAGGAACCCCTCCCGCACTCTCGGCTAGTCCCCTCGCGTCTGCCGCGACGCCGAAGCGGTCCGCGTCTTTGCGACGCCGAGAGGTCCACGTCCTCGCCTCCGCCTCCGCCTCCGCCTCCGCCTCCGCCTCCGCCTCCGCCTCCGCCTCCTCCTCCTCCTCCTCCTCCTCCTCCGGTGGTGGTGACGGTGGTCGGGCTGCACGCGCCGCCCCGCCTCCCGCCCCCTACCCCGTGGCTCGACGCCTCCCCTTGCTCTTGCCCTTGCCCTAGCGAGGCAACACTTTTGAATTTTCTGCTGATTTTCTTCAAGACATTAGATTTCGAGGCATCTTTTTGAATGACCCGCATAGTTATGAATAGATGAAAAATCAATTAGATGTACATAATTAGTAAAAATGCAAAATTAAATAGAACATAGTTATGAAGAGATGAAAAATCAATAATCGAGAACATAATTATGAAGAGATGCATAGTATTACATGTATTAGAAATAATCCTCATCCCCATCACGATTTCAAGACCGTCGGATCATAATCCTCATGATCACTATCATCCATGTCTACGTCTTCCAACATATGAAGATTGGCAGGATCCATGGGAGGAGGAACGACGTCAACACCGCATTTGTCCTTAAGTAATTTCTCAAGTAAGCTGTAAGTCCTTTGCATCTCAAACCTCCTCGTCCTCCTCATCATCAACAACACTTTCATTGTCTACTTCCATTTCGTTGGGCCCGGTTATTTCTATCACAAATTTACCTTGTAGCCCTTCTTCTTGGAAGAACTCTCCCTCATATGTGTTTGCATTAAAATGGTAATCGCCCCTCGTTTGGGGGGGTAGTCTACCGTGTGGCAATACCGTCCGCACAACATCCCAACCCTTTAGCCGCTCGTCGCCCGGCAACACCATGGGAGATAATAAACTTGTGTGGCATGTTGAGCCACAATGTAGACATCATCTCCGGCCATCCGGGAATCTTGTCGAATCTGAATAATCCCAAGTTGTTCGAGGTCCGAATTTGTTAATTCAGAGGATCAAACCAATGGCACTTAAACACGGCCAGGAGCAACCCGTTTAGAGCCAGGGAAATGGAGTTCGTATATTTCTTCAATTCTTCCATAATAACCTTTAGTGCTAGTTCCATCATCACCTTTAGTGAAAACTCCGGTATTTGTGGTTTTTCGGTTTGGTCGATTCGCGCTCATAGCTCGTTGTGTGGTAGCGATATCCATTCACGTCATAACCGGTAAATGACCTAACCCTGGTCTCAAAGCCATTGGCAACCTTTGTATGAGCTCGGGATGCATACCCGGATCGGTCGGTGCACGCAAGCTCAAGCGGGATATATGAAATGAGGCAGGTTCGTTAGCATATCAAACGAGGCGTTATTGAACATGAATTGGACAAGTACACGGCGTTTGAACCAACAAATGAAATCGGGTTTTCCATCGCCCGGCACCCGTCTAAGCGCGGGTGTCCAATTCATGTGCTTCAGCGGCGTTCGTTGACGCTTTGAATTGCCTTTGAAATTTCCTATACCAACGAGAGACAAAAGGGTTGGATGTAGAATATTAAGTAGTAGAAGACAAGTCCGGGCTGGGCTTAGAGTTGTGACTTACTTGTATGTAAGGAAGCACCGTCTAGGTTGAAAAGTATATAATTCATTATCCGATCCACTCTGAATTTGTCAAGGTCTTTATTTTTGAACCACTTGCCCGTCCTAGTTCTCCTTGGAAAAGGCTGAGGGTTGATTCATTTTGATCAGCATTGTAACGAGGGGGTGGATAATGCGAGCTAGGAAGGTTGTCACCATAGTATTTTGATGTGAAGTCGACACCTCCCCGAACCTTTGCCTCGCGATGGAAGCCTCAATCTTACACTTATTTTTACGGTGTGACCGAACATGCTTGAGAACTCTCTCAATAGCATAGCACCAACGAAAGCGTGCGGGGCCACCCACCCTTGCCTCATATGGAAGGTGCAAAATCAAATGCACCATCGGAACGAAGAAGCCCGGTGGAAATATCTTCTCCAACTTATCGACCAACACAGGGTGCCAATTTTTCCATTTCTTCTAGTGTGGTCCGAGATAACTCTTTAGCACAAAAGCTGCCGAAAGAAATTGCTCAACTCTGCCATCACATGCCAGACATGATCGGGGACATAGCCTCGAAGCATCACTGGAAGAAGCCGCTCCATCCATATGTGGTAGTCATGACTCTTGAGCCCAAGGATTCGCATAGTGGATAAGTTCACTCCCCTCCTCGATTTCTTTGCATACCCATCGGGGAACATTAATTTCGAAACCATTGCGGTACTTCCCTCCTTTGGGGCCACGCTCAACACGTAATCGGCCTTAGGTTTTTCCATCTCTTGCCATTGCTAGGAGGCTTCATTTCTTGCTTCGGTTTGTCACACAACTCGCGGATCAATTCTAGCCTTAACGTTGTCCTTTGACTTGACCGTTTCCATGAATGTTCCAAGAAAATACTCGGCGATGTTCTTTTCAAGTATGCATTAAATCAAGGTTATGTGGAAGAAGAAGGTCATCATAATAGGGGAGCCTCTCTAATCGACTTGTGAGTCCATGCATGATCCTTGCCATAACCCACAAAGACACCATTTTCATCGGCCACAAGAGTCTCCACTTGAGCACGTACCTCGGCCGGATGTCATCATCTCTCGGTTTTGGGTCCGTAACTTGGAGACCTTTCGTAAAGTTCTTCTTGTCTAGCCTGAATGCATGGTCAGGAGGGAGGAACTGTCGATGCTTGTCGAACGCAGAATACTTGCCACCCTTCTTCAACCAGATGAACCTCACAGCCGTCTTGCATCTTGGGCAAGGGAACTTGCCGTGCACACACCGACCCACGAAGAATATCCCATACGCCAAGAAATCATGCAGGGAGTAGTGGTACCACACGTACATCCTGAAATTTCTCTTCAAAGCTCGGTAAATGCGTCCAAAACCCTTCATTCCAAGCTTTGATCAATTCATCAATCACGAGGTTCTAAGAACACACCCATTTTATTTCCCGGGTGGCGGGAATTATCAAAGACAAAAGAATGTTCTTACGTTGAAAGCGAGGCCGGAGGGAGATTCAGCGGGATAACGAATACTGAGGCCAACAAGTGTATGGGGCAGCCATCATTCCATAAGGATTGAACCCATACGTTGCTAGTGCAACACGCACATTATGAGCCTCCATAGCTTTGTCAGGATGAATATTGTTGAAATGGGTCCATGCTTCGGCATCGGATGGGTGTACCATCTTATGCGGATGGTAGCGACGCCCATCTTTGTGCCATGTCATCATTTCGCGAGACTCCTCGGTCATGTACATCTTTGTAACCTCGGTCCGAAGGGAAGGTACCGTAGGATTTTCACGGGGACCTTAAGCTGCCTCTTCTCACCGTC